>JALGBA010000003.1:1622500-2222500 GCA_023970755.1 Azemiops feae
ATAGTCCAAGCCAAGATCTGACTTCTCCTCCCCTCAGCACATAGATCAAAGCACAATTCCCTCCTACAACTAACAGTCATAAATCACATTCTCCAATTAGTTTGAAATGCTGGCTTTCCGCCCAGTTCTTTCTCGTGCATGCCTTGAACATCTCTTATTACGATATTGTTATGTCTAACTAACTCCCATCACATTCCTCCCCCTCCCCTCAGCACATCTAATTCTAAGTGTGAAGCATAAGTTGGGGAAAAGGTTGCATCTCCATATGTTGTCAAAGCAAGAACATCCAATGTTAGCAGCGTTGACACAACCTATGTTACTAATTTAAATGTGGCGAGAAAAGCCGTAAAATGGGGCAAAACTCACTTAACAAATTTCTCCCATAGCAATATAAATTTTGGGCTCAATTATGGTCGTAGGATGAGGACTACCTGTGTTGCCTTTTAAATTAAAATTATGATTTGCAAACTATAATGTTGCAATTACAACCTCATGCTACTCTCAACATACTATGGCTTATTGTAATGTGTGAACACACCCAACAATAATCTCTTATTGTACTGCAATAATAATTCTTACTACATCTACATGGAGGGAAGTAAACAGTGGGGTACCACAAGGCTCCATCTTAGGCCCAGTACTCTTCAACATCTTCATAAACAACTTAAATGAGGGAATAGAAGGGGAACTCATCAAATTTGCAGATGACACTAAGCTGGCAGGAATAGCCAACAGCCCAGATGACAGGCTGAGGATCCAAATGGATCTTGACAGTCTTGAACACTGGGCCCTATCCAACAAAATGTAATTTAATGTAGAGAAAAGTAAAGTTTTACACTTAGGCAAGAAAAAACTAAAAAAAATGTACAAGTACAGATTAGATGAAACCTGGCTCAAAAGCAGTAACTGTGGGAGGGATCTTGGAGTCCTAATGGATAATTACTTAAGTATGAGCCAGCAGTATGTGGTAGCAGCCAAAAAAGAAGCCAACGCAACTCTTGGTTGCATAAACAGAGGGATAGAATAAAGATCACGTGAAGTATTAGTACCTCTTTATAAAACTTAGTAGGACCACAACTGGAATACTGCATCTAGTTTTGGTCACCTCATTATTGAAATTTTGGAAAGAGGTGCAGAGAAGAGCAACTAAGATGATTAGGGGCCTGGAGATTAAAACATATGAAGAATGGTTGCAGGAATTGGGTATGACTAGTTTAGAGAAAAAAAGGCCTAAGGGGGATATGTTAACAGTGTTCCAAAATTTGAGAGGCTGTCACAAGGAAGAGGGGGGTTAACTTATTCTCTAAAGCACCTATAGACAGGCCAAGAAGCAATGGATGGAAACTATTCAAGGAGAGAACCAAGCTAAAACTAAGGAGAAATTTCCTCACAGAACAATTAACCACTGGAACAACTTGCCTTAAGAAGATGTGGATGCTCCATCACTGGAGGCTTTTAAAAAAAGACTGGTCAGCCACTAGTCTGAAATGGTATAGGATCTCCTACTTGAGCAGGGGTTTGGTCTAGAACAGGGCTTTTCAACCAGTGGTACGCGTACCACTTGTGGTACATTAATGAGTGGCAGGTGGTACGCAGCCCTGCCAAGCCAAGTATAGTGGGGAAGGGAAAGAGCCAGCACAGACAAAGACTTACAGTGAGAGAGTCCTCTGGAGCTGCAAAGGCCCCAGGCTCACTTCTGGCTCACCCTCCCCCATGAGAAAGGAGGAGGGGGGCGGAGACAGGGGAGGCTATAAAAGGAGGCAGTTTGGGAGGGAGAGGGAGAGAGAGAGAAAGCAGCAGCCTTGGGAGGAGGCAGGGTCAGCTCTAGCTGCACCGAAGGGAAAGAAGAAGAAGGAGGAGGGTGGGGGGAGAGGACATCAAGCAGGCCGGCCATGAGCCAATCTACAACTGCTGTGGCAGCCACCTGTGCTGGCAGCAGCAAACAGGCAAGAAATACAGTGGGGGAGGGGTCGCCCTCCATGAGGAATGAAAAAAGGCAGCAATGGCTGGAGGTGAGGCATGGAGGAAGGAGGGAGGGAGATGGAGAGTGGAAGGATTCTTATGCGCTTTTGTGACTTTGAAGTTCTGGGATTTGTGCAATGTGGGCTTTGTGTTCTTAAGGAGTGTTTGGCAATTTCTATTTGGCTGATGTCTCGTGTTAGCTTCTATTGCTCTGCTGTTGTTAGTTGTAAGTTTTGCTGCAAGGGATTTTGAAGTATTTTTCTCCTGAATGGATTTTGCTTGTAGATTCCTTTACTTATGAATGGAGCCATTTGGGGAGGCTGCCAGGACTTACATTTTTTTTCTTCCTTAAGTGCCGGCTGCACTCCTTAACTTTCTTTTCTAGCCAGTAGCTAATTCTTAAAGGGGAATGTGCCTTTTTAAGCTAGTTCACTCAGCAGCTTGTCTTTTCTGTCTCTGGAGGCCTTTCCTTGTTTGGTCAATATATGGAAGAGGGAAAATATGGGGGGGGGTTCAAATTCTTCCTTCATAAGGAGATGGGAATGAGAAAAAGGGAGGCAGGGAAGGGAGGGAGGGAAGGAAGTCCCGCCTTAGCACTTGGCCACCAACAGCCCTGCCATTGACTTTGCTTGTCAAAAGGTTGCAGAAGGGGATCACATGACCCTGGGACACTCTGACCATCATAAATATGAATCAGTTGCCAAGCATCCAAATATAAATCACATGACCCTGGGCATGCTGCAATGGTCATAAGTGTGAAAAATGGTCATAGGTCATTTCAGTGCAATTGTAACTTTGAACATGTTTTTTTTTTGGTCATCAAGTTTTTGACACCTTGCTAGGTGGTACTCGAATATTGTCATATCCTAAAAGTGGTACAATCGGTAAAAAGGTTGAAAAGCCCTGGTCTAGAAGACCTCCAAGGTCCCTTCCAAATCTATTTTTCGATATTCTGTGTTCTTATCTTCTTAATCAACTATATGGCTTTAGAAATCTCATTTACTATTTTCCTCTTCTGATTATCCTTCCTCTTAATACTAAATAATTGCAATATCAGTACTCTGGAATATTTAAGGCTATCGTGCTCCTGAAAATAGGATGGAACTTAAGGTTAATTTCATGAAACATACAACATTTTTTAAAGAACAATATGCTACTAAGGCATATACAGAATGCTTTTACAGTTTGATACTTAGGCTGACTTTTGACATGTCCCAAATAATCACAGTTTCCCAAATCAGTAGTTTATAAACCATATGTCCAGAGAAATATGGAAGCTTCTCTCATGTCCATCATTAAGACTGGACCAAACACAGAGGCAAAGTTTTCTAAAGGAGAGTCCATCTTTTTCTGCAAGACATCTGCTTACTATACACATTCATTGGAAACCTGATGAAGCCTGGCAACCAGTGGTGGGATTCAGCCGGTTTGCACCACTTCAGCCAAACCGGTAGCTAATTTTTTGTTGCCCAGGCCCAGAATGGATTTCCGGAAGCGGCATCTACACAGAGAACCAGTTGTTCACATATTTGAATCCCACCAGTGCTGGCAACTATTCCATCTGACATAGCTACATGCAAAGACCAACTAGAAAATATTTTGCTAGAGAATACTTGACTGTTCTTTGCCTATCCATTGTTGTAGAAAGCATCCCCTGAATTTAAAGAGTTTGAAATTAATTGGACATGCTTATGTTATCTCCCATTGCAGATAAGACTCTGTTAACAGCTTTATGCAATACCTAAGTTCAAAATTAGAGTGTCATTTGATTGCTAGTTGTTGGGAAGATGCTGTTGCTTAAATGTCATGTGATTTACAGAGATATACTAAACAAATGTCACTGTGCAGAACAAGAGGTCTAGATAGGGTTTTTCCTTATATTTTTATTGTTTCCAAACATTTGTCTGTTTCAGTCACCAAGAATTGGTTTTTGTATGTAATGTAGAATTCTTTATTCCATTCCATGTATTAAGTCATCAGGCATTATAGCCCGGTTTTTCTGACTATTTTTCTGACTTGTTACATTTTTTTTCTTCGATTCTTTATCTGTTTACAATAATAGATAAATGTGGAACCACGAGAAGCAGAAATGGAGACAGAAGCAGGGGCTGCAGAGGCAGAACAACTAGAAGTAGCAATTCACAACTAACCCAGTGCAAGCACATACGCGCACACACGCACACAAAAACACATATGCACACACAAATAGAAAGAGAAAGAGAGACAGAGACAGAGATCTATCAAAGCAGCAAACAAAAATTCAGAGATAGGAGTCTGTTTTCCCTTTCTTTCTCTTTCTTTCTTTCTTTCTTTCTTTCTTTCTTTCTTTCTTTCTTTCTTTCTTTCTTCCTTCTTTCTTTCTTTCTTTCTTTCTTTTTTTTTATTATATTTTTATTTTTTTAAAACAACAAAACATAACACACATAAACACACAGTGTATACTCCTTTTTTTTTTTTTAAACAGCAATTTTGTAACGGTAATCTTCTATTATTTACATTTCCCCCCCCCTTATTCTTCTTTAAAAAATATTTGTCCTTGTTGTCCCATTGTTTCTTATTTCCATTTTCTTCCTTCATACTATACTTCATACTTAGAATAATACATATTATTACTATACATTATTATACATTATTATACACACATTTTCCCTTTCTTGACCTTTCCATGTTTATTTTCATTTATTATTTCTAATCTCCAACCAATCATACCACTTATTCCATATTACATAGTACTCTGTGTCTTCCTTTTCTTTTATCTCTTTTGTTAATTTGTCCATCTCCGCACAGTCTAAGATTTTCCTTATCACTTCTTCCTCTGATGGTATATTCTCATTTTTCCAGAACTGTGCGTAAACTATTCTTGCTGCCGTTGTTATATGTAAGATTAAGTACCGTATTTCTTTACTATATTTTCTATTTAAAATACCCAGCAGGAAGATCTCTGGTTTCCAGTCTACAGGTTGATCTATTATTTCTTCCATCCATCTTCTTATTTTAGTCCAGTATTTTTTCACAACGGGGCATGTCCACCATAGATGATAATATGTTCCATGTACCTTTTTACATTTCCAGCATGTCGGCGAGTTGTTCTGGAACATCTTGGCAAGCTTTGCTGGTGGAAGATGCCATCTGTAAAACATCTTCAACTGGTTTTCCTTGAATGCCACAGACATAGTCAATTTTATGTTTGTTTCCCATATTTTTTCCCATTTCTCCAATTCTATGTTGTATCCGAAATTTTTTGCCCATCTAATCATTGTGTCTTTGACAACCTCGTCTTCCATTTTATATCTCAGTAAATATTTATATATATTACTAATTAATTTTATTTCTGTTCCGTGTATAATTTTATCCAATTCTTGCGGCTCTTTTTGTATTTCATATAATTTTTTGTCCTCTGTATATTTAGATTGAATTTGTGTAAATGTCCACCAATCAATCTCTCTGCCTACATCTTGTTCCAATTCTTGTTTTGTTTTCAGATTTCCCTGTTCATTTACCAATTCCTTGTATCTAATTATCTTATTTATGTCCAGTAAGTTTGGGTGTTTCAGAGCTTCTATTGGGGATAACCACATTGGAATTCTTATGCAATGTTTTTGTTTTATTTTTTCCCAAGTCTGTAGCAATGCATCCCTAACTATGTGTCTTTGAAAGTATCTGTGTATTTTATATTTTTCGTCCCATAGGAATGCATGCCAACCCGCTTGCAAGTCATGTCCTTCTAGTGTTAAAATTCTGGTATTTTTCAATTCCATCCATTCTTTTAGCCAAGTTAGGCTTGATGCTTGGTAGTATATTTCCCACTCTGGTAATGCCAATCCCCCTTTATCTTTCGTATCTTGCAAGAGTTTTAATTTAATCCTAGGTTTTTTCCTTTGCCATATAAATTTAGTAACCAATTTATTTAATTCTTGAAAGAATGTTTTCCCTAGTTTTATTGGAATAACATGGAACAGGAATAATATTTTTGGCAATATATTCATTTTGGCCGTTGCGATTCTCCCTAAAAATGAAATTTGTAGATTTTCCCAATTTTCTAAATCTTTTTTTATCTGATGTAATATTTTATCATAATTATCCTCCTTAATCGAGGAGCACTTTGCTGTAAGCCAAATCCCTAAATATTTTATTTTCTTAGTTACGCTTATTTTTGTTTTATCTTCCAATTCACTTTCCTGTGCCTTTGTAAGATTTTTGGTTATCAATTTGGATTTATTCTTATTAATCTTAAGTCCGGCTACTTCACCAAATTCTTCTATTTTTTGAATTAATTTAGGGCCGGTTTCTAATGGGTCTTCCAAAATAAATACCAAATCATCAGCGAAGGCTTGGACCTTATATTCTTCCTTCTTAATTTTTAAACCCTTTATTTCTTGATCCTCTCTGATTTTTGTCAGAAGTATTTCTAATGATAAAATAAATAGAAGAGGAGAAAGTGGGCACCCTTGTCTTACTCCTTTAGTTATATCAATTTTTTCTGTCATTTCGTCATTCATAATTACCCTAGCTGTTTGTTTAGTATATATTTTCTCAACCATCTTTCCAAATTTTGTCCCAAATTCCATGTAGTTCAATTGTGTTATAATAAACTTCCAATTCAAATTATCAAATGCCTTCTGGGCATCAAGGAAAACCAGTGTAGCTTGTCTTTCAGAATGTCTTTCTTTCTTTCTTTCTTTCTTTCTTTCTTTCTTTCTTTCTTTCTTTCTTTCTTTCTTTCTTTCTTTCTTTCTTTCTTTCTTTCTTTCTTTCTTTCTTCTTTCTTTCTTTTTCTTTCTTTCTCTCTCTCTCTCCCTCCCTCCCTCCCTCCCTTCCTCTCTCCATTCCTTCTTTCTTCTGCCAACCATATAGAGCTTCATTCCTTTTACCATTTTACAGGTATATTACAGCAAAAGTTACCTGTTCTCATACCTTTTACTATGTTCTTCAGTCCCCACATCAAATCTTTTGCTTATTCTTCATAATGGTTTGATTTCTATTAATATATGATACTTAGCAGAACTGATGAGTGCATGTCAACTAGCTAAAGGAAAAATTAATGCTCAGGCATAAATGAGAAAGAAATAATTAACAAGCAGCAGATGCATTGACATGACTGGTCCTTGTATGATTTCAAATTCAAATTTTGAATGAGTTGTCCTTCAGGAAGTCATAATGAAAGGGCTAATTTTTCAATTTCTAATGTGTGAGCAAGTATGTAAGATGACATACAAACACATCCACACCAAAACCCACAGCCTATCAGAATTTGGACTAAGGAAGACCTTAAGTGTGTTGGATTAATGTCATGGCATGTTACATGGTATGTTACCTAGAGGAAAATAAGGCTCCTAGGATTCAATTTAAAGAGCAACTAAATACAAAAACCTCACTAAAAAAATAAGCTGAACTTGACACAAAAATTGGTAACTGTCTATGGAGATTCTCAGTCATCCAGGTCATGGTTAACCCAAAGATGCTTTTTTCAAAAGGCAACTGGATTTTGATTTTCCTTGAAGACATTTCGCTTCTCATCCAAAAAGCTTCTTCAGTTCTGACTGAATGGTGGAAGGTGGATTTATATTCCTTGCAGTCATCTGGTTGTTAGCACTCTTTCTGAGCGTCGTTGAGGCCACTTGGGGGTTTATCTGCGCTTGCAGGGTCACCTGAATAGTGCAAATGGATGTGGAACCTTCTTGGAACTGCTGAAAGGATTATGTTGTAAACAGGAGATGGGTGGTGTCATATCCCTCCACCTCTGTTGAGAGAGGGCTGTTCAGTCTTAATGTAAATGGCCTCTTTGACCCCTCTTTCTGGATCCAAGTGATCCAGACATATGACACTACTGCTGATAATATTTTAGGAAGGGAAATATTTTGTGGTTTAGCAGGATATCAGATGAATGTCGATACACCTCAGTTTGAGATTCTTCTGTCCACTGCAGAGTCATTTGACTGGGGTGCTATAAAAATGTTATTAAAATATAAATAAATAAAATAAGGTCAGATGAAGACAATGAAGAAACGGCAATCTGGCCAAGCTCAATATTGTACCTTATTATCCTGTATTATTGTACTCCTTTAGATACGGCAACAGCATTTCAGTGCATGTTCAGCAATTTCAAATAGCATGTGAATCATAGAGGGAAATGAAAAAGCAAATGAAGGGGGGAAAAAGGAACTAAACAAGATCAACGGCAAAAGCTTAATACTAACAGAAGCTGCTGTTGAGGAAACGCAACATGTTGATACACCATTAAATACCATTTACAAATTCATCTGTGTCATAAAACTAGCAGAGTTGGCAGCTTCCCAGGAGTGAAGGAAACAGGCAATCTGCTATAATGTCCTGCTTTCTTAGACTGCTGGGCAAATTGAAGGAAGCCTCTTCATTTGTACTGAAAAGGTCACAGCCCTTGAAATCAGCTTCCTGACAAGCAGTCCCATTAATGTCAACAGTAAGGCTGACAGGCCAGTTGTGATAGGCAAGCTTCCTATGCATGCTGGCTGGGGGATTCTGGGAGTTGAAGTCCACAAGTTTTAAAGTTGCCAAGGTTGGGCACCCCTGCTCTAGTGTAATTTGCAATTGGCTGGTCTTGGGTGAGCAACATTTTTTTAGCAACTATAAAACAAACAAATACATTCTTGGCTCCACATCCCCACCAAATGCCTAATCTTGTCTCTGTAAAGCCAACAAACACAAGCACATTTGGCGGTTATTTGGTAGTTTTTTGTTTTTGTTTTTTGGCTAAGGTTTTTCTCTTCAGAACATTGCCTTGCCCAAAGTCCTTGTCAAACTCTGGTTACTCTTCAGATCATATAAATCTTTCGCCTTTAATAAAGTATAAACAATTGCTTGACTTTGAAAAGTTTATTTTAGAATTCCAACAGCTAACGTAATAGGGGAAATCCTTTCAGGCCAGTTGTGGAGAATCATATAGTTTAAAAGCAGTTTGTTTAGAACATTCAGCACAGTTGTCTGCTTAACACAGGAATCCAAATTAAATATCCCTTATAAAGGACTCAGCTGCTGTAGAAACACATCCAGCAAAGGGGAGTTTGCCACTTTCCTCAATAATCAGTTTCTTTATTGGACTACTCTTTCCTTAAGACATTTTTCCTAACATTCAACCTTCTTGTAACTTAACATCAAACATTTTATTGAAGTTAAGATATATTATATCTTCAATGTTTCCACAATCTACCATACTAAGGAAGTTATCCGGTGAACATAGGAGATAGTCTGTTTGGGAAATATCCACTGTGACTTCTAGTAATCCTTGTGTTGTTGTTAAGGTGCTCATAGATCATTCACTTTATGGTCTATCTAGAATTTTCGCAAGGTATGTCAGGCTGGCTGATTTATAATCTGTTGGATCCTTATTTTTTGCTACAAAGTTTTGCCTTTCCCCAGCCATCTAATATAATGGCCTGCCAGAAAGTTCCATCAGTCTCCTAGGATATCATCCATTTGACCCCTGAAATTTTGATCTCATTTTTGAACCAGTGGTTCAAAAGATATCTTTTCAGACAAGCTGAGCCAGAATAGGAACTGAGAAGGTTTGCCTTGTTTTTGTTATCTGTTATTTTCCTTGAGCAGCTGAGCTACTATGTTTTTCCTCTTACTGTCATTTTGAACTTGTATGAAGAAGCCTATTTTGTTGAATTTAGTTTACATGAATAAACATAACTGTTGTCTGAATTTTATCTTTCTGGACAGGGATTCTACAAACCAAGTACTTTACTTGGTTTGTAGAGTCCCTGTACAAAAAGCTGTATATATTCTTCTTTGGTGCATAGACGTACTGATTAAATCACAGGCTGTGATTATAATTGCGATGTGAATATTCTCTGATGCAAGAAAGACATCTTCAGCCCTCTTATATTCTTCATATTCCTGCTTACTCCAAATTATTTTTACTCATGCACAAGAGGAGATCTCCAAAATCAGTGTTTCTCTGTTCAACAATGTATATAGATTTTTTATGGGTCCTGTCACTGATGTCAGCAAGAATAAGGGTAAATATATTATTTCCTGCTATTGGTGTTTGCTTTTATTTTGCTTTTTAATTTTTCTCATGTGCATTTTTTTTTCAGGAAACCTATCCAGAGATTGTGATCTTAATTAAACCGGTATTTTAGTAAGGTTGTTTAGGGTGTAACAACAATGAAACCATGAATCATCATGAACAGAAACTTTAAAGGAAAGCTGATTTGGGCACTAGTCTAATGAAGAGAAGGACGAGGGGGGACATGATAGCAGTGTTCCAATCTCTCAGGGGCTGCCACAAAGAAGAGGGAGTCAAGCTATTCTCCAAAACACCTGAAGGCAGGACAAGAAGCAATAGATGGAAACTAACCAGAGAGAGAAGCAACCTAGAACTAAGGAGAAATTTCCTGACAGTTAGAACAATTAATCAGAGGAACAACCTGCCTCCAGAAGCGGTGAATGCTCCAACATTGGAAGTTTTTAAGAAGAGACTGGACAGCCATTTGTCTGAAATGGTATAGGGTTTCCTGCCTGAGCAGGGGGTTGGACTAGATGACCTCCAAGGTCCCTTCCAACTTTATTATTTGTTATTATTATTACTATCAGCATATAGCTGATCTTCCCCAAGCCCTTTATTGTGAAGAAAAAAAGCTACAGAAGTATTATAACAGCTCCTTCCCAGACATTTCTTTCTGAAACTTCCTTGTCATAAAAATATCTCTTTTGCTCAGCAGACAGAGTGCAGCCTGCAAAGGAACCAAAGCAGTGTGATATTTTGTATTCTGCAAAGATCAAGCAGAATTTTCACCTCACCTTCCATATATGTACTTCCCTCATCTCCTGACTCACTCCCCCTCCTCAGCCTAATACTTGCATTAGTAATACCAAAGGATGATGATGATGATGATGATGATGATGATGATGATGATGATGATGATGATAACGATAACGATGATGATGATGTTATCCATTCAGTCATGTCCGACTCTTGGCGATTCTATGGGCCAGGTCTCTCCACATCTTCTGATCTTCCACTGCTTCTTTGAGTTGTTGGCTGGTGTCAGCTTTGATGGTATATACCAGGGATAGGCAATCTTGGCTCTTTTATGACTCGTGGACTTCAACTCCCAGAATTCCTGAGCCAGCATGGCTGGCTCAGGAATTCTGGGAGTTGAAGTCCACGAGTCATAAAAGAGTCAAGGTTGCCTACCCCTGGTGTATACCAAAGTACAGAGACTGGTTCATTGAAGACTGGCAAATCTTCATTATTATTATTTTTTTAAGCCAAAGAAGCCTGATTCTTAATGATTTTGTCCTAGCACTATTAATCTATGATATCACAACCAGTTTCCCACAATTTGCCAAAACATCGCCAAGGCATAGACTCAGGACAGATCTTTTATTTAAGTAGCAGGAAGGTTTCTTTCAAATATAATATTGGAAATATAGTTACCTAGATCAGCCTTCTACACACACACAAACACACACGCACACACACACAAATCCTTCTTATTGCTTTGTTTCATTTTCAGAATAATTTGCCTTTAGTAACAACAAATCTTTTGAGCTGATAATAGTTTTCTGTTGTTCACTTATATAAGAATGCAGACTTAAGTCAATTCTTTTTTTTCTATCTCTCACAAAGAAAACTTGTTTCAAAGTGTAAAACATGTTGGTGGGAGATGGGGAGGTGGAGAAATAACCACATGACTATTAATTCTCTATGTTTTAGGGATCTTAAGTATGACAATCTGAGTAGCTTTAAGTGACTATTTGGTGCCACCTACCGGCTTGCCAATACGATATGCAGATCTTTCATTGCTTTCCATGAAACAGGCAAAAACTAGCCACTGTTTTATTTGATATTTTCCCCTTCTACATTATTACATATGTAATTGCTTCATAGAAAATTAGAGCCCTTGAAAATGGATAAATATTTGTTATCTTTATTTTCCAACCAGAAAAATAATACCTTCCAAATGTCTTTAAAAAAAAGAAAGATAGAAAACTACATTTTGGCAAATAAAGATGATGAAATCTTCAGTCTTTTCCTTCTGCCCACATGCCCAAACTTTCTTCTACACATTGCATGTTTTAAAAAAATGTCACAGCAAAATAAATGCCACATTCAGTGAGAAAACAGTACAATAGAAATGAGGGGTTTATCAAAATAAGCATGTAGATTAATTATATATTAAATATATAAAAGACAAACAAGGGCCAATATTATTCAAGCTAAATATAGAGTTTTTGTGGATTTCTGAAAATGTCAGGTTCTTCCACATTTTCTGAAGATCAAATTGCAGCTTAAAGTAGAAGATGGAAAAGAACAAGGGAATTCAGCCTCTGATTCTAATGTTGAGCTTGTAGAGTAACCAAAGGTCTGAATAGACTATATTTGGTTGAGTTTTTAGCTCGCAGTTCAAGGGGCTCTATAGCATTTCCAACCCAGCCCTCCCAATTACTTATTCTGGGTTGTTTCATTATGTGTCCATGACTTTTCAAGGGTTATTGGGATCAACATGCTTTAGAAGAACCACAGAAGTGGGATGGCCACACATGCTATTTTAAATAGACCATACCTTCATTTGAAGGTAAAGTTTCCTTGAAAGAGAGATCATGTTCTGGCATTTATAGCTTTGGGAGCAGATTAATTGGGCAATGGGCTAGGGCCCCCCAAATTGAGGCTTCCGCCAATTTTGACATTGTAATCAAGAAGAACCCTTGTATCAAGATAAAATGAAGTCTTCATCATGAAAATATAGGAAAAGAGCATAATTTAAATGTTTATTATTTGCTTCTTTTACAAATGACAGTTGCACTTCTACAGCTACATTATGGGTTGAGAAAGCTTAGGAAAAAATCAGGTACTTCAGACCGATTGATTTATTTTTTTTAATCTACCTTCTATGACTCCAATAACACTCTGTTCCTTATTTGGCTTTACTTAAAAGAGAAGCCCAGAGAAGGGAAGGGAGTTATATTACTTGGGAGAGTAACTTTGAAGGAGTGCTTTTCATGAAGCTTTGTCAATGTGAAGCACCATTTTGAAGTTTGACATACAGTACCACTGCCTTTTTAATTAGATTTATATTCTGCATTTATTAGTACAACTCTAAAGTGATGTATATAGTGCTCTGGTCTCCTCTTTTCCCTATGACAACAACCCTGGAAGGTTGGTTGGTTGGACTGAGAAGAGAGTAGCTGGCCCAATGTCACTCGGCCAGCTTTCACATCTAAAGAAGGGACTTAAGGTGTCCTGGTTTCAAGTCCAGCTCCTTAATGGCTGCACCAAACTGGTTCTTAATCTTTTTCTTTTCAGGATATGTAAGTAAAGGTGAAGCTTGTGGTATAGTTCAAGCAGCTTTCAAAAATCATCCGCCCAATTGATGTCATCCCTGAGCTGGGAGCAGATCATATCTGCATGCATAAATAATTGAACATAAATAATGGAAATACTGCAATCTTATGAATAATAACAAGATGCTCAGTTTCATTGAATCAAGTGCATATTTACTGCCAGTAAATAAACATTTGCAGATGACTGCTCTGTTGAAGCACTGTTGCCAAATACTTCCTGCTATGTCATATGGTGCAGCTAGCAATGCATTTTCAATCATCTTGAAAACAAAAAAGGAATTTTTGGATATTTATGTCAGGATGGGACCAAGACTGGCAATTAGTAATGCTTAGATAATATTTCCATATGTGGAGGATTTGGGACAGTGAAGAGGAGTATATGTGGCATAGAATTACTGTACTTTTAAGAATCTAACAGCCTATGTATCCATAAATGTGAATTTCTTCTGTAAATTAATGGATAGCAGCATATAAATGATGTAGAGCTCATTGTTTATAGTTTTGTCTTTCATTTCCCAAACCAGCAAACTGTCATTTTGTCCCTATTATCCGTTTTCCCAATCCTGATGGGGAAGAGGCAGGTGGCAGCAGTTGAACCATTTGCAAACTAGCTTCACAGTGAAAGGCAGTTTTACAGCACAGGACCAGTCCTTCGGTGTGAAAGTGATTACTGTGTGAAGAAACATGCGAAAGACAAGCGTGGTCTGTTCAGGAGAAATACATGCAAGAGAAATCATAATCAAATCAGAATGCTAAGTAGAAGCAGAGACAGAGAGATTGAAAATAAAACTTATCTAAAGTTTATTTTGATGAAAGGGCAGTTTACTTTCCCTATCTGAATGGGCAGTCATCAAGTGATACAATTGTAATGCAATCGTTCTTAAGCATTCAAAAGTAAAACTAAGAACTAAGTAGAAATTTTCTGACAGTTAGAACAATTAATCAGTAGAACAGCCTCCAGAAGCGGTGAATGCTCCAACACTGGAAGATTTTTAAGAAGAGACTGGACAGCCATCTGTCTGAAATGGTATAGGGTTTCCTGCCTGAGCAGGGGATTGGACTAGATGACCTCCAAGATCCCTTCCAATTTTTATTTTTATTTTTATTTTTATTTTTATTTTTTTTTATTTTTATTATTTTTATTTTTTTTATTTTATTTTTTATTTTTATTTTTATTTTTATTTTTATTTTATTTTTTATTTTTTTATTTTTTTTATTTTTATTTTTATTTTTTTTTTTTTTTATTTTTTTTTTTATTTTTTTTTATTTTTTTTTTATTTTTATTTTTATTTTTATTTTTATTTTTATTTTTATTTTTATTTATTTTTATTTTTATTTTTATTTATTTTTTTTATTTTTTTTATTTTTATTATTTTTATTTTTATTTTTATTTTTATTTATTTATTTTTATTTTTATTTTTATTTTTATTTTTATTTTTATTTTTATTTTTATTTTTATTTATTTATTTATTTTATTTTTATTTTTATTTTTATTTTTATTTTTATTTTTATTTTTATTTTTATTTTTATTTTTATTTTTATTTTTATTTTTATTTTTATTTTTATTTTTATTTTTATTTTTATTTTTATTATTTTTATTATTTTTATTATTTTTATTTTTATTTTTATTTTTATTTTTATTTTTATTTTTATTTTATTATTATTATTATGCAAATAAACTACAAAAATATTTTGGTTCATTTGCTTTCAAAGAAACAAAAAGATGTTGGACATGGTATGGATAGGCGATTTTCTTGAATGATCAAAATTGAGTGACCAGCTCAGGAAGGGTCACAATCATTATATGAGATATAATTGACTAGAGCAATTCCATGTCTTCCAGATATAGTGCAATTACAAGATTCATCAAGGAACCTATGGTAGGAAGAATCCAGCATGGTGGATTCTTCAGGGCCCAGGTTGAGAAAACCTCTATCATGTTTGGGCCATATAAGCAATGTCAAGATTTTATTTGGGGAGCTTTCTCATGCAAAGTATGTGGACTACCTCTAAGTTCAAGCTCAGACTTTTAAGTGAGAATAGAATAGAATAGAATAGAATAGAATAGAATAGAATAGAATAGAATAGAATAGAATAGAATAGAAGCTGGAAGGGACCTTGGAGGTCTTCTAGTCCAGCCCCCTTCTCAAGCAGGAAGACCCATACCAGTGATGGCGAACCTTTTAGAGACCGAGTGCCCAAACTGCAACCCAAAACCCATTTATGCATCGTCGGGTGCCGGGTGGGTGTGGCCATTGGCTGGGTGTGGCCAATTGGCTGGGTGTGGTCCATTGGGTGGGCGTGGCTGCGGCGGTAATGGCAGACTGGGTGGGACTAAAAAGTTCAATCAATCAATTCCAACTTTGCAAGATCTTTTTTTTCCCGCAAGAAGTTGAAATTGACTGATTGACTGAACCTTTTTTTTTTTTTTGCACACAGCGGTGGAGGCCTAAAGCGAAAAAGTTTTATAAATCCCAGCTGAAGGCCTAGGACTGGGGCAACGGCGCGTATGCCCACAGAGAGGGCTCTGAGTGCCGCCTCTGGCACCCGTGCCATAGGTTCGCCACCACTGACCTATACCATCTCAGATAGGATGCTCTATCTAGTAGTATGACCAATTTTGCATTATGTGCCACACCCAGAGGTGTTTTGCCTGAAATAATTAGGACACAGGATTTTTTAATTAATCTCAGCCAACCTATACTGAGAGAAAATAATCTCAGAAATATTCTTTTTAAGAAAAGAGATCCAACAAAGGAGATGAGAGAATACATGTCTCTGGCTCAAAGTCATCTGCATCAGCATGATGAATTTGGGCATTACATTAGCAGAGGGAATTGGCAAGTTAGGAGAAAGTAAGAAAAAAAATATTCAGAGAATGAGAAGGAGTAGGAAGACTCAGATGTGTATTTGATCAATATCATTGCCGAGAGATACTTTAAGAAGGTACAAGAGGTAAGCTAAGAAGTAGCCATTTCAAACTCTTTTCTAGATTCATTTGTACAAGAATATTAATTCTATGCAAAATATTGCTGAATAAATTTGTTCTACATAAAACATCTTCTGCATGACACCTGCCATGGATATGGTTGACAACAAAGATGTATTTTGCTCTATCAATGATGGGATACATATTATGCCACAAATGCCTGAAGGAAATCTACATTCAAAATGATTGCTAATCATTTTATTGCTTGCTTGCTTGCTTACTTCCTTAACTCACTTTCAATTTCCACAGCTGCTCATCTCAAGCATATGACTCTAGATCAGGGGACTTCAAACTTGGCCCTTTTATGACTTGTGGACTTCAACTCCCAGAATTCCTCAGCCAGACATGCTCCTGCTCTAGATCATCACATAATGTCTGCAGACTCAGACCAAATATCTTCCACTAGAGAGAAACAGAAGGAGGATGTTATTCTCCTCAAGTCCTACTTTTGAGCTTTCTATAGGCATTTGATTAGCCACTGTTAGAAAGAATGCTGGGTTAGATAGAAATCTGGATTGGAAAAAGCTAAATTTTATGTGCAAACTGAAGAGAAATCAGAACACACCTTTGATCTATTCTAGTTCAGTTCTTGTGGTCTTCAATCAGGGAACATCCTTATTCCTGTAGTGAATCCCATGTTTCACAGTCCAGTTCCATGGACTGTGAATTATATGTGAGTTACTGTTAACAGTACCACCATATGACCTAGAAAAATGATTTTTAGGTGACACATAATCTAACACTTTTTGACCACTAGAACCAATGGTAGAAAATAGTTGCATAACATAGTATAAGTATGGAAAGCCTATTTTATTGCTAAATAATTAAAATAATCTAGAAAGAAGAAAGGAAACCAACTAACCAATTTCATATGGTTCATTCCTGCAAAATAGCTAAACTAGTTCCATACTATCCAACATAATCTGAAATTTAATACAGATAAAACTCGGCACAGATTGGATATTTGAAATATCCAATATATTTTTTCCATCTATCAGGAAAAGCTCAGTATTAAAATTTATCTCCTAATAGGTGGCAGTCTAGGATGGATGTTTTAAATTAATAAAGCATTACTTGTTGATGCAAGTGCTAATCAGTAGTATGTAAGTTGATCTTATATTTATTTTTAAATATTATAGCTGTCACTTGCATAAGGCTAGTATCTTAATAGCATAGTGAAAATAATACATTTAGAAGAAAAGCATTCTTCATAGTTAAACTGAATAGAGTTTTGCAAAGCTTCAAAGGATTGCTTCACTTCAAATCAGCTCATTAAAACTGATTTGCAAATTAAAGCTTTGATACTGTAAATGAAATTAGATAGCTGTGAAGTGCATCACAGCCTTGCAAAATGTTTTGCAAATTCAATTGCTTTTCTGCTGCTTCTGGGGTTTTTACCAAATGATAGGGTTGCACAGCTATTCAGATCCATAGGCGGGGTGTGGACATCTTGGTAAAGAAATCCTGCCATTTTCTGGGTTTGTGACACAATCCCAGGAAAATAACTGTTTGAGTTAAGGAGCCTTCCTTAATGTCTCCATAACTCAAATGCACATTTAAGGAGGTGCTGACAGCTTTGAAAGTTGTCATGTTTAAATTAATAATAATAATAATAAAGTTGGAAGGGACCCTGGAGGTCATCTAGTCCAACCCCCTGCTCAGGCAGGAAACCCTATACCATTTCGGACAAATGGCTGTCCAGTCTCTTCTTAAAAACTTCCAGTGTTGGAGCATTCACCGCTTCTGGAGGCAGGTTGTTCCACTGGTTAATTGTTCTAACTGTCAGGAAGTTTCTCCTCAGTTCCAGGTTGCTTCTCTCCTTGACCAGTTTCCATCCATTACAATTGGAGCAGATTATATTCTACATTGGTCAAAATAACTTCTGTGTAGGACAACTTGACATCTACTGTGCTCGCTTTTCCTCATCCTTTGTATCTGTTCCTTAAAAGAAGAGGAAACATTTATTTTTAAAAGATAGTGCTGAAATGAATATATCCTGATGGCATTTGGCAAGATTGGTTGTATAAAGGATCTACCTCGTCTGTTATTTTTATTCCATTTGGCAAAACAATGATGTCAGTGAACACTTGATGCTTCCTCATTGTAGTTATGTTTTTTTTTCTTTTTAATCACAGAGCACATAAAATCAAATCAGCTGATCGCCGAACCTCAATTCAGGTTTGGCCTCATTCATACAAGCCTAATAATGAATACCTCAGGAATATGGTGGCCTACTCACAGATTCAGGCATTATAGAGCCATTCTTAACCATAGCACAAATGTGTTATGGCAAACTATTTTTGTGCCATGTCTTCGTGAAGTCACCAACTGGTCCCCAGCTTACACAGTACCAGGAGCAGCCTTAAATTGTCTTTTGTTATTCTAGTTTTAAAATAATATCTATCCCGTTATTCCAATACAATATTTGTTATAGAAACAATCTGGCCAGCTTCAGTGATTATTCTGCTTCTAATATGGTCAGGTTATTCCTTGGATTGGGGATTATTCCAGCTGCCATTGACAACTTGACAATGATTGTATGAGGATGTCCCTCCCCTCCAGTTCTAGGGCACTGTCACCTGGGGCTATTCTGGACAGGGGGAGAGGAAAGTTTTCTCATGCTGGACTGTCCCTCTCTATCTGCCTAATTTCCAAGTTGATCCCTGGTTTGGACAGCGACTGCTGTGGTGGTGGTGGTGGGGAGCTGACTTCAAAACTGAATAGAAAGCATGTGAGAGTGAGACTTTTCCTTGCTATTTTACAATACAACCCTCCCAGCTATTGTTCACACATGGGTTTAGCTCTCCTCTGGAACACTGCTAAACTTATGTTCACTTGGTCTGAACAGCCGTTCAGTGCTTTTCTGGCATAATGCTAGGCCATTGTATAAATATTTCTTTTCCAAAACATGTTCAGCACTCTTCTGGAATAAAGCTAATCACAAACCAGAGCTAGTTTCAGCAGATGGTTAAAACTGCCAGACTATCAAAACTTGCCTCCTTCATAAACCATCTCTAACTTATTTTATAGAAAACTGGTGGATTGATGTTACCCCATTAGCTAGCGACAAACGGTAGGAGGGGAGGGAAATAAAGAAATAAAGCTGGGAGAATCTAAAATCCCTTGCTCTGTACTGCATAACAATATCATCTACTAGCATCTTACCTGTGGAAAGATATAAATTGCTATTAGGACAGCATATTTGATGCATTATAGTGGCTCTAGCATTTTCATTCAGTAGTGTGGAAATGCAGATAAAGACACCTAACAGATATGAGTGAAAAGCATTAGAATCAGAAGTTTCTTCTACCTTCTAAGGATGGTAAAAATATCTTGCATAATGTATTTATCACCACTATTCTCTTTCCTGTTCCATGCCATATTTTCTTTCATTTCTGAAAATAATGTGTGCTCCGATTCCTATTAAATGTCAGTGTGGATCCTGCCAACAAACTTCCAATGTCTGCTCTGGTAATGAAAGAAAATGTGTTTATTGAGTATTCATGGGCAAACCATGTTATATAATATAATATGCTCCATAGTTGTTCTTGGCAAGATTTGCTCGACTGAAAGGCATTTGAAAGTTTTATTATTGGTTGTTAAATAATTGATTGCCAAAATTTAAACATAGGTCAACAATGAAAAATATTTTGTTCTACCACAAGAATGGATGCTATATTTTAAGATTTAAGACTCAGGAGTTAGTCATTAGAATCAGCATATTCTGTTTCTAGTCAATAAGAATTTGGCTTTATTCTACCTGGTTACTTTGGAAAGTACAGGTTACATATGCCAAATCTATGGAAAATTCAAATGAATGGTTATAATATAGAATTGCTGAAGCAGAGACCCTCTCAGGCTCACAAATCAGACCAAAATTGCTTTTAATTATAAATTTAATTCTGGAGGATCTGGATTCAGTTGGCTAAAATGGGCATACTAGCCAAAAAGCAAAGTTGCTTTATTCCGCAATATGATCATTTCCTTTAAAGAGATTGTGCCTTTTGCCAATAAAATAGTCTCCTTAAAACATGAAACAAATAGACAACCAAAAACAGAGGTTAAAGTACACCCCTCCACGCATTTGACCAATAGCCTTACACAGTAGCTGAAATGTAGCAAAGCAAAAGCAAGAAGACCCACCAGATGATAACAAGGGATCTAAATAGAATGGATGTGAGTTAATTTGCATTGCAGACCAACTCCCCCACTCTGAAATCAGAAATATCATTTAAGAGTCACTTGAATATGCGTAACTAAATAAATTTCAGCAGATGCAAGGATAATGATGGAATAATCAGATTTGCCTGCTTTAGTCACAGCAGAACATGTTTTTAGCTGAGCTCCAGCAAACTTTGTTATATTCACTGAGTTTTCTTATATGTCATCTATTTTCCTAGTCTTGAAGTGGGAAGAACACAGTCCCACTTTCTCCATGTTTACTAAATAGGGTTCTATTAAACTTGCAAACACTCAGTAGGATTCTGCTTAGCTTCATAGGTCCCACATAGTAAGAGCTGGCAAGAAGATGAGAGATATATACTGTAATGGCATCATAGTTTCTTTGGATCAGGCAAATCCTAGATTTCAATTTTCCTTGGATGATTAATCTGTTCTGCTTTTTTTTATTTTCTCCCCCCCCCCCGTCCTATACCCAAAACATAAAAGCAATAATATGACAAATTTTAAAAACATTAGATATAGATATATCAATATAGGTTCAGTCCAAATTGCATGTTATTTTGCTGAACCATAAGATCTTGCTGTTAGATGGATTACAATCTGAAATAAAATACACTCAAGCATTCTACATTCATCTAAGAATATTAAGAACATGAAAATTTCCCACTATGTTACTGTGAATATTAGTTAATAGAATCTCAGCCTATATCCATAACACCAACATAAGAATAAACAATAATTAACAAAGAAAAGCTTGATGAAAAAGCTGTATCTATCATTTTTATAAATATTGGGAAAGGTAAGGGTACAAGGGTAGCAAAGAACAATCCTTGTTTCACTGCCATTGCTGCTCACGGATGGATATGCTTGCAGGCTTATATCAGTGCTCAATCGCATTAACTATGAGATTTCTACCATTTGTGTGCTAGCTTCATCTGGCCTGCATTATCCTCAGCTCTTCAGAAAATCAAGGAGTTGCTTTGGTAGTGAAGAGGAGGCATTTATAGTATGGCTTATGGGAATGACCCTGATCCTGACAAGAGGAAGAGCCACAGACTAGCCAATGGTCAGATAAGAGGCAACTTTGCCCACAGAAGCACTGGGAGCATGGTAATATTTCAGAAAGGACACTCCCTAGCTTCTTAGACTGTAAAGGCCAGGGAGGAGAGATGTACTTTCAGGCTTGCAAGATTCTGTTAACATAACCTTACAATAAAATTAGAATAAGTACTGCTTATGCTTATGGTCTGAACTACCTCAGAAGATTGACAACCTTTGGAGCAACTATATTGAGCAGCTCAATGTATTCTACAGCAAGGCTACGAGCAAAAAAAAGTCCTGAAAAATCTGGAGCACCATTTGAACACCATCAGCATTGACAAAATTACCTCCAGTCAATTGCAAAAGGCAGCTTTACTTGGAACAGCTTACATTCTGCGACAATACTTTTAAACAACAACATCTGCCTATCCCAGGTCCTTGGAAGGACTCAATAAGTGGATAAAAATGCCAACTCCAGTCTAAATATCTGGCTGTGTGGCCAACCATAATATATTAGGCAAGTTTGATCATAAGCCTTAGGCAAAATGCCACATAGAATATTTGGATTTCATGAAATAAAACTGAAAATGTACAGACATTCCTAAATATTAAAAGGTAACATGCAAAATGTTAAAATACATTTACAAATGAATGAAGAACTTCAGTGGGATGGACTTTAGAGTTTGGGAAGGTCTAAGCAAAGAGACAAACTAATTTATTAACAAAGTCAAATATTTACAGCTAAGGGTTGAAATGAGGGGTCCTTGGTGCTCTCTGAGCTTGGTTGTTTTCTTGCAGATGTTTCATCACTCAAACTAGGTAACATCATCAGTGCTGGTTTCATTTGGGTAATGAAACGTCTACAAAAAACTCCAACCAAGATCAGAGAGCATCAAGGACCCCTCAGAAACTAAACTTGATGGAATTATTTATCCTTGCCTGGCTCAGGCGTGTCACATACTGTTACAAAGGTTTGTTTTCCCTGTTAAGCTGTGAACCTTTTTCAGAGGAATGCTAGATTGTGCAATATACCTTTGCAAACTATTCACAGCTGCGATAGCGAACACAGGGAGAAGAAAGAGGAAAGGAGGGAAAGGCCTGCCTGATTGCTCTGTGTGCTACAGAAATGATTACCAACTGTGCCATCCTCCATACTTGATGTGGGGAGGTCCCCAGCTGCTTCCTTTCTAAAGGCATGATTAGACTTTGAAACTGCCAGGTAGGGGAGGGTTCCCTGCCAAAAGCAAAGCAATGTTAATGTTACTCCTACAAAGGCTTCCCAAGAGAATAATGGAGAGCTTCACTGCAGTTTCTATAGCTACTTCTCCCTCTCTCTCTCTCTCTCATTCCCTCTCTCCCCCCCTCCATCTCTGGGGGGGGGGTGCATCTGAAATGTGTGTGTGTGTGTGTTTTGTGTGTTCTATGTGTATATAGGTGTGTGCATATTCTTTGTGTGCATGCATGTACTTTGAGTATTTTATGTGTATACAAGTGCGCTGCATGTATAAAAGTGTTACATGTTCTGGGTATGTTCTGGGTGTATACTACTGTGCATTTTCTGTGTTTGTACAAGTGTGTGTGAATTCCGCGGGTTTACAAGTATATAAGTGGGTTCCTGGTGTATTTTATAACGCCCAACAATGGAGCAGCAATATCCTAATGAACATGGAAGCCAGCAGGGAATGCTTTCAGATAATGTGTGGATGCAAGAATATTACCACTAGGTACAGAAACTGCCGTAACACCATTGCTACACTGTTGAGCACAGCTACCATTAATCCTCCTTACTCTGTTTTTAGAATTGCCAGCAGTGGAGAGCATTTTAAAAAAAATACGCTGTGTTCACAAAAGTAAGAAACATTTGATGTTGGGGTGTTTTTTTTTCTGTGCCGAAATATTTTCTCTCTTAGTAGATGAAAGGCAAAGACTGCCAAGAGATAATAATATGTTTTTTGCCATAGAAACTCTAAAAGCCAGAGTGCTCTTTTGTTACCTATACATATATACACAGACCTATGCATGCATATCTATCTAAAAATCTCTAAAGCAACCAAACTAAATGGCCAATTAAAAACTGAATGGAAAGAAATGATAATTTTCCTATTATTTTCTCCCGTCTTTCAGCTGTTGGGAGTCCTGTTCCGTAACCCACTAAAGAAAGTCAATATGAAGAATCAAAAGTCCTCCTCGGCAATAAGATTGAAACAGAGGAAAGTCTCTTTCGATTGGGCTGATTGTTCTCTCATGAATTGCTCCATGTTATTTAAGATGATCCCTGTCATCTAGAAAATACTTTATGGCAACTGAAAGGGAAGGGGGCGGGCAAGAACTTGTCCTTTGCTGAGCTTATTTCTGGTCCTTTATCTTAGGACTGACACTGTATTTCCCGAATCAAAATGAAATAGCAAGTAACTATTAATTATAAAAAGACAGCAGTATTTAACAAGATTAATCACTGTCAGTTCACCAACAGCCCACAAACCTTGGTAGATTAGTAACCGAAGTAGAAAATGAAGCATACGCAGCCCATTTTCATTAGATTATTCACGTCCTGTGTGTGTGAAACAGCCTCTTTGAAACATCACGTTTGATATGCCACACTAAATCTTATGAAGCAGATGGGTTTTAATTGGGAAAGAAAACAGACATTAGAAGCTACATGAATTAATAATTGGTTTCCTCTCTGAGAATTAACTTTTTAAAAACAAGAGCAAGGCCGCAATATGTCTGGTTCTATCTTCCAGTCAATCTGCCAATTTTCCTAACCAGTGGTTCTGATAACACACAATCAGACTTGCTGGATGAAAGCGTCTGCTTTGAAGTCAGTGGAATGTTCCCTGAATCCTGGGGTGCCCTATCATCACACCATCCCTTACGGCAAGTAAGTTATGGAAAGGCTTTCAGACATCATCAGCTATCCCACGCTGACCAGTCATAGGTCATAGCTTGGGAGGATGAAGGATGAGTAAATTAAAACCATGAAATACTATACCAGCTCTCTAATGGGTATTAGGAATGACCTTGAGGAATAGGAAGAAGAGCCACAACTAAGACAACAATCGGACAAAAGAAATCTGAATCCAAGGCAGAAATGAAATTTAAGTAAACGTCTGACCCTCCATGACCCTCCCTAGTGGTCAGGGAGGGAGGTGCATTCAGAATTGCAAGATTCTGTTACTGTAACCTTAAAAGTAGCATTAGTATTCTTAACTTTGGTGAAGGGTCCATACTATGGAGGAGTACAATACCGTAAATCTAACAGAAATCATGTTGAGAATTGATGGTCTTTAATTACATTTCATTTCACACTGTTATTGTGATATGATTACGTTGGTCACAATAGTATTTTTATTCCAATTCATTTTTCCAGCTTGTAATATAATACTCCTCCTTGGGCAGCAAAGGGGACCAACAAACCACTACTGAAGCACATAACACCAGACATGTCACTAGAAGGAAAAATCACAAAATTTATCACTTATTTTGGCCCTGTCATGTGGGGAAAATCACTGGAGAAAGCAATTATGTTTGGAAGAGTTAGCGGCAAAAGGAAACCAGGCCGTCAAAGAACACGGTGGCTGGATACCATCAAAGCTGACACCAGCCAGAACATAGAAAAACTCAGAGAAGGAGTGCAAGATTGGAAAATGTGGAGAGACCTGGCCCCCAGAATCGCCAAGAGTCAGATACAACTGAATGGATATCATCATCATCATCATCACTATCATCATCATCATCATCATCATCACCACCACCACCACCACCACCACCACATCATCAGCATCAGCATCAGCATCATCAGCATCAGCATCAGCATCAATATAGTACTCCAAGTATCCCTTACCCCAGTGGTGGGATTCAAATATGTGAACAACCAGTTCTCTGTGTGGATGCCGCTTCCGGAAGTCCATTCTGGGCCCGGGAAACAAAAAATTAGCTACTGGTTCTGGTGAACTGGTGTGAACTGGCTGAATCCCACCACTGCCTTACCCACATCAAACAGACAGCTGATAGCACATCCCAGTGCCTCAGGAAACAGGCAGGTGACTTCATGATGATTTCAAATGCAAGCACATTCACTGGCAGAAAATGTTGTCTTTGGAATCCTGGCCTCCAGGAGGAAGGCAGGGAGAAGGGGGGGGGAAATGATTTGCCGGAGCAAAACCATGAAGAGATTTCCCAGCCCATCTTTTCTGTTGGGATTCTTTGGGGGGGGGGTGGAGAGATCCCTGGGAGATTTGAAAAGAAGAAGATCACCTGGGAGAGGACCAAAAGGAAAGAATCCCTGGAAGAAAAAAAGAGAGATTTATGGAAAATATAGGCAAAATGAAGACTGAAAGAAGCCACTTGGATTTTGGGAGGAGGAGGAGGAGGAGGAGGAGGAGGAGGAAACTAAGCAATTCTTCAGAGGGTTGAGTAGAAGCGTCAAAGCTAAACTTGAGTGGAAATGGCAAAGCTAAACTTCTGTGGGACAAGTGATGGGGCAAATGAGACTCGGAGTCAAAAAAAATCTTCAGGAGTAGAGACTTGTTTTGAGTGGGTTAGAATTTGGTCTTGTTGAGCATGCAAAACCATAGATAAACCGAAAAGAATGCTTTTCTCTCTATTTTCTAATTTTTAACAAAAGAGATTTTTGAAATCATACAATTGATACTTTTGTTTAAGCATTTCAGAAGGAGACAGGACTGTTGTTCCCTGGCTCCACATTTCAGGAAGCTATTAGGCTGGAAGGGATTGGTATAAAGATTGACTATTTTCACTCTATATTCTTTTCTGAAGAATGTTTCATAAATTCTGATGATCTGGAATCAATTCAGATTCCCCCACCTCTTCTTCCTTTTCCCATCTCTCTCATCAGCTAGTGTTAAGAAAGAGGAACTTGAGCAAGGCACTTCTTTCCTCCAGGAGGGTAAATGGTTGGTGGTATCGGGAAGTTCTCTGAAAGTCATAAATCAGGAAGGAAGGGGAGGTTGCGAGACCACTTGTACCCTCCACTGGGATGTGCTCTTTCTCCAGCTATTCCCAACAAGATCACAGAGATGAGATATGATTGTCTAGCTTCATCTGTTTTGATTTGATTTGTAATGTTATCGCCAACAAGCAGTGCATATTAACGGTCAGTGCTGTAGTTTCACATTGTAGTTTATTTGGATTATTATTACAATATAGACTTCTTACTTTCACTCTTAAAGGGCTTCTGAGCTTCTAGATAAAAGTCATCTGATACAGAGAAACCAGAAAGAGGAAGGGAAGCTTAGGATGAAGTGTGGAACATCTAAGCAAGCAGATCCAGATGCAAGAAATTCCATCACAAAGTGCTGGATCAAAGAAGTCAATAAGATTTTGGTCAAATGATCCATTAGGGCAGGGTCAGTTTTAATTCATAGATTAAATGTTCCAATATCTCAGGGGCTGCCACAAAGAAGAGGGAGTCAAGCTATTCTCCAAAGCGCCTAAAGGCAGGACAAGAAGCAACGGATGGAAACTAATCAAGGAGAGAAGCAACCTAGAACTAAGGAGAAACTTCCTGACAGTTAGAACAATAAACCAGTGGAACAACCTGCCTCCAGAAGCGGTGAATGCTCAAACACTGGAAGTTTTTAAAAAGAGACTGGACAGCCATTTGTCTGAAATGGTGTAGGGTTTCCTGCCTAAGCAGGGGGTTGGACTAGATCAGGGCTTTTCAACCTTTTCACCGATTGTACCACTTTTAGGATATGGCAATATTCAAGTACCACCTAGCAAGGTGTCAAAAACTTGATGACCAAAAAAAAAAACCCTGTTTAAAGTTGCAATTGCACTGAAATGACTTATGACCATTTTCACACTTATGACCATTGCAGCATGCCCAGGGTCATGTGATTTATATTTGGATGCTTGGCAACTGATTCATATTTATGATGGTCACAGTGTCCCAGGATCATGTGATCCCCTTTTGCAACCTTTTGACAAGTAAAGTCAATGGCAGGGCTGCTGGTGGCCAAGTGCTAAGGCAGGACTTCCCTCCTCCCTCCTTCCCTGCCTCCCTCTTTCTCATGCCCACCTCCTTCTGAAGGAAGAATTTGAAACCCCCCCCATATTTTTTCTCTTCCATATATTCATCAAACAAGGAAAAGCCTCCAGAAACACAAAAGACAAACTGCTGAGTGAACTAGCTTAAAAGGGCACATTTCCCTTTAAGAATTAGCTACTGGCTAGAAAGGAAAGTAAGGAAGAAAAAAAAATGTAGTAAGTATTGGCTGCCGGCTAAGGCAGTCTCCCCAAATGGCTCCATTCATAAGTAAAAGAATCTACAGGCAAAATCCATTCAGGAGAAAAATACTTCAAAATCCCTTGCAGCAAAACTTACAGCTAAACAATAGCAGAGCAATAGAAGCTAACACCAGCCATCAGCCATCAGCCATCAGCCAAATAGAAATTGCCAAACACTCCTTAAGAACGCAAAGCCCACATTGCACAAATCCCAGAACTTCAAAGTCACAAAAGCACATGAGAATCCTTCCACTCTCCATCTCCTCCTTCTTTCTCATGGGGGAGGGTGAGCCAGAACTGAGGCTGGGCCCTTTGTCTCTCCCCAGCCACTGCAGCTCCAGAGGACTCTCTCACTTGCCTGCGCTGGCTCGTTCCCTCCCCCACTACACTTGGCTAGGCAGGGTTGCGTACCACCTGCCACTTGAATAGAATAGAATAGAATAGAATAGAATAGAATAGAATAGAATAGAATAGAATAGAATAGAATAGAATAGAATAGAATAGAATAATAACTATTGTCACTTCGAATGTACAATAATCGGCATCTTAGATGAAACCAACATCCAATGGGAATTATCAACCAATAAAATTGTGCATTTGTTATATCAGAAGCAAAAAGAAATCCAAGTAAAAGGATTATATATGTGCCACTTTTATTATTTGAAATCTGTCCCTTCAAGCATTTGCATCCCTGATCTCTGCCCACTTTCACCCAGGCTGACACTCTAAATCTGGTCTATGGGACAAACACAGCACATTACTGGCTGGGGAATTCTGGGAGCTGAAGTCCACACATCTTAAGAGTTGCCAAGATTGAGAAACACTGCCATAGAACTGTGGAATGAAACAAGGGGAAGCTATTAATAATAAGTGAGCTCCATCCTCGATTTTTGCTGCAGGAGAATAGAACTAGCACAGTAAATTATGATTAGAAGCACTGAAAAGTAGCTTGTGAAGCAGGCAAAAAGTTCCTGCCCTCTAAAGTAAGAAAAACAATTTAAAAAGTACAGTCATATAAAACTTGTCACTGAAAGAATTAGTAGAGAACCTCTATAGAGCATTCACTGGAAACATAACCAGCAAGGCAGAGCTATTGGAACCCAGGTATCTCTCGTGATTAAACTGACCTTTAGTTTTCATTCCCCTGTTCATCCTCATTGACTTTTTGTGAGTGTTCCAAATTCTCTGAATCTTTCTTAACATGCCCAGCATTGGACATAGTGCTCAAGGTGAGGTTTAGCCAATGCAAATCTAATGGAACTATTACTTCATGAGATTTGCAAATTGTATTTCTGTTGATGTAACCTAAAATTGCATTTCCCTGTTTATTAGCCAGATCATATTGCTGACTCATATTCTTCAACTACTTTTCCCATGAACTTACAGCTGTATATTTGATTATTTTTTCTTTCTCTAGATGAAGAACTTTGTATTTGTCTATTAACATTTTGTTTGCTTGTTTGCTTGTTTGTTTGTTTGTGTATCTGAACTGCCCCTCTTGAGGCAGTTGCCTCTAACATGTCAAAATTGTTTGAATTTTGTTTCTTTTAGAATATTAGCTATCCCACCCAATTTTGTACCTACTGTCTGATTGAAACTTTGCATTTTGTCTGTTAAAATTTCATTCTGTTGCTATCTGCCCAGTTCTCTAGCATGCTAAAATTGTTTTAAATTTTGTTTCTTTTATAATATTAACTGTCTCAGTAGCTACTGTCAGTTTGAAACTTATTCACTCCAGTAGTTCGTGCAACCCAGCAACTTTCTGAAGGATACCCCAGCCTCAGGACTGAATTCTACCTTATTTGCTACCTTATTTCAGTGCCATGAGGATTCATTGCTGAACATTCTTTGAGTCTATTTTTCAAGGCAGCTGTTGTTCCATCTAATAGACATGCCATCCTGTCCATGTGCAATAATTTGATAGTCAAAATATCATAGGACATTTATCAAATGCTTTGCTGACGTCAAGGTAAATTGCTTGTAATGTCTCCCACAAAATCACGAGAACAAAACAACAAAAAAATTAAATTAATTTGGCAAAACATACTCTTGAGCAATCAAATATAATTATTACATTTTGAGATCAATCAGTTTATGGTCTGCTCTAGCATCTTCCCAATGTCAGTGTTAAAGGACTAATATGTAGCACTTGCCATCCTCTCTTTTGCCCTTTTTGAGGAGAGGGGTAACATTAACCATTAATTAGTAACATTAATTCATCTGTTACTTTTCCAATTTTGCACAAATTCTCATAAGGAATACACAAAGTTTTAGCAGAGTATCAAGAATTCCCTTCAATACAGTTAGATGCAATTCATCTGCTCTAGAGACCTGAACCCATTCAATGTCAACACATATTTGCTGACTGAGTATGCTCGAGCTAGGATCCATTGACATCAATCTGATATCAGATGACTTTGCCCCAAAATTATTTTCAGAGGTCACACCATGAATGTACCACTGCAATTTTACTGTCAGTTTTTGTGCCTTAGTTCTATGCCAAGGGAGGCACAGTACAACCCATATATCTTATTTCATTTCCAACTCTATCAGGTCCTAGACTGGAGAGTAAAAAAAAAAAATCCCAGAAGAGGGCAATGGCAGGCCACTTCTGTGTTGTTGCCAAGAAAATTATATCGATATATCCATGTAGTTGCCACAAATTACATTAGGCTCAAAAGAGTCTTTTAGAACTCACTTTTTTGTGTAGGTCACCTTCAAGATTACTATGCCCCAATGACATTGAGGTTAATTTCACAGAGTTATAGTCTGCTAAGGGAAATAACAAAAGAGTTGAATATTTCCAAGAATTGTTTGAATAGGGACTACAACTCTATGGATTAATTCATAGGCTTCTCAAATACTGCACATGTTTGCAATGCAAAGCAGTAAAGGACTGAATTTCTCCATGATGACTTGATTCATACAGTCCTTTATTGTTGTTGTTTTAAAGGAAAACTATTGTTATGAACTGGATTGTATGACCTGAAAATTGAATGTGCAATACTTTTATATCAAATGTGGTTGGATGAATCTGTACGCCAATCTGCATGACCAGCTTGCCCCAGCATAAGTAAGGGCCACTGGCTATATCATGAGGATATGTACAACATTGTCCTCTATACCCTAGACCAGGGGTAGGGAACCTTGGCTCTTTTATGACTTGTGAACTTCAACTCCCAGAATTCCTAAACCAGCCATGCTGACTCAGGAATTCTGGGAGTTGAATTCCACAAGTCACAAAAGAGCCAAGGTTCCCTACCCCTGCCCTAGACTATTGGGAAGACAACCTCTGTCTACCTTTCTTTGCTATGCATCAAAGATAGTATTTCATTGCTTTGCGCCAATTCAAGCACTGTTGTCCTTATAAGTTCACTGATGGAATGGTGAAACAATGAAGCAATCTTTTTGTTATTGTTGTTGCTCTCCTTCTAATCCAAAGTGAAGGAGAAACACTAAAATTACAGTGTTTGTTTTCCAGTCCAGGAGGGCTAGACAGAGAAGAATGGGAATCCTTCAGCCAGGGACCACAGCAAACACAATCTAGGCTGAACATCAGATCATCCCTGCAGCTGAAACAGAGAAGGAGGAGGCTGAATCCAGAAAGAAATTTCTTAAACCAGTTTTATTTTCAAGCTGTTTAAATATGGAAATCCAGCAGCTAAAAGCTGCAACGCAGAAAAGTCTTGTAAGGGTATAAACCAGATCTGATCATTTTATGGTCTACAAGTCAGATTTGGCCCTTTGACTATCTCTTTTGGCCCACAGGTCTTGGTGGGTGGGGGGCATCAGTGGGAGGGCAGTGGGCAGTGGGGGTGGAGTGTGGGGGCAGGGATAACAGGGGCAGGGCAGGGAACAGGGGCAGTGGCAGGGGCAGGGGCAGTGGCAGGAGTGGCCCTCCACAACAATCCCAGTGTCTCATGTGCCCCTTGCCACCCCTAGTATAAACTAATTTATCATTAACCTTTAGAACTGCAGCAACTCACTATATAAAAATAATTGTTTCTTACTGCTTTAATCCTTTTCATCTTTAAAACTTCATTTTCAAAACTTCACAATCTAAAGCCTAGGAAAAGGCAATATGGGTTCTATTGAGAACAGTTCTCAACCTTTCAGGTATACTAGTGAATTCAGTAGCATGGTAGAAACATTTATAGCCACTCAAGTCAACCACAGAACTTTTAATTATTAGCATTAGGTTCCAATGCTACTTTCTCTTATGTGGATCTATTATGCCCATTTGTTAAAGAGGCTGATTTGGGTTTCTGCTCTTGTATTTTTCAGCATACGGTAAATGGTGATTCATCTTTGCTTGAAACTGTTATGGAGTATACTAGAATAGAAATAGCAGTAATAAATTTTGAAAAGTTTTTCCAAAATATGGTGTTCTCATTTAACTTTCCCCTTAATCAGTGGTGGGATTCCAATACGTTCTCTGTGTGGATGCCGCTTCTGGAAGTCCATTCTGTGCCTGGGCAACAAAAAATTATGTTTGGAAGAGTTAGCGACAAAAGGAAACCAGACCATCATAGAACACGCTGGCTGGATACCATCAAAGCTGATACCAGCCAGAACACAGAAAAACTCAGAGAAGCAGTGCAAGATTGGAAAATGTGGAGAGACCTGGCCCCCAGAATCGCCAAGAGTCAGACACAACTGAATGGATATCATCATCATCATCATCATCATCATCATCATCATCATCATCATCATCATCATCATCATCATCATCATCATCATCAATATAGTACTCCAAGTATCCCTTACCCCAGTGGTGGGATTCAAATATGTGAACAACCGGTTCTCTGTGTGGATGCCACTTTTACAAAAGTAAAAATGAATACTGTATATGTTTTCATTTTCTCAAGTTCCGATTTTTTCATGAAAAAAAGCAAGGAAAGAGGGAAGATGGATAATTGCTTTTACAGCTCTAAATCAGATCTGATGTACATCCCTAAGCTGTACTTCTATCCAAAATGCTAGCGGCTGGTAAAGTAGCCCTGTTAGAAATGCAGTTTCTGGCATCTTGCAAATCACCATGTCAGAATCTTCTACCTTTGACAGTCATTGTATTACAGCACAGAAATAAGTCAGGCCTGGATATTCGGAAACAAGAAGAAAACATATGTGACTGCAAAGCGATTAGAATTATATGGCACACACTTCAAATAATTAGAAAAAAAACTTTGCTCTAATCCTGTTATTACTAAGTGCAATCCATCAATGCACAGATTTAGAATCTGAAATGACATTTTCAGAATAAACTAGCAGAAAATGAAAAAAGGTAATTACTCCCTGCTGTCCAGGTGTACTTAGGCATGACTTGGAATGTGAATAGAGGCCTGATGTTTTAGAGGACAATACCTGGATGCTCTCCCACTGATATCTCAGGTTAGATATGATGGTTAAGACATCTGACTGCCTTTCCCCATTAATTATACATCCTTAAAGAAGCTGATATGCTTTATTTAGAAGTGTCTGTCTGGAAAGAGACAAATAATGTAAAACACACATACATAGATAGATACAAAAAAGGGAAGGAGCTCATTTTGTAATTTAGATGAATTTGTGCGCAGGCATCTACAGCAAATCTGGATTATGCCAGAATGAGAATGATGCCATATGGTGTCAAAATGACACGAACCTGTCCATACATCCTTGCACCCCAACAAATGATGCAAAGATGTAAGTCACATTTTGTCATGCCATCAAGATATATGATACATTAGTTCCTGCCCCTCAACCCCTTGTTTTCCCCTATAGACACCTGTGTTTTAGACATATAGCTTCTTGTAGGAATAGACTTTGTGCAATAGATCAAAAAGCAACATAGCCCTATTTCCTCCTCTCCTTAATGGATATTTTTAATAAGAGGAAACATGAAAGAAAAGTTAGGGAAACATGAAAATAACTCAACAATTGAGCCCAAAATTTATGCTGCTAAGTGAGACTTGTGTTAAGTGAGTGTTGCCCCATTTTATGACTTTTCTTGCCACAGTTATTAAGTGAATCACTGCCGTTCTTAAGTTAGTAACAAGGTTGTTAAGTGAATCTGGCTTGCCCATTGTCTTTGCTTGTCAGAAGGTCGCAAAAGGGGATCACATGATCCTAGGACACAGCAGCCATCATAAATATGAGTCAGTTGCCAAGCATCTGAATTTTAATTACATGACCATGGAGATGCTGCAATGGTCATAAGTGTGGAAAATGGCCATGAATCACTTTTTTCACTGCCATTGTAACTCTGAACAGTCGCTAAGCGAACTGTTTTAAGTTGAGGACTACCTATATTCAAAACAGAAGATGATATTGTTTGGATTGCTCTTCCCCCTTGGTAAAAATTATTAAATATATATGCTTTCCATCTTGCCATCAATTATAACTTCATTGCCCATTATAATAACCATTTTTCCCAGATGCTTCTCCAATTTCTTTTTTCATCTATAAGTCAGCTTCAACTTCCTAGTCATGAGGGGAATATAGATAGTCCTCAAGTTACGAATGTAATAGAGCCTGCCCATTCCACTCGTAACTCGAATACTAGTAGGGGTGAATCTCATATCTTGATGAGGTATCTCAGGGTGGGGAAGGCCATGGGGGGGCCTAGTGATGGAACAGGCTCCCAAGGCCTCCCCGACCCACTAAAATACCCACTAAGATACCTCATACTTCCCCCTCCCTTCCTGCCGCGCTGGACTCACTTACCTTTAGAAGATCTGTCTCGTCTCTGGTGTGTTTTCTGCCTTTGAGCGAGAGGAGAGTCAATGGAAGCTTCTGGATGCTGTAATATTACGCGAGTTAAGGCACCCATTTGCTGTGTTTCCAAATGTCCCATAAGCGCTCAAACACTTTATATCTGAACGGAGACCTTGGGGAGACTGGGAACTCCATCTGTGTACAAATGGAACACTTGAAAACATAGCGATTCGCCATGTTTTCAAGTGGCCCATTTGCTCACAGTTGGAGCTTCCAGTCTCCCCAAGGTTTCCGTTCAGATAAAAAGTGTTCTGGTGGTGGCGGAAAGGAGTTGGGGGGGGAGCAGAAGACAGGCACAGTGTTTGCACCGAAAATGAAAGTTTCTGGGGTCCATGATCTCACGAGACTTCAGGCACCCATTCTCTGCAATAGAGAATGGGTGCCTGAACTCGCGCGATATTACGGCATCCAGGAGCTTCCATTGATTCTCCTCTCCCTCAAAGGCAGAAACCGCAACAGAGACGAGACAGATTTTCTCAAGGTAAGTGAGTTCGGGGTGGCAGGAAGGGAGGGTGAAGCAAATGTGGGGAGCGGGAGGGAATAGGGTGAATGTTGCAGAGCCTCTGCAGTTGTTCGTAAGGGCGAACAACTACTGTGGTGCTGCAACATTTGTAATTTTGGAATTTTCTCATAAACACTAGGGGGAGCTTATCACGTAACTTCAAATGAGCGTTAAGTGAACGCTCGTAACTTGGGGATTACCTGTAATACATCCCTAATCTGACACTGCTTTTTGCAACAGCTGTAGATACCCACTGTGATTTTATTGAGAGAAATTGTTTTGTCTGTAAGTTCTTTTTTTTCCTTTTTTTTTGCAACTCTGCAGTGCCCTTTTTGACAAAAAGGGTGACTTTCTCCCAAATAGACTTTTTCTGATCTTTTGCATAGAATGTATATCCAGTAATAACAGTGCCTCACTGGTTCTTTCCTTTTTACCATATTGTAAGGCTTGATCAATGTTTGGTTTTTTTTTTCTAACATCATGCTCTGTATGTGTTGGCCTTGTGGGGCAGACCAGAGAGGAATTGTGCTCAGATGAGCTATTTCTACTTTATTCTAAAGACATATTGACGGAATCTTGCAAGTATGAAAGTATCGTTCTCCTTCCCTGCCCCTGGTCTCCTTTACAAGCCCAAGAAACTATGTCTCTTCTGAGCCTATTTTTCTGTCCACTATTCAGCTACAGGGTATTTCTTTGCCCAATTTGCCAAGGTCTTTTTCACATACCATTATATTATGATGTTACTGCTTTTGAAGATGGCTCAGCTAGTGCAAAATGCAGCTGCACACATCCTAAGCAAGATGACTCAGTATTTCATATAGCACCAAAACCGAAGGCGTTTCATTGGTTGATGGTTCATTTCTGGGTGCACTTCAAGATGATGGGTATCACCTTTAAATTATTTTATAGATTGTGGCCTGGGTATCTTTGAAACTATCTGCTCCAAGGTCTGCTCCAAAGTATGCCTACAGAAAGCATTTGAGGGAATGCTGTAGGCACACCTTGGAGCAGGTAGTCCCCACTCAAAAGGTGTGATGAGAGGGACTTAGAAGGAAGCATCTTCTGCTGGGACTCCCTTCCTGGGAAATACCCTCCCATCAGATATAAAAACTTTACCCTTACTCTAATAGTTAGGAAGCTTTTTAAAAATGGCTTTATAAATGTGCATTTGGGGACCAAAGTGAGAATAGGTAATGTATATTTTATTTTCAGTGACACGCACCTTTATCCTTGTGACCTTGTGGTTTTCTTCATGTCTATACATACTGCCTTGATCTATTACCTTGATCTACTTTCTCTGAATATATTGGGAGGGGGGAAAAACCACTCTTATCGCCCAGAGGAGACTTTCCTTGAACTGGATGCTCCTTAAGTTGTGTTAACTTTCCCCACAGAATCAATTTGCAAGCTGCTCTACCACATGTCATATTATATGTCAGCAGTCTGCTACCTCTCAGTGGCCCACTTGGACACATAATTTTTGCAAGTGAACTTCTCACTTTGGAAACTGAAGAACAAAGATTCAGCCCAGGGAAGAAAGGACAGATGAAGGGAGGATTCTGACCTGGAACTGGAAGCAGGATACCCAACCTTTCAGAATGGCATTAACAGCGCATGGAAAGTATGCGTGGATGTGCATGTGAATTCCACAGAAGTGAAGTTCTCTGCTGGTACACCTTCTGTGACAGCCTGTTTTGAAACTAGGTGCTATGTATGTTGCAGGAATTCCTGATTCGGAAGATGGGAGTTGTCAACTGCAGTCAATACTCTATTGCAGCTTCGCTTCAACTTCTTATAAGGATACAGACTCTCAGACTGACTCAGATGTTGCTGACGTCTTGCAACCAGGAGCCCAGCTAAAGTTTGATTTATGGTTTTATAAGCAAGTACAACCATAAATGGATTTCCTGATTTACAGCTAGCTGATGTACTTTCTCCTGGAGTATCATTTCTTCTAAGCACCTTCCGAAAGCGAAGATGGAGGGTCTAGAACAAGGAAAGAGCTTATAACCAGGTTACACAATTACTGGTCATGGGGACAAAAGCTCAATTAATTAACTTGTAGTCCAAATTGTTTGTCATATTACATTGGAAATTGCATGTTTCTCCCCCTAAACATTATGATGGTAGTCCAGATTTTTTCTCAATATCGACCATATCTTGTTTCTCCATCTAGGAGGTAAGGAATTCCCAGGTTGAACAATTGATTTGCTTATTGACTGGCTCAGAAGTCAATTTCTGTAAATCCTCTGCTTTGAGATTTTTCTACCTTCCTTCCTAAGAGAAACGTGCCCACTCTTTGAAGATGCTCTGAAGCTGATATTGCTAGCAGACTTATTTAACATCTACGCTACAGTCAGAGGGCTACAATAGAGTATACCAGTTAAGTTGAGGCTGGTGGCTCAAAATCTGATATAGAATGAAATGAACTTGATGGACAAAGTCAGACTGCTGAGATCCTGGATGAACTAGTCATAATGGAAAAGTTCTCTTGAAATCTGTTTTATATATTGATGAAAGCTGAAAAGCTCAGCAGTGTTGTGCTTCTGTGTCTCCTTTTGAGACTAGTGAACAAGGATCCAGCTGACTTCTGAATCATTAATGGGGGAGCCGCTAAAAGGAAGCAGCCGCACACTGCAGGGGGGGGGAGAGTCTATTTTGACTAATCAGAATATTTCACACTCCATTATTCAGAGAAAAATAAAGGATTCGGCTAAGACCCAAAATATAGGACTGGCTGTCTGGGGAAGGAAACGAAGAAACATACCTCCAGTTTTTCCCAGTACCTACATCCCAGGGGTTTGCAGCCAGCAGGGCAGATCTCAATTACTGTTATAGCCACAATAGATTCTGAGCTTCAAGCAATTTCATGGACTTGGACTTTGCTGTCAAATACAACCTGGCCCTCAAGGCATTACTGGTAGCAATTTTAGGAGAAATAATTGATGGCTGCCTGCTTGCCTCAGATCCAATAACTTATAGCAATTGGCTTCTTGTGATGAGGGTTCAGGATCACCCCAAATGGCTTCATTTCTAGCTACGGTAGGTGAACTTTCAGCCTGCCCATTAATAACCTGGCTTTTATTCACAAACCACTCTCCGGCTAAAGGATATGTGGCTTTCTCTTCCCCAGAATACCAAGCTCACTGTATGAAATGCCAAACTGCAGCTACACTACTCTGAAGGAAGCAAATCTTGACCTACTTAGCAAGCACTCAGATTTTTTAAGATGCATATGGCTATGCAACTCAACTGCAGGCAGGATATTTTGGTGCTCTAGGCAAAGTCATATTCTAATGTCCTCTAGGATTATATTTAACCTAGAACCAAGAATTGATGTTAACATTTTTTCTGGGTTTAACTTTAGTCCCCATCCATCCATCCGCTTGGTTTTATTTTTTTTATGCAACTCTTCATTTTAATTGTTTTTATATTTATCTTTTTACCATTTGTAAGCTGTCCAGAGTTGCTTTATCGGTCAGATGGACAGCATATAAATTTAATAATACATTTTTTAAAAACTTGGATAAAACGATAGTCAGACAACTCATTTGCTCAGGACCTTCCTGTCAGATCTTTGTCTTGCTTTAATAACATAATCAGCTTCTTGACGTCCATTGCTTTAATAATAATTTCTTTTGGGGGACTAGTGGGCGTGCTATTCTCTAGTACTCAATTGACCTTTTGGATAAGCATTTTGAAAAATTGTGGAAAGAAAAAAATTCTAAAGCAATGAGGAAAGTTTATCAGATTTTATATTTATATTGTATATTTGGAAATCTTTTCAATTTTGGCATCCCTTAAAGTTTGGTGCAATAGGCCTAAAATTGGTGTCTAGGCCTAAAATTGGTGTCTAGGCCTAAAATTGGTCCTGCTGCAGGATATATAGGTACATTTGCCACAAACAAGTGACCAATAATCAAGCAACAAACAACACTTTTATTTTTTTTCTTCTAAGATCATCATAGACTTAGAAAGCTTTGTAACTGTCATTGTTCATTTCTAAGAACATGCTTGGGAGGGTATCTTAATTCCAGCAAGATCACACCAAAGTTGTCCATCTTTGCAGGTGATATTCAGATTTGGAGGGCTAGATATATAGAAATGTTTCCATTGACACTCAGATTTTCACATTGTAAACTTACATATAATAGTGGCTACTGTATCAAGATTAACACTTATGGAATCAGGGAGTCAATTCCCACATCTGTCATTTTTTTAATTAATAAGGGCAATAAAAACAACATAACTCTCTGTATAGGGAGCAGTGAAGCAGGACATGTTTCACTAGGTCACCTTCCCCGCTGAGACAAGGGTACAAAGTTACTGTTAAATGGATTTACTTTTCACCAAACCCCTCACCTTATGTTCACTAACATTCAGAACTAGAGAGGGTAAATGTTGGTCTCTTTTCCATAGGGAAAAGATGGGGGGAGCAAATATTGATTTTAAACTAAAGGAGGGGTAGGTGGGAAAAGATAGGTCATGAGGTGACATCTTGGACAGCTATTCATCTTAAGTGATGCCATTCTCTCCTTTTTGTGGGAAACTGACAGCTTAGTAGAATTGATTTGTCAGTTGGACAAATCAAACCAAACTGCATTCCATGTCCTGCTTTCTAAAATGAATAGTTCATCAGCTTGAATGGGATTGCTCACCAGCCCTTCTCTATTTTCAAATATGTATAAAGTTGTCAGCATTCACATGCTGAAAAGTATTCAGTTTAATTTATTATGAGAAGTACAGATGTGTGTGTGTGTGTGTGTATAAACAGAGAGAGGGGGGGAGAGAGAGAGAGAGAAGCAAACAAATGGAATCCTGTGTTTTAAGAACATTCATTATTTTATTATCGATTTATCATAACACTATAAAGAATTTATTAGTCCAAGATAATAAACAGTTACTACCATTCAAAAGAAGCAGGTGGTATTAGATAATCCCTATGAAATTATTTCCACTGGGTGACAAAGAGCTGGAAGTAATTGAACAACTGAACAATGGTACACTGATTAAAAATGGTGCAAGGAAGAGAAGGAGGAGGAGCAGTGGTAAAATGGAGAATTCAGGGAAACAAAAGTAGTAATAAAAAGAAAAAGATTATGCCTAGTTTCAAAGTATTAATTTCTTACATGTTAAGCAGTTATTAAAACGCCATGCTCCTGGATCTCTACTGGATCTCAGTTACTGCAGCAAAAATTAAGGAGCCAAACTTAAGAATAATGCAAGAAAGGACGTGGTTTTTTTTTAAGTGGTCACTATGTGCATTTTTGCTTGATGTATTAATTTTGGAGACAAAAGTTTTTTTGGGGGAGAGAGTAATATAACTAACAAACAAGGGTGTATTTTTTTTTGAAAGTGTAACCACCAGCCTAAAAAGGAAGCTATATAGTATTCATGGTACACCTGTAACCAGATCAGTTAAAGCTCCACTGGGTTCAGAGAATTTGCTTTCTTTCAGGGAGATACAGTTCAATGTTCTGGTGTGTTAAACCCTAGGAAAGTTCCTTCTGAGTTAGACAGTCCATTCAGCAGCCCATGATAAAACAGCTATGAAGGACAGTAACCAGAGACTGGAAAAGAAGAGTCACAAAGGGAAGTAAAGCATAGCAGAATAACTGGACACCACAGTTAGAAATTATACTTTTGTCGTGGAGTAAGAAATCCTAGGTAGAGGATATGCAACGGATTGGAAGTGAGTAGAATATGCTTGTCAACGCTGCTAATATAGGATATTATTGCTTTGACAAGATATGCAGAACTGTCTGGTATTTTTAGAGTTAATTCAGATGACAATAGAAAGGGAGGAGATTTATAAGGAAAGCGCGGGATAAGGAACGGAAGTGAATCCTTGCCCTTCAGGCTAATTGGAAGATGTGACTTATGACTGCAAAATAGGGGAGGGGTTTAGCCAGAAAAAGTCAGACGCAAGTAAGAGAAATTCAGATTTTGGCATCCATTCAATATGTGCCGACATTGTGTTCATGATTAAAGACTTTTCAGAATAAACAATGCCTGGAATTTCTTTGAAGTGTTCCATTAGTCGGAACCTTGACAATGCTTTTTTTTTCTTTCTATCTTCCCCAAGTAGTGGTTGGGGGCCCACACTTGCAACAGGGAAACTGGGCACTGCAGTTCAACCTTGAGTCTATGTATGTGTTTATATATGTGCGATATCATATATTAAGCTGCATATTAATTTTAAAAGAATGCATCACAGTGTTATGTGTGATTAGATTCCTTTCCTTCACAGAAAGCTTGCCAGAGTCATTTGTTGAAATGGCTTCATAGGCAAAGGACGCATGAAGGTGTCAAATGGTTTATATCTGGTCCAAATAATCCAACTTTATATTCCTTCTTTTTGCTCTGCACAGTCTTGACCTTTAAATCCTTCCTATGGCATTGTGGAATTTGATATATCATCACTCTGGTATTTAAAAGAAGTTTTCAAAGCTTTCACCAGCCTACATTTTAAATCCCATTAAGAAGCATCATCACAGCTGTTCCAGATCCAGATCCTTTTCTTGATTTGTCTTTTGTATTTCTTTTTTTATAATCTCAATTTTGTATTCTTCCATGGTTTCAAATTCTATAAAGTCTGTCAGATAGAATTTTTTTTCCAATTTTTTCTCATTGTCTTCTAAAAGTTAATCCGTCAAAATCTATATCCCTTCTGAGATATTTGTTATTAATATTTTGGCCCATATAAAAATCTCTTTAAGATAAGAAAAAGGTATAATGCTTAGCCATTTTTACAGTTTTCTGCCTTGCCTTTTGGTTCTTACTATCCATTTTCAATCTTCATTAAGTCTCAGTTCTTAATATGGATTTAGTTCTGTTTCAGTTGCTTGCCACAAGTATATTATTTAATTATCTGCTTGTTTTTCAAGCCTCACAGCAAAAATAACCAGTATTCCAAATCTCTCTGGTCTTTCCTCTTAAAGCTTTTTAAAATCAAAATCCTTTTTCCCAATTATATATATTATTTTAAATTTTTGAGACTGTATTTAAAATATCTTAAATTCAAAGAAGATAAAATTCACTAGGTATTAAATTAAGGTTGCTGTTTTGAAGGTCTCTCATATTCATAAAGTAATTAAGTTGAACATTTCCCAAAATGATTGGAAACTGAGCTTGATTGGCTTTGTGCCCTTATGAAAGGCTCTACCACTGCTAAGAGCAGGGGTCTTCAAACTTGGCCCTTTTATGACTTGTGGACTTCAACTCCCAGAATTCCTCAGCCAGGCACACTGGCTGAGGAATTCTGGGAACAGTTGAAGTCCACAAGTCATAAAAGGGCCAAGTTTGAAGACCCCTGGCTAAGAGCAAAGATGTCTTCTTGCTCAGCTCCTGGCACTTAGACCCACCAGAGATCACTATTTTACAGTCTCCTTGTGAGGAGCTGTCATTTACAGCACTTGTGGGTGATCTCCCAATCTCTTCTCCGGAGAAATTTAAAGGAACAGTCTACTCACTGGTGTTTCATTCTACACAGCAATGGTCATCTCCACTACTTCACAGAGATGTCTTCAGTCAGCCATGACTCGCACCAGAAGCTGCTTATGACTGAGTTACTCAAGAGCAATGGCATCAGATCAGGCAAAAAGTGAGGATGCTAGCTATATGATTTAAGCTCCGAGGAGCACTACAGGTCTATGGATATGACTTAAACCAGGGGTCTTCAAACTTGGCCCTTTTATGACTTGTGGACTTCAACTCCCAGAATTCCTCAGCAAGCGTGCCTGGCTGAGGAAGTCTGGGAGTTGAAGCCCACAAGTCATAAAGGGGCCAAGTTTGAAGACCTCTGACTTAAACAGATTGATGTAGATATTTATGTGAAATCATATCATTCTGGGGGATGGGAGGAGTTATTACTCTGTCTTCTTAATGATAAGAGAAAGTAATGTAAAGATAATGGATGTCATTTAAAACATTAACAGTGCTTATTAGTGGCAAGAGGATGAAACAACATATTTTATCCAACTAAAATCCTGTGATGATTATGCCAAGATTTAAATTTTGCACTGGCCTGTGCATGCTCTCAAGTAGGAAAGAGTCAAGCAATTAAAGGATTAATTTTGTAAGATTCCTTTAAAAGGACTTAAGGCAACCCATTTCAAGCTGTAAAATGGCTTGCTAATATTAAATAGAAAATAACCTACTACCTAAATGGTGCAGTAACATCCAGGTTGGAAGGCAAACAACAACAACAACAAAAAACCTTTCAGAAAACCTAGCTGCTATATAAATCAGAGCTTTGCACATACAGATTCCTCTCAACAGAGCTAGAGGAAAATGACATCAATTATTTGTAGACAAGATTCTCTAGTTCAGCCATCAAAGGGCAACATAAATATCTCACTCATACACAGAGGGGGCCAGCATGTTAGTGGAAGAAAATGGCATAATTCACTGTGCTCAGTAAATAATAGGATACTGAGACCAGAGCTGTTGCTAGTTTTCTACCAAAGTAGAGCTAACCATAGACATTTAGAAACTTAGACTGTTGTATTTTTATTATCTCCATGTCATAAGACTTCTTATTTTTTACACAGTGGACCATAGGTTTATCATCAGAAACTTTCCATCATAATAAATTTTGTACAAAAATTAAACAGATCATATAGGAGTTTTGTTGTCACTGATACAAGGAACCCCACATCACACATTAAATAAATATTAAATTCCTCTTTTTGGAGGAAGAAAACAATCACCTGTCAAATTCAAAGGATTTCCCCCCCCCCCAATCCCTATCACTTTTTAGTATATTTTTATAGTGTGGAATCTGGAAATAAAGACATGCCAATCTCTTCTAACTTAGATTCATTTTCATCTGTCAGTGTCAATGTTGTGCAGGTAGCTGTATTTCTTTTTTAAAAAGAACCAAACTTTATTATTTCTTACAAAAATTAATTTTTCATAGTACAAGATTAATATTCTAAAAACCAAAACATGTACAATTTCTTTAAATTTTACTTTTCTAGCAACGAGGACAATGTTTTTGCATCTAGTACAATCACAAGTGAGTAATTTTAATAAACAGTTGCACAAAAGAAAGGTAAGCCCTAAGGTTAGTTTAGGAGGCCATTTTTGTATATTTTTTCCATGCACAAATAAATATGTGAGAAAGGTAATATTACATCCCACCCTACATTTACTGATGAAAGTGGTACTTCCATACTATACAAGATGATGTTGATCTACACAATAGAAATACAATAACATGGTGGCAGCTTGCACTTAAATTGAATGGCAATTGATTTAGTTGGACGTAGATTAATCCCACCCTGTGAATATGGTATTTATGCACATGATGGTGTGGGTTCCTTGGAGAGGAGAGGAAATGTAATATAATCTATTACATTTTCAGTAATGTGGATAAAATGGGGATTTCAACCTACAGTATGTGATGAGAAGGTTCATGTGACATCCCTTTTTCACACACGGAAAGCATGGTTATGATGATTGTAAGGTATAACACTGACCAGCCCTTCCCCATTTAAGCAATTTAGATTATCCGCCACAAGTAAAATTTCTATGAATGTTCATTAGTTATCCAGAGGCTGCCAATTATGGCTGTAAGTCAGTTAGTTATCCAGAGGCTGCCAATTATGGCTGTAAGTCATGACAGTCATGAAGTGGGTCATCATGCGACTGGTCCAATTTTACAACCTTTTTTGCAGTGGTTGTTAAGCAAATCAGCATAGTCTTTGAGTGAATCTGTGGTCATTGTGTGAACGCTGCAGTCGTTAGGCAGAACCATGATTTGCTGTGAGGCATTTTTGTCAAAAACCAGAAGTAAACATAAATTGTGGTCATGTGATGGCAAGATGCTGCAAAGGGCCATCAATGCTGGCTGGTTGTCAAGCACCCGAAATGTTATCATGTGTCCAGGGAGGATGGCCATCAGAACTCCAGAACCGGGTCATAAGTAGCTTTTTTAGGGGGCGGGGCACCCTAACTTCTAATGGCTGCTAAGCAACCATTCATAAGCCAAGGACTACCTGTATCTCATACTATTCCTCGGCATTCGTTCAAACAAAGACGAGTTATATTATCACAATTTGTTACATCAATAGGGACACCCTGCAGAAGAAACCTGGGCACTAACAATATGAGATTCTCATGGTTCCTTGGTAATGCACATTGGAAAGGACAATGCTTGGATATTAGTATATGTTTATTCAGGCTACTCAGATAACATCTCTTCTTTCACTTGCTTTTTCTTCAGCTCTAAATATGTACTGCCTACAGTATGATGCAAATTATGAGCAATCAAATTGCCCGCATAAAAGTTTGCAAATGACCTTATCCCTGCTGGACAAGGAAATGAAACATCTCAGAAAGCAGCAGTAGCAGACTTCTTCTTTTTTTTTTTTTTTAAACCAACTTGATTATTTTCCTTCATACAAAGAAAGGAAAACTTCATTTGTTTTTCAGACTTTTGTTCCTTAGGAAGAAAAATTGTGTTGAATTGTATAGGTGCAGAAATATTACATGCCCATATGTTGTTGTTGTTGTTGTTTTTCCCCCTTTCACCAAGAGTTCTTTCTATGCTGATCTGGACAAATGCTATTTCGGTTGCCCCAGTTCAAAACCCATTTTCAATGGAAATTATTTATTCATTAAATGTATATGCCACCTATCTCACTATTCAAGGGCAATAGAAATGTGGCTATCTTATGAATAATTATCACTTGCTGGATTGTTCACCACTATGTTATACTCCAGCACAATATACGTGGTTAGGTAACTTGATTCACCAATAATTTGAATGGATGGAGAGTTCTTTAACTCTACCAGTTGTTCAAATTTTGTTTTACTGTTCTGTTCACAAACTTATCCTGCTTACCATATCAAGATAACATTTCCATAAAATTATGTTTATGTTATTGGGAACAGACAATACATCTGGCAGCATTAAGAATCACCAGAAACAGAAATACCTATGTCAGAGTTTACATAGATTATCCTGAGAAAAGTTAATGTAAATGGGAGTGTCAGCGCTGTGACAACTGAGAAACTGTAGCCATTTTACCTTTTTCATTCTCCTTTTTTCTGTTGTTTGGTATTCACAGATGGAGAAGGGGGGAAGGGGGAATGCTTGTGCTATTTCAGTTAGCCATAACAATTGCAACAATGAAAGAATCAAGGTCAATGTTAGATAAAGTTTTGGCGGGTTGAAAAGTTGGGAGGAGAGCCTGTTGAAATAATTGGTGAATGTGATTTATGACAGCCTTTCTGGGGTGGGAATTGCAACTTGTTACTTTGTAGCAGGGGGGAGGGAACTTTAGTCTTGGGTTCAACTATGTGCGGATACTTTCTTTCCTGAATAAAATGTTCTTTGAGGAATAAATCTTTGCCTTGAAGTTCTTTTAAATGGTTTCATCTATCGGAACCATGACATTGAGGATCATTCATAAGAAAAGATCATGTTCTTTCTTAAAGACATGCAAAACTCATGGATTCTGCTTTCACTATACTTCTGGACTCTGCTGGAACACCTCCAGATCATGTGTGGACATGATAAATTGCTACCAGTTTGTAAAATGTATTCCCAGAACCACCAAATCACTCCCTGCAACAGCATTTTTCTGGAGCAGGCTTAGCCTGGTCTGGATAATAGAGGAAAATTTCTAGAGTTCTCAAACATTCTGTTCTCAAAATTGTTATTGTAGCATATTCCTATTCTTTCAGCTGATTTATTGAACAGCCGATTATTGGGTGTTAACTCACTGCTCTTTTCTATAAAATAGAAAGTCATTAGGCCAGGTCAGCTAGCTAAGACAACTGAAAAATATTATCCAACCACTCTTGTTGAACTAAAAGATGACTGTAACTACAAATTCAATCACCTTTGATACAGGGAATAGGAATGCAAGTGAGAGCCTTTCATTTTAGCAATTTTTTGCATATGAAGGGCTGGATACTTTAGTAAAAAGAGCCTTCATCAGAGAAATTTACATATAAAAAGCCCACAACCGGAGAAGAATTTTAGATTAAATCAGGGAAATTTATGGTAAAAGGTGGTACTTCAAAGAATTTACATTAACATTAGGGAAATTATGTATAAAAGCATCACATGCTAGGCAAAGACGGGAAAAAAAATAGATTTTTTTTTAAAACAAAAATTTAAAAATCCATTAAAAAAAGCAAGAAACCATTTTATTGGATCTCTTTTATACTGTTTCATACATCCCTACCAGGAAAAAATATAAGAAACTTTCTATACCTGCCAAACGTTCCTTGGGCAATATTGTTCTAGGTTCTGCTTTAAGATTTCCACTAAAAAATGGTGTAGCTCATCTTCGACAAAGCATTCCTTTCACACCTGAATTTGTTTGCCTACAATTGATATCTTTAAGTCTGCTACCTATTCTTCAATTTTTCAATTTGCAGCATGCCATTCTAGAGTTGATATAGTTGTACTTGTAGATTTATATGGATCATAACTGGAGCTCTGTTTCACCTAAGCCTCTGAGCATCCCTGTTGTATAACTCATAATGTCTGAATCACCTTGATCAAGGGAATGTGATGACATCACCAGTAATGGTTTGACCTCTGGCAAGCATACTGCAAAGGTGCCAGCCATTTAAAGGCCTATCAAAATAGGAGAAAAGGTTTGGCTAACGTCACTTCTTGGGCGCTGGAGCAATCCCCAGGAAATATTAAGGTTTAAAAGGCCTCTCTCAGGAGACATGACACATCATACATTGTTAAAATGAGTTGGCTAGACATTCAAATGACCATTCAAAAGTGACTAATATATTACAAGCAACAGTCATAGCATTTCTTCCCTAATTTTGAAGCCATCACATGATCAGAAATACCATTTTATTTTTAAAAGGTAGAGGAATTCACACAGAATAGTACCATTTGCTTTGTTTTTCTACAGATAACAATCTCACACCTCAGATGAGCAAGTTAATTAACTTTTTCTTAGCCTTTAGGAGAGGGGAAAAACCCCAAGAAAATACACACCAATCACGTCATTAGCCAAGGTACTCACTGGTGACCTGAGGCCATAAGAAATAACATTGTTGTATTCACTCGTCTGTGCTATGTAGCAATTTACAGTCTACATCCTTTAATCCTGTGTAGATTGGAAATATCATGACCTCAAATGGACAGAGTTCACCGACACCATTCACAACAACTCATCATTCAACCAACATTCAATTTCCCATTAAAATGAAAATGAGCCACAAACAGTAAGCATTTGAATTTCAGCAGTTGGCACAATTTTTTTGTTTCTCTGAACAGGTTCCTGAATGTGTATAACCTGAGGATGAGCATAGGAGTATTCATAAGAACAACCCTCATGATGTGACACTAGCTACCAGCCACATGTTCAATTAAGTGCAAAGCAGCTCTAGATATAAACATCTAACATGTTTATATAAGGAGGAGAGCAACTCATCTAGGATTCTTCCTTATATAGAGTATTTTGTGCACAGAGAGTTATTTCACATTTCTCCTTTTCCATGCTGCCCAGTGTTGCATATGGCAAGATGGTAGTCCCAACATTACAGTCAAAACCATTCTTTCTACAGGTGTCTGACATAAATATACACACAAAAAGATTTTTGATCATGATACCCAACCACTATCTTGCCTGTTTTGATAGCTCACACCCCACCACATCCCCAATCTTCTCTTGCTCATCTGTCTAGAGCAGTTTTTTCTCTCAGGACTTCTTCCCACATTTAAAAATTGTGGAGGCCCGAAAACAGCTTTTATTTTTATGGGTTATATTGATTGGTATTTACGGTATTAAAACGTAAAATGGACTTCACTTCCATTACTGCTTCTCATGACTGTTTGATGGGATTTTAATATTGTATTGTTTTTTGATGTAGGCTGACAAATAATTTTGATGTTTATGGATCATTGAGAAGATTTTTGGGGTTCTAGGGCTACACTTTAAGAAAGCATTGGTCTAGGATATTTTTCATACACACTATTGGATGAATTGCTTCAGAGACTCTGATTTGACAGATGGGAGCAAAATAACAAAACAGCAGAGGGATCTATTTTATAAACAACTGTCAATGTAGAAAAAATAAAATAAACTGCTAATTTTCCACAAGTAGCAGATGCTTCCCTCACAACACTTTTGAAGTGACTGAAGCCTGTCTTCAAAAAAACTGAACATTTTGCACAATAACATAGAGCAAGGAAAGAATGAAACCTTCTCCAAAGTTCAAATTCTTAACTGGTATTTCAGTCCTCTAACTAACACAAAGACATGGATTGGAGGATCCCATTGTTAATTCTTTTCCACTACCTCCTCCAATACATAGAAACAACCATTCTATCCTGAACAGTCTTGAGATAAAATACATTTCACTGCCAATGAATAGGAAATTTCGTTTTTAAAAAAGGAGAGTGAAGCATTTTGACATAGCAAATTCTTTTCTTTAAAAGATCCTATGCATGAAATAAGCCTCCAACAACAATGCTTCCAAGGCATATAAAAGCATATAAACTTTCTAAGAGATACAATAGTTTTGACTTTTGCTCTATTATCGTTTCTCAGTAATTTTATTGCTCTGGGCAAACACTAGGCCTGTTTTGTTTATGCTATCAAAAATGATTCTTTTCATCTTCAGAAACTGAACTTCTCTGACTGCACTGTCTTTCAGAATTTATTGTGTTGCTTCTGAACAAGCTCAAGCTTTAGAAAATGCCCCAAAGAAATTTTCTAGTTTGTACCATTCTTCACAAATGATACTTATTCTTAATGCCATTTTTCATGTGGGATTCTTTAATATAGTATTTGTCTGTAGTAAGCTACTGGAAAAAAAAACTATAATCAATTTATATTGCTAGGTTAAGCTCTTCTACATTGATGTGATTTGGTCATCTATCAGCCTGGAAAGCATTTGGGGAGCTATTATCACTTACGTGATACATGTGCAATAAACATGATAGAAAAATAAAATTAAACAGTTTCTTGGTAATAGGAAGCAGAAAGGAGCTCATCTGCATTTATTATGTTAAGTCTGTGAGAATACCTGTTTTGGAATTTCATGCCCTTTTATATTACAGCACAAGACTACAGCTAACTCTATGAAAATAGCATAGATTCAGCACGCACAGTAGTACAGATCACAATGCATAAGCAAATGGAGAATGCACAATAGAGCAAGATCAGAAATTTGTATTACGATGCATCTGCAACAGGTAGCAGAGAAATAGAAAACAGAACAATCACAAAATTCAATAGATGTTGAATGTAAGAAGTCAATAAAAAGGTTAACCCAATGAAGCTTTTATGTGATTGCCTGAGTGTGGTGAAAATATGATCCCTGTATAACATACTGCTTATGTGAGTATATCTGTCCTGTGCTATCCAGAAAGGGAGATCTTATTTATAAGACCATTGGAACAATTCTCATACTTCTTGCCATGTTGAGAATTGGCAGTCCAATTTTAAACATTCTGCATTAGCTCCTTATTGAAGAAAGATTGTATCTAAATGTGACTCCATCAAGTCTGACAACTAAATAATGAGGTATGATTTCCAGCGAAAATTTATGTTATAGGGCTTTGTACAAGAAAATGTTCCAAGAAGTCTGTTTCCAGCTTATAAATTCTTGGACACAGAACTGAGTTATAATATATGAGCTTTCATCTGAGAAAACTCTGTTTATCAATTTCTATCCACATGAATATGTTTTCTCCATTATTTATTTTTGTATTATTCCAAAGTAACATTGGTTTTTTTTTTTTCAGAAGTGAATAAAATTGCTCCAGAGGAAATAAGCTTACTAAAGGTAAAAGGATGACAACAACAATATGGTTAATCAAAAACAAAACTTCTGGTTAAATAATTTCAGTTATGATTCATTCTCACTTGCAGGGATTTGTAGTTACATTCAGCTGGAAATACAGTCCTGAGGAAGCGAGAATAAGTAGATTTCCAGTGGAAACACTAAAGAGAACAATGACCAGATGCACTATGTGTCCTGGGGACTTGTCTGCTTTGTTGTGAGGTGTCAAAAAGTTGTCTCCTGAATGGATGCTTTTTCAAGGTGTTGTCCTGAGAAATCCTGATTACCCACTACGGATAAGTCATTGGTTCCCTTGCCTAGACCAAAAAGAGCCTACTAATGGCCAATTTCTTTGTGTCTATATAACAGTATCCAGGAGACAAAGAAAATCTTGATCAGCTTGGTCAAAACCATTTTTTTCTGCTTGGCCCCTTAATTTTACCACTGCTACCAGGAACAAAAATGTGAATTGTTGATAAAGGAGGAAGAGGCCAAACCAAGGTTCTACAAACTCATCAATATCAATCAAACTTGTGCCTAGGACTAACTCTGGCTCCTTTGAAGGAAAAGGGAATCATTTTTTTCTTATTTGATCGCAAATAAGTGATTTGTGCTTCTTTAATCATGCTTCATCACATTCTAGACTTCTGGAAGGCCTTAAAAAACTGGCTCTTCCCCCAGGCACTGGGATTAGGTGAGCACTCGGTGTTGGTACTTATTATTGTTGTTTTTATTTGGAAGTGTAGCTGTAGGGTGCCAGGCATTTGTGGTTTTTTTGTTTTTGTTTTTGTTTGGGTATTGGGGCTTTTTTAAATATATGTTTTTTAATTATTTGCTGTGAGCTGGCCAGAGTTTTATATATATAAGATGGGCAGCCGTAAAAGTTTCCTGAATAACTGAATGAATGAATGACTTTGACACAAATAATGGTTATGCCACCTGTGAATCATAAAAGATGAAGGCCATTATTTCTGGAGAACACCACTGTGTTGGGTAATGCTGCTGATATGTCTGATAGAGGAAGAGGTATCATATTGTGAAATTTGTCTCTCTTTCCATCCTGGTGATTAGTCACCCTTTGAAGCCAACTCACATCAGTAATTGATAGAACAATACAATTTACAAGGCTATTTTTCTGGGAATCTGAACAGTTGGCCATGCACTGGTTATTTAAACAAGCAAATAACAATTCTGGAAGGAGCGTGTTGTGATTCACTTTGACTGTTCTGAATCATGCAAAAAGATTTTTGGATTCTATATGGGGCTGTGCAAACAGAAGCAGTCCTGCCATTATGATCCAGTGCTGCAGTAATGCAGCACTTTGCTTCAAAAAGATGTTATGATAAAAGTGTTGTCGAATCAGAGTGTGTCACAGAAGTTCTGCACAGGGCTAATTTCTGGATATTCCTTTCTTGTTTGGTTTTTGGTTTCTTTAAACTTAAATTTGAACTTATAATCAACTTTATGTGCATTATTAATATTTATTAACATGGCTTTGGGCCTCGATAATGCACAGTATAAATATAATACAAATATACTGTCTTCATTAAGAATGAAACACTTCCCAGTGGAGATCTAGAAACAGAATATGATTGTGGATGATAATTTTAGGTGCACTGAACTTTCCATCCTTTCAGGAGTGAGGTTCATGGAACACATTTAAAATTTGTAGCATGGTGAGTAATTTCAGAAAAATCTGCCAGAAGCGGCTTGCTCATATACAAAATAGCTATTGGAGCAGACAAGGTCAATCATACAATACTGTATCTGTTTCCAAGAAAGCAAAGTGGTAAGGCTAAAAGACAAGAAACCAAGTTACGGGCCAAGGCAGATATGGAATCCCTTTTAATATTTTTTTCCTATTGATATTTCGCATCAAGTATAAATATCTGAGACTTGGAGACAATTGATTGAACTAAGAAATGAGATGAAATGGACGAGGTCTGGATCAAATGCCAATTCATGTATTTGCTGGCAGTTTGGTCTCATCAAGGTACAGAGGTGATGCTGTTTGTCTGACTGCAGTGCTCTGTATCCCCTGAAGCTCCCTCCCCATTGCTTTAAATCACTGTTTCTCAACTTCAGCAGCTTCAAGCATGCTGCCTTTGGGATTCTGCGAGTTGAAGTCCACATATCTTAAAGTTAGTGAGATTGAGATGGAAGAGATTTCTGTGCACCTGTTCCCTGTGTGCCAAAGCCTATTCCAGTTATCAGAACTATCAAAAGAGGCCTCAAGCCTTCCCTTTCTGAAGCAACCCCTTCGTGAAATAATTTCTCACATATCTTCATCATCACAAGGCATATGAAACTATGCACAGCTCTAAGACTTGCTCCCACAAAGCACAAAATACTCTTTCATCAAAAGCAGGTTTTGCATTATACACACAAAGGAAACATATTCCACATCTACTACAAAAACATTCACTGCTTCAAAACAAAGCTGCACACAACTGCATACTCCAGAAAACTAAAAAAAAAAACCACATATTTTTTATTTCCTTCATTTTTTGTTATCCATTCTGACTTGTTAGAACTTGTAATAATCTCAAATTTATTATTGCTGTTTTGGGGTGGTGGAAAGGGGAGGTACTTAGATTGAAAACTGGGGTGCCACCATTTATCACTTTTACTTTCTGATTTATATGGATGCCAGAGAAATTATTTGAATAATTCCAGAAATGGAAAATATCTAGTCTGGCTATTTGGAAGGGAACCTGATATATTAGGCGAGCACCCAGGCGAGGAAAGGAATGGACCCTTGTTTTAAATGATCAATAAAGGACTGTTTTGTTTTAGGTTGTACAGAAATTAGTAAAACTGGATAAAACATATTTGAGTGGACACTGGAGAGAGTTGACAAGAAAGATATTTAACTCCATTTTCAATATTATGTGATCCATTTGTTTATCTGATTCATGTGCAAAACCTCCACCTGCATACAGCTTCCACTTGCAATTACAATTGGAATTAGGACATAATATATACAGTATATATATTCTATTGGTCATTAATCCCCAATATTATTCAGCTAAAAGAATATCTGTTAAACCACTTTAAGACTTTAGATACACCACCACTGTCCACCCTGTTCAGTCCTTGTCACCCATTATGCAATTTTGATCAAATCAGAGAAAGCTTTTTATTAGGGCTATATTGAGTTAAAGGTTTGTCTTTTCTTAAGAGATTAGGCATTGGCTAGCTAGCTAAAGAGCTTTTTTCAGTTGTAATATCCATTTAAGAAATGCTTGGTTAAAAGCAGTATTTCTATAGCTATTCTGTACAATAGCCACATTTTTTTTCCAAAGTTTGAATAAGCCTGAAAAAGACACAGCTGCTTTAATGAGTCTCATTATGCCCCTTAAAGCAGTTGCAACATTTTCAGACTTGTGTGTAAACTGCTCAAAAAAGGACTGTGTTTCCTTTCTGATGTAAGTTGAAGTACTTTTCCCCACACTGTTTTGGAACATGAATAGGCCTTTCAGCACTAGGAAAGACCATGATAATGAATCATCCTAGGCTTCTTTCTATCCTAAAATCCTGCCCAAAAGAAGTACTTCAGAGATAGCTGATTGAAAAGGGAGCTCTGCCTTTCACAAGGACTGTACTTGGAAACACTGAGTTTTTAAATTTAGATTTTGAACTTGTAATTCTGCTGTTTGGCTATGTCTTGTGTTTTACATTATATTTTTATGAGTGGCATTGGGAACTATTTTCAGCCTAACTTGAAGTAGAAACGGAAACAATAATTATATGAAAATAATAAACATAGTATTTGCCCTGGAAGGTAGAATTTGTCTAAGCTTTCCAAATTTTGCAGAAACTTTTAATATAGTTTGAACTCCATAATCATTTTGCCCTGGAGGATTAATGCAATCTCTTTAGACACATATGCACAAATCCATCTCAGAGCCAACAAACAACACAGATTGATGAATGAGTCTCATAAGAGAAGCCTCTGAGGGAAACAGCCATTCACTTAATAGTTTGAAAGGCGTCTCCTACAGCATGGTGTACAAGAATTGTTAGGGGATCATGTTAGGGAATTATTATGAATGAGAGAGTTTCATTTTGGTCATCATGGGAAGCTGTCATTTTTAAATAGCAAGTTTCTGCTCATTTAATCATATTCTCTTTATTGGAATTCAGAAACACATCAGACCCATTATTTCTTGCACGCACAAAAGCACCCAAGCATTTTCCCTTATTGGCATTTCTTCCCAATTATTCTTCCAGTTCTTGAAATATTGTTCTTTATGTCTAAAAAACATTACCAGCTTTCAACATAAAACACTTATACTCAGTGGTATTTGACACTGTAAAAGGAGAACCATTGTAGCCCATGGTAGCCTCAAATCAGAAGGAGTTCAATAACATATTTTCGGACTAATACATTTAATTAAAAGGCAAAAGCCAGGCTTGAGGAAATCTGGTGTCATTGTCCCATATGGACCGTAGCTGATTAATAGCCCATTTCAGTGGCTTGAGTTGTGAATTGTGACAACCAATGATGTTCTGTTGTTTGTTTCTGAGGTCTCTTTGAATAAGTCCTCTATTGATGTGACTTTATGGATTTGTCTTCTGATCTCACTGGATGGGTAATTCAGAAGGAAGTGGGCTTGTTCTGTAGGTAGGTTAAGGCTGAGGTTAATGAAAGAGTGGGGTAGAAGCTAATGAAGTCACGATTGATGAGAATTTCATTTCCATGGGTTCAAACAATGAATATATCATTAATTAACCTCAGGTAAATGAAAGATTTGGGGATAAGAGTTGATAAAATATTCTAAATCAACCATGAAGATGTTGGCATATTGTGGGACCATCTGTGTACTCAGGGCTGGGCCACTGATTTCCAGGTACAGCTTATTGCCAAATGCAAAATAGTTGCGGGTGAATCTAGTGGCAAGTGCACTGTGATTAAGTTTTTGAAGCTCAGGTTCATGGATGACATTGGGGTATAGTGCTTCGGTATCCACAGTAGCTAAAATTGCGTCATTTGAGAGATTACCAATGGATTACAGTAGTATATGACTGACCTATAAATATTATCAATAGGCCACATTTTCTCTGCAAAGTAGTGCCTTTTTTCCCAACCTGCTGCTTCATTTCTCTTGCAACTAGTATTACTGACTTTGACTACATCCTTAGGTGCTTTTCGTCCCTTTGTGTTTTTTTTTCTTTATTGCCTTTCTCCCCACCTTCACCCCACCTCATGGTATATTGATTACAAGCCTGCTTGGATAGAATATTGATTGGAACCACAGACCTCACAGAAGACGGAGAAGGAGGGGTTGTACTTGAGTTCAGTTTTCAAGAGAACAGGTATTGTTCTGAAAGATTGTATATCATGATTATTGTAAAATTGGTTTGCTCAGTAGCATTTGCAATCCAAAACATATTGATTGAGAATATATCTTCAGGTCCCACACCTCACTGGGCGGATTGAACGATGCCAGACGTAGGTCTTTAAAAGAGGATCTTTTGTCTCTCCTGCTGTCGTGCATATCTATATGGTAGCATGAACATTCCTCAATAGGAATTGCCTTTTATGACACCTGGAGTAATTGGGAACAATCCATGAAGGACCAGAGATCTGCCACTGGGCTAAGTGAAGCAATTGCCTCAAAGGACAACTGTCATGGGTGGTAGCCTGCTAATGGCAAATAGCTCAGTGCGCCAGTTTGCTTTGACCCCACTAAGTTAGTGTGCTGACTTCAGCTACAATGAAGGGCATTACCCCTTACCTGGAAAAAGCATTCAGTCCTGTGACCTTTTTATATGAAGTGGAATGGGGAGTGCCACATCTTGGGGAACATATCAGCATCTGATAAGCCAATTGCTTGTTCCCTGGCATTGCAGAGGAGGCTCTTGGCTGATACATCATTTTTATTTTCCTTTTCATATCAGCAACAAATTGGTAGTGCCCTTTTATTCCCTCCAAATTCTTCAGCTATGAATGCTACGTTGTGGATGTTATAGTGTGGGATCCCGTGATGCACACAGGCCTGAACGTTGTTACTGCTGCTGGTACTACATGCTGCCCCTACCTAAATTCAATCCAACATCAATTCCAGTTCAACCTACAACATGCATCCTCTCATGGCTAATATCTGCTCGGCTGATTCTCTCGTACAGTCATACCTGAAGCTTGATAAATATTCAACAATTCAGTAATATTATTTTTAAAGGGTGATCAGAAATGATTTTCTTAGGTATCGGAACCAACTTCCATATTTCAGGCAAATGTATTCAGAAGCTAAATGGTGGCTTATTTTTGTGTGGAGGGGGGATGTTTTGCTTGACCTTTGAAGAAAAATATTTTGCTCTGCCCAAATTGTCCTTCCTGGATATGCATATCCAGTATAGAGTTTGGTGAGCTGAGTACTAATTACATTCACATTTCTTTCTGCCTCTTTTCTGTACTTTCTGAGTATCTGCTCCAAAGGACTGTGGATCTGCAAGAACCAGGTAGATAAAGAGAAAATGGTAGCAATTGCTTTCTTTCCATTTTTGCTCATGGAAGCCTCTCCTGGGTCTGGGTCCTTTCCATGAATGAATCTATTTCCTTTCAGAATAAGAGAACTTGAAATCCAACTACATTACTTTTCAAAGGAGAGTCGGTAATTCTTGAGATGACCAAAGAAGAGTAACACCTTTGGTCATCTCAAGAATTATGCATGTGACTCACAATGTCTTTGGAGAATCTCAGTCATCCAGGTCATGGTTGTCCCAAAGGCGGTTTTCAAAAGGCAACTGGGCTTTCTTGTTTTTTTCCTTGACAACATTTCACTTCTCATCCAAGAAGCTGAACTAAAGAAGCTTCTTGGATGAGAAGCGAAACGTTTTCAAGGGGAAAAAAACCATGAAAATGTGATTCAGAGTATGGTAATTTTTCAAACAGTTTTTTCCTCCTCTCCAGTGGATGGAAAATAGTAATGATTTTTTAAAAACAACAACAACAAAATGTAATGGGATAACAGTGATACTGTTAATAAATCAAACCATGACTAAATTCAATTTGGAGTAATTTGTGGCAACTTGCACTTGAATTAGAAATTGCACCAAGTCAGTAGAAACTATAGATAGCAGATGACATGAACTATCCATGCTTAGGTTTAATAAAGACAGCATTATAAAACCCTAATTAATGAATGAATATAATAATTAAGTGCTGCACAAGGTGAGTAGATGAGTGGAATATTTTGTTTGCTGCAGCATTAAAATATAATTTTGCTTTTTAAAAAAAATCACGTAGTGCTAGAAAATTCTATAAATATAGTTCTAAGTGAATTCACATTACTGTGAAAAAAGAAGGATGATCATCTTGAGTTGGAGTTACTACACACTCTTCCATGTCCTTTGCCTACTTACTTATCTAGTTATCTTGCTCTTTGACTGTAATTTACTCATTATATATTTAGCTAACTATATTTCTAGAACTCTAATAGTTGGATGGTTTACAAACCTACAGTGTATCCTTGTTTGTGTAGTATGTGTGTGAGATAATGCATATAAATTAAATTCTAAAAGAAGTTAAAATAGCTAGAGAATGAAACTAGTTATAAAATATGAAAGTAGGGCAAAAATCTAAAACTCACCATTATGTTTTAAAAATTACGAATACTTTGCGAAAGGGCTGGGATGTCTTTTTTGGAGTTTGGGGTTGGACAGGGAGATTTCATATCTGCTGAAATGTTTTTTATCGGGTCACCCTTCATGAGGCTGCATTCAGGGGTGGAACTGACCTAATTTTACTTGTTCTCAATAGAGATGGAATTAAGGAGAGTATTAGAGAGATAAGAAAATGAAATAAATGGTGAAGATGGAAAATATGCTGCTGCTGCTGCACTCCTTTTCCTTGTATTTTATGTGGACTGCTTTTTATCAGTTTCTGTCCAGATAAGGTCCATTGCATGTAGAGAAAGAAGGAAGTCTAATTCTTCTCTAAGCCCTACCTAGGTTTCAAAAACGTAACAACAATATCTGTTACTTCCAACAGAATTTAAAATACACACTCTCTTTCCATGTTTTTCAAAGCGAGAGAAAAAAAAATATGGGGAAGATTTAAGCTCGCTTTTCCAAAACATGATTCCGGCCATTGTGGAAATTCTGTTCAATACTTAGATTGTCCATGAAGCTGTTTAGCATAGGATGCCAGGAATAGGCAAACACCAATAACCAAGAAATAATTCAGAATAGCATTGATCACAAGTCTGGTTTAGCAGTGTGAAATATCATTGCCCAGTATGGCAGCAGTGGCTCATTGGCTAGCCTATGTGGCAAAGATATATAATTTTGATGAATAGAGTAACAGAGTTCGAAAAGACCTTGTAGGTCAGCTAGTCCAACCCCCTGCCCAAGCAGGAGTCCCTACACCATTTCTGACAGATGGCAGTCCAGTCTCTTCTTGAAAATCTCCAGTGATGAAGCTCCCACAACATCTGAAGGCAAACTGTTCCACTGGTTGCTTGTTCTCACTGTCAGAAAATTTCTCCTTATTTCTAGTTTGAATCTCGATCAGTTTCCATCCGTTGTTCCTTGTCTGGCCTTCAGGTGCTTTGGAAAATAGGTTGATCCCCTCCTCTCTGTGACAGCCCCTCAAATATTGGAACATCGTGTCTCCCCAGGTTCTTCTCTTCACTAGACTAGCCATGCTCAGTTCCTGCAACCGTACTAGAATTCTCATTTCCCATTTTAACTCATGTCGAGGTTAACAAGTATTGATGGAGCTGCAAATTTCATGGTGCTGACTTTTCAGCACTCCCAAAACTTACTCATCACATTAGGGCAGTTGGGTATAGATTGGCAGTTAAGGATAGACTTCGGGTCCTCTCTTTGTCCAGATTTCATCCTGACATTTTGCCTATAAATCCATCCATCAATCAATCACAAGCAAAACTTAGGAAACAAGAACTCAGTGTAAACTTTTTCTCCCTAAAATCAGGAAGAGTATTCAACTTTGAATGTTTCTAATTAATCTTCTAATCCTTACCGCAGTGTCCTTATTTCCAAAAGCTTTTCATCCAACCAAGATCACATCTGGTATTATTTAGCTGAAAAGAGAAGCGTGCTGATAAAGAAAATGTAGGAAGATAAGCCAAGGGCACAAATTTTCTGTCTTTTTTCTTCCATAATCAGTGCAATTCTGTATTTCAATACAAAGGAACTCTCCTCATGATATCTAATTTCACCAGCTAGCTTGAAGAAGAGGTATTACTGCTCCTTCCTGTAAACAAGGAGTGGGGAGGGGACTTATCTCCACCTGTACTTGTGTAGAAAGATCAAAGTATTGACTGTGTATAGCACTCTCCTTTTTAAAGTTGCCTATGCCATATCTAAACATAAGATTAAGATTGCCTCCCAGTGGCCCTAAATGAGCTACAGCTGAATAAGGGAACCTCAGTTTCAGATGCTGAAGGTCCAGATTCCATTCTGGCATTTGCAGAAATGTCAACTGATATTGACCATTGACAGAAATGACATTGGATTCTCTGTATGAAATTCTGAGAGCTTTACTGCCAATCACTCTAGACAATATTGAGTCAGCTCGGTCAAAAGTCTGAATCGGTAATACATAAATTTCCAATGTTCTAAGTAATGTGATAGTTCACCCTACACTTTGAGCCAGATGCACAGAGGTCAGAGGACATAACCAGAATGGATACCCTAACGAGGAGGGATATGATAACAGGCTTGATTTCATAATGTGTCCTGCACATAAATTGAACATCCCCTCTGTGTTCTGCAGGTAATTTAGAGAATGCATTATCCTTAAGCTTTCTTAAGGAATACCCCCTTTCGATACTGCAGAATTATCTACATCGGAATAAGAGCATTAGGACTGTGCACACTTCAGATCAGAAAGAGAAAGTGCTTTGGAGCCTAGATAGTTGCAAACATTGCACCTGTCTCCAATTTCTTAAGCCAAATCTGTCTTAGTTTAAGCAGTTACAGACTGTGGCCATATGCTCCAAAGCATATGTCTTCACATCTGAAACACTGCAGAAACAATCTCTTGCTGAATAAAATTAAGGTCCATTTAATCTAAAACTCAATTCTCAGTGAGAATAACCAAATACATTATATTATGCATATGGCATCTGAACATTTCAATTCGGGCTTATCCTCCAAGATTTCTCAAGCCACGTTATGCTATGCATTCATTACCCAACAAATTGTATATTGCACACTTCAAAGATTCTAAGCATAATCACAACAGATCAACTAATGAAATACCTTTTCAGAATTCCACTAACCTATTTTGATCCCATCAAAAAGGCAGCCCAACATCGCCACTACCAGCCACTTGCTCACTGGATGACATAGTCTTTAAAGCCTTCTCTGAAGTTTCAAATGCTTATCTACTCTTACATGCATTCCACGTTCCTTCATCCTTATACTGAAGTGCCTGAGTTATTCAATTGCTTGATAGCTGGAAGTTTACACATTTCAACCACACCCTGCAGTTTCCCTGCTGGCCCAGGCTTTCTGATTTGAAAATGCCCCATCAGGGTTTCCTTGGGAATTAATTAATTAATTAATTAATTAATTAATAATTAATTAACTTCTCAGTCAAATTTATATTGCATCCATCTAACAGGAGGTGACTCTTGGAGGCATACAATAAAAACATATAAAATAATCATTATTAAAAATATAAAAAACAATATTAAAGGTTAAATATTATTAAAATTAAAAATGTATAGACTCCACCTCAACAGTGAAGTCATTTAAACATGTCTCCAGTTACCTGGGACTCCCAGGCCTGATAATGTAATCGGGTCTTGAGGGACTTCCAGAGCATCAAATGGGATGGAGATCAACTTATTTATGATCCTTATGGAAGCTAAGAAAACTGTACAAGGAAACAAAGACCATTATCTTTCAGCCTCTTTGGAAATGCTGGAATCTAATACTCAATTTTCAAATGTTGTCAAAATTGTCATGTCTCTTTATTTTTTGGGGGGGAGGGGATCACTTTCTTGTCCATCAAACTGAAGGATAGTTGAAAAATACAAACTATCAGAGGAAGGAAAATAAACTATAATCCACTTTGAAGAATTTTGAAATTTCTGTATGTTCAGACATATTGCCAATGAAACTGATAACTCTAACCCTAAGAAAATAGTTTTTCTTTCCAGTCAAAGAATAAGTCATTAAACTGACTTTTAGTGGTATTATTATTATTATTATTATTATTATTATTATTATTATTATTATTATTATTATTATTATTATTATTATTATTATTATTATTATTATTATTATTATTATTATTATTATTATTATTATTATTATTGAGCTGTGGTGGCGCAGTGGTTATAATGCAGTACTGCTCACTCTAGGAGTTCAGTTCTGACTGGCTCAAGGTTGACTCAGCCTTCCATCCTTCTGAGGTTGGTAAAATGAGGACCCAGATTGTGGGGGGCAATACGGTGATTCTGTAAACCACTTAGAGAGGGCTGTAAAGCACTATAAAGCGGTACATAAGTCTAAGTGCTATTGCTATTGTTATTCCAATGGGTAACTAAAGGGGGGGAAAGCTCATCTTAATTAACATTAAAATATGATTTTTGTTAAACTACCATAACTTCAATATACTTTAACCACTTAATTAAGCAATTAATTTGATACTTGTGGATCAGTTAATGAGCTTAAAATTGCCCTTGAATCGGCTGATCCTATGAACTGTATAATGAAAAAAGTATTATTTTTGGACAGGGATTTTAAAGGAGTGTCTTTCTCCTTTTAGTAGTACCTAAGTGTATAAGCATCCCTTCCCTGGCCATTTTGTAAACAATGGTTGTAATCAGAACCCAAGGAAATTTACATTTAATTCCCCTTGTCCTCTAAACTCAGAAAAAAGCAACGGTTCTCAAGTGGGCGATCAGCTATTTTTTTCACTTTCCAACAGCAGTTTTCCTTGTGTGCCTTGGCAGTGTTTTTCATTTAAGCTTCTGCAGAATCCTCTGGCTTTTGGTCAATTCAAAGGAGAACATATCAGTTAAGAAACTATTAGATGTATAAAAAAAAACACATGGGCAAATATGAATTTGTTTTCCATGTGAGTTATGACAATGGACTGTAAAATGGTGAATAAAATGGAACAAATTAATAAATTTGTCTCACCTGTGCTCAGAAAAACTCTTCAGACTCTCATCTAAGTATGTGTAACAGATGGTTGCATCTTTTTTGCTGGATAACAATTCGGGAAGTTGAGCATAGTCGCTTAGCAATAACAGGTTGCCAATGCTATATTGTTGGGGCAATTTTGCCATCTCGTCTTTAGAGAACAGACAAAACGATCCTTAAAACACAGTATCAAAAGATACATAGTTTCACCAAACTGTTCCCTGCTTGTATTAATATTTAATGGTGTAGCAAAACCAAAGCTGTTAACATAGGCTTAAATAGCAGCATTAATGTTAGCTTCCCTGAATGTTATATACAGTAGTATAGTAAAATATTGGTCAGTATAACCAAATCGTTATCTCAAATCCCACTGACATAATAATCAGGACAAGCAAAGTTATAATACTGTGATCCTTACATATTATTTCATTCTTTTTAGAAAAAACAACTAAGAGCAATTGTGTTAGCCAGTGAATAATTTTATATCCTAGCAAATACTCATAGGAGATGCATCTAAATCAACAGAAACAGAATGTTAGATAAGCATGGCATTCTTTAATGCATGCAAATAATAGTATACAGACTCCTTATTAGCACAGATAATGTTACCTAGTTTGGATAATGAAACGTCTGCAAGAAAACAACCAAGCTCAGAGAGCACTAAGGACCCCTCAATATACAGACTGTATTTTTCTTCTTTCAGCTATGAATTGCTTTTGCTTTTCCTGATGGAAATGTGATATTAATTTAAGAATGGCCATTTTAGCATACTTAGTAATACACTAAAAATACTAAATTACTAGATTCTTGCATAGCCCAATGAGAGGCAGAATTTGGAAATATATATATTTAGAAATTTACAACCTGTCAAACTCCATAGTAGTACGTAATTTGTAAGAGAATATGTTTCACATGATAAATATCTAGATGGATTCTTGTGCTGATTAAACAATTCACAGATTAATGCAAAAGGCAGAGTTAATAATACAGTCATGATTCATGTCGGATATTTTATCCTATTCTTTTTTTTCAATTCGGGAACTGTCCAGATGTGTGGGTTTCAATTTCTACAGCTCTCAGTAATGGCCATGCTGGCTGGAGAATTCTGAAAGATGGTGGCCACACATCTGGAGGAGGCTGAGGTTGGGAAACTGAGGTTTTATTGGCATTAGCATATAAAACAGGAGCAACAAGAATCTTGGTTCAATGAAGACTGGATTCTATAAAAAGGGGGTGTTTGAAAACATAGCCTAGATTCATGGAGGATATGCATGTGACAATCTGTATTTGGGGGAAGGAACAGAGGGTGGACTCAGCATCTCTGCTGATGAAATTGCCCATCCCTCTCATAAGTCCATTTTTTCCACTGATTCTTTCCTCTCCACCTGGAAGATGATGCTTGCCAGGATCACTAACACGATAAGATGAATAACCAGTGGCACCAGTCAAAAAGAGAACACTGCACCAACCCTCTGAAGAGGCAGCAAATCAAGATTCACACTGGCAAAGTTCATTCATGCCAAGCCATACTTGACCTCAATCATAGTTTGTTGGTTAAATTATAAATGATATTGTAATATGATATGATGCTAAATTGTACATCATAGCTTCCATATTACAACAACTAATATACACAACCCATTAAGAGGAACCATAGTAGTGCAATATTTGAAATTTGCTGTGTATGAAGAAATAGAAAAAGAGAGAACTTTGATCTGTTGTGTAAGGAAATTTCTTTCCTCCCTGTTCCTCCTTTGCCTTCCAGGAGATAATTCCAAATTGTGTACTTTATCACTGTTAATTCAGATAGCTGGCAGTAGTGCAGGAAAAGGGCTTTGTCATTTTTAGTTCTCCCATGAGAAATTACTGCTAGAAGATTTTATAAATCTACAAAGTACACAGGATAAAAATAAACTGAAATATATAGAGAGATATATAGATACAGATGCAAATACAGATACAGAATGGCAGTAAGTAACGTTCATTTTACATGGTTTCACTAGTGTGGACAAAATGATGGGGATATACAAAATAGCCAAGATATGGTTCAAGTTCAGGATTTAAGAACGTTGATTTAGAGATTCGTTTCAAAATAATTTGAGCTTCAAAGATTCAATTTGATTCAATAAGAGACTCAACCTTAGGCATAATGGGAAAGCTTCACTAGTTACTGCTGTTTTATGTTTTGACATAATAAGATATAAATATCAGCAACGATGGTCTCTTTAGAAAATATTCATGGTGAATAATTTCAGCAGAATAAATGTTTGAAGCCTCGATTTATGACTGTAACTGAGTTTGCCCATTATGGTCACAAACTCTGAAGATCATTAAGCAAGGCGCCATATGATTGCCTTGCTTAATGACCCCAGGGCACCTGTGGGACGCATGGTACCATCCCAGAAGTGAGCAACATTTTCAGAGGAGCTACAATTAATGGAAAAGCAGGCCCAAGGCCTGTAGGGAAACTAGCGGGATAGGATGCGAGTGAGATAGCTGGAAGGGCCATTGCAGTCATAAGGGCCAATCCACCTGAATTTTGTTCACAGGACCATGAGGATGCTGCAGTAGCCATAACTTCAAAAGTAGCTTTTTGGAGGCCCATCATAATTTCAAATGGTTGCTAAGCAACCAATCATAGGTCGAGGACTACCTGTATCTTCCTACTTTTTAAAGGCAGGGATAGATTTATCAGGCTATACAAAACAATGTCCTGCTGTAAGGTCACTGGCCCTTGGCAAAACTTGAGAAATCATAAGAATCCAGTCATAAAAACCCAAGCAGAGGCTTCTTAAAGGTACAACACTTTATTTCGATCGAATTAAGTCCTGGGTGGGAACACAATCTGAACACTGGCAGCAGTTGCGTTCAGAAGTGCCACACCTTAGAAAGTTAGTAGCATTGCTTTATAAACTTTGTTTATATAAATCAGACAACAGAGTTATTACAATATAAGGAAGACAACAATTATTCCTGTACATTCCCTTATTCCCTCCTTCAGTACATCACATCCGTGTACATGTTTCCCACGCTTGCATGAAATTTGTCCCTGACGCAAACACTGATTACAGAAGCGAGATAGCAATAGTTAGGCAAGGCTACACAAGTTGTTTCTTTTTCTAGTTCCAGTTACAGAAGCCCTACACTACTTTATGGTAAAAAGTTAAACTTGCCAAAAATAATTTTAAAAATAAGCCCTTATTGATGTTCAAAGAATCCATCAGTCTCAAGCCACATGGGTTTTTGGGAGGTTAAAAGTATATGGTATGGCTCTATGGCAGGGTTAGTGTGGTCCATTAGCGGTTAACTTCTTTTGATTAGAACATGTTAAGAGATTCTTGTGTAACAAAAAACCTCTGATAAATAAGTGCATTTTGACTACTGTCAAAATGCTCTACATTGTAATATAAAGAAATAATCTGTGTTATGCAATGCACAGTAGTCAAACAGCAAGCTCACTATCTTGAAGTATATTCACATCCTTCAGAAAATCCGCTCTGTGCAAAACAAAACAGATAGAGACAGACCAGTTTCGGAAAGAAAGGAATTTGGGGAGACAATGAGGGTCTAAGAGTTGGGATAATGAAAGGGGAAGCTGAAAAATAACAAGCTGGAGACAGAACTCACAGTCAGACAAATAGTCTGAAAATTAAATGCTGGTAAGGATAAAACAGGATGGATTTGGAGAAAGCATCATATCAGAACTAGAAAAATCAAGATGTAATGAGTAGCAGAATATGTTTTTCTTTCTGTGTGTTAGACAATACAGTATAGAAAAATTGTAGAATGTGCTTCGAAACACCACCCTAACAGAGATGCTATTTTCCCATAAGAATCCTCTGACAAAGAAATAAATAAGGGAAGAAATAGACATCATAACGCTGGGAGGCATCAATCAGGCCTTCGAGTTCAACCCTTCATTCAGTGCAGGATTCCATCTTACAACATATCCATGAGAGATGACTCTTCAACCTCAGATTGAACCTTTCAAAAAAAAAATCAAAGCTCATCTCCTTCAGTAACTGCTTCTGATAACTACTCATACTATGGCTAAAAGTCTTCTTAACGCTCAACCAGAATTTGCCTTTTTGCAACTAAAAATATGTTTCTATGTCAGACTCTCAGAGGCAATGGATATTAGATCTTGGCCTCCTTCAGTGTAGCAACTTTGTAATTATTTGCAAAGTCTAATTGTGTATCCCCGGCCTACTCCTTTTTGAAACTGAACACATCCAGTTCCCTCCATTTCTCCTTGGAACATTATTTTCCCATACCCTTGATAACTCTTACTGCCCTTCTTTGCACATGTTCTAGTTTCATCATATTAAAAGTCTCAGAAATACTTCCAAACAATTCTTTAGTCTCTTCTCTTCGCCAAAATCTGGAGAGTGTTACCCAGGGCTGTTAAGAGATTAATCTATTAATTTACATGATTTAATGTTAACATCTTAATTTTTATAAAGCCAAGCATTTAAAAATTCATGGATAACTTTTTTCAATCACTTCAACAGCTCCGGGCTGAAGAAATTTAACTAGTAGATTCATCTTGCATTGGGCAAGAAACAAGTATGTGAAATAAAACAAAATAACATTTCAGCTCTTTCCCATGTTCCCCAAGGTCTTGAAAAATTATAAATTATCTTTATGCAAAGCAAATTAAATGACAGTTTAACTCTCACAAGTAGGTGTGTATGTGACAATATGAATGATTACTGTTTACATCTTATTTATTTCTGGAAGGAAAATTACAAAATGATATAATCAGTTCTAAGCAGAGGTATGATTTATCTCTAGTGTATATTTATTAAGAGGAAACTGCAGTTTTTTCCTTTAGATATTCTTGTAGTATTAACTAAACATTAATGTAAAACAAAATATATTATTAACTCATAAACATAAACAAAAAAAGGTTTATCTCATAATTTTGCATGAGTGATCAGTAAGATTGTCTTATAAAATCTTTCCCAGATATTTGCTTCATACTGTATATTATCAAAGTGGTCTGGTACACACTAAAAACTAGGGAAAACATAATCTCTAGTCCCTGCTGACTATATTTCAGTACTTTGTGTTTGTTTATTATAGCTTTCTTCACCCTGCTGTGCTAGGCAGGAATTCTGTGGATATAGTTGCAGCAAATCTGAAGGTCATTGGATTGCAGAAATGTTTTTTATGATATACTTGTACAAATGGAGCAATTATGGAGAATATATCAGTACTATTCTGCATCACTATACTTCCCAATTAAAAGGACAAACCTGCTCTCTCAAGTCAAGATTCACTCTTGGTAGTCAGAATCCAGGCAATTTTCTCGGTAGCCTTGTAGAACTGCTTTGCCCTTGGCTTCTTAAAGGTCCCAGGATAGTCTGCTGTCTTGGACTTGCCCAGCAATTCCCTATCAAGTATGAACCAGGACCAACCTTTTGAAAAGCAGTCATGTTTGGCCTAATATATACTAAGGTATATATTCAGGATTATCCTTTCATCAGGGATGTGCTGAGTAAAACATATATATAATAGCAATAGCATTTAGACTTATATACCACTTCATATTGCTAAACTCTCTAAGCAGTTTACAGAGTCAGCATATTGGCCCCAACAATCTGGGTCCTCATTTTACAGACCTCGGAAAGATGGAAGGCTGAGTCAACCTTGAGCCAGTCAGAATCGAACTCCTGGCAGTTGGCAGAATTAGGCTGCAATACTGCATTCTAACCACTGCGTCACCACGGATGTTATGGTCTTTGAGTGCATACTCCCCTAATCTTTACAACCCACATATCTATTGGGGCCATTATTTTTTTTTTTCATTTCTAAATTAGAAGCAGATTAGAGGAAGAAGCAGCTCCAGAAATATATTGCCATTAGGCAGCTTCAAATGCTGCAGCATAACTTAAAAATCAAGTATTTCTTTTTATAGTAAGCAGTATTACTGGGAGGTCTGTAGATGAAAGTCATGCAATTTTCTCCAATTCTCTAAAGAAAAGTGATGCATCTCTGTTGGTAAAGTGCCTGTTTTATGACTATGTCAAAGGCAATCTTCTGAAACTGGCTGGAGAAGTCTAACAAAGATTGTGTGAGTCATCCTTGTTGCCCTGTATCTTCTTCCCAGGGAAAGGATTTGTTCAGCATAAATTGGGAAAGACAGGAAGGGTAGCAGTGAGGTCATGAATCTAGTGCATTTTAAGAGCTTCTGAATCTGAATCTCATTCAAAATGGAAAAACTTCTCATAAGTAGAAGGTTTGTTTTTCAAATTTTCCCTTTGCCCGTCCCATTATACCTAACTTTTCTAACCTCACTAATTTTTAAATTGTTTCCACTGGGAAAATGAGTTATTCTTCTCAGATAACACCAAGAACCTTTCTCTAATTTTCATTCAACATCTTCTTGCTTGCTTTCATTTTATAAGTCTCATTGCCCAGTTGTAACCATAATGCTCTTCACTTTCAGACTAATCCAACCAACCATTTTATAACCATCTTGGGAAAGATCCAGAGCTATGCAGTTCTGTGGGCAGATTTCACTGCAATAAACAGAGATTGTACGCAGATGCTCATGATGAGAGATTTGGTTGAGAAAGCTTGCCAACAATACAAGTTTGGAAAACTAAACTGTACAGCAATAGAGAAAATGATTATATATTCACAACAAAAGCCAAATCAAATTCAAGAAGGAATGGCTCCCTTACTTAACAAGGCCAGCTAAGATAATAGAATATGGCACTTGAAGAACACAAATTGTTTAAAAATACAAACAAAAAATACTTTGATATAAGCATCAACTGTAAAAGTTTAAAACAAAGAATAAATATTTAAGCAGCAGTGTTTGGGGGAAAAAAATGAAACAACAGGAGAGTGCACTACTGAATGCTTCTTTTTAAAATGCATTTTTAATGCTCTATATTTCACTTCTTGCATGTCTATTTTTGATCGCCTGCTTTTGTGCAATCCTTATATAATAATAAAAATAAGAGCCTATCCCAGGTGCTGACCTTTAGTTGAGAATATTCCTGTGCGTAGCCTTTTAGCAATAAACCAGCTTAACTGAACCTTCACATTTGGACCTGGTCTTTCGTGTCTGACAGTTGCTGTTATTTTAAGGTGAATAAAACACCTTCTGATCCATCATTTATGCTTATTAATCAGTGTATTATTAAATCAATGATTTTGTATCTATGGAACCCCATTGGGTTTTACAGCATTGTTTTATATTAAGGACTTCGAACAGTTTTATGTATTTATTTATTTTTGCCCCTCTTTATTATTTTTTTATAAATAACTCAAGGTGGTGTACGTATATAATACTCCCTTCCTATTTTCCTCATTAAACAATTCTTTTTATTAAGACACCTTGGAGAAAAAGTGCCTTCATAATTAATTTAGGCTTCTTTTCTCCCACACATATGCATTTCTTTTCCTCCCCTTATCCTTGGTTTAGATATCAGCTCCGGGCTGAGAAAAAGTTTTCATTATCTTCTGCAGTTAATTCAGAAGATCTTTTTAACGTTCTATCCTCATTACACTTTATTTATTCCACAATACTTTTATGCTGCCTGCTTATCAAAACTCTCCACACTTTCTACTTTTTAGGTATTTTAACTTTTGTTAAATTTGCTTCATGTATCTCTCTCTCTCTCTTTATCATCTGTCTATCTCTAAACCAGTAGTACAAGGAGGTTTTAATATTAAATACTATAATTGGCTTAAGATCAAAATCATTATCATAAAACCAATATTTTGATGTGAGTTGCAGCAGTTCTTTTCTAATGCCACATTTAACTTTTGATGAAAAAAACCAATACTTTCATGCTTGTAATAGTGACATCCTAAATTGTATTTAATACTGAAAGTTTTTTTAACTTTTTCCTCTATTTTTAATACTTTAAGCTAAGTAATAGAATCTAAATAAATAGAATGTTAATAATCTCTAATGATATTGTATAAACATCACTGTGCTGAAAGTGCATCTTTCTAACAATATAATAAAAAGAGAAAAAATCTCTAGACAGTTCAGAATAGCATAAATATATTCAGCTTATTAAAAAAAAAACATTAAAATAAATCCAGGCAGCATTCAAAATAAAATGGTTAAGTAATTTAAATATTTATTGCAGAAATCCAGTCTTGAAGCAATGAGGGTATAAATTATTGTCACTTGCTCCAAAAAGCACCACAACTGGTAGACCACCTGACTCTGAGCAAAGATATTTCGGATTCTCTGATGATCCAGTTAAAGCCATAAGTTCCAAAGCAACCCAAGTCATGAACTTGCTTCTTCCACAGCTCCCCTCCCTACAACCTATCTAATGATTTGTGTCCAAACAGCAACGGCCGCAGTGCAATTTAACTTGTTTCATCCCATCCAGGCTTTATGTCATCCAGATGTCAAGAAAGAATCTTCACTGTCTCTCTCTTGCCCATTCTGAGGTAAATATGTATACTAAAGATATATCGCACACAAAATTGATGGATACACTCCACCAGTAGTTTCATACTCAAATAACAAAGGAGGGAGAGGGGAGTTCTGTGGCACCCATGCATAGAGAGTAAAGAAGAAAACCTTGGTAGAAAGATACAAGAATTGTTACCTAGGCAAAGGGAGCTGAAACATTTTTTTAAGCCCTGAGAAACAAGATAATATTTGGAAGCAGCTCAGGCAGATGCCGCTCTGATTGACTGGGGTATAAGAAAGGAGGGAAGTACAGCACAATCAGACCTACAAAATTCTGTTATTATAGCCAATCTCAATTGTAGTTCTAGTCTTCCTATGTAGCTGATTTTCTGATCTGGTCTACCTAGTAATGCTGACACCATGTTTAATCATCATGGACTCAATCACTTATTCTCCCCACACATTCCCTACTGGAACTGCTAATTCAGGAAGAAACAGAACAACTGTAAAACAATATCCACATCTTCCAACTCTTGCAAGCAGTCTAGAAGGACACTGATCGTTGATGATTCCAAATACTGCTGAGGGATCCAACAGGGCTAAGAAAGTTACAAAGGTCAACCATCAGAGTAAAGGACATTGTTTCTACCCCCACACCAGGGTTTAAATCCTCACAAAAAGGATGTAGATAATGCACTTTGAGATTTGAGACTTGGCAGAAAATTTCCGACATTGTTGGGTTGAAAGATAACTTCTTCAGATGGGATACTTCTATCTCAGGACAGAAGTTAGTACCTCCTCCCTTAGAGGCCTCAATAAGTCCCAACCATTCACTTCTTCCTTGCATTAGGAAAGCAGATATGGCAGAGATCCAACACACAACTGGATGAATTCATGCTGCTAAAAAACTTATTTATTTCTCAGAATCTACAAGATTGAAAGAATTTTAGTTTTTACTCAGGTTAGGAACTAACATAAACAAAAGAAAAAAATGCAACAGGGTCAATACAATCGACAAAAGAAATTAATATACAATAATGACTCAAATAAATTAAAACTGCCGGGGGGAGGGAAACCCATACAGTATAATATTAATGTAGAATTAGCTGAGTTCTTTAATATACAGGCAGTCCTCAACTTACAACCATTCGTTTAGTGACCATTTGAAGTTACAACAGCATTGAAAAAAGTGACTTATGACTGTTTTTCACATTTAAGACCGTTGCAGCATCCCCAGGGTCATGCGATCGAAATTTGGATGCTTATTGGCAACTGGCATATATTTATGACAGTTGCACAGTCCCTGGGTCATGCGATCCCCTTTTGCAACCTTCTGACCAGCAAAATGGGGAGACCAGATTCAGTTAACAACCTGTGTTATTAACTTAACAACTGCAGGGATTCACTTAACAACTGTGGCAAGAAAAGTCATAAAATGGGGCAAAACTCACTTAACAACTATCTTGCTTAGAAACAGAAATTTTGGGCTGAGTTTGTGGTCATATGTCAAGGACTGCCAGTACTTTTACACCTGTGCTTTTATAATACATTTTTATGATATAAAGATGTTTTGAAAACTGATACAGAATCCATCTCTGGAATCATTTAATTTCAGGAGGGTAAATTTCTTTCAATTTGCACAGAACGATTCTTTTTGCCAAAATGCAAAATTCTTCATAAAAGGTCAAATTTTGAATTTTGGGAGTATCACTGAACATTACATTTACATCTTTAACTGCTACATTTTAATATTCCACTAATCTATGTAACACAGTATTAATATATGTTCATATATATTAACTTATCACATTAAAATATTTAATTATTTAAGTTAAAAAATAATATCAATCAGGTATCAATCAAATTTCTTGCAGAGTCTAGAAGAGTCCCCCACAGATAATGTATAAAAACAAGGGATGTGGTTGACCAATTTATAAAACAATACAACTGTTCAAAGAGAAAAAATGTAATCTAATATTTAGATTAAGAAACATAGCCAAAATAATACTGCTAACTCCTTGGAATACTCTCTCTCTCTCTCTCTCTCTCTCTCTCTCTCTCTCTCTCTCTCTCTCTCTCTCTCTCTCTCCTCTCTCTCTCCTCTCCTCTCCCCTCCCTCTTCTTTCTTTGTAAAATACATTTTGTGGCTTTCTGTTTTTTAATCTGCATCTTCAGGATTTAAAGTGTTAGAGTTAGACCAAGACAGAGTAAACCCAGCTGAACCTGTTCAGTCAGCCTCATAGTAGAGCCATTTAAGTCTGTTTCTGTCCTAAATCATTAAATCAATTGCTTATAATGATGTGTAAACCCTATTCTATCTCACAGGAATTTGTTGTAAACACAGAAAAGCAGATGGAACAACTATCTATGCTATCAAGAGTTCCTATAGCTGCTATTTAAGCTGCAAGAGGACTTAAAATTCTTTGGGTGTCTATACTCACAACAATGGCTTCCTGCAGAGAAAAAGCTATACATTTTCTCGGAGGGATATTTCTCTCCAGCAGAGAGAAGTCAATAGATTGAGAAGATGCAATACAGCAACGTGTACATAAATGGATATCTAACAGAATGATCCTAATGAGTGTGAAAAAAAACCTCCTTTCCGACCTAATATACCATATCAGAAAGAGTAAGAACAAATAAGTATCTTTGCTTAGTGCCCCTTCACTATTTTTCTGGGAGATCTTCAGATTTGCAGTACACATGTACCAAAGTTAATGATGGCTCCACAATTAAGGTTCTTCCATCAATCTAAATGTTTTAGATCTGATTTGCATCTCATCATGCATCACAAGCATAACAGTGCAGTACCAGGGTATAAATGCTATTGACAAAGAAAGAGTGAATATGATGGATTTAACTCATGAAATGAATAAAGATGAAAAAGAAACTGTGAAATAAGAATGTGCCTCTCTCATTTTAAACTCAGAGAACAGCTGCTAGAAAGTAGACCGGTGAAGCAGAAAGCTACTCTTTTGGAAGGACGAAAGAAACATAAAAATCTCTTTGGGTGGAGAGGGATCTTCATGACAAATTCTCTAATTGATAAAAAAAAATAAAGGTTCCTTAGCTTGTACTTTTTTATAAGTTAGAAAATAACTTACTTGTCAGTTTGTGAGACTGGCACATTACCCTGGCAAATGAAAAAGGCTACATGAGAAATAAAATAAAATTACAATGTCACTATGGGCATTTTTATTTTTAAGCTGGGTTTAAAATGGTTCAAATAGGAAGCATAATGAAGGAATTATTTTATTGTTATAAGTGGTATTTCATCTCTAGAACTGTGATCAAAAATTAAATCCACTGTGTTTCATGTACAAAGAAATACCATCTCCTAGAACAATCTGCCAACATACTGACCAGTTACTGGACATTTCTATGTCATAAATTAGCATGTTATTGCCAATTATGAGTTCACTGTATCTCCCTCCAAATCAAGCTATCAGTTAGAAATGCATGCTTTCTGCAATGTTTTTATAGCAATACAATTATTTATTGTATTCTTTTCTATTATAACCTACCTAGCAATTAGGTGTCCCACCTACCTTAGGTCTCTGGCTAGCATACACAAAATGGAAAACACTTTACAAGACATAAAAAATGCTATCAAGTGCATAGAAAGGAAATCTAGTGTCTAGTACAAAGAGTTCAGCCCACACACTAAAAGCTCAGGAAGCAGATTTCTTAGTGGAAACTTTAAGATTATCATAGTGTGCTTTGCACGAAGTGAACTGCAATCATAAAAGCTTACGTCTTTTCATAAAATTTCAGAAAGTGTATGCCTTTAAAAGGGGGCCGCTATGAATACCTTCTGATTTTTAGGATTACCAAGGGACACATTTCCTCTGGGCTAGTAAGTACAATATTATGTTCTACATTCTCCTATGAAAACCAAAGCGACAATTCACTTGGGATTAGCACTGGGGAATGATCACCAGAGTTAACGTTTGGTGCAAAAAGAATCTGTAGCAAGTAATCAGAAGCTTATAGGAGGGTTAATTTGTTGAGGAAATAGGAAATGAGGAGAATAATCAGGCGGGGGGGGGAAGGGAAGGGGAAAAAGGGGGGGGACCCAGAGGTGAGACCAATAGGTTGTTTGAGACCAGTAGGAGATGAGATAAATTTAAGATTAAGGACCCAAAAAGTTAGTGGCAGGTAGGACTGAAACTTAGGGAAGAAGAGTCACAAGTAAAAGAAACAAGAGCTAAGGTTGAAATAGGAAGAGGAAAGCATGTCACGAAGTATAAATCGAACAGAATCAAAAAGGCTTGGTGCAGTACAGGGCCCAAAGCAAGGATCTAGGCCAGAGGTCCCCAACCTTTTGGGCACCAGGGACCGGTTCCGTGGAGAAAGGTTTTTCCACGGATCAGGGAGTGCATGGTTTTGTGTGCTGCCTGCATCCCACAGATGGGGCTTTGCTTGTTTGTGCGGGCCGGTTGCTGGCATGCCACAGCCCGGTACCAGTCCACGGACCAGGGGCTGGGGACCCCTGATCTAGGCCAGTGATGGTGAACCTTTTAGGTTTAGCAGGTCAAAAATTTAGAAAATGCCTAACCTGACTCTGTTGGCATGTCACAAACACACACACACACACACACACATACTGAAGAAAAGACAAGCAATTCTCTATCTTCCTTCCCGACATGTAGGCCACCTTGAATAGTGGCACTTGGAGGAAGTGCCAGGTTGGGCCCTAAATAGAGGCCTGGGCCTAAACTTCAGTCCTAGTGCCACCCACTGCCACTCAAAAAAGGTTGCCTTGTGTCATTCCCCCAAATACATGAGTTTTGGGGAATTGTACCATTGCCCTCGCACCCCAGGGCTCCCCAGGATCTGCCACACGCTCCTTACCTTCAGGCAATATTCTGTTCACAGTTCCCCTGAGGCTGCTCTGAGTGGTACAAGGTCTTTGTTCTTGAAGCGGATTCAGAGATTGCTCTTTCACAGGCTCTGCAGCCTCCCAAAAATTACCCGAAAGCACACCCCCTTCTCATATGATTTTCTTTGGCTCCAGAGGCTATGCAAGAACACGGCCCTCTTACATGACTTTGAGGGTTAGGAGAACATGCAAGAAGCATCCCATTCTCAGGCGGCCTCCACAGCCTCCAAAAATCACATGAGAAGGGGACGCACTTTCAAGAATAGTTCCTGTCAGCTGTGGACAAATGCTGCATGTCACCCAAAACATTGTAACACATGTTTGCTATCACTGATCTAGGCAGAAAGGTGAACAGGTGTCACGGCAAAGAAGAAGCTGATAAAAAGAAGCTGCTGTAAATTTGAGTAACATTAATATAACTTTGTTATGGTTGACAACTAAAATGTGGTGTTTTTTTATTTATTTATTTACTGGATTTCAACATGAGGGGCGGGTTCATAAATTGATCCATTAGAGTCCACCATCTGTGTGAAGGCAATACTTGCCACCAAATTTATTTAAAAAGGAATGTATTTAAAAAGCAACATGCACAATAACTGGGAAAAGTTGTCATGGGATGTTGCAAAACTCAGGGCTTAGGCCCAGGCTAAAAGGAAAAGAAGAAGAAAAAAACAGAGGGGAGACCAATAGGTTGTTTGAGACCAGTAGGACATGAGATAAATTTAATAAGGCTGCTACACTTGCTTGTCATATTTGCCTTTATATCCATCTAAAATCTGTAAGTATATGTGTCCTTATGCACATGCATGCTTACATTTGTCTGTATTATGCCTGGATTCATGACAAAATAATAGAGGTGCAGCTTTAGAGGAGTAGGCTTATGCTCAGTAAATTAAGTGTGAGAAATCTTAAATGACCCGTGGAGACAGAAATACTTGTATTGTTCAATGAAGAATTTACTAACTCATCAGTTGCTCAGTGGAAAAAGTTAATTGATTTTCATTATTTCTCTTGTAATTTTGTGTTTCCCCTGGCTATTTTGTACTAACATCCAAGGTGTTAAAATAAAAAAAAAGCTACATTTGTTATTCAGTCCAATCAGCAAGTGTTATATTTTTCGACTTCAGAACTGCACTTCAGAGTCGAAGCTAAGTTCCTAGTTATTTGTACTGCTGAACAAGATGATGATCATCATATAATGGCTTTTTGCCTTTTTGCCTTTTTGCCTGGAAGATATTTCTGGATGTTCTTAAAGACTGGATTGTAGTCTTAAAATTTCAAATGGCCATCTGCAGCTGAAATAGTTCAGATCTCAAGAAACAACACTGTTACCATAAGCTAAAATAATATCTTCCTGGAGTCAGGCAGCATACAAGTTCAATAAATTATTATTAAATTATTATTATTATTATTACCTCCCATGGATGGGATTACGAGTCGAAAGAACAAGGTAACTGGAGATTGTAGGCCAAAATACTGAGAGATCACTGTTTAGTGATACACACTAAATACACACACACACACACACACACACACACACATATACATACACACACACACACATATGCATACACACACACACACAAATAGGTTATTCAAAGGACTATATTTTCCCAGTTGCATCTACCTGACCCACAAGAATGGAGAGGCAGGGGATATTAAGGCTCCCCTTCCTTAAGGAGGGTCCATCTCTATGGTAGCTCCCTCCTTCTGGAACATCTTCCCTGCAGAGATAATATTGGCCCCCGCCTTGATACTCTATCAAAAATCCCTAGAGACATGGTTTTTCCAGCAGGGGATGCCAGGGTTATACTGTATAAAACTTATCAAGCAGTTGGTTTGATTGTTGTCACCAGGGAGGTGGAGGTTTATTGGAGTTTGAATTGGGGTTTTATTTCTGTAGGCTGCCTGGAGTGATTTGAATGGCCGTATATATATTTTAAATAAATACATATTCAGGCAAAACCTAGTCAAGGAAAGAAAAAAGCAATGAGGTCTGCTAGATAAGATTGAAAATGAGATTGGGAAGTGACCCTCCCATATGTTTGAACCATTATAGAACCAACAGATATAAGAATGTACTGTGTAATGAATTCATGGACCACACACTCTCTTGGTGCAGGATTAGCTACAAAGAGTGAATGTGGAACTAATTTTCCTTCCCTCCAAATTTACCATACATAATAGTTTTTTCTCCCTTTATTTATAATGGTCCATATCTGATCCTTAGTTCGATGGTTAGAATATGGTTGGAGATCTAAAGGTGAAAATATACTGATCAGAAATTAATGAAGGTGACACCCATCCACCCATCTAAGGAGAGAGGATAAAGGGAGAAAGGAAGGGAGACAAGCGCTTGCATTCATAAAGAGGATCTAAATTATGCTTTTGGTTGTCTGATTTCTTAATTCCATAAAGTTTTTTCTTCTGGCTTTTTCCTCCTCTTTTTTTATTTCTGACTTCCAAAATGCTTTTCATTTTATGTTTTCTCTGCTTCAGTGAAGCAGTAAGAACTTTAAGTCATAAGATAAAAGCAGTCATACTAAATTCACATGCGCTGTCTTAAGTAACAGGAAAATTTACCATCACTTTCGTTTTAAGATAATATTAACACAATTATTTCAACCACATAAAGAAACTATGAAGGGGAGTGGGAAGAGTCTGGACCATGTAAGATACTGAATGGTACACCAAGCTTTTCATTTTAAGCATGAAAAAAGAGAGCAAACTATTGAAATAAAAGTACCTAATTAAGTTTCACCAAAGCTTCAAAAGTAATGTTAAAAACACAATTCAGTCTCTAATGTACCGCATGGAGATGTTGTGAATGGGTTGGGGGGGGGGGACCAAGAAAAAAACCATACAAAAATTGCTTAACACAGTTCTTTTATTCAATAAAACTATAGGATTACTTCAGAAAATGTTCCTATTCCCACCTAGTTTTCTTCGCAATATAGTTGGGTCCATGAATTATATTTAGCAAGAAACTGGAGGATGGAGAATTCATTTCCAATCAGTGCCTGAAATTCAGTTTTAACTGTCTCCGAATCACAATGTTAAAGAAGATGCTGCTATGCCTTTCTTACTTCCTGGGTCCTTTCTTAATTAATCCCATTATTTTTTGCTTCCTCCTTCAGATTTATTTGCATCACCTATTTGTAGGAGAAGAGGCAGAGCTTGAGGGCAGAGTCAAGAGAGGAATCAGCCTAGAGTTGTTATGTTTCCACAAGTCTGGCCCCACCTTGAATTCCATTAATTCTTATCTAGCACAGGGCTTTTCAACCTTTTTACCGATTGTACCACTTTTAGGATATGGCAATATTCGAGTACCACCTAGCAAGGTGTCAAAAACCTGGTGACAAAAAAAAAACCTGTTCAAAGTTGCAATTGCACTGAAATGACTTATGACCATTTTTCACACTTATGACCATTGCAGCAACAGGGTCATGTGATTTATATTTGGATGCTTGGTAACTGATTCATATTTATGATGGTCACAGTGTCCCAGGGTCATGTGATCCCCTTCTGCAAACTTTTGACAAGCAAAGTCAATGGCAGAGCTGCTGGTGGCCAAGTGCTAAGGCGGGACTTCCTTCCCTGCCTCCCTTCCCTGCCTCCTTTTTTCTCATTCCCATCTCCTTCTGAAGGAAGAATTTGAAACCCCCCCCCCATATTTTCCCTCTTCCATATATTGATCAAACAAGGAAAGGCCTCCAGAGACAGAAAAGACAAGCTGCTGAGTGAACTAGCTTAAAAAGGCACTTCCCCTTTAAGAATTAGCTACTGGCTAGAAAGGAAAGTAAGGAGCCCAGCTGGCACTTAAGGAAGAAAAAAAAATGTAAGTACTGACTGCTGGCTAAGGCAGCCTCCCCAAATGGCTCCATTCATAAGTAAAATCTGCAGCTCCAAAGGACTCTCTCACTGGAAGTCTTTGCCTGTGCTGGCTCTTTCCCTTCCCCACTACACTTGGCTAGGCAGGGCTGCGTACCACCTGCCACTCATTAATGTACCACAAGTGGTACGTGTACCACAGGTTGAAAAGCCCTGATCTAGCATCATTTTAGTGCTGATGGTTAGTTGACTAAGTTCTTGTGTGTAGGCATGAGCAATAAATCATCTTAACTGGAACTTAATGTGTGGTCCTGATTCTTTGTGCCTACTTCAGACCAAGCCCCTCCTCAAGTTAATAGTGTGTATTTTTGCCTAGACAAATAATTACCTAAGAGACCTTCCCACCTTTTGAACATTGGAGCCTATGATCTTTGTCTTAACAGAACTAAATTCCCCTTAATGCTTTACCTATCTATATGGTCTCACTCATAATATTGTGCTACTGGCCTCAAATCTACTCCAGATCTGTATGTGTTGTGCAGAGTCTTGATGAAGAATCTGGGCTGATCGTGATTTCTCCACTCAGAAAACTGAGGCTCCCAATCACATAGAAAAGGACTAGGAAACCCACAGCCTTTTCTAACTTCCTAAATGCAAATTCACAGATCTCCAGTCAGTATGGCCAAAGGAGAGGGAGGCTGAACTAGAACTAAAAGACAGTTTTCTCTGCCTTGGTGTAGGGAAACTTGCAGTAATTTTATTCTCAATGGAAGGACTGTGATCATGGTGAATGGTGAGGTGGGAAGGTGAAACCGAAACTAATTCAGTCTGTGCTCCACGCAGTCCAAAAACGGAGGCCGCAACTCACAGGTAAATTTGGGCACCCTGGGACAGCTGGAGAATAGGGAGCAGCCCCCTTACATCCACAGCTCTCCCAAATTGACCCAGCACCTCACAGGCTTGTAATAAAGCAGCCGATCGGCCTAAATTTCCAAGGCTCTAAGCAGTCCGGAGAGGGGGGGGAATGCACTCCCACCCCCAGGGGACACCCCCCAGAGAAGCCGCCCCCTACCACAATGGTGGCACTCCCTTGTGGCCCTCAACCTGAGCCTCAGGCCCCATGGTCACCAGAGCGGGCTTTAGAAGGGGCTCCTTCAACTGGTCCTTATCAGGAACTCCTTTCCCTCTTTGAAGAGGAACAGGGACTTCAGGACCCTAAGGCTCCAGAAGCCACATTTACATGGGCCTTGCCAGTCATAGCCTGCTGCCACAGTCTGCATCTAGTGAACGGTCAATACTGAGCTTGCCGTCACTAAGTGAGACACGTGTTGATCCCGTCACTAAGCGCGACATTGGCCTCAAAGTAGGTCTCACGCTCAGTCTCATTATCGCTGGTGACCCGCGACAGCCGTCGCTAAGTGTGAGTCTGCGCTTGCCGGTGGGCCGGACCATCACTGATCCACGTGGAGGCAAGTCCCACTCAGGTGGGGAACAGCCGCGTTGTCCCATCCACAGATACATAAGTGACAACTGGCAGTCACAGTGGAGTCTTTTCTTCAAATCAATTCATAATGTTGTTGGCTTGGTCATCTGGATTGCTGTGAATGGTCTAGAACATTTAACAAAGGAACATTATTTCTCAACGATGGCTGGCAATCTCTCTCTCGTTTGGAACATAACAATCACTAGAATCTGCAAATGTAATAGGAGTGAGAAGGGGCTGGGAAACAAGATCACAGCTGTAGGTAGAATAAGTAGAAGAGTGAGAGAAGAGGAACAAAAGGAGAAGGCCAGAGAACTTGGAGATGTCTGAAAGGGAAATATCCTAGGATACATGGGCTGATTCTGATATGTCTTCCAATGTTTAACTCTGCAGTTTTCAGTATAATAAATCTCATTGTACCAGCATCAGATGAGAGCTGTTTAATATGGCACTTCATGAGAGAAATGGCCAAAGTGTGCTTTTAAAAGTACATTGATTTCAGTGCTTTATTACCTGGAAGATGCTTATTCAAGTATTAAGTTAAAAGACAGCACAATTAAATTCACTTCATTGCTTCAAGCTGCAAAACTTTAATGTCTAACCTGTTTAATGACTTAAGAGTTCAATTAGGAGATGCATCTCTTTAAGAAACTTTTCTTTTTTAAAAAAAAATAAACCTCCAATATATTATTTCTTCAAAAGAAAAGTTTAAAGAAATTGAAATACTGGGAAATTGAATAGTGTGGCAGAAAGGAAGCAGGAAAGGGTGCATTGTTTTAAACACAAATTTGCAAAGTCTGCATTTGCTGTATGAATAAATAGCTAGTCAGCTATATCCCAGGTGGGAGAGTCTGATTAATGATATAGTTTAAAATTAATTGCAAACAAAACATCCTGATATTGTGTTTAGCATCAGGACATGGCATGACCAGGTAAATGACAGGTCTTGATGCTATACTGGGTCAGATGCTGATGCCATCAGTCTTTTTAAAATAATTATTATTTGCTGCTTAATTCAAATGCCTGCAGTTTCCAAAACTGCAGAAAGATAACATAAAGGTAACAAAAATGTCACAATAAATAAAATATTAATAATAATCTCTATTATTATCCTCAACATTTGACCACAACTGAGCCCAAAATTTCTATTGTTAAGAGAGACAGTTGTTAAGTGAATTTTACCCCATTTTACGACCGTTCTTGCCATAGCTGTTAAGTGAATCACTGCAGTTGTTAAGTTAGTAACACGGTTATTAAGTGCATCTGGCTTCCCCATTGACTTTGCTTGTCAACAGATTGCAAAAAGTGGATCACATGATCCTGGGACACAGCAACCGTCATAAATAGGAGCCAGTTGCCAACCATCTGAATTTTGATCACGTGACCATGGGGATGCTGCAACGTCCTAAGAGTGAAAAATGGTCATAAGACACTTTTTTCAATGCCTTTGTAACTTCAAACAGTCACTAAATGAATTGTTGTAAGTTGAGGACTACCTGTATCTTTAAGGGTTAAAAATGACCGGTATCACAAAATCTTTTTTAAGGCCTGGTATTTTGTGTAGTGATTAAGGCATCTGGCTAGAAACCAGGAGACCGTTAATTCTAGTCCCACCTTAGGCACAAAGCCTGCTGGGTGACCTTGGGCCAGTCCCTGTCCCTCAACTCTAAGAAGGACACAAGGGCAAACTACTTGTGAAAAATCTTGCCAAGGAAACTGCAGAAACTTATCCAAGCAGTCTCCGAGAATCAGATGTGAATCAATGGAAGAGAAAAAAAATAAAAAATAAAATGCTTACTGAGGCATCATTGAGCACTGCCACCTTCTGAGACACCCTGCCAATCTCCACTGTATTAGAGTCCAGAGGCATGTTTCCCAGGACTATGAAGTACATAAGGATAGCTATGAACCTATATACTTCATGCCCAAGTAAACTGACACAACTGATCACAATCACTATGGATACCATAATGGGTATCCAGCATTACCAGAACTGAACGTTACTTTTCTGAAATGTCACCTTGTAATGACAGTTACATTTGGAAATATTCCTGTGATTACATATTAGATACGAAATTCTATGGTATGTTTTCAACATTACAGTAGGTGAAGCTGAGTCACACCAAAATGTTCCATAACTATCTTTGGAATTTTTTTTTCAGCTTGAATATTTCATATACAATAACAGTATAATCTTCCTTAGTTCTTAACCAATTACAAGCTCAATAGCTGAAGAATCGCTTTAAGGCTTAGTCTTAACCCATTGATTATCGACAGATTGGGCCATGAGGACAAGCAGACTTTAAAGGGCTTAACAATGGATTCATTTATATATTGAACGTGGAATTATTTTCTCTTGGCTGCTTCAGCTGGGTCTTTATTTCTCACCATTTCTTGACAAGTCTGATGACTTGTCATAAATGACTTACCATAAATTTAATGGTTCTTGCAAATGGAACTGAGAAGGCTATTCACTTCCCTATCAGTTATGCTACACAAACCTGGGCTCTAACTCTTCTAATAAGAATCATCATTTTAGGAAACATCTGTACTGTTCTGCCCAAAAGTGCACATGTACTATGTACTATTGCATTTATAGAACTTATTTTTCCTTAAAGTTCTCCCACAGGAAAAAGGATTGGAAAAACTAATTACAGGTAGTCCTTGACTTACAACAGTTCATTTAGTGACTGTTCAAAGTTACAACCGCACTGAAAAAAGTGACTTACAACCAATTTTCATACTTATGAACGTTACACTATTCCCAAGGTCATGTAATCGAAAACCAGATGCTTGGCAACTGACTCATATTTATGTGTCCTGGGGTCATGTGATCCCTTTTTGCGACCTTCTGACAAACAGAGTCAATGGGGAAGCCAGATGCACTTAACAACTTTGTTACTAACTTAACAACTGCAGGGATTCACTTAACAACTATACCGTGTTTCCCCGAAAGTAAGGCCTACCCCGAAAATAAGCCCTAGCTTGATTTTTCTGGGGTGAGCCTAATATAAGCCCTACCCCAAAAATAAGCCCTAGTTTTGGGGCAAGGCACACACCTAAAAATCAAACTAGGGCAGGAGTGGGATTGTGGAGCTGCCCCACGTGCCCCGCATTCACTTACCTTGCAGCCAGGCCTCTCCTCGCTGGCCCACTTCTTCTCCGGCATCTTCTGCAGCCAGGCCTGCATTTCTCAGTCAGAGGCCTTTCCGGAAGGCCACTGCAGCCAAGAACCCAGCTATGGATTGAATCCGTAGCTCAGTACTCAGAGGCCTTCCAGAAAGACCTGACTGCAAAATGCAGGCCGGGATGCAGCTGCAGAATGAAGCTGCTCCTTCGGCCAGAAGAAGTGGACTGGCTGGGTGGGGCTGTCGATGCTGGAGGTGAGTATAAAAGACACACACACCCCGAAAATAAGACCTGGTACCTCTTTTGGAGGCAAAAAAGAAAAGAAAAGACCCAGTGTTATTTTCGGGGAAACACACAAGAAAGGTCATAAAATGGGACAAAACTCACTTAACAACTGTCTTGCTTAGCAACAGAAATTTTGGGCTCCATTGTGATCGCAAGTTGAGCATTAAATATTGGTCTACTAAATAATGTATTGTAGCCTTTAATGCACCATTTTTTTAAGAGCAATCTTATTTTTTATGGGAAATTGAAAGCTATTTTTTTCTACACTTTTATTTATTCTCCTAATTAACCTAAACTGAAATACATTTCTGGACCAATAGAAAGGCATTTCTTTTCAGCAGTCTGTGTTATTAAGTGAATTACCCATTTCAATCAAACAGAACCTCTGATTTAAAACTGTTGCCAGCATAAAGTAGAATCATAAAATAAGCTTCACAGTGAGCAGCCCTGATGGAGTGTGATCTGTAAGATGCCATTCTGGAAGTTAACAAATTCTTTCTTCCTCTTCACTTCTTTCTCTTCCCTTCTCAATCCCCCCCCCCAAATTATACAGATACTTTGAGATCCAGAGCAACTTTATTTCTATTTTAAAATTAAGATTTTTTTAAAAAAATAACAGGAAAATAAAGTGTTGCAGCTTTATATTCAAAAGCTTGAAAAATACACCATACAAAATGAGAGCTCTTCTCTATGCAACCCAAAGTCCTTCTAGACCAGCATCAGATAATGGCTTGCTATATGTCTCTAGGAAGCCAAGACTCTTCATATTGCTATGTCTTGGGAAGTGGTCTTATTTATTTCTTTTTTTTAAAAAAAAAATTCAATTTACATGCCACCCCTCCACCCGCCACCCCCACTGATCAGCGTTTCTGGATGGCTCACAGTGTAAAGAACACTTAAAGAAATGTGAATAGTAAGAATTCTATAAAGAAAAGTGACATAAAAAATATACACCACATATCTTCAATGATTCTTTCTTAGTGGTTACACCTGGGCTATTACATGTCTTCACATTGCCTCAGAAAATATTGTTGGCAACTTTATTCCACTCTCCCTATCAGCTCACTTTAGTGCTATATGATTTTTTAATAATAATTACTTATTTAAAAAGCCTAAGAGAAAATACATCTTTTTAAAAGCCTTACAATAGAAAAGATGTTCTTGGAACCTATTCATATGAAATTTGGTAGTAGTTATTCCTTTAGAAGTGTCATCCAGCTGAACCAAGAAATGAAAACAGTATCATCCGTTTTCTTTTTAAAAATCTGCATTAGGAGAGGCACTTTATCTGTCAGGATTTGTATACATTTCATGCTTTCAGACCAGATAAGTCCTGAAATTAGCAAATTTAGGGAGTGGGGAAACAAACTATAGCTATTTGTTGCTTTCCAGTAATGTAGATAATGTGAATTGTGGAGATTTGTATTTCCAAATCAGGATTCAGATTCAGAAATACACTAATCACCTTTTTTTTTTTACTTTCATTTGAACAGCCACAATGGATCATAAACCACATAATTCTTCTAGCATAGTGTGTGACTCAGAATCTCATTGGAGGAAATGTTAATTCTGCTGGACCTCAAAATCCTGAATCACCAGATCATGGTGCAAGGCCAGATTAAAGCCAACTGTTGCCTTAAACAAGTGTTTCTCAACCTCAGCTATTTTAAGATGTGTGGACTTCAACTCCCAGAATTCCCCAGCCAACATGGAGAAACATCAGGGGAAAGCATAAGCCTGGGGTCTTCAAACATGGCTCTTTTATGATTTGTGGACTTCAACTCCCAGAATTCCTCAGCCAGCGTGCCAAGTTTGAAGACCCCTGGCATAGACTAACCCATGCTGAATAAAAGTTGCTGAAGTTGAGAAACACTATCCTAAGCACCATACAACAATCATGCCTTTTGGTCCTTTCTTTGCTTAACTGACATGACATTAAGATTCAATAAGTGCTGAAAACTAAAGATGAGTGTGGCAGGGAAAGAGTTCAAGGCATGAGAACTAGGGGCAAAGCTCTGTGATACTCTCCTTCCCATTGTATCCTTAGCACATACTTATTTTACTTAATGGTTAATCCAGAGCTGTTGAAGTGTCACTTGGAAACATTACTTATTTATTACTTATATCCTGCATTTATTATTTTTACAACTAAACTCAAGGCAGCAAACATACCCAACACAACTTCCTCCTCCTATTTTCCCCATAACAACAACCTTATGACGTGGGTTGGGCTGAAGGAGAGTGACTGGCGCAAGGTCACCCAGCTGGCTTTCATGGCTAAGGCAGGACTAGAATTCAGTCTCCAGCTTTCTAGCCTGGTGACTTAGCCAGTAGACCAAACTGGCTCTCTAATGGTCTGTGGTGATTTCAAACTTGGTTTGATGCTACTGATGCTACTGCCCAGTGAGCAGGTAATAGTAATCTTTTTCTTTCCCCCTTGAAGAGACAAAGACTGAAGCAAGTCTATATGTTTCCTCTCCCTTAAAGACTTGTTTTGATAGAATGCACTTTGTCAGAGCATGCAGTCTTATTGCGCTGAGATAACCCAGGAGTAAACACAGTAAACAATGGTCTATATTAAATGGTGGTTTATCTTACACTATCTATAATATCATACACCAGGAACAATATATATACACATGTTAATATAGCAGTCTCCAACACACAGCAGTTATAGCAGGAAATGGAAGAGAGAGCACACATCTGCAGAGCCTTCCCCTTTTATACAAGGCTCTTAAAGAGAAACAGAGCCAGTTGGCTCTTAAAGGGACATAGACCCTGCTGAGTCATTCCCATCATTGCATCATACATCTTACATCAGCTGGTTAGCTTCTAAATCATTACCTTGACATATGTGCATATTTGTATGTGCAGGTTTGTGTGTGGGATAATCTTTATATCTATGGTATGCCATTTTACTTTCATCATCATTTCCCTACAGATGTTCCTTTCTTGTGTTATTTTTTTTTGTTCTGCTTTTGTTTCAAGTCTTTCCAAAAACACCCTGCAGGGTCTCGTCTGAGCACTCTACAAGAATTGAACATGATTAAATGGAAAAAAATGTATATAGAAACCATTATGGTGAGGCAGGGTGGGTGATTGAGGCAGATGAAGCTTCTAATTATGCCTTGAAGCTTCTAATCAAAGCCTTGCCTCCTTGCTGTCAAGGTGCAGAATGTTGAGGCATACTTAGCACAGCCCCAAAGTTTAATTGACAGTAGGGATGGGGGGGGCATGAGGAGGAAAAGATAAATTTTCAGTTGTATCAAAAGATGACAAGGCTCAGCACCAATTGTAGGTGAACTGATGAACTATAGAACTTTTATATTTAGACTGGCCTGTCTTGGGGAGCCACACAGAGAATCACTGTGGCACCCTCTAGAACAGTGCCCCCCAATCTTTTGGGTGCCAGGCACTGGTTCCATGAAGGGAGGTTTTTCTATGGACTGGGTGAGGTTTTGAGCACTGCCTGCAAGCCACATGTGTGTGTGGATGGGACTTCATTCATTTGCACAGACCGGTTTCTGGCACACTGTGGACCAGTGCCGGTCACGGACCATGGGTTGGAGACCTAGAGCAGAGGTCTCCAATCTTTCTGGGCTCGAGGACCGGAGGGAAGGAGAGCAGCTTCAAAATTGGTGTGCGTGTGCGCACGGAGCCACACACACTGGCACGGCACTAGCAGCCCCGTTCGCACATGCGGCATGCGCTGGCACCATGTGCATGCGCAAATGGCCGTGCACCCCATGGTGGTAGCGGCCCATTCATGCATGCGCAAATGGCTGCACAAACCGTCCAGGCTAGCGGCACATGCGCAAATGGCTGTAGACACCCGCCCCACGCTAGCATTAGCATTCGCACCCCATGCACATGTGCAAACGGCCCCGAGCGCTAGTGCGAGTGGGGGGGAAATGCATGCCCATGCATGTGTGCACCAGCCAACCGTTTCCACGGCTCGCTGGCCAAGAGCCCACGGCCCGGTCCCAGGCCGCGGACCATAGGTTGGGGACTCCTGACCTAGAGAACGTATATTCACCATAATAATTTCTCAGAAGATGTCTCCCTTTAGTATCCTAGTTATGATTTCTTGCACTAGTTAAAATTTCCGGGGGCCCTGTCCAGGACAGAAATCCTCATCCATCCCACAAAAATGATTATTCAACCTCCAGTGATAGAGCATTCTATCTAACTGCTCATAATCAAGAATTTCCTCCTGATTTCAAATTTGGATTTCTGTTTGTAAAATTTCCATCCACTGGTTCTTGTCCTAACCTGCAATACTGTGGAGAATAAATCTACACGCTCTTCCCTGATATAGCACATGGATGATGTAGCCAGCCTACACCAGTCCCCAAATGACTATAGTTGCTAAATCAATCAAAGGTTGGGGGCAAATAACTTCTTACAAAAGTGACCTCAAGTTTTTACTGAAAGCAATGACTCTTACAGGACATTATAGTGTTGGATGTAAAGAAATCATGCAGTCACAGCTTGTCTGTCTTGCCTGGATGCATCTTTATGTTATGGGCGAAACCAGCCCAGCATCATATCCAGACACCTGTTCTTACAGGCACAAAGCTTGTTGTGATACAGGTCATATCAGAAACTGAATTTGGCATCCTCACCTTACTGTCCTAAATTTCTTCTCCCATACCAATAATTTTGCATAGATGTAAAACAATGTTTTGGACAGAACAGATTTCTTAAGAAGAACATAAAAGTTTTGATTATCCAGTGTTATCTTCTGAACATGACTGACAGATAAAAGTGGAATCACCATAATCCCTATCCCCAGAATTCATTCAAAAGAAATGAAATTCCAAGGTCACAAAGAGATCAAAAAGAATGAACATTTTGCAGCCACCTTTTCCTCTGTGTCTCTGTAAACAGAACTGTCAGGACGTCCAAGCTTTTGAAAAATTAGGTCTTTATGGAAAATGATAAAAAGTACATTTATTCAGTAAGTCATGCAACAAAATTAAGCTATGAATACATTGTGGTGCTCTTTTGTATACTCCTCTTCCTGGATGCAATCATTAGCTACATTTTTAACAGATTCTTATACAATATTTTTATTTGAGCATTCAGTTTGTCTTAGTAAAAGACAAAACAAACATGTAACATTTTGACCGGCATGCCGCGGCCTGGAACTGGTCCACAGACCGGGAGTTGGGGACCCCTGCTCTAGAAAACCTATTCAACAGTAGCCCAAATGTTGCCTTTCACTCTGGCCTTTCTACTAAGGATGCTGCTGGAAGTGAATTTGATCATTTCTGTAAAATGGATACATGGGAGATGAACATGTTTAATTTTGACCCTAAACCTGAAAGGTGGATCATGTTTTTGCCTGCTGTATAGGTATTAAAAGGTGGTCAAAAGTCTGTCCTTTATCTTCAAATAGTAATAATAAAGGCAGGTGGGTTTACTGGAAATAAGAAAGTTTTCTGGGCACTTCCTGGACTGTCCATGGGTATAAAATATAACTTATGAAAATACTAATGCTGTGAATCTTTAATATATATATTGATAAATCAATCTTAGACCATCCGTTTTTGGTCACCTTTTTCCCAAGGGAACTCTATCTGGGAAACTATTGGCTCTCCTAGAAAATAGAAGTCATATGAATTGCAGTTAATATTTTAAACAATTCAATTAGGAAAAAAATTGATAGACCAATGAGGTTGCTTTGTAATAATACGTTATGAAACAAATATGATGCATGATTTTTCAGATCACTGGATGAAATCAGGTTTAAAACAAGAAATGGTCTTTTTATGCTTTAATTAGTTGCAGGGTCTGACAGACATTGCACTTAATTAGGCACCCACATTGTATAAGCATCAACCCTACAGCAAAACATTAAACTACTAGAGGACCCAGAATTTTAATAGCCTCCCCCTTTTAATAGCTCTTCAAAACTCTTTAGTTCTTTCAAAAAGAGCTCTGAATTGTACAGCCTGGAATAGTAAGCTTCTCTTATTCTATATTGTGTGCCCTGAGGCTGAATTAATACATCAGAGATACCAGCAGCAAAACATTTTTATAATATGTTGTTTACTCTGAGGGATAAGAAGGAAATCGTGGGTTAAGGAGCTTTTTGAAACTTCAAAAATGAAAGATGATCATGATGATGATATATTAATACTGTATATGTTCTGAAGTGCACAGTTCAACATAGATTCAGAAAAAGTTCTTGGACCTCAAAAGCACACCACGTATTACATTTAATATGACTCTTACCTTTTTTTCAGGTTCACACAGCAACTCGGGAAAAAAATGGGATGTTTTAATGAGATCATGTGCCCAGACAAGATACTTTCAACCCACTGCAGCAGAATGAAGAGCTGGTGAATAGACAGGCTCTTTAATAAACTTGAGATCACCCACAAGTGCTCCAGACAATTGCTCCTTATGAGGAGACCACAGATAGAAGTCTCCAGAAGGTTTAGAGTTCTGGATGTCAAGGGAATAACGGTCATGACCAAACTGCAGATAGCTCCTTTGAAAGAACACCAGGTTTGTATATTTCCTTTTCTAATCACATTTAGAAATTGCTTGTTAACTGCTTTTCAGATATTAGAAACAGATATTGACAGGTTTTAGAGCTCTGGACAGGTTTCCTTCAACCCTCAATAAAATAAGTTTTAATTACAAGTTTAAGAACTTTAAACATTTTTTTGAATAAACAAAAAAATAGATGATTAAGACTTTGATTTTTAGAAAGTTATAAACTGACTAAGGGTCCACATAAACTTGAAATATGATTTTGGAATTAATTATAAAGAATCCTTCCCATGGAGAAATGTTTTGTTTTGAATTTGTTTTTTTTAAAAAAGCAAGATAACACTTTAAAATTGTACCCTACAGGGAACTAAAGATTATAATTAAAGGAGAGAAATACTTCAAGTCAACTTAAAATTACAGAATGAAGCAAAATATTTTAACATTGGACATATTGAAGAATACAGAAGTTAATTTTAAGAATGCACAATTTAAGAATGTCCCCCCCCCCCACTTCTTTCTGTCTATACTGAAGGGACTTTTAACAGTGTTAGTCTTTGTCTACGTATGTTGTATAGCTACAGCTTCTGGAATAATTTATATTTTGAAAAAAATTGTCTTGAAAAAGTATGTTGGGTATGAAGCATCAATTTTTCCCTAATTTAACTTTGATTTAAAGAAGAGCCTGGTCAACAATGTTGCAGTTCAGTTCTAACATTGAGTGACTCTAACAAACCTCAGAAGAGGTATGCTAGGTCATACATGGAGAAATGTGTGTCCATAACATTCACAAACAGAAATTAACCTCAGTCTTCAGTTCGCTTCAGTGAATGTGATTGCAGCTTGGGCTAATCTTCCCTAAATTGTCAATCCCATCCCAAATACTCCTGAGTTTGGGACCATGCATACTGGGAGGAGAGAAGAGGTTGAAGAACTCTACAACATTACAAGACCAAGTATCATGGCACTCTTTGGCTTTCCTCTTAGAGATGTTTTGCAACAGATTTGGTCTGTTCTTCTTTTCCTTGTTCCACATCCAGTCCTAAATGGAAATGAGTGGTCAAGTATGCATCAAATTCTGGTAGCTACTTGGTAGCATTTAGAGAAACTTCTGTACAATTTGAACCCCACTTCTCAGACTGTTTTTATTTGAAAGGCATTCCATGAATCTGTTCTGGTCCCCATCCCATTTCTTTCAGTGAGAGGAGACAAATATCAAAAGAAATCTCAAAGCCTGAAATTACGAAACATCTCCCTATAGTTCTAATCTGGCCATCCTTTATGATTATGAAATATTAGCTCCACTCAGTCAAATTGTCCTTCAGGAAGGATGCAGAGGGATTCAGTTTACATGATATTTTAAGGAGATATCTGATTTCAAAACAAAACAAAGCATTGACACAGTGGTAAGTTAATTTCTTCCAACAGCCCACACAATTACTTTTCAATGCTGTAAAATTAACTACTCAGAAGATTCTACTCCTTTTCCGGCCCCCATGTTTACAATGTAAATATTGCTATGGATTCAAGCTTCATTGGCCAGATGGTCTATTCAAAGTCCCACAATTCTTCTTCCCCCCCACACCTGCCCCCAATAATGGTGCCAGAAATACAGAAGGTTTGTATGGAACGGAAGAGAGGTAAATCATTGCATCTGGATAATAAAAGCTTCCTTTTTCAGAATGAAGATTCTTATTGAATTCCAAGTCATTTGGCAAATCATTAAAAAACGTTTTTTTCAATTGCACCTGTGGTTTCAGAACTTTTGTTTCAACTCAGTATGCCGTGTAGTTATGTATGTAAACTCCATCCTGCTCATTTAAAATCAAAATTAGCAATTAGAAAAACTGTTGACAGTTGAGAACAAGTTATCATTTTTTTTTTAAAAAAATGAAGCTTTCAACAGTTTGAAGCTTCTTTTGCTTTTAAAGGAGCAAAAAGCTTTCCCCTTATTTGGGTTACGATAGATATTCCTTTCTCATTGACCCACAAATCCGAGTCTCCAAACTGTAAGGATCCCATCTTTCTTGGCATCTGCCAAGCTTCCTGTCCTACATTATTTTCTTGCATTACACTCGTAATTGTTTTTAAAAAAGGGATAGAAAATTAGGTTATTGCAAAATATAGTAAAGCCTCAGGTATAATCTGAGATTTCCAACAATTTCCTGGGGCCCATGTGTGCCTGAAATCATGTGTGACTAGGAAGGGGGTCCAGATAGCCTAATAAAACAAAAACTTAACATAATAGATAGCCTAGAGATAAGCTAGAGAGGGCCCTCCTTTATTCACTTTCTGAAAAAGAAAGTGTGTTTTGTGTTTGGTAATGACTGCCATGACAGCCATGTTGCGAGAGGGTCACAACATATTCTCAAATTGCTAGATCTGCCCACCAGCTCAGGAAAGGTTGAAGATGCCTGTATCATACAAATTCAGGAATTTTTATACAGAAATCATTTTTTTTAATATTTGAATTTTTATTTAAGGTCCTAGAGCATAAAGCACTAAATAACATAAGGAAATTACTCATTAAATCACCAAAGGTGGCAGAAGGATGGTGACTTTATCTGCTTATGTAATCAAATACACTCCAGTCTATCCTACCCTACTCAATATTTCAGCCATAAGGCTAGATGCAATAAAATATCTAATAATACTACTATTAAATCATTGCTTGGTCTCCATCATTTGGCATCAATTGACAAAAAAATAATAATTCTGTGCTGCCTCAACTTTCCCTTTTTGCAACTGTTGTTAGCTTATGACCTAATATAAGGGAGAAACTGTGGGACAGTCTAAGACATTCTACTATTGATACTTCACTATTGTTCAATGATATAATTGGCATTATATGTATCAGTATACTGATATACTGACCAACAGATTATTGGCTTACAAAATAGTCTCTAGATTACAGATCCTAGCTTGTAAAGAACAGTGTGTGCATGCTTGGAATAGAATTTGGCTGTGGTTGTTCCTGTGGCATAGTGTCCAAAATACACCAGAACTCATTGCTTCTTTGCTTGCCCGTGTCATATGTGGCCAGAAGTGACTAATACTAATACATCAGTCTAAATCTGTATCTGATTAAAAAAAAGTTATGTGAAAACCTCAGTTGATCAAAGCCTTGAGAGGCAACAGAGGCCAATATCAACTGACAGGATATCATCTAGTAATGACTTCACCATATTAAAGATTGTGACTTGGAATACAAATATAAGTATTCCAAGTAAAAGATAAACAACATAAAGTAAAATGAACTAAATAAAAACATGTTGTCTGTTTGTGAAATTACTACAGTAGAAAGAGGAACGTTATCTTAAATCTGAATCAAGAGGATCTGATCTTGTATAATGAAATTAATAAACATGGATAGGGAGGTGCATGTTTAGTTATGAATGAACTGGCTAAAACGTCCATCAGAAATTATGAATTTTCATCTAGATTATTCTGTGTCTAAAAATAAGAACCCATTAGTTGACTCTACAATTCAATGAGGGGTGGTAATTAAAAAACTAGGAAACTAGTCAGAAATGATCAGAACCACCAGTTGGGGAAGTCTCTGAATGCTGCTGCGGTTTCATCCAGTACAGCCAATTATTAGGGATGATGAATGTTGTATTTCAGCAGTATCTGGAGTATTATATTATACCCATCTAAATGTACTCCAAGATAACTGGAAGAGTTCAGGTTGGGAGATGTTCAATAAAACTGAACCCACAATTCAATACCCACAAGGCAGATATAGAAAAGGTAAAAAAATCCAGTTCTTCCCCGATTCCAGTGGGGCATTAGATACATTAATCAATGGAACATAAACAAGAGAGTCTTCTGCAATCTTAAAAGAATATGGATTCATTATTTGGCTTTTGTAGGCTGCAGGATATTTTATCAGTTTCTTGAAATACAAAACTGAAAAAGGAGCTATGTATGCAAACATGGTTATTGCCAGGAAAAGTGAAATGGGATTCTGATTGTTAATGAACAGAAGGCAGATAAAACCATGCCATGCTGCCATCTCTTCATCTTTAAGGCATCACGCTAGTCATAAGCCCTTTGGTGCTGCAACTTATCTGTGAGAGAAGAGAGCAAATGCCTCCCCACTTAATTTACCATGCCACTGATTACACTCCAGAAGCTCTTGATCCCAATCTTTTAGGCTGTCTTTAAGTCACAGTCTCTGCAATTCCCCTTTCTCCCTGCCAAGAATCGGCTGTCAGGCTAAAAAAATGGCCAAGTGCTCCCTGACAGAAACTTGATGCTGATTAGCTCCAGCATGCCACAGGGGAAAATATGACATATGCAGTAGCTTTCATAAAAGGAAATACAGGTTTCAAAGAATAAATATTGAGACTTCAGCTCCAGCTATCAATCCCCATTTACAGTCTATTTACAATTGTCCCGAAGGGAGGTACAGAAGTTATCACCTAAAGTTTTTCAGTAACAACACCCGGGAATCCTGAGTGATGCTTCAGCACTGATGACTGTTGATCTCTCTCCCATGTTTGATCATTAATTGGCACCTGGCATTACCTTTCACAGCTTATAATACATGTGTCACTTTATGCATCCTCGGTGGCCCAGGTAAAAGTGTTAATAACTAGTACATGTAAGGTAAGAAAAGATGCTCATTGCTTCTGAAAAACCAAATTCCTGGGATAGATTTCTAGGCGGCACCATAAGGAAGAAAGCTGCTTAATCGCTCAGTGAAAATCTGATGCAGAAGGATCTATCATGCAAATTCAAGTTTACTTTCCTTAAAGTCCTGTAGCTTTCATGTGCTTCCTCTTGGAAGAATCTATGAAAAAGCAGTATGTTTTTTATGCATGCCTCACTGCCTTAGAGAGATAAAGAATGCCACAAGAAACACAGTTTGCAGCAATTTCAAAGATCCTAATAGCTAGGACTTATGAAGCAGGGCAGTATGAAAGAGGTTGGTTGGACCAAGGGACATATCAATGTCATTTTATATGAAAAATTATGTATTCATATCAGCCTGGCATAAAAGGAGGACAGAGAAAAGGCTATTGTGATCAGTATATAAAACAATACCAAGTTCCAGAAGACCAAGATCAAATACATTGTTCAATGGCGCCCAGACATTATTCCATCATATAGGTATCAACTTTGTAAGTACACAGTGAATTGTTGGGAAATGTGTTTGTGTAAAATATGCATTCAGTTATATATAAAAGAGAGTGGGATGGATGTAACTGAAGGGATACTAGTCACATAAGCTAAACTTTCCTGGGGAAAACGTCACATTATCTTTTCTTCTTCTCTTATCCAAAGCAACTACCACATCTATACTGGCTCAGACTGAAGGAGTTTTATAAAGAGGAAGATGCACACAACTCTGTTTCCTACTGATCTGCCTGCGATAGGAATGGTGATTAGAAATTCCAGAAGAAAAATGTAAATTTGCCATTGTACAGCAAAAAGATAAAGCTGAACACTTTGATTTGCTTCTTCAAAGATCAAGGGGTTGTGATTGAGCTTTTGGGCTGTTTGTCAATTTCTCTCTGCAGCAATCAACTTCTGGATAAATCTGATTAAGTTCAGGCTCCAAAGATATTTATATATGTTGGTGTGTAACAACACAATCAATCGATGGCAGTGTTCCTAACTTATGGTAAGGCCAAGAAAGCAGTGGAAGTGTGCAAATCCTCCAGGAGCTTTGCTTTGCTTTGAGCAGAGGCCCTTCCAAGTTTGGGAAGTAGCCACAAGTCTTCACTTCCCTAGCAACCACAACTTCTGAGTATGTGCATTGCCTCCAAAAAGCCGCTGCTTATGCAAATTAAGGCAGACTAAGTTTACATTGAGACAACCTGCTGCTACAGGCACTTTCTGGTACTAAGGGGAAACCTTCTCCAAAGCTATGACAAGATTCATTTTTTACCACTCACTTTTTTCTAATTTATCAACATTTATATCAGAGATTCCCAAACTTTTTTAGTCAAGGACTTTATTTGGCCTTTCACGACATATTCCAAAAAGGGGAGAGTACCAGGAGAAAAAAGAAACACATTTCACTTTTAAACCGAAGCACCATTAAATCAGAATAAGTATATTTGACATTATTTTTCTCTCTGGATTTAATAATGTTCCTCTTCAGATTCACCAAAGGTTGGCATTTGATTGCCATTTTGGAGAGCTCTAAGGAAGAGGCATCCATAGCTTTGCTTGATCATGTCCTATGGTTATGCCACACTTTGAATATCAACTAGAAAGAGGTGCTTTGAATGCCTGGGAGTGCAAGCATTATACCTACCCATGGCTCACTTTTCTGCTTCTAGGCATGCAGTCTGATCCTGAAAAATGGTATGGCTGTTTGAATGACTCATACATGAGCGTTGTGTTGGTGCTTCTGAATCTTCCAAAGGACCTCTTCCCAGTCAGATTCGAAGCATGGCCATCCTTTTTGTGTTTTCCTGCTCGAATGCCCTTTGGGATGTGCAGAACAGATCTCTTGTTAACCAAGGGCTAGGAACAAGAGCATCTACACAAGTTAAATCTGGTGATCTTTCAGACACTGGGTGTTGCCTTTCCCAGCTAACTGTAATTTATATTGTAATAAGAACTGAGAACAAAACTGATGGGGGCTACCAAACTGTCACCATGGAAACATTTGCAAGTACGAGGCCCAAAAACTAATAAACACTGGTTTTATTGTGCATGTCTAGGGGAGACTTCAAAGAAGTCTTGCCAAGAAGAGAAGGCCTTCAGGCACAAACTGTCATGCTAAGAAATAGACATAATTGTTGTACGCCATTATGCTAGTCGCAGTTACAATGATTTTGTATACTCTTCTGTACATTTAATTTGTATTAAAAAAAAAACTTAAAAGAACTTTACACTTCAACTCTGTGTCTGCAGGCTTACAATATCTCTCTGGCTCAATTACAGATCATTATAGGCTAGGTAACCAGATGGTTTGGGCTATGGCTCTCCAAAGGCCAAGCTTCTGGGAGCTGTAGTTCCAACATTTTGAAAGGCAAGTTGAGAACGTCTGGCCCTTGAGACATATTACGTGACAATATCTAAATTTCTCTGCTGAAAAGTGTACCTATATACCTCACACATGAAATCATAGTTAATACAAGGAAGCAACTGCTACTTCAAGCATTGCTCTACAAGAATACATTTTGTGAGGCTCATCATGAAACTTCCAAGGCTACCCAAGTACCTAGCTGAGTAGCAATGCAGAGTGTGCTATCCAAAGTGTAACAATCAGCCAAAATAGTACATTAGCTCTGTTTTCTGCCACATTCCTATTCCTTTAGATTAGAAACATCTTTTTTTTTAAAGAAAATTTTATTGATTTTCTAGTTTTACATTTAAATATTTAAAAAGCAACATGGCGGCTGAGTTGATCGATAATTCAATAACATACAAGTATCTTTAGTACAGGTCTCAAACTACTACATTAAATATTTCCTCTCTTTTCCCCTTAGTATTTACTGTCTCATATTTAAACTAATACAATTCTTATTATATCGATTAAATAAAAATAACGTTCTTACATTTATCAATAATTTTTAGTTCATACATATTCTAGTTATTTTAACATTCAATCTTTATAGACAATCAATGTCCTAATTAGTCTTTCCCAATTTTTAGTTTCCCATTAATATTTAAATTTAACATTTAATATTTATAATTTCCAAGTTTTAAATAACCACAGTTCCCTTTATCACAATTCATCACAAAATCTAATGTTCAGGATACACGTCTTATCTATTTGAATATATTCTATTTCTCACCATCTTACATCAACTAATTAATAATACAGTATAATATTCTTATTTTGTTAATTTCCAAATATCTTAAATTTAGTAATCAAAATTTCTCTTATTTCAACATTTAATACTTCCTCTTTTTCTCTTGATGTCTACTATCTCATATTTAAGCTAATAGTTTTTATTATAACAGCTAAGTAAAAACATATTTATTACATTCAATAGATTTTTAGCTTATATATATCTTAATTACTTTTACATTCAACCTTTATAAGCAAATCAATATTCAAATTTAACTGTTAATATTTATACTTCCAAGTTTTAAATGACCATAATTTTCTTTATCTCAGCTCATAACAAAATCTAGTACTCAAAATACACATCTTATCTATTTGAGTATATTCTATTTTAATTCCCATTGATAAGTCAAAACCCCAATTTTCTTCAGTCTTATTCTAACTTTCTTTCTTTGCCAACTCGTCTTCCATGTCCGCGCTTTTAAGTCATCAAATAAATTTCCCTGTATTGTTATGTATATTGTTTGAAGTAGAAAAAGCCATCTGGTCACCATTTTTTGGAAAGGACTAACAAATCGTCTCTCTATTTTTCCATCTCGACGTAGTTGTCCTGAAATGTTTATCTTCCCTTCAGTCTGTTCTTCTTCTTGATCCTCAGGTTTCTTCTGGTATGTATAGAAAGTCTTTTCCCTTTTCCATGTTGTCAGTCCCTACTCAAGGCATAATATCGCTAATGCTATTAATTACTATTAATAGCATTAGCAATAGCAATGCTATTAATAGCATTAGCTATTAATTAGCATTGCTATTGCTAATGCTATTAATAGTAATTAGCTATTAATTACTTATTAACATTCCTGTAATTTTGAGGCCATGTATTTGAAGAGTTTGTTTAGATCACATTAGGACTGAGTTCTAAACTTAGCATGGGTAAATTACATGTTTTTTTTAAATATTTCCCACAGGTGTTTGACATTTCATCATAGTTCTAAGTTAGCATGACTGTGAGTAGCAAATCACAACAGATTGAGTGGGCCTTTGTTAAGTCTGAGCATTTCTCTCCTGAGGACATCTGGGATTTGATGGGCAGTGTTGTCCACCTCATAGATCCCAAGGAATTCTGATCCTAAGTACACAGGCATCTCAAAAAATAGACACCTTTTTAGATTATTACCTCAGAGCACATTTTGGCCACACCAGAAAGAGTTAATTTCTGCTATCTTTCTTAAAGTAAGACCAGTATTTGTTCTTTTTTTTCCTATTCAAAGGATGAAAAAGAGAAACAAACTTTGGGATAAGTATTGGGAGAACAAGGATATATACACATGTGCAAATTAATTTTTGTTGAATTCTTGTCAGAGCACAAAGGAATGTAGAAGAAAAATTTTCTTGTACAAAAAATACCATATGGGAATATAATAAAGATCAGTATAACCTTGACAACCAAATCAATTAACTTTTTAAAAGAATACAGTATGTCTATTGTATGGCCTGAAAAAAACCCAAACTTTTTACATACTCAAGTCTTATATAGGCAAACATGCCAATTTTGTATCTTATCCTCATTCAAGATTTCCACAAACCTAATTCTTTCCATCCTGTTTAGGAATGAATACTTGAATGTGTTCAGTTTTTATTCTTTATTCTATTTATATAGCTGCCCATCTTATTTTTATATGAATCTAGGCAGCTTCTTTGCCTTCCTTCTTCTTAGTAATCTATCTGTAGTCTTTTTTTTTTTTTTTTTTTAAACTCTTTGTACTTCAATCTCTCATAATACATTAATGGTACTCAAAATTTTTGTTCTTTTTATGTTGTTTCTGGTTTTAAACTGAAGATTTCCCTCTTCAGTTACTACATGAATGGCTCCTACCTCCTTTTTAAACTGTAAGCTGCTTAAAGACTTTTTATGATCCCTGACCTTGGGCCATGCTTACTGGGTTTAATGGGCTAGTCATCTTGGAGTCCCCTAAATATATATTATTCTTTTTTTTCCTTTCACTTAACTACTATGATTAATTTCCCTAACTTTCATCCAGTGGCCTCTACCTGTAGTTTTCACTCTTTTTGAGGTAGCAGTACATTTAAGATTTTCTTCAACACTTTCCTAGCAATCCTTAAGTATTATAAAGCAATGTGCCTCTATTGAAGTGATTCATTATAAAAACATATGGTGGTCTACTTAGGAGAAAAGCCTTTTGTAGTGATGCATTTGTTGCTCCACCAGTGTGAGAATTAATAATGGTCTGAATTGTTGAACAGGGTGATGTGGGTGTGCCCAGATAGCAAGCTCCTCTGTTGTCAAACTATAGGTAGGTTATTACACTCTGACCATCCTTCTGAACCAAAAAAACCCCATCAGTATAGTTCTCCAGTCAGATTAAAACAAAATCATAGAATCGCCACAACAAATAGCAAGTCAGTCAGTCCAGATTACAAAAATAAAAATAAAAAATTCACAGATATATCACATTAGCATCATCAAACAGAATCACTGCAGCAAGAAGTATCAATAACAAGAAGACTTTCTTGACCAGACTGTTGAGAAAAGCATACATCAACATACCAGCATATATGCCAAAACATCTACAGAAAATAGTCCCTCTTTAGGTGGCCATGGAAGACCCTGTAAGCTGAAGATCAGGAAGCAAAAACTACACAGTCATAATGCTGCAAAATAGACATTGAACTAGAATCTGCTATTCAAATCGAAATGTAACTGAGAACGGGAGGAAAATTAGGCATTTTAAATCAAATAACTGTGAAAGGGAAATCTAAAAATGTATACATAAATTGCTTACTGTGATCCAAAGGTACGCTTAGATGCATATAATTGGAACAAGAAGAAAGCCACTTAATTTATGGCATGGTTGCTCAAGTAGAGGTGACTTGGCAGGTCAAAATGAAAATGACCAGGGTTGCTTTCAAGGGGATGCTTCATCTGAAGCGTTATCAAACCAAAGCCTCCTGGTTTTGATAACTGAAATATATCTCTAATATTCAAAAGGAATGGAAATACTGTATATCTGAATCAATTAGGACCACCAAACAATACTGCAAAAGAAAAAAGGAATAATGAGCAAATGCTAAAACGTCATTTGGCATTTGTAGCAAGAAAGGAAGATGCTCCATAGGAGTTGAGTTTCTTCAAAGGATGCTCCCTCTTTTTCCTGTTACAGGGCCTTTAGCATATATTTAATGCCATCCTAAATTAATTTAATCCATAAAACTATTCTTGGAGGGGATTAATTGAGCCATATTGTATATGAATGTCTTCTGCCAAGTAAGTTTATTTTTGAATAAGGGGTTATGTGTCTGGAGAGCCGAGACTTACAGCCACACTCTGAAGTGAAGACTGACACACAAGATAAAAAGGTCTGCTACACTTTGTTAAACATTGGGAGCAATTCCAAATTTCATAGCCTCATGTGAAATCAAGCAATTCTTTAGGACTGATGAGGGAATGCTGGTACAGTAAAAATACATTCATGCCAGTGAAAAAGCATCAGAATTAAACAGATAACAGTTTGACAGTTCTTAAAACCTAGTTGTAGTACAAAATGTTTTATGACAAATATTTTGTTGAACCTTTTTGTAGTCCCGAGTTTAGGAAATGCACTATAATTTCAGAGTTTAGCTGTAAAGACCTAGGTCTTAATACCCCAAAGTATTATACTAGCTGAAGAAGCCACTTTAAATAATTCCTGAATATGAGTCCTGTGTCTGTCACAAAATCCATGTTAAATGATGCCAATTCACAGGTCCTAAAACGGCATGCTTTTGAGATCTCTTAATCTGGCAAAACATTATAAAAATTAGAATGGAGTTAGGGAAGAGGGAGGAATTATGATATCTATAGTCCTCAATTATAGCATAGGAAAAGACCACATTCCAAAATAGACTGTACCTAGAACAGTAGGTAGACTTTCAGTACACAATAATTACGGAATACTAAGGAACCGATCTATAGGATTTGACATCTGAATTGTAATGATATAAAATTCAGGCTTTTTCTAGGGAACCATCAGAGTTGGATGTGAATTAAAGATGTTATAGATAGATGTCCAATATGTGCAGTGCTGCAATGAAAATTATATTGCACAGACCAGAAAAAAGCCTTGCAATGAATTCAACTGAGTATCTCAACCTGTAGCTCAGACCTTCTCAGAAAATTGTTTGCTTTATCTCAAGGGAAATACTCTATATATCCAAATTCAGCTGAAGAATACCAATAGAATGCATCTTAATGGTCTGTTAATAGTAGCTTCTCAGACCTTTACAATGATTTCTGATATTCAGATGTGGATATTGTATGTACCATATTCTATACCACAGTGATCTAGAAAGTTTACTGCTATCTTTTCTATTACAAATGCTTTGTATGACTGAAATGCTGTACTTTTGGAATGTGACTGTCAGTTTTACATTGGTAAAAATTAAGGGGAAAAAACCCCCATACAACCTATAATGTGAAAACTAATAGAGTATGTCTCTGATCATTTTCTGTGGCAAATTTCTTTCAAATAGGCCTATGCCATTAATTTCTGAAATACTTTTGGGAAAGAATAAACAGATTTGACAATCTGCTTATGATTTTGTTGAGCTGGCAGAATAATCACTGCATTTCTTAACAAACTACACTACAGAAAGAAGTTTAAAAAGTCTAATCCAATACTTATATCTTTAACCATCAGAACAATCTTGTCTTGGCTATACATTGTATTTTTTTCTGTGTGTTGCACAAAATGTCCATGAAACAAATATTTTGAAGACTCTTGGAGGGTGAGTAGCTTCCAATTTACAGCAAAGGTAGACTAGTTGTATTTTGATGACTACCACATAATAGAATACCTTTGCAAACGTTAGTTGTGAAGACATGGTTGAAACACCAAAGAAACTATTCTTTGGTTGGAAAATACAAAATATATGTGCAGAAGGACAAAAAAACTGGTTTTACTTTCAGGCAAATCTTGTTTTTGAAGTTTTAGAACAAGGGTGTTAAACTGCTGGCCCACGGGCCGGTTTCATTATACTGAAGCCGCGCCCACCCCATTGCCAGCAATGCAAAAAGAATTGTGGTACGTCGCGACACGTCACGTGACGAGTTTGACACCCATGTTTTAGAAGAACAGCATCCAAAATCAGAAAGTAAGAATGATATCTCATGTATTTTGAACTTTTTCTCAATTTTCTAAGAAAATCAGTGGGTTTTTTTAAAAATCTGATACAGTAGAGAGTAAAATCCATAACATGTAACTTCCTTTGTTTTACCATAATGTTTATGATTCCTTTCCTGTTATTTTGTCTGTCTGCTTCTCCTAAACAGGCAAAAATTAAGATATGTTTAACCGCTTATAGTTACAGTTTAAGCAAAAATTTAAAAATGTAAATTCATCAACAGTGTATAAACATTTTCTAAATAGATACTTTCCAATTTTATATACTAACATGCTCTTGAAAGCAAACCAAATTATAAACATATCAATTTATAAACTAACCACGTCACTCTATCTCTATAAAGACTGTTAAAAATAAACTATTAGAAACGTATTTTTATTCCACCCTACCTCACTTCTACCATTCAATATTTCTTGGTGGAATACAAATTTAACTAAATAATAATAATTATTGTAGAAGATGACCAGGCCGAGCCCAGGGGAGGAGTCAAATGCATCATCAGTCATGAGTCCCTTTGTGCCCAACAAAAGATCTAAGTCCAGCCCTTCTTGATTTCTATTGACTCTTATCTACTGCCAATTTGTCTTGACTGTTAGCAGTTCAGATTCTTGTTTAGAGGTAGCATGGAATAAACTTGTACTCATTTGAACAACCCTGGTTCTTGATTTCTTGCACTTGACAATAATTAAAAAACAATTACAAAAATTACAAAAACACTGACTTGCAGGTCCAAGTTCAATGTTTATGAAAAAAAGAAAACTGTTGTTCTACCAATCTTCACTGGAACCCTCGGTGTGATACCTAGTATCAACCTGATATTTTACAAAAAAAAACCAAACATTCTGCCTGGTATTATTCTTAGAGATTATTGTCAGGCACAAGAAATCAGGAAGCAAGGTGGTTCAAAGGAATCCAGGTTTATTGCATGCTAACACTCTCTACAAGAATCTGAACTACTAATGGTCAAAGCAAACTGGCAGTAAATGAGAGTCATTAGAATTCAAGGTAGGCTGGATTTAGATCTCTTGTGGGCCTGAGGGATTCGAGACTGATGACATCCTTGACTTAATTTTTCTTCCACACTAAAAATAAGCTCAAATTGATTGAAAAGTAAGCCTTTAATGAAAACAGAGAAACTAAATTAATAAACTTCCAAACAGCATCACATATTAAATATCTTCTTCTGAAATTTCCATGTTACACAAAATCATTAGTTCTACGCAACTTAATTTTTACTTATATTTTAGTTATATGACCGTGTGTTATATGATTGTTATTATGCAAAAACTGGAAAATTATATATTTATAGAATACTGGAATCACACTGAATGCACAACAGCCTTCTGAAGTGCACTGCCACATGAACAAAAGGTACTGATAAAATGGAAACCAATTCAAGAAAAGGTTAAAAATGCACATTACAATTTCATGTAGCACTGAGCAAAGATGAACCTGAAGCATATTTTCCCATGTTATTTTTCTTCAGCAAGATTTCCAATTGAGCAGTCATATCTGAGGCATCAGTTGCAACTTGAAGCATCGTCCCATTTAAATCCAGTGCCTAAGAGAAGTCAGAGAGGCACCATAGGTCTGGAGTGCAGGATGTGTTCCTTTGAAGGCCATCAGAAGTGAACCTGCCTCAGCAGCAAAGCCTTTTTCCTGCAACTGTTTTGCTGTTTCTATCACATTCCAGCGTCCTTCCTCTTGATTGGTGATCATATAGTTAACAAGGTGAGAATAATAAACTGTGGGAATGCATTTCACTACTAATTTCTCATCCAGGAGCAAAGAAAGAAATTCAGAGTCACAGTTGGCATCATCAACCTGGACAAAAAAAGAAGAAGCATACAGCTAACATTATTTTTGAAAAATGAATATAGAGTTGTATATTTTATTCACAGGTGGAATGATAAGCCACTCAATTTCCCTACTTCTCTTTCACCATCACTGCCTTTCCTCCTCTGTTGGGTAAGAATCCACCCTATATACTGAAAGTGCTGTGACGGATGTAGCCTACTTTAGTCAACTGGATAAAAGTTGATAATTAGATAAATGTGCCTTACTTTGTTCCCCAACAGGAAGCATGGATGGTAGAGCCATTTGGAATTTTAAGTTTGAGGTGTTTTCTATCGTTTATAAAGTGCACAAAATGGGGGTGTGGGGATACACACAGCACGAGCGGTTGTACAGAATCTGTCAGTGGAAAGGAGAGCAGGTAAAAATGAATAAACGCTTTTCTTCCCCCTCCTCCTCGTTTGAATGGAAGCCTTGATCGTGGTTCCTTCTACTAAGGAAAAGTTTTGAACTAATGCTCTGAATGTTATCTGAGCAACTTTCCATGATATCCACTAGCTCAGTGATGGCGAACCTTTTAGAGACCGAGTGCCCAAAAACTGGCCCCACCCCCACCCCCGCTCCGCCCCACCCCGCCTGCCCGCAGGGCCACTCACCGCCTCCAGGGCCCGCCTCAGATCGCCCATGGCCATGGCGGCCACGCCCTCTGCCCGCGCCCCGCAGCATCAACTGTGCGCGAGGGGGCGTGAGGGCAGAGTCTTGACTACACTGCCTGGCTGCCATGTCCTTGGCTGCGCTGCTCCGCATGGGCCACGCTTGGGGGCGACTCTCCTCCAGGGGGGCTGCTGGTGAGGAGGGGGTCACGGGGGGAGGCAAGGCTGGGGCAACGGCACGTGTGCCCACAGAGAGGGCTCCGAGTGCCGTCTCTGGCACCCGTGCCATAGGTTCGCCACCACTGCACTAGCTATTATGCTGATAAGAAAATATGCAAGCTTCCCTGCTTAATGTTTTGAATTAATACAAAGCACAATTTCATATGATTGCACACAACTTCCGAGATTCATGCATATTTACGAGATAGCAAGTATTGTTCCTTATGTGCACTTGGCTTCAGGAATAACATCTTTTCATTCGGATTTTGAGCTGTTATACTAGCAGAATGGCTCATTAAGTTGAATCCCACAATCAACTCTTCACCTTTAGATTACATTGGTAAAACTGGCTCCCAACTGATGCAGAGGCTTTGAGAACAAGAACAGCAGGCTTGAGTGATTTGCAAATTGCAGATCGTATTAAAAACAAGAAGGCCATGTTCCAATATAAGCAATTTATATACTTCATTTAAAAGCACTTTTGCAGAAAGTTAAGCTGTTTTAATAGCACAAAAAACCTTCAAGCTTCAAATCCAGATTTTTTTTAAAAAAAACAAAAACCTAATAAATAGGCAATTACATTACTCTAAGTACTATATACAAATTGCCTGTTTCACAAAAGCAATTCTAGAACATTAAATTCTAAGTATAGGAGTGCACTGAATAAGACAAATGATATTTGGCCAGTTTGTTTATGGTGTTTGAGAAATAAAAAGCCAATGAATTGTTGTTCCTCAACATGTTGATACTTGTGAAGTATAATAGATGCCACAAAAAAAAAAAAAAATGCCACAGCAACCAAAATATCCTGCACCCTCCATGGCTGGAAAAAGTTTCAGTTGTACAAAATGGACAAAGGGTTAAACCATAGATTTTATTACGAAATTGAGTTTTAAAGCAATCAATGTGTAAAAATGGAAGAGATGGATTTCACAGCTTGCATTATGCTATTAAAAACTCCTCAGTAGGCAGAGTAGATATTGCAAGGCATTGTCTCTTGATGCTTGCAGATGTGTAATTGTCTGACAACTGATTTACTCAGAACAATAACAAAGTACAATGAAAACAAAGGTTATGATTTAAGACCAGTTTGGAGAAAACATGCAATCTCTTATCTCCTTCCCAAATTGGAGTTACACGTGGCAGTTATTAGCCCACAACAAAACACAAATCAAGTATTTCATTTTACCTTGAGCACGTTATTGATTCATTTCATCTCTCATCTGTTAACACCCAAAAGTGGATTAGGAGATTTAATGGAAGGCAAAGAAGGCGGCATACACAATCTCATTGCTTGCTCTAAACCCCAATTTATATCTGAAGGAAACCACCTATGATTTGGAGAAGGAAGCAAAGTGCTGGCAATATTTAATTATGACTACTTTGTTGCAAAAAAAACCAAGCTGCTTCTACTTTTAATTGTGCTACTGTTTTCCTTTATTTTCCCCATATACATTTAAAGAATGTGAGAATTAATCCTCTGCTACACTAATTTTCTTTCCATTAAAACATAATGTTAAGTGAAGGGCAACAATTCCCAATTTTGTGCCATAAAGTTAGTAAAATTCTGTGCTGACATTTATTTGAAGAAAACTTTCTCTAATAGGTTTTTGATATATGGGTGAATTTCCAAACTTATCGTCTTATTCTCTGAATACCTTCCGGCTTTGCTGTTTGGCAAAGTGGCTGGCCACTTGTTAATTTCTGCACTCCCCCCATCAACACCTCTTTCTTTCAGCTCACGGAGAGTAGTCAATTGCCAAAGCTCAACAATAGTTTCTCCTTTCACTGTATGCAACTGCAATCTTTTCCACCTTTCTCTGCCTACGACAAGACGACTTTGAAAATGCTCACTAATTGGCAAATAATAATTAAGCTTCGCTTCATTCAACTTAAAAAAAAACCCTACTCTAAAAAAACAAAAAACCCTTAGAAACCCTCAGCTGATACTATTTCAGAATTAATCAGGAATCATTAATTCAATTATTATTCTTTTGCTCTGGCCTTGTCTGTTTGGATTATAGTCTCTGCCAACCTGCAAATACACATATGAAACAAAAGTATCATGTATAAATGTTTATTGGCAGGGAAAGGGTAGGAAGACTCTCCAGGTCAGGCTTAGTGTGAATTTAGTGTTTAGGACTCTTTGAAATATCAGTAGGGTGGAAGAAGCCATTACAATTTTTTTTGGGGGGGAACTTCATTTCACAGGGCAGGTGCTGCTATAGAGAGGGCAAAGTTCCATCTATACAAGTGGCTTGTTCAATTGATGGAGCAGGCCAGCTCTGCTAGGTCATGGGTGGGGAACCTTGGCTCTTTTATGACTTGTGGACTTCAACTCCCAGAATTCCTGAGCCAGCCATGGCTGGGAGTTGAAGTCCACAAGTCATAAAAGAGCCAAGGTTCCCCACTCCTGTGATAGGTCAAACCAGCTGGGCATGCTGACTGCGGAATTCCGGAAGCTACAGTTCACACATCTTAAAGTTGCCAAGTTTGAAAAACACTATTTCTCTTTTGTTGAATATTCTTTTTGGATGGTTGTTTTTAACTTCAAGGTGAGCTTCCCCCCCCCCCAAGTAAATATGGTCCTCTAAAATGGCAAGAGAACCTAACAAACTGCTTCCTATGTGTTTAATATATTTCAAATGCTAAATTAGTACTCTGATTATGTCTAAATGGAAATAATGTCAGCTGCTGCTATTGTTTTTTTAGGATTCTAAAGCTTGATGCTTAGATTTCTCCCATCTTAGTAGTCCAACAAATCCAGAGGCAGGAGAAGTGTTGCTCACTAAGGTGGAACAAAAAGACAGACTTCTACCTTTAGGTCTTTTAGATGACAGATTTAAATGCATGAGATTTTAAAATCACAGCAGTGAAAACCAGAAGATACAGGAGAGCCATGAAAAGTGAGTGGTTAGCATTGAGAGCGCGCAGACAAATCAACACTTTTTTAAAAAATAAATACCTATTTGCTTTGTCTAATTAATGAAGAAAAGTTTCTGCTTTTGCAAAGGTGACCCCAGGCTTAAGCAGAAAGAAATGGAAGCAGATGCAGGCCAAGAACAGGAGAGATACAACTGCCAATGACCTTAGCTCAACAGGCAAATGCTGGCTGGAATTATAGCATAAGGCATATGTTTACGTAGAATGCCACTGGGAAAGAAAAATACTTGGGATATTTTAGATGTTTATTAATTTAACCAATTTAATGTTAAAACAGCCGCAGGACAGTAACTGTTTCTGAAATGTAAACACAAAGCTTGAGCCAAACCATTGTAGAAAAATAAAACAAATCCCTAAAAAAGAAAACAGATTGCTTTTGGATCATAACTCAAGGGGAAGAAAACAAGTTAAATACTGGAACTGTGCAATTGCTACTTGAGCATATTAGCATGCAACAAACATATCAAATGCATGAAAAACTAAACCCATTTTCATTTCTGCAGCATTCTCCTTTAGTATTCTCCTTTAACAATTTACTTGAAAAAACAACCAAACTTACTGAACAATATTTAGAACTCTGGCAATTAATAAGTAGTACTGTATAACAGCCCACTAAGAACAATGCTAGATTAAGACAAAAGATTTCCTACACAAAATGCTGAAAGCATAAATATAGTTATGAACATCAGAGAGAATAATTAAGAATGAGCCAGCCTCCCCGGACCTTTTATAGCAAGCTTTGCCCTTCTTGTATCCACTCAATATGAGCTTCTCATCTCTTTTTCATCACTAGCAGCCCTCTTGCAGAACAGGATTGCTCTTGCTGTTCTATAAGGAATCAATTTATGGTAATCAGATCCTTTCTCTTTTAAAAATACAAGATAAGGAATGAAAATTAGTTTAGCTACATGTGTTTTTTATGCTAAAGACATGATAGAAAATATCTGAAAGCTAGTTAAAAAAGGTGTGAGTAACATGCAGAATCTGGGAATTGTTGACTAACATTCACATAGCAGGGTAGGCTGTTTCTGTCTATTTAATCAACTACCGCAGCTATGTAGAGGCACTGATGAAGTACACAGTGTCAGCTGAGATAATAATGCATTCTTAAATCAGTAAAGATTTCAGTTTAACAAATCCAACAAATACATATTAGAGTTCAGGAGTTTGAATTGCTTATACAATGCAAAAACAGGTAAAATTAATATGTGAAAATGAATATATATATATATGAGTTCATATACATTGCCTTCAACATGAATACCACCAAATGTGTAGAGTAAATGATGATATAATTTCAGCATTTCAGTCTTGGTATTCTTTTTGAGCTTACCACAATAATCCCTTCCTGAGTATGAAAAGAAATAATCGTAACTTATGACCAATCTTTATCGATTCAACAAATAAAAGTTACCAAAAACTCATAAAATCCACAACTGATGAAAGTAATCAATGGATATTAGTTATTTGTCAGTGAAATACTGTCAAATGTTTTGTTACTATTTTAACTAAATGGAATTTTAGAGTAGTTTTATATATATATATATACACAACACACACACACACACATTATCTATGTTTGACATGTGTTTTTTTCTAAAAAAATATTTTTTAAAATAAAATATGTTTCTTTGATAACAGCACTTTTGGCTAGGGTCCCTGGTGATGAGCTGAGGCTTACCAGTTCACATGCTAAATGTGCAATTTGGAAGCTAGAAACTAAATATTATTCATCTTCAACCCTACCTAGAATTATAAACAAAATTCAAAACTCAAAACAAAACAAATCTTAGCAGAACTTTGTTGTTCTATTGTTTGAGACAAGACTCCATTCACACTAAATGTGGTAGCCTGGTGCTACTGGCAAACCTAACATTCTTTCAATTATTTATACTCGAGATTCATTGTCAAAGATGAAACAGTTATTTCTGATCAGGGAAATACACAGAAACAGTAATCTGGAGGTGGATTAGCAGCAAATACAAGGGTAATGTAATTTCAGAAAAGCTAGGAAAAGAAGCCAGCCTTTTTACTGCAGGCAGAAGCAGCTAAAATCCTGGTATCAGCACTTCCCCCACCATTATCTCTTTAAATGTAAACATCCATAAAGCTGTCAGTATTAGACAACAAATGACTAAATAATACATCTGATCAGCAAGTGAGCACTGCATTTCCTCTTGCATATCTGTCGCTGTGAGTCTTGCTAGGAAAATCAATAGGCTCTGATTTTGCTTTCCAGATGCTGGTTATGATTCTCGGGTGTAATATAAGCAAGGAGAGAGCTTTAGGAAACAAAAGAGCCATGCTTAAACGGAAAAACGAGCTAACTCAAAAAATTTGCCTGGCGACAGTATCTATTATTCAAGCACCATATAATGTAGCTTAAACTAGGCAAGAGCTGAATTGTAAGAAAATGGTAACACCTGAACAGGAAAAAGAAAAGCCTCAAAAGAGAAAGAAAAATCCACCCAATGATATTCTTGAAATGTTATGAACTGCTAAGTTTATGCCAATTATTTAAGTAGTATAAAAAGGTTTATATATTCTGTCTCATCAGAGATGTGGAGCATCTGCTTAGTTCTTCAGCCAGACAACCATTTATTCTCTTCCTTGGCTATGAGTATTTAAGAGGGAAAGAGAAAAAATTGCTTTCCCCTTCCTGGCGCTACTTGAGAATGGGGATGTATAAAACAGCTACCCATAAAAAAATTATGGGCAATGTACATTATCTGCAGCAATATATATTTATTTAAAAGCTCCATTGTGGACATACAGCATAAATATAAATGATATATAGAATCTGAGATCCCCTAAGGTTAATTAACTTCTGCAACTCTAGCCAGCATGGTTAAAGGCAGGAGATACTGGATATTGTAGTTCAGAGCTACAGGTTCTCATCTTATAAATAGGTAATACTATGATCAAGTGGCTGCTTTATAAGTGTCTCCCTATATGCCATGTATTCATATGAAGACATAGTGGTCTGGCCAGGAAGAAGCACATTGTTTAGCTTTATAATTATTCAAGTGTTAGAAACCAGAAGCTGGTCTGCTCTAGTGAATCTTCAGCTTCCACATGAAGGATACACAAAGGATCCCCTGAAAGCTCTCAGTGAACTCTAATATACAAAAATGTACTACTGTTGTCAAAGTGAATCATCCCTTTCAAATATTTTGCCCCTAACCACCATGTTGTACAATAAGATTTAATAAGGTTTTTGTTGACTCCTCAAGATATCTAAAACTGAATCTACTCTGCTCAGTATATTCCAGTGTGCGCAGAATTAATGACAAAAGGATTGTCTAAGCCAGGGCTGTCAAACTGCCGGTCCATGGGCCGAATGCGTTATGGCAAAACCGTGCCTACCCCATTGCCGGCAATGGAAAAAAAAAGTTGTGATACATCGCAACACGTCACGTGACGTTGCGAGTTTGACACTCCTGGTCTAAGCCATCCCAGGTATAAAGTATTTTGTTAGTTTGATAAACAAGTGGCTGAAGAGATGATGTAAAATAATTAGAAGAAACATTATTAGCGTTAGCCATCTTGAGCATATAAAATGAACTCTTAGTCGTATATAGAGTTCTGTAGATTACAGACACAAAAGCTTTGGAAAGGCGTAATAGCTATATTACACTCAGGAGGTCCAGCTTCCTACATAATGACAGAAGAGCTAATTTATTACCTCCAATGAGGAAGAATGGCTTATTCAATTACCTTAGCGATTGCTGTTATCTGCTCCAATGCCATGGAGTGTAGATCCTGATCTCTACTTTCCAGAAGTAGCTTCAGGGAAGGCAGCAGGAGAGACTCCTTCAGGAGCAGCAAGCACAGGCTTTTTATGCACTGAAAACAAATAGAAAATCCGGGTGTAATTAGTCAACTTGCACTCTGACTCAGGAAATCCTTTTATGAAGTTCAAAATGGAAACCTGAATTCTTTTAAAGTAAGCAAGCAACCAAAAACCTCTGGTGAAAATTCAGCAGGAAATGTAAATGGAATTGTGAATGCATGAAGTGAATGGAGCAAAAGACTGCCTTGTTCAACTGGCTTAAAAATTCCTTTTATGAGAACTGCATACAAAAGAATTAAAGTACAGGTAGTCCTCAACTAAACAACAGTTCCTTTAGTGACCATTCAAAGTTACAACAGCACTGAAAAAGTGACTTATGACCATTTTTCGCACTTACTACCTTTGTAGCATCCTCACGATCATGTGATCAAAATTCATATGATTGGCAACTGACTCATACTTATGACTGTTGCTGTGTCCCAAGGTCATGTGATCAACTTTTGTGACCTTTTGACAAGCAAAATCAATGGGGAAGCCAGATTCACTTAACAACCGCGTTACTAACTTATCAACTGCAGTGATTCACTTAACAACTGTGCCAAGAAAGGACGTAAAATGGGGCAAAACTCACTTAACAAATGTCTCACTTAACAACAAATTTTGGCCTCAACTGTGGCTGTAAGTTGAGGACTAACTGTATAAACATTTTGAAGAGATGCCTTCTGTCCCAGAAGACGGTCATCATCAGTTGTCATTTATGGCCACTTCTGATAAAAGGGGTGGAAAGAATTTCAGGAACCAAGCTCTGCATTGTGTCCCTACCTCATTTTATCCCTAAACATTCACTGAACAATTAATGTTCAAAAAGTCCCTGGAAATGAAGCTGCATGTAAGTAGTAGCCATTCATCCATCTCTCACACACACAGATGCATACAAAATCTGGGGTACAACTGTGATTTTGCATACCAAAGGATTTTCAACAATACAAACAGACTTTCATTCCAGAACAATTTTGTCTATTCATTTTAGCAAAACATTTTTTTTAATAGCAAGATCCAGTTCCAGCTGCAGGCACTTAGCACAATACTGTGTTTAAATATCTTTGTAGTTTCATGTTGTGCTTCTTATCCTATTAGATACAAAGATATGATTGCCATTAATTGATTATTTGTCAGGAACATCCCCTAAAATCACAATCTCTGGAAAATGGTCATATTGAACAGAAAATATTTGAAAAATTAGTTCAGCTTTAGTACAGAACAAGCACAAAAGGAATCCAACTACCCATAACTGGAGTGTGACTGTAGCATAATTGATAAATTTTAGTTTATTTATTTAAGAAATTTATAAGCTGCCTATCTCACTATCCAAAGCAACTTTAGGTCGCTTACAAGAAATCCAGCAAACATATCTTTCTACTGGTTGATTGGCAGACTTCCAAATGGAGACCGGGCACTATAAAATGGAATTAGTTTCTCATCCAAACTCAAATCAGCATATATGCTAATTAGTCTATATAACTGTTAATAGGATAACAGCTTGCTCTATGAAGCATGCTTTCACCGTTAAGAACAAGCTGGCTCAACTGTATATACAGTGGGGCAAAAAAATATTTAGTCAGCCACCAATTGTGCAAGTTCTCCCACTGAAAAAGATGGTGGCTAGATTCCTTTTCCTTTGAAAGTGGGACTTTACGGTAATTGACTTTGGATTTCCTGCACTCAGACTAAATACTTTATAATATGTAATCTGCAACAAGGTGATTTTAGTTTAATTTGTTTTAAAATAATCAGTGCAGAAATTGACATCCAGAGTTCAATATATCACTTCTGAAATGAGATGGGAAATTTGAAGTATTTTTGCCTGAGTCCAGATTTGATAAAACCAATAGGGAATTTGAGTTTGTGAACGGTAGCAAAGAGATAGGTAAGAATCCTGGTTTTTGTTTTTTATGTAGAGAGTTGTTTTTAAGTCCTAGTTTTAGCCCCCAGTTTCTGCTCCACAAATTCTGCTGTTGGCTGCTTATATTTTTTTGCAGTTTCTGACTTGGGAGAAAAATGTTTGAAATGAATGTATTTCAGCAGTAGAAATGAATTTTGTGTTTTATGACAGCCATAGGATTTCTCGTCTTACCTGTACTCTCATTTTTTAATTATATGCAATGCAAAGATAGATTAGATCCAGATTTAATCAGACTTACACTTGAGTTAACAATGGCCAGCCTGAGTCCTACAGATTTCATTGTTGAACTCTTGATTAAATCCATAACCAACCCAGGTTATATATTTCCTACATCCTACAAAGAGAGATACTGTATATTCTCAGGGTAGTTTCATGCTCCTTCATGCTTCAGTACTTCCTGAAACACCATGTTCATCACCATTTAGTGGCACGTCTACAATTTAACCTTTGAATATATTTTTAATAATATCAGAGATACAGTGGGGCAAAAAAGTATTTAGTCAGCCACCAATTGGGCAAGTTCTCCCACTTAAAAAAATGAGAGAGGCCTGTAATTGTCATCATAGGTAGACCTCAACTATGAGAGACAAAATGAGAAAACAAATCCAGACAATCACATTGTCTGATTTGGAAAGAATTTATTTGCACATTATGGTGGAAAATAAGTATTTGGTCAATATCAAAAGTTCATCTCAATACTTGGTTATATATCCTTTGTTGGCAATGACAGAGGTCAAACGTTTTCTGTAAGTCTTCACAAGGTTGGCACACACTGTTGCTGGTATGTTGGCCCATTCCTCCATGCAATCTCCTCTAGAGCAGTGATGTTTTGGGGCTGTCGCTGGGCAACATGGACTTTCAACTCCCTCCAAAGGTTTTCTATGGGGTTGAGATCTGGAGATTGGCTAGGCCACTCCAGGACCTTGAAATGCTTCTTACGAAGCCACTCCTTCGTTGCCCGGGCGGTGTGTTTGGGATCATTGTCATGCTGAAAGACCCAGCCACGTTTCATCTTCAATGCCCTTGCTGATGGAAGGAGGTTTGCACTCAAAATCTCACGATACATGGCCCCATTCATTCTTTCTTGTACACGGATCAGTCGTCTTGGTCCCTTTGCAGAGAAACAGCCCCAAAGCATGATGTTGCCACCCCAATGCTTCACAGTAGGTATGGTGTTCTTTGGATGCAACTCAGCATTCTCTCTCCTCCAAACACGAGGAGTTGTGTTTCTACCAAACAGTTCTACTTTGGTTTCGTCTGACCATATGACATTCTCCCAATCCTCTTCTGGATCATCCAAATGCTCTCTAGCAAACTTCAGACGGGCCTGGACATGTACTGGCTTAAGCAGGGGGACACGTCTGGCACTGCAGGATCTGAGTCCCTGACGGCGTAGTGTGTTACTGATGGTAGCCTTTGTTATGTTGGTCCCAGCTCTCTGCAGGTCATGCACTAGGTCCCCCCGTGTGGTTCTGGGATTTTTGCTCACCGTTCTTGTGATCATTTTGACCCCACGGGGTGAGATCTTGCGTGGAGCCCCAGATCGCGGGAGATTATCAGTGGTCTTGTATGTCTTCCATTTTCTAATTCTTGCTCCCACAGTTGATTTCTTCATACCAAGCTGCTTGCCTATTGCAGATTCAGTCTTCCCAGCCTGGTGCAGGTCTACAATTTTGTTTCTGGTGTCCTTCGACAGCTCTTTGGTCTTCACCATAGTGGAGTTTGGGGTGTGACTGTTTGAGGTTGTGGACAGGTGTCTTTTATACTGATAACAAGTTCAAACAGGTGCCATTAATACAGGTAATGAGTGGAGGACAGAGGAGCCTCTTAAAGAAGATGTTACAGGTCTGTGAGAGCCAGAAATGTTGCTTGTTTGTAGGTGACCAAATACTTATTTTCCACCATAATGTGCAAATAAATTCTTTCCAAATCAGACAATGTGATTGTCTGGATTTGTTTCCTCATTTTGTCTCATAGTTGAGGTCTACCTATGATGACAATTACAGGCCTCTCTCATCTTTTTAAGTGGGAGAACTTGCACAATTGGTGGCTGACTAAATACTTTTTTGCCCCACTGTATATAGGATAAGCTGCCACTGTGTTAAGACACTTATTTGAATTAAAGGTTCAACAGAAGTTGTATAGATGATGTACCTTAGAGATTGGCTAGTGCAGTTCTATATATCTTTATCTTTTCTTTCCCGCTCCTAGTCTCCAGGAATAAAAATGTCATTTTGAGTTCTTCAGAAAGAAGTTTTATAGTTCTAGCCTAACCTCTTATCATTCAGCTTCTTCACTTAAGGTTTTGATGGGTTTGCAGATATAAAATGCTACTGGCACTATAAAACCTAAGAGCCATCAACTTTTTTTTTTTTTTGCAAGCCTTGTACACATGGCAATAAATTGTGCTTTCCAGATGCATGAAAAATGTGCAGAAATATATGATCGGTATTTCATATTGTGCTCTACAAGCCTTTTGTTATATTGTTTACCAGAAATAAGCCTCTAAAATTGTAAGAGATGATGAAAAGTTCAATATTTCTAATTTTACTACCTCATCTACAAGGCATTTAATTTATTGGTTCTTTTTTCTTGTGCAATCACTCGAACAACAGAATAAATCAGTTTAAATAGTTAATACAATCACACCTCAACCACAGCCAACAGTGACTATTTTGTGTGCTGTATGAATACTGAACGGCTGTTATTTCTGGTTAGCAGTAGCTGAAATTCAAAACTAATGGCAATCCTTAACAACCAATGTGGGATAATACTTAAGATGTTGGGTCAGGATCAGGAGAGAGCCACATCCAAGTCCATCCTCAGCCAAAAAAAACTCACTAACCATTCACTTTCAATCCAACAAAACTGCACAGGGTTGAAGTTTTAGTAGAAAAATGGAGAAGGGAATACTACATTCTCTACTTTGAGTTCCTGCAGGAAATATGGGATGATGATGATGACAATGATGTCAACTACACCAATCACATCTCTTATTGGGGGGACGAAGCTTTACTGCAATGTTTTCTTACAGATCGCATTTGTATATATTTATTATATTGGTAAACCTCCAAAATCTTAAGATTCACAGCGACTTACAATAATAATTTAAAAACCAAAATACAGTTAAAAACCATAAATTAAATAACAACATAGCAATAAGCTGGTGAAATAAATAGGCAATGTACAATTAAAAGAAAACCATTAATGCTAATCTCAAAATAAGTGACCTTAGCTTTCAAAGGTCCTGTAGGAGTCTTTACAGCTTTTCAAAAATGCCGGGATTGCTCTTTTTAAAATTATTATTATTATTATATATAATTTTAGTTTGCGTATATAGGCCTGAATCACATGTTGATAGGGTACCTAGATAGATTGATTTAATACATTAAAAACAAATAAATTTCCCTAAAAATGAAAGGTTAGATATAGAAGAATAATTATCTAGTGTAGCTAAAAGGTATCTTCAGAAGAGGTTATACCAGGGTCTTTTTAAAGGCATCCAGGACAACACTCTCCTCTAAAGTGTCATTTACTTCTCAGATCCAGCTACTCACAGCCGCCACTCAAAGTGCCAGGAAAGGTATGTATCTAAGTCCCATGCAGTGGAGCTCACAGGTCCTCATGACCAGCTCCTCCTGCTCATCCTTGGGTGTTTTTAAATAGGATGAAGTATGAACATTTTGCTGCCCATATTTGCCATGCTGTCATAGTCCCATGAATGCTTCCATCTAGGACTGGGGTAGGCAACCTTGGCTCTTTTATGACTCGTGGACTTCAACTCCCAGAATTCCTGAGCCAGCATGGCTCAGCTTGGAAACCTCTCCCTTTCCCCTCAGCATGGCTGGCTCAGGAATTCTGGGAGTTGAAGTCCACGAGTCATAAAAGAGCCAAGGTTGCCTACCCCTGTCCTAGGACATATTAGAAAATCCCAGAAGCAATTCCTGACTTACCAAGTTTTAAAAAGAGTCAGGTAGGGGACTATAATGCAATTAAAATAAAGGTCTTGGTCTAAAGCAATTATAATATATAAACAATATAAGGTAGGCATCTGATCCCGTGAATCTATATTTCACTTACTGAATAGTTTTGTTCTTATTGCATTAACTTGCTTTATTTTGGAACAATTCATTTGGTTATACTTTTTTTTTAAATATTGGCACGTTAACTGTAAAGATAAAAATCATTAAACTTTCCCCTCAATAAATAAATAAGACAATCCTAAATAAGTTTACTTTGCAACCCTTCCTCCCGGTACATTTCTGAGATACGTTTTCGGTTTCTCCAGCATGAAATCTGACCAGTTCCAATCTCTAAAACATGTTCACAGCATTTCAGGGCCCTGTAACAATGAAAATGTTTATGGATGTGGTTGGGACAAAAGTGAACTCACAAAAAGAAGCACAGAAGAGTCTGAAGCTAGCAGTTTATGATGAGGCGTTTGTATTGCCACATCTGGAGGAAAGGAGACTTCAAGCAATTTAGAAGTTTTAATATTTTAGCAAACTTTCCCCCCGCCCCAAAAATAATACTGAATCAATAAAAGCTTAAATGACAAACTCTGTAAATCAAACAAGTACTGGGTGTTGGTTAGCACTCTTGAATACCCTGATCCACCAACAGAGATGAAACAGAATTTCATTAGGAAGGATCCTGGCAGGAGCTTTGGTTGAACTAGTGACATGGAAATGGACGGACAGCTGGGACCATCTGTTCTCAGTAGCGACTAACTAATCAAAAATGCAACTGTTTCAGGACTTCAGACTCTGTGAGATTTGCATGAGAGCTAAATCTAGTGCAAATGGGTTGACGAACAAAAGGAATATCACTGCACCTGTAACAAAGGAGTTACTAATTGTTGCTAAAATATTTCAAAGCTTCCTTACTATTATCATTCTACGTTTAATGAAGAAATTACATATATTAACGAGTTTACTGTCCATGTAAACTTGTTCATGTCTAACAAGGACTCTAGTCCTGTAGACTTACCTCGGCAGAGAGCCTGTGCTTTGTCTCGTATAAAGAGCGGCAGATCTTCAGAATCTCATCTCCCACACTCTTCTTTTGCTCCTGTAGGCACTTCATAAGCATCACTGTTCCCAGTTTAACCCAAAGATTATTACTTGAACATGTTCTAAAATAAAGGTAAACAAGTTTTCTTATGAGCATTAAAAGCAATTTGGTCTCTGTTGTGCACATCTACCTACATGTACTTTTAAAAAGTAATTTTTGACAACATGTATTGAATGCAAATAGTTTGTGTAACTTTTACAATAAACTCAAATGAACTGCTTTTCAAATCCATATAGTACATGATTTTTTTAGAAACAAATATGAAAAAAAAATTAACAGGACAAATTATTTTAATGAAAATAAAAAACAACTGTAGCCAAGAGAGAACTTTATTAGGAGGAGCTGCTTGGTAGACAGGATAAGCAAATAAGTCATGAAGTTTGATATGTGTTTTCTGTAATATCAAATAAAACATGATAATAGAATAAAAATTGAGGTTAGAGGCAAATAATCAGATAAATATTTGTTAATCATTTAAAAGTTATTAATAACAGAGGCACAGTGGCTGGAGATGGTCTCACGTCCGGCGGTTTGATCCCAAGCAATGCGTAGCAGGGTGAGCTCCTGTCATTCACCTCAGCTTCTGTCCACCCAACAGTTTGAAAACATGTTCTATGTAAGTATATAGATAGGTACCACTTTGGTGGGGAGACAAGCTGGTGCTCTGTGCAGGCAGTTAGGTTCGTGATGGCTGTGAACTTTCCTGGTTGCAGCGCCCGCTTGTGAGGCAGCTCTGGGAAGGGAGGGAGCCTTGGGTGACACTGCAGGAAGAGCTGCTCCTCTTTCTCTCTGGTGTGACACCAGCTCGCCCTCCTGTGGCGCAATGTGGGAAGCGCACAAGTGTATCCTATAATAGGACTAGTACCTTGGCAAGCCAAACTACTCTGCAATTGCATTGTGGTCTCCTGGCTACTGTAACAACGCCATATGCTGGTAATAATAATAGTAATAACTAAAAATTAAGTCAATTATTAAATATTACCCTGAATTAATTTTCTAATCTAGAGTCATAATTTGCATGCTATTATGACGTGGGCAATGATATTGTTTGAGTTTAGACACAACTATCACACTTGAATTACCAGATATATCACCAGTACTGTGCATTACAGTAAAATTCAGTAGGTAATAATGTAATAATACTCATAAATTCTAAACTTGTTGAGACTAAATTAGTGTAAGAATCCATACAATTTATTTATCGAATTAAAGCTTAACGTTTTGTTCATTTTCTGCCTCTCACACTCCACATCCATTTGTCTATATATCCACCTGGGGACAGGGTTTTGAATTTCAGACATTATGTGATTATTATTGGAAATTAAAAATGAAATTGTAATATGTTTTCTGGATCAAGATTAATACCGGTAGAATGATGAAAAGGGAGAATCAAAGGTGGCATTAAACATTCTTATTTTTCTCTTTAATTGGATTGTGAACTTAATTAGTTAATAAACTAAAACAGATTACATTAAGAAAGTGCTATTCTAATTATTTGAAAAGGACTAATTTTAATACAAGCACCTAACTTATAAAAGCTGCGAAATATATAAGAAGTCACAACATTCGCCATCTTTTTTTATGCTTCAGGAAAAGTTGCTTCAAAACTCTGGCTGCTGTGACTAATGAACACATCATATCAAAACAAAGTATTTATCTCTGTCAGAAATGTTTTATTCATATGTAAAACTATGCAAATTTACATAAGTGTGTACATTCTGGTCAAAGATGATGTACAGATGATGTCTTTGATAAAGTGACAGTTTCTCTTTGAAAGAATCGAGAGGTAATCTGGAATGTGACAACTCAATAAAGAGACCAGAGAAATAGTTGAATGCATAACTGAATTAATACTGTGGAATGGTAAGTCTCCAGCCTGCCAAATCAGTTCAGTGAGAAAACATATTATGCCACAGTAGGGGTAGCTACATAGGGCAGAGATTGTCTTCTCCAAAATACTATCTCATAATATCTTCTGGCCCACAAAATTATTTTCCCCACCACTGTAAGAGAAAACAAAATATAGCAGTTTTGGTAGCCTTTTTCCTTTTTTTGCCAAAAATTAACTGAAGAGAGGTAAATATGTAAAAGCCAACATTCCATGACCAGAAATCCATTCATACAGTAGAACTTTTTTTTTAACCTTTGTCCTGTGTCCCCTCCAGTCTGACCCAACAAATTTTCCAGATCAGATTTTGATAGGAAAAATATGTTGAAAATAAATCCAAGGAACAATATAAAACTCCATAGCTCAGTGGAATATTATCAAGCAAAACCAAAACAGCTATCATTCGTCATTACAGGAACTCAGATTACGAAAGTTCATTTTCTGAGGTACAAGAGACAACTAGTGCTCAGTTTTACATGGCTCAGTGGCCAGACAGAGAAGAAAACAATTTTATGCTTCACAAGTAATGTTCTTTCCCCCCCAATAATTCTTAAATCAATTAACTCAGAATGTATGGGTCAGAGAGAGACATATTAGGAAAAATTTTAAGCTATGTAGATTAAAAGTAATCCTATACTATAACCCTCCCCCTGTGGCAGCCAGAAATTCTTAGTTTTCTTTTGAAAAGGAAAGCAATGAAATTATGGTGTAATAGATTGTTTAAATACATCATAAATCTAAGCATGCTGGCTTTTTTATCCATATGCATAGCAGCTTTTTTTGAAAGGCAAGAGAGGAATCTGATGGGGAAAAAAAGAAAATACACGTAACCAAGCCATTGTAAAAAAAATTCCTATTTCTCAATGCAGTTTTTTCCTACTAAATAAAAATTTTGCTCTAAGGGAATTCCAAGTGTATATCAATGCTTTGTAAAGGTCAAATGCAGCCGAAAGTGCTCAACATGAAAAATACTCCGAACATTTCACTGAAATGTATAGGCTATGCTTGGATGGACCCCCAACCTAATGGTTCAATCTTCCATATTCCATCAGAACAAAATATGTATCAAATATTTTAATTAAAATAAACATTATAGAAGGACAGCTATGTTAGCCTATGGTAGCCAAAAATCAGGAAGATTCTGGTAGCACTCTTTTCTAATTAACAGGCATAATCTTTCAGTAGTTGCTGCCCACTTCATCAGATGCATAGATTGACTAAACTCCCAGGACATTCTATTGTGCATTACAAAGTAGCCATTTTGGAAAAAAGAGATTTTAACAGCATGGATGAGCAAGAGATTGTTGAACTCACAAGTACATCAAAAGGTCTCAACAAATGCAATGTTTTTTAATTGATAAATTTTAACCTTTCATGCAACCTACATTTGTATAACCAACCTGTCTACTCCTTCCTTCCCCATTCATCTCATCCCATTGGAAATCCTACATCAGTTTAGCCACTCTAACCCACTGACCAAGCAAGCAGTAGGTCATGATAGCTTAGGCCTTTTAATACACTTCGTTAATTAGAAAATATGCTATTAGACTCATTTTGAATGTTGGTTTGTGGTACCAAATAAACCCATTGTTTGTTGAGATCTTCAGAGAGAGCCTGAATTTTTTTTGATATTCAGCAATCTCTCATTGAATTGTGTTAGCAAAGTTTTTTTCCCCTTTCCTTTCAAGATGGAATGTCCTAGAACAATGGTCCCCAACCTTTCCAGCTTGGCGGCCCAGATCAGTGCGTCTCTCTGTGTGTGGCAGGCACATGCATGCATGCACAGCTCCATTGGTGCGAGTGGTGGGCGGGAGCACCTTCCACTCGCACAAAGGAGCTTGTGTTCATGTGCAAAGCTCCACTTGCACGAGCGGCAGGCACTTGTGCTCGGGCGCAAAGCTCCACTTGCACGAGTGGAGAATGCTCATGCGCAAAGCTCCATTCAAATAGGCTGTAGCCCAGTAGTGGGCTGTGGCCCGGGGGTTGGGGACCCCTGTCCTAGAAGGCTGAAATGCTTTGATAGACCTTTTGAGGCAAATTTCATGTTCATTAATTCTTTTGTGAATAGTTTTGGCTAGTTTGTTCTACGTAGAATTCAGAGGGGCAAATGATATCATATATCAATGGAAGAGCATGTGAAGATGTCGCTAAGCATGTGTGTCAAGTTGTTGGGGGTGCATGATGGGGCTGTTGATATATAATGTTGGGGCAAATTATACCTCTGGGCTTTTTTTTTTTTTGGCAGGATCTGATTCTCATGTTAGTATCGTTCTGTTATTCTGCTCATGAGAATCTGTATGCAAGTTTAGACCTGTCACCAAGCAGCTAAGAAACTGAAGTGTTCCTGTCTAGTTGAGTTGTATTAGCAATAACAACAGAATACGATTGTCACCTACGGTTCACAGCTTAAGCCTCTCAAAGTGTGCATACACACACACACACACACACACATGTATAATGTTTAGAAGTCTGAACCATTTTAATTTCTAGCCTAGAAATACCATCAATCAACCACTCACACAATTAAAACAGCAGTTTCTTATCACTTAAAAATAACAAGGGAATTCTACAATCATTTATTTCTTAACAAATGGAAAGCACATTCAGAATTAACACTAGGATAAGATCTACTTTAAAATCTCCAAAGGTATTTTAAACTTAGGTTAAATGCAAAACAAATAACTTACATATTTGGGCTTTTCATAGGAGGCCAAGCTTGCAGAAGCATAACTAAATGCTGAAATTCTTCATGTTCCCCACTATTTTCCAGAAGTTTCATGAAGAGAAGATACCTTTTTTCTTCATTTTCAATCTCTGTTATTTCTACCTAATAAATTGGGGAAAGCAGCAGCTCACAATAAATACAGATATCAGAGTAGAAAACATAATTATTCAAATATTAGTTGCTTAGACAGTTAAATTGGTAGCATATTAAACAAACAAGCAAACGAGTATGAAGTATTCTTGTGTTAAATCGGGTTTGTTTGTTGCCTTCAAGTCAATGTTGAATCCCGGCAACTGATGGACTAGTTCCTGCAGTTTTCTTGGCAACATTTTTTGGAAGTGGTTTGCTTTATTTTTAAAACATTTTCTTACAAACCCAAATAGGAATATCAAGCACGTGGCTTTCACAATTCAAATATCTCCTGCAAGATTTCTTGGTTTCAGTAAGGAGGACAGAACAAAGCTACGAGTACAATGGAATTGTGTGAAGAGACTGGTGACAAGCAGAAGCTTAGGGAATCTTTGTATAATGGGACTTTGTCTAGCACCTAGAGGACAACCAAATTCTTGTTTCTTCTTGCTTGTTTTAGTAGTCATAAGTAGTCATAAGGCAGTTTATTTGCTTCATGCCACCAAAATTCCTGCTCTACAGGAATCGGGTAATAGATTCCAGCAATATGCTTCTATGGTACTTAATACTGATTCAGCAGTTAATTTCACTTAGAGTATGCTTCATGCTTTATTTTCCCATATTTGTTACCAGAGATGCTTTTAATTCAAAATGGTTAAGTCTGTTTTATTTATCAATCAAATTTATAAAACTGCTCATCTCACTTAAAGTGACTCCGGGCAGTGCACAAACATTTGATGTGAATAGATTTCCCAAGGTGTAGCATTCTGGTTTTTTTTAGCATAAGAAATGTTACTCTTCTGAGTACAATAGCACCTAACTTCCCTTAAAACATTTTGCCCCATTCTGATAGCAACCAAGACCATTCCCAGGTTTAGATTTAGAAGGGATTTTATAAGGAAGAGGGGAAGGGGCCTTCTATCCTCATCCCTATCAGCAAAGTGGCCGTATAAGAAAAAATAAGGCAAAGTAAATAAAAATGAATCCTTGATCTCTTTGCAGTTCTTCCAATTCGCTCTTTTTGGATTTGCATTTATTAGAAGCTGAATTTCAATTACTATATAAAAACTCAAGTCAATTATTTCCCTTGAGTAAGCTCATGTTAATAGAAAGCGTGCTAGTAGAATCTTTTGATTTATACATAAAAAGGCGTTTTTGAAAAGTTGAGGTCATCAAGGTACATAGCAAAATAAACCTCAAATGTATAATAATATAAATAATACTTTAGAAAGAAAAAACTGTTAAAATGAAATGTGACAGGAAAGAGCCGATAATTAATTCAAATCCAGAAACTTCTTTAAAAAGCTGGAAATCTGAATATTATTGTCATGAGAATATGCTATAAGGACTTCTGTACAAAAAGCAAATAATAAATACTGATTTGCCAGATATTTGATTTAATATTGAGCACACTCTGCTATAATACAGGTAGTTCTCAAGTTACGAATGTAACAGAGCCTGCCCATTCCATTCGTAAATCGAGGATTCATTGGAATGAATCTCGTACCTTGAATGCGATTCACTCACAGCTTTTGCCCACGCATTCACCTGGAGCAGCCAAGAAAGCGAAGGATCTCGATCTTCGCAAGGTGAGTATCCAAGGCCTAGTGCCTAGGGAGACCCGGGGTGGGGGTGGGGAATAGAATAGAAAAGAGCTGGAAGGGACCTTGAAGGTCTTCTAGTCCAGCCCCCTGCTCGAGCAGGAGAACCTATACCATTTCAGACAAGTGACTGTCTAGTTTCTTCTTAAAAATCTGGTTAATTGTCCTCACTGTTAGGAAGTTTCTCCTTAATTCCAGGTTGCTTCTCTCTTGGGTCAATTGTTTCTTGTCCTGCCTTCTGGTGCTTTGGAGAATAATTTGACCCCCTCTTTTTTGTGGCAGCCCCTCAAATACTCGAATGCCACTGCGGTTGTTCGTAAGGGTGAACAACTGCCATGGTGCGGCAACATTCGTAATTTTGGGACTTTTTAGTAAACACAAGGGGGCGCTTATCGCATAACTTTGAACGTTCACTAAGGGAACGCTCGTAACTCGAGGATTACCTGTACAGGAATAAATACAATTTATGAATAAATGTCATAATAAATATTCAAACTGAAAAAGGCTAAAATGTTGACACAGTGTTATTTCTCATTTACATTTTTTTCCTTCTCAATGTAAATACTTGATACCAGATCTGATTCTAGAAGTCTTTGTCCATAATGTCCGTAATGATACTATTGAAATACTAATTTTGTTATAAGCAGTATCAGCACTGAGAAGAATGAGTTTTAAATGAGTTGAAGAAACAGTGCTGCTGAAGCATATGACATGAGGAAGCTAAGCATTTTCTTTTCTGGAAATTTAAATTAACTATATGCATTTGTTAAACACTATAACATTATCTGTTCATACTAGTCAAACCTCAAATCCATGGCAGATTTATTTCTATCCTAGCAAAACCCATGTTGATTAATTCAATTTGCAAATGTATTTCTCTATTATTCAGTTCTTCACTGCAATGTGAATCTGAATTACTACACCACTAAAAGCAGAATTACAAACAAGGCACTTGAGAGAAGATTCTAATTGCTACAATACATTCTCAAGCCCAATGAAGTTCTAGTAAAGATCTGTTAAACTCGTATCTATTCACAAGAGAAGGCTTCTTGAAAGTCAAAGATAACATATGCTTTTATCTTAGGGTACTGTGTTACAATCAAAAGAAAGATGAAAATGGAATGAAATTCCTGCACTGATTCAATATATTTTGTTCTTCCACTGAGATTTCCTTGAATGACATACATAATTATGTATGTCATTATGAACTCATAGAAAAGCAGTGGCTCTTTGCTTCATCAAAAATTATCTTGAAATAGAAGATACTGATTGATAAATGATTATGCCATTTTTTCCCAAGAAGAAACTCAAAACAGGATAAATTACTTTTTCTTCTTGACTTAGCTCATATTCCTATGCTGTAACTTAGATAAATTACAGATCAACATTCTAAGCATCTCACTAGAGCACAGTAATTTCCTTTGTAATGGCTTCAGAACACAAAGTCCAGTGTATGCTATTACACTGTGTGAACAGTTGTGTTTACAAATCAGAATCACCCATAGACCATATGTAGCATGTATGACATGGAGGCTTTTAAGAAGAGACTGGACAGCCACTTGTCTTGAGGGGTCCTTGGAGCTCTATGAGCTTGTTTGTTTTCTTGCAGATGTTTCATTGCCCAAACTAGGTAACATCATCAGTGCTAGTCCTTCTCTGGAATGGTATAAAATCTCCTGCTGGTGCAGGAGGTTGAACCAGAAGACTTCCAAGGTCCCTCCCAACTCTGTTATTCTGCTCTGAACTGTCTGAATATTTTCCCTTGGGGAGGAAGGAGGGAAGAAATGTTGGGGAGGATCTTAACATACTTAATGATTCAGTCATCATGAAATTTATTTCATTCAGTTTATTTCTTTCCTATTTACTGCTACTCTTATCTCAGCCAATTGCTAATTTATTTTTTTAATATATAATTTGTTGCATGCCTATGCAGTTTAGATCACATAGGTAAGAATCAAAAATAGCTGTAATAAAACAATATAAACTTTGCATAGGCATTTCTTTGCCAACAGAAAACAGCGTCACTGAAAACAAATCCAGTTAATTCAAGGGAGAAACATAAATACCATTTCATTATTCAGAATGAAATCAAGAGCTACATATAACATAGTAAAAATGTTATGTTGCAAAATGCCATTAACACTGAATGCTTTGGCTACCATACAGTAATAGGGTAACTGAAAACAGCCCAGCATATGGTTTTAACCAACTTTAGCTGATCGCAAAAAACATAAGCAACACAAGAGCTGATGAATACTTGGATGGGAAGTAATTACTCTACAGTCTAGACGTCACATATTTTTAAAGAAACACATCCAGGAAGAAAGCGATGAAAAACAATATTCTTGTTACCAAGAAACCTATGTGGATGTACCCATGTAATAACCAGGAATTGAGCTACTTAAAGAGAATTTTTATTTTTATTTTCATCAAAGGAGGAATGCTTTTAAGTATTACAAAAGACAAGAGAAAAAAGAAATAATAGTTCAGCTGAAACCCTTGTGCTTGCTAACTTTTCCTGCTTTCTGGGTACCATATGCAGTGTTAATAATGTATACCTAATTTTAACTTAAATATATTTTCATGCAATATGCTCAAGATCTATGTGTTTTTTTTTTAATTTACAGTTTTAGTTTTAATTTTATTAAAACTCATTAACAAAGAACAGGAATTAGAAAATGAAAAAATCGCTCCAGATATTTATTGGTTTAAGAGAAAAACAAAAATAGTACAAACAAGCACCTATTTAACAGGAGAAGAAATCCATAAGTGCTCTGTAAGTCTAAATGATCAATGAAGGTCCAGAACTACTATTTTATAAATAATTTGCTTATTTGCAAAGAACAAACATTGCCATATGAGATTGCCTACCTGAGTCTGGGGCCAATAGGCTTTGAGAACAGCTTGTGTTCTAAATAGTATAAGTAGCTTGCTATCCTCGTCACTTAGGTGAAAAGCTTGCTCCAAAATCTGTAGCACTCTTATGCGAGGCCTCACTGGTAAAGAATCATCCCCACAGAAGGGCCTAAGCCAAGCCAACAAATCATCTGAAGACACCAGATTCTCGCTACAATGAAATCAAGATACACATCTGTTATTATTGGTTTTCATCTAATTGTATTCCATTAACAAATTCCATTCAGGTCCTTCTTGAATTAACACAGTGGTCTCCAACTTTCTGACTTTGCGGACAGACAGAGGAGGGGGTGATGGGATGTGGAATGGGACAACTCGCTGCAGCCAGCTTACTGCAACCAACTCGCTATGGCCAACTTGCCGTGGCCAACTCACTACGGCCAACTTGCCGTGGGACAACTCGACACAGCCAACTTACCATAGGACAACTTGCCACAGGAAAACTTAACATTTCAATTTAACTATTTAAAATAAAAAAAAAAATATTTTATTTTTTAACATTTCATTCTGTCCCTCCTTTCCCATCCTTTCTTTAATGATTCTATTCCACCATTTCTTTGATATTAGTGTAACTCTTTTCCCGCAGCGAGTTGTCCCATGGCGAGTTGGCCTCACAGCAAGTTGGCTGGGGCAAGTTGCCTGTGGCGAATTGTCATAGACCCGAGGGGATGGTTCCATGTGAGCGGTGAGTGAGAATATGCAGAAATTAAACACTGAAGTAGTTAACCTAAAAACTCTCAATAGATAGAAGATATATTAGTATTTATTTTTAAATTATTCTTAACATTTATTTGTAAGGAGTTGGTAAATCAATTGAAAATTTAAGTTGAGAAAGCAGAATATCCTAACAGAAGCAAAGTATTTCCCAGAAACCAACTGATTCGTCAGGAACAACCAAAGGCTTCCTGTTCAACATTTTCAGCAGATCTATTGTTACATACTATCAGAAATTTGCATTACTGTATACTTTTGTTTTGCCAGTTTTGGGTGGTTTTAAAGAAATTCATTCCAAGGAAATAATTTTAACATCATCTTATGAGTATTTTTTTCATATAACACAATCTATGTTAACTATTGGTCAGCAAAATTAAATAGCATTCTGATTACTCAACCAAATGAGACAATGCATTTCTTGTCACTAGAGAAAAATCTGTATTCTAATGCCTATTCGGTTCTTCAAACAACAGTATTTGTATAGTCAAATGCCGAAAGCCACAGAATATAAAAAAGAGGCATCAGCAAATTTTCCTGATGATAAAAACAGAAGACGAAACAAAATTGAATGTTTGAAGAAATAAAATGGATAATTAGAGTAAAAGAATGGAGAAAGGGCCATGGTAATTAAATTATCTATATAAACATTTAGCTTCCTGCAAGGCCCCTCATGTCTGTCTTTCTTTAAATTATTATTTATTCATTCAGAAAGCAAAACTTTGAAAGTTGCTCCTGCCAAATTGTGACATTTTCTACCGGGACTCCCATTTGTTATGTTCTTGATTTAGTTCATTTCACAATGCTTCTTTCTAATGTGTTTTAGATCATGTTGTTACCAATCTGTGATTCAAGGTATACTTGTGGGAGAAATCAGGATCTTAGTCCAAGAAAATAGACAACTTGTTGATTTACGTTTTACCAACAAGCCTAATGTTTACAGTCAGCTTAGGCTGCATCTCCATCCCTCCTCACATTCCTCAAAAGTAACTGTATACTTGAAAAAGAAATTTGGGAGAAATTTACCTCCATTCTCTTTCCTTCAAACATCTAGTTTACTTTTGGTTTTTAGCTTTACACTGTAAATCTGCACTTCATTCTTCATTAGCATAAACTCTCTGGGACACAATCTTTATCTGAAAATAGGATGCAAATACAGTACTTAATCCATACTAGTGTGTGTGTAAGCTGTGGAGGTGGCATGCTTTTCCCAACTGTTTTCCTAGATATGCTTCAGACTATTGCCTTTAACCTGTCCAAACCTGGAACCAAGCCATATTGAGCAGAAAATAGTTTACTCTCTCCTGTCTTCAGCAATAACTCTTCTACAACATGAGGCACTGCTTCTTTTTAATATACTTTATTCACCCACAAATCCTTTAGGAATAGTCTTTTAATATCTTCCTTCTCAATTTTTTTTTTTTTGAGAGGGAAGGATGTGGAGCTGTCTTTTAATTTAACCGTTCCTATTTTCTCCAAACAGCTGCTCTTATTCTCCTGTGCTGGAGTTAATCCATTTGAGTCTGATCTGTTCCTTCAAAGCGTCACATGAATAACAATATTGCAGCAGACTAAAAGTTAAAAAGCATTTTCTGTTAATTTTAAAAGTACACAAGGAAGCAAATTAGACAAGGAAGTTCCTAGAAATAATTTACTAGATACTAATACCAGAGTAATAACAGTTTTGTTTGCTGACTACCAAAGTAAAAAAAACTGTGTTATTTCATTAAATACGAAGCATCATAAGTTGTAATAGGTACAGGCGGCTTTTCTTGTTCTAACACACAGACTGTATACTGAATGACATCTGTGATTTGATGAAACACACAATCAAACAATCTTAATATGATGCTGTAGGATTTACAATATTCAAGTTATCAAGAATACCACCACTGCCCACTTCAGGCAACCACTGCCCATTTTACTAGCTCTAAAAGACTATATATCTATATTTGTATAAATAATGCTTGTTATATTCATTGATAATATTTAAACTTGACACTGTTGTTGTTTTTTCAAATGAAAAGAAGCAGCAGGTAGCATGTGATTTATATTTGAAGTAATGCTGCTGTAGTCATTTTAACAAGACAGATGGGAACATAATACCAGCTAGAAGACACCAATTCAACCTGTCTGAAAGTGCTGAAATAATATAAGCTGACAGTTTAAGTTATCATTTCATAAAAACTTCAAAATTTATTTAGCCTATGTACTCTTTTTATATGCCATCTCTCAAAGAACTGGTGCTAAATTAGAAATGAGTTTTTGGAGGAAGTGACATTTGGAATGTAAATGAAAAAGTTGATAAATTAAAAAGAAAGCAGTTGAGGCCTTGGCTTCAAAAGTTAGGCAAGCTCATTTTTCAGATAACTGTATCTTCCTGAAGGGAACCATTTATATTGAATTCCTACAACATCTGAAGGATACAAAGGTAAATAATGTTTCATGGAATACAAGTCTAAGACCTTATTATAGTAATATTGGTATTTCAAAATTTATCTTCCTACTAGCGTTATATATGGATTTGTGACTAGGTTCATTGGGCTTTTCCCTGGGGAAGACAACAGCATGCACAACGAACAGTGTAACGGTTCTTTTGGAACTAATATCTTGACGAGTTATAGCAGGATGGATACAGGAGGTGTCTATTTGAGAACATTTGCTGCCAGAGTACAAACACAAAGTGGAAGTTTAAAGGCTACAGATCCACTGGTGGGTATGGAACTATCTGATTCTATCAAAACATGAACAATGTAAGAAAGAAAGATAGCAAGGGAGAGAGAGAGAGAGAGAAAGAGAGAGAGAGAAAGAAGGAAAGAGAGAGAGAGAGAGAGAATAAAAAATTCTTGAGGAGGTAAAAAAAAGTCCCAAACAGTATTAACAAAATAAGAAAGGATAGTAGAATGTATGTACTGGGAAAAAGGACAGATTCCTGACAAAAAGCTACAGGTTTCTGAATAGGGCACAGAATGGGAGTCTGACATTAAACATACGGATGTGTGAAGAAAGCATTTCAAATTTGGTAGGAAATTAGTTTGAACAACAGAACCAGAAAGTATCTCAAATCTGCTGACTATTTGCATGAACAAAAACACAGTTGAATACAGCATGCAAGATAGGAAACAAAAATAAAACATTTTTTGGCCTGGGTTACCAGTCCTGCTCATAAGCTGGTTGCATTTACTCTGCCCCACCTCCTTCCTGGTTTGGGAGATCCATAGAATCATTTCTAAACTGTCTGATTTAATCCAGGTTTTTTACAATGAATTCAAATTTGATGCATATTCTTATTTAGCGACTGTAATCAGGTTTTCACATTCCACCCTCAAAACTCTTACCCATTTTCAGCACTTGTGTAGACAGCGGAGACCATGCCTTCCAATATCTGAAAATGATCTTTCTGAAAAGAATGCTGATCAACCCCTTCACTGTCAAAATGAGTAAAACAGAAAGATGTTTATTTGGAATCAATGTTTCAGAAATCCCAAGGCCTGCATGTATAAACGTTCTGTGCTGCTTATCAAAATAACAATTAGCCAGAAGATACGCTGACTGAGTTTATCACAATTTGGTTTGCTTAGTTTTGGTTCAGTGCGATATGTGAATCCAACCATTTGTGGATCCGCAAACAAATTATGGCTTAGTAAGCTGTTATGAACCCATCTGAACTTGTCCAAAAAATCCTGTTTAAACAACCCATGTTTTAGTGTTACTATGAACTCAACTTTCATAACTGGCTTTGAACTCAACTTTCATAACTGGCTTTTATAACTGTCAGAATAGTTTTTTTAATAAGAAAATTAAGACACAAGATCCCCTCTAATTAATAATAAAAAGTATTTTATTGCAGTTGTCACATTAATCAGTATTAAGAAACCACACTTATAAAGACCCTAATATGAAAGCATCTTAAAAAACTATCTGATATGTCCCGAAGTTGCTTTCTTGGCTCAAAATCTTGAATAATTAAGGATCTAAAAGGTTATTAGAGCTTGGTCTCCCAAGAGCCACAACAGTAATAACACTGAGATCTTCACAAGATTTTAGGCCTCACATCTGTTAGGAATTTTTCTGGCAAAAAATACATTCAGAGTATAATTTTCTCATTTTAGGCATAGAAACAAGCCATACCAAGGTTTCTGAACTGCTTCTATTGCATAAATAACTAGGTTCTTGGGAAAAGGGAAAGATTCACAAGAATAGAACCTTTGCAAACCAAGTGCAGATTTAAATATTACTATCCACTTAATAGTTCAATATTTCTGTATTCTATGCTTAATTTTACTAATTAATTTGTTACTTTGTATTACATAAGCTCTATTTCTGCATTCACTAGATTGTAATAACTTATATGCACGTTTATCAATGCTTTAGAAACATTTGAAATTTTAGGCATTTCACTGTTGCAATATTTTCTCTTATCCTTTTAAGATGCTGCCTGATTAATTTACCGCTCTGTGTATAAACTCGCTTTGCTTGGCTATGTGAATGGAAAAGACCATTAAACAAAAAGGTAAGACTTGCTTATTGTTAAAAAGAAAGTAATATATTTCAATTCACTCTTAAAAAATATTACGTGAGAGAGTATCTAGACTGTTAAGCGATTTTCATGTTAACATTCAGTCAAATAGTTAGAAGCCCATCAAATGGTTGATATACTTGTGGTCATGCCACAGCTAACGCCAGTTTATAATCTGAAAGTATAGCAAAAAGTATAACTAATAAACAGTTGGTATTATTAATGAAGTGTGTGTTTTCATGGCTGCTATTTATTGATGAAACAACTTCTGGGGAAATGCTGTGTGAGAGACTGAATAGGTGCTGACATTTCTATTGCCTCTCTAATAATTGCCTCTCTAATAAGTATTCATAAACATCCAAATAATTTAAATGAGAAGTGTTATCAACTGTCATTTACTTAGCCATTAGTGACTGGTTGTGGGCATCCTGTTCCACTAAATACAGTCAATATATAAAGAAGTGACATCTGCTGCCAACTTTAGTTTCAGATTTGCTCTGAAAAAACCAATACCACAGCTGGCAAAATATAGCATATATTCACTGTCTTGCATGGCATTATTCAGAGGTTCTTTCACCAAATCTATTGTCATACAGTGAGGGAAAAAATTATTTGATCCCCTGCTGATTTTGTATGTTTGCCCACTGACAATGAAATGATCGGATATAATTTTAATGGTAGGTTTATTTTAACAGTGAGAGTCAGAATAACAAAAAAAAATCCAGAGAAACACATTTCAAAAAAGTTATATATTGATTTGCATTTTAATGAGTGAAATAAGTATTTGATCCCCTATCAATCAGCAAGATTTCTGGCTCTCAGGTGTCTTTTATACAGGTAACGAGCTGAGATCAGAAGCACTCTCTTAAAGGGAGTGCTCCTAATCTCAGCTTGTTACCTGCATAAAAGACCCACCTGTCCACAGAAGCAATCAATCAATCAGATTCCAAACTCTCCACCATGGCCAAGACCAAAGAGCTGTCCAAGGATGTCAGGGACAAGACTGTAGACCTACACAAGGGTGGAATGGGCTAAAAGACTATTGCCAAGCAATAGAGAAGGTGACAACAGTTGGTGTGATTATTCGCAAATGGAAGGAACACAAAATAACTGTCAATCTCCCTCGGTCTGGGGCTCCATGCAAGATCTCACCTTGTGGAGTTTCAGTGAAAAAATCTGTGGAGGGAGCTGAAGGTTCGAGCTGCCAAATGTTAGCCTCAAAACCTTAATGACTTGGAGAGGATCTGCAAAGAGGAGTGGGACAAAATCCCTCCTGAGGTGTGTACAAACCTGGTGGCCAACTACAAGAAACGTCTGACCTCTGTGATTGCCAACAAGGGTTTTGCCACCAAGTACTAAGTCTACTAAGTCTAAATTTGACTTACCTCAAAGCAGCTATCACTCTGATTAGAGCTGTCTCAACAATATCCCTGGGTGAAAGTCCTAAATCTCCAACAGCAACATCCAGTAATGTTTTTATCATGCTCAAAGGTTGTCCATCTAAGCACATTGTTACAGCTTGTTCATGGATTCTTTTTTTTTCTGACCGGGATATATCGTATTGATAGCCATATTCTCTCAGTATTTTCTATAAGGGGAAACCATTTAAGTGTAAGTAAGTTTAAGTCACAATAACTCAATATTTATTTTTGAAACCCAGATTTCATTGCTAATCTGGAAATAACCTTTTCAGAAACAATGAAAACAAAAAGCTCGAAACTTCATTCCAATAGATTATGACAGAAATCATTATTCCCATCACTGCACAAAGCGGTTTGAAGAATTAATCTCATAATGATTACCTTAGGAATATTTATGGTATTATATTCTGTGTATGTAAAAAAACGTCCCCAACACTTTTAAAATTTTAATAATAATAAAAAAATTACCAGCAAGCAAACTATTGCAGAGTCCAAATCTCTTAGCTGTCTAACTAGGCGGCCAATAAAGATAAATGCAGGTAATCCTGCAAGAACCAATCTGGGACACATTGTCCTGGGACATGTATATTTGCCTTCACAGGTGATCCCCTTTTAATGATCACTCATTCAATGACCATTCGAACTTGAGAGAGCTGAATGAGTGGTAGCTGCAATTGGTTCTTGAAGTTTTGTCTATCACAGCACCCTGAGGGACACATAATCATGATTTGGGAGCTTGGCAACCACCCTGGATTTCCAACCTTTGCAATGTCCTGCAGTCATGTAATCACAATATGCAACCTTCCCTGCTGGCTTCCCACAAGCAAAATCAACAGGGGAGCCGGTAGAAAGTTGAGAGTTACAATCACAAAGTCCTTGCTTAATGACCCTCGTGGTCCTCGTTTAAAGATGGTAACTAGGAACTGGCATTACTAAGCAATGCAGTCACATTATGTTGAGCTTTATGACAGTGTCACTTGGTGATAGAAACTCTGGTCCCAATTACCATAGTTAAAGTGAGGAGTACCTTTACAAGTTTTAAAAAGAAATGAAAAACGGTGATTCTGTCACCTGAATTATTTTAGCGTGAAATTAAATCTGACTACCATTATGGTATGTTTCACAGAGCGAAACAAAAACTAGATGAAGGTGAATGGGAAAAATGTATTTAAAAAACAAGTGCACAGAGTTTCTACTGTATATGATACATAATCTTGATTTGGTTCTGCTAAATGTTTTTCACCTACCTGGTCACTGGTTTTCAGGTAAGAAATAAAACTATGATTAAGGGTTTCCAGATGTGCAAGGGACTGCTGCAGATGATTCAAAACATCTTCGTAAGTGATTTGCCTGTGAACCACACCTTCTGTGAGGTCCCCCTCAGAAGCCCTCTTCCCAGCTTTTTCAGCTGTATGTTTCATCGACTTTATGGCTTTCTTTGTCATCTCTACCCGGGAATCGACTGACAGCTGAGAAAAGATAATGCTCAATTCATCATAAATTGTCACTAGCATTTATAGTACAAGTGATGCTTGAATGCACATGAATCGGGGGTAGGAACAACTGAATAATAATATACATCGATTAAAAGATTTTCTCTTTTTTTTAATAAAGAAACAGAATGTATTAAATATAACAGAACATGAGCAAGAGAAAAAAATTGTTTCTGAAAAGAGCTTTTGCCTTCAAAGTCTAATCCCATGCTACTTCTTTTTTCATGCCTATGTTTCTCTTGAACGATTCCATTATCTAATTTTTAAAAACATTTAAAAACACACAAAGACAAAACTATTCCTTTCCTTATAATAGCCTATAGAAATCTTAAAGTGTAAGACTTCATTCTTCAACTGGTTTGACAAATGCCTCTGAAACTATCAGTTGAAATATTCCACTTAAAATAATATTTCGAGTCAAGAGCTGAAAAGAATTCACAAGTAAACAGGAAGGCAATCTCATTTTTTCTCTGAATGAGTTTTCAAGCACCTACATATTGGGATTTTCATAATGTTAATATATTTGCTTGCTGCAGATTCCTCTACCTCAGACAATAATTTCTCAGGCAAACAAAAAAAATGTATCTCAGTCAAGGAACTCTTCCAGATGACTTAAAAAAACCAGGAAACTTTTCCTCACCGATTCACAGGTAAACTTTTACAATTCTGAATTCTCAATGTAAACAATCTAAGTTCATCACGCAAGCCATGGTTTGTTTAGTCATGGTTATAATTAGATGGATTCATATAACATACTAAGCCCTTAAATATTCACACAGATTATGGGTTACTGTAAAGTGTAAATTTAGCCATTATATCTATAGTGAATATTTATTTTTTACAGTATTGTAGAGAAATGTATATAGACAATCATCTTTATGTAAGTTCCTTGCTTGACATTTGCATTTCCTGTTTTTTTCTGAAAGAATTCAGAAAACTATACTCTCCAAAACTGAGAGGAGTGTATTATTTATACATTATTCATAATTCATCTAGAAAAAATATACCATTTCCCGAAAATAAGACCTACCCAGAAAATAAGCCCTAGCTTGATTTTTTTTAGGGTGTGCCTAAAATAAGCCCTACCCCAAAAATAAGCCTGGGGGGGGGGTTAGCATGGCCAGCACAGGAGGCAGCAAGTGTGCGGGGCTGACAGTGTCTAACAGCAGCCGCAGCCTGCATAGCGCAGATAAGTCTGAGCACGGAGGCAGAGGCAGTAGGAGGCAGGCGATCCAGGAGGCTCATGCAGCAGCATGTGATCTGATGCGCCACCCACTCTATCCCACAGTCTCTCGACTTGCCTGCGACTGCACCACCCACGAGCCAGGCAGCCCCACAGCATATCTGGATCACCTGCCTCCCCCCGCCTCTGCGCTCAGACTTACCTGTGCTGCACGGGCTCCCGGACACCATTGGCCCCCGCATGCTCACTCTCTCTTGTGCATGCACCAGGTGGGTGGGGTGCCTGGACGAGCTGATCACCCTGATACCGTGTTTCCCTGAAAATAAGCCCTAATGCATTTTTTGGAGCCAAAAAAATAAATAAGATTGGGTCTTATTTTTGAGGAAACACAGTATTACATTTTGCCATTGCCCCATGAGAAACTACAGTAAAAAAGATCTTTTGTAATTATGTTAGATTTGTATATCTAATTAAGATCCAACCTTTCATAGCAAATAAAACTCCAACAGAAGACATTTTGTAGTTTATTTCGAATGCTATAAAACACACATATAAAAACACACCTACTCAGCTATAGGTTAATTGAATTTGATACTGAAACATTGAAAATAGTTAAGTTCTCTTTTTATAGAAAGGAGCCATTTAATCCTTCAGATGCATTATCTGGTCCGATATGCTGTAATTTGATCAAGCAGTAGCCTGAATTGTGATAATCTTTGACTGAAATGCTACCTCAGACTTAAGATCTTGGGCTAAACCATAATCAGGCTTCTGTAGTCTTCCAGATTTTGCAAAACCAAAATTCCAAGCTCTTACAGCTAACGCAACCTAGAATGCGACTCAGGACTAGCTTTAAACTAAGGGTGTTAAAATTAAGGGGACCCAGTGCTACCCTTTCTTCCAAATTATTTTAAAACTGTAACTCTTTGCACTGGTGGGAGGTATGCCATACATTCTTGAGTTATCCATTTCAGCAGGACTCACAAAGTCACAAATTGCCTATCCCAGCCTTGCTAACCAAGTCTGATCAAAATCCCTGTAATTCTCCTGATCCTTATCCTACTAATTTATTTAATTCCAAATTGGTAGTTTTCCTTATTGAGAGTTCCTGTCAGACAAAACAAAAAGAAAGAGATCATCTTCAAAACCTTTTATCAGTTTTGTATAATGGCTCAATGCATTTTGCAGTTGCTATCCTTTTTCAAAAGCTCAGACTGAAAATAGCTTGCAAGAAATCTCTAAGTCCAATAGAGTTGCAATCAGGACTTTCAGTTGTTCACTACTCCACATACTGAGTAATAGTTTACCTTGTTCTATTTACATTTGTCTATCTGCCTTACTTATGTTCTAAAAGTGTGTACTAATTTCTGCACTGAAATAACCAAATCTTTTATGACAAAGTAGACTGATTTTCTTCCCAAAGAAATAATTGTTTTCAGTGTGCATATGCATGCATTTTCACAAATTCTCTTTTTGAATAATCTACTGAATTCAAAATGTAATTTACTGTACATATATACCAGTATATGCTATTTATACAAGTATTGTGTATTGCGGGCACAGCTGGCAAAAGAAAGCTCAGGACCATATTGGAACCATGTGGAAGAGGCCTTCATCCTGCAGTGGATAGACAATGGCTAGAATGATGATGCTATTTATATTATTTAATACTACATGTTTTTTAAGTTGCAAGCACTTATCACATGATTTTGCAGAATGCTATTGATGCCAAATACACCCACTTCTCTTTTAGTGACAAAGTTCTATTCCAATGACTAGATTGTTAAGCACAATAGTTGCTAAGTTAACATGTGACTTAGAGACAGAGAGAAATGGTATGAAGATTATTGGTTGCTGTTGTCTCAATCAGATAAAAGTTCTCTTGTACAGCCACACCAGTGTTAATCTCAGTCTGGAATGTGTTGTTGCCAGGCGCAGAAATACCTTGTCACTAAGGTCCATATGAAATTAAAGGAGTCCCTTTAATAATATAATATTGTTTATTAGGAAGCTAGTGCTAGTCAATTTAAATTCTAACTGAACTTAAATTCAGCATTGTAGAAACAGATTAATTCCCAATCTGTTCTTTCCATTAGCACTTTATACAGGTAGTCCTCAATTTACAACAGTTCATTTAGTGACCATTCAAAGTTATAATGGCACCGAAAAAAATGACTTATAATCGTTTTCACATTTACAACCATTGCAGTATCCCCCATGGTCATGTGATCAAAACTCAGATGCTTTGGCAACTGACTCATATTTATGATCGTTGCACTGTCCTGGGGGTCATGCAATCTCCTTTGTGACCTTCTGACAAACAAAGTCAATGGGGAAGCCAGATTCACTTAACAACCGTGTTATTAATTTAAGAGCTGCAGTGATTCACTTAACGACTGTGACAAGAAAAGTTGTAAAAAGGGGCAAAACTCACTTAATGTCTCACTTAGCAACATAAATTTTGGGCTCAATTGTGGTCGTACATCGAGGACTACCCATACTTCCTCTAGATCAGGACCCCTAAACCAGACATCCTTCAGATATATTGGAGCCTAGTTCCCATAAACCGAAAGCAACGTGGCTATTGGTTAGACCATGAAAGTTTGTCAGGGCTGTCTCAGATGCAGTTAAACCACAGGTGCAAGAGAATGGGTCAGATGTAGCACTGACCAGCCTTGCTTTTGGGGACCCACATTAGAACTAAAAGCATAAAAGAACCATTGATAGATTCTGACTCTCACATAGGGATTTAGCCACCCACCACATGAGGGCCATTATCATAACACAGAGATCCACTGAGCAGAGAGAGGACAGCAGTGCCAAGTTGCTTGGAAAAACTCCCTGTAATCAGGACTTATTGCTCTTAAGTAGCCTAATTTTTTGTCAACTTGGATGGATCCAATAGCTTCCATTATTTGAGCCTCTTCCTGAGAACATTCAAGTGCTGGAATTATTTTAATGATAGTTTGTTTAGATACTTTCAATATATTTTCCTCTGTGCTTTGCCTAACTATTTAGAAAACCCAATTTTTGTCTATGTCTGACACTTTTTACACTAATAAGGGAAGTCATACACATAATGCTGCTGTAAAGTAATACTTACTTTGGTGACAGCCTTTGAAGAAAAAGTAATTTCATCCAGAAAATTGATAATATATCCCGGGTAAAGTCTATCGAAGTATTTGGCACAAATGTCATAAGAATGCAGCCATTCAGATGGGGTTTCTGGAATCCTTTTAATCAGATGGGAATCCCCATTCCAGAACAGTTTTTTAATCCAGGCAGCGTAGACAGAGCTAGGAGAAAGCAACCTTCCATCTTTTCCTGGGATTTTAGAAACAAGCTTGGAGATAGGCAGAATATTTTGACTTGTGAGGACAGGATCCAAAGCTTCCAGAGGATTTGCATTTTCTTCTGTTAGTTTTTTATAATTAAGACCTATTAGCAAAAATATAAGAGCAACAGCCCTTGTGGATCAACAATGTAGAAATTGCAATAAAATGTGAAGCACTATTTATGGGTGTTGGGATCTATTACCAGTATATAATTTTCATCATAATACAGTATACTTTCCTCCATTTAGGGCATGGAATATTATGTTATTATGTTGTGCAAGGTTTTAATAGAGAAACAACTAGGGAGAGAAAAAGAGGGAGGCATATCAAAACCTCAGAGAGGACAATCATATAACCTCCCACCTCATGAGCTTTAAAGTTGTTACAGCAGGGTAAAGTGATATAAATTTGCCACTCATACTACCACTCCTATATCAAAATTACACATTATAACATTCTTACCAGCCATCAATACGTTCAAAGGGCACTAAAAAGCATTTTCATGTGTATTAACTTTTGTGTTTAAAACACCTCTGGATGGAGGAGTTTACCTATGGTATAGATGTGGGTGAATTATGTTCTATTTAATCTTTCTTAGATGGCACATTCCTATACATGTTTATTTAGAAATAAACCCCATGGGACAATCTTGAATAAAAATGAACCATAACTTCAGTATATTTTTGTAAGTTTTTGCTAGAACTTGGAGCAGGCATGTGGGGAAGTGGATGTTATCTAGGGCCAAAACTTCATTAAAACCACTTCATGACATCAGTTGTATACCTCTCCTAAATGTCGCCCATTTCAACAGGAATGATGTGAGCAGCCATGATTTTCTAAACTCTCTTCACAAAGAAAATATTTCATTATTTATTTTCCCCAATGGGAAAAATATGCATTGTACAGCAAGAAAGAATTGACTATGCCTTCCCTGGTTGATAGTCCTCTGGCCTGATCTTTTCTCAGCTAAAAAAAAAAAAGCATAGGTGGAGTAGATCCTGCAATCTATCTGCAACGGGAAAAAGCAGGTTGGGCAAAGTGGATCTATTCTATTGCTTCAGTTTGTACCTGAAAGGTACAGATTAAAAAAAAAAAGATTTTGCTCCCCATCATATTGGACAGGTCAGTCTAATAGGGTAGAATAGCCCAGAGAGTTTTAAAGCAGCAGCTCCCAGCCTTTTCTCTGTACAGGCAACTAAACTAAAATTTAAAAAAACTACCATCAAAGGTTGTATGCAACAACACTGGCAGTGCCATGATGCATATGATTACTCCATTGTTTCTGGAACTATTTTTTTTTTTAAAAAAATAAGAATAAAAATAACAGAAAAAATGACAAATCCGTTTTTTGAGAAATGGTAGTAGGCATTAAAGTCTTCGGATATCAGTCTAATGCTCAAACTGAGGCAGTAGATGCTATCTCAATATAAAATATACATTTTAACCCATATATAATATGAATCAAGTCAACATATGTACTATTACTATGAATTTAAGATAATATTTCCCCATAGGAAGACTAGATTATTAAAAAAAATATACAACAATCTTGTGCAGTTCCCATTTTCCTCCCTTATCTGTTCTATCAAGATGGCCAATCATGGTGCTATCTATCTATCTATCTATCTATCTATCTATCTATCTATCTATCTATCTATCTATCTATCTATCTATCTATCTATCTATCTATCTATCTATCTATCTATCTATCTATCTATCTATCTATCATCCATCCATCCATCCATGAACATCAGTGTCTGTGCTCATCTGCAAGAAGCCATCACTGTAAAGCACAAAGCCATGATAAAAATATATCTTTATATCAATCAGTAAGTATCAATTACCAGTCTTTAAAGAACATCAGTGTCTGTGCTCATCTGCAAGAAGCCATCACTAATGATACCTTTATATCAATCAGTAAGTATCAATTACCAGTCTTTAAAGCAATCTATTAATTACCAAATTAATTGATCTCCATATGCAGCTTTCTTTCTCAGATACTCACAAACTAATCTCAGGCAGAAACAAGCAACTACACAGAAGATTAAATTCATCAAATAAGTGTTGAACTGCAGCCTAATCTTTAAAGACATCCAGCTTTGCTAAGTAGTTATGAACGTTAACACCTTGTACCTGGAGCAACCGCCTTGAATTTTTTCAGTAGTCGTATGTGAGTTTCAAGTTTGATGGTATCTTTCACAAATTCAGAGCAAGCACAGTTCTCAAGAAGTGTGAAATAGTAGAGTAAGCGCTGGTGATCCTTTCCTTCAATGATAGGATATACATATTTGGTCATATGCTCATGAAAGGCTTTGGGAACAGTTTTCAGAGTCTCAAATAGGCCAAGATTTTTTGCCCGGTCTTCTATTGCAGCTGTGGACAAACTGCATGGAAAGCAAAAGAAAATGTAATAAATGAAACCACCCATTTCATCTATTTATCGATTTAATTTTTGCTAAATACTGGATGATGTTATCAATATTAAGTATGAAAAGATTTTCAAAAAGAGAGCTTCTTTGAATAAAATCCTAAGCTATCATCTGCAAACCAATTGTCTAGCTCACGGGTCGGCAACCCGCGGCTCCGGAGCCGCATGCGGCTCTTTGAGGCCTTACCTGCGGCTCCGGAGCCTCCTCCGCCATTTTGGCGAGCGCATGCGCGCATGCGCGGGCGGGTGCAGGGGGGTGCGCGCGCGCAGGTGCGCATGCGCGAACGGCATGCGCGAACGGGCCGCGCGCATGCGCGGGTGCGCGCGCATGCGCGAACGCGCGGCTCCCAGCGTTTTTTTTTTTTAAGCTAAATGGGTCCGTGCGGCTCATCCGACGTTTCGGAATTTCTTGAAGGACATAATAAAAAATCCAAATATTTAAACATGATGCTCTAATAATTTAATAATTATAAGGTTTTATTTGTAATTTAGAACAGTAGTGCTACATAGCAAGAAAAAAATTAAAAGAAACAATGAAAATGGTGCAAGAGAACATTTATTAAAATTAATTTTGATTTTAAGCAATAGAAACAAGAAAAAAACCCTAAATATAATTTCTTGCTTTGGTGAGGATTTTGTCCATGAGTCAAAATTGTGTGCTTTTCTAATAATGCTGCAGTTTAAAATAGAATAGAATAATCAAAGTTGGAAGGGATCTTGGAGGTCTTCTAGTCCAACCCCCTACTCAAGCAAGAGACCCTATACCATTTCAGAGAGGTGGCTGTCGTGTCTCTTCTTAAAAGCCTCCAACGATGGAGCACCCACAACTTCTGAAGGCAAGCTGTTCCACTGGTTGTTCTCACTGTCAGGAAGTTTCTTCTTAATTCCAGATTGGATCTCTCTTTGATTAATTTCCATCCATTGTTTCTTGTCTTGCCTTTGGGTGCTTTGGAAAATAGGTTGACCCCCCTCTTCTTTGTGGCAGCCCTTCAAATATTGGAATACTGCTATCATGTCTCCCCTGGTTCTTTTTTTCACTAGACTAGCCATATCCAGTTCCTGCAACTGTTTTTCATAGGTTTTAGTCTCCAGTCCCCTAATCATCTTTGTTGCTCTTCTCTGCACTTTTTCCAAAGTCTCAACATCTTTTTTGTAATGTAGTGACCAAAACTGGATGCAGTATTCCAGATATGGTCTTACTAAGGCTTTGTAAAGCGGTACTAGTACTTCACGTGATCTTGATTCAGTATAATGGTATAAGGAATATTCAGTATAATAACAGTATAATGGGACTGTTTTCCTTTTGCTTCTATCCCTACTTCATTTAGGCTTCTACTTGTACTTTTAAGAAGTACCATCTGTTTCCACTCACTATCTGCTTCCATGCCTCATAGCCCCCTGGTCAAAGGTGAATCAGTTAAGTATTCATCCAGGTCCATGTTATTAGATGGCTTTCTTATTGATGTAAAATTGGTTCAACATTCAGCAGGCTTCTTTTTATCTAAGCTGGATGGTTGCTTAGCAACATGTACATGTTGCTGTAGCTAAATTTCTCCTGAAATTATATGCAACAGCAGTAGGACCTATATATTAATGATTTTGTAAAGATACTGAAAATTAAGCACTCAGCCAATTTGCCTGTAGCTTTCTACTTTGTGTCCTTGCAAAGGGAACTTACATATCAGTGCAATGAAGAATGAGGTAAGGACAGACAAACACAGACTGGATTCAGACCTACTAACCTATAGTTTGCCAACAATTTTTAAGAAGATTTTTTATCCTGCCATTTTTTCCATATGCAACTCCAAGTGGCAAACATACCAATAGTCCTTCTTCTTCCTATAACTGGGTTCTCATCTCACACTAAGGCAATTTTTACAAGCTATATATCTAAATTGATAAATTGTTAACCAAGGCACATTGCAAATAGGTATGATATGAAAACTTTGTCATGATCTATTTTTCCTTCCCTTAAAATTCCAGGTGTAATTTTTTATACCGAAAGAACAAATAGTTTCAAGAGAAGGAAGAAAGGTTACTGAACGACGTGCCAGAAAGAAATATCAGAAATATCTGTTCTCTTAAGTTTTAGACTGTAGGTGTCACCAGGCTTTGCCATTATGACGGTAACTTAAGATAGGAAAGCTGGACTCTTACAACATATGGAAGGCCCCAGGTTGTGTACTCTAACCTGAAACTGATGATATTTAATTTTTATCATTTCATTTTTATAAAATCACTTAAGAGGCACATTCGCAACATTGTAATATTAATAATAAAGTTAGTATACAATTCAAGCAGATAAGCAAGCACCCTACCACATAATATTCCATGACCCCATGTGACCTAGTTACAAAGTTCTGATGGTGCCCTCCCAGTTTATGTAGCTTATATAACTCCACTGTACATCGGTTATATAAATCTCCCCGATTATATTTTGGGTGGTTGGTAACCACCCCGCATTTATGGCTATTTGCAGCACCCACAGCCAAGTAACCATAATTTATGAAGATTTTTTTTGCTGGAAACCGGCATTTACTTTCATTTCTGGCAAAAAACACCCATTGAGTAGAATGGGTTCGCTTAATGACCACAGCAAAACAGTTGTAAAATTGGGCATGGTCACATGATGACCCACTTATCAATTGGCACAACTTACAACTGTAATTCTGGGCTGAGTTATGGTTGTAAGTCCAGGACTACCTGTATTAAATAATAAGAAAAATGCATATACAATGCATATGTATTTCTATATATGATAAATGGGTGTCTCAACTATTCAAAAACAATTAATCTGGTGTTCTTCTTTTCTAGCAGCTGTACTTGTATATTTTGAATCGCTGCCTTGCTGCATGACCCACTTGTGCTACGGTTGCAGATGATGGGTAGATGGCTTGATATTCTCTCATAGAGTTCTATGATACAAAGCAGCATTCTTGTTTTTTTAAGTACTGGCAAGTCATCCAGGTCCTGAGGCAGTAAGCATCCCCAAACCATGACACTTCTATATCCATACTTGACAATGAGTATGAGGCTCTTATAGTAGAATGTGGTGTTTGGCTCTAATAAGCCCAAAGTAGATCTAATAACACCAATGTAGCTTGAAAATTTCCAAGTTTGAGTCATTTGTCCAGAGAGGTCTGGGTGTTCAGCTACATGGTTGTTGTTTTTTTGGTAAACTTAACATCAGCATCAATCTTAGTAACCAGATCTTCTGTCTTGTAACTCTCCTATCAATCTCACTTTTACCACACTTTTCTGAAGATGGACTCGGGGAAGAGAGGCCCATAGATCACTGGATGTTATTTTGAGGTTCTTGTGATTTTTCTGGGTAATTTTATACTCTGCTCTTGAGTTATTTTGTCAAGTTTCTGACTGTGGAGTGATAAAGTCCCAGAGCTTTAAAAATGGATTTGGAACCAACTCCTGACTGATAAACATATTTTTAAAATAAAAATTGGAGGTCTTTAGAAATTTATTTTATGTGATTATGCTGTGTCTCTTAAATTGTAATAAGACCAGACAAAGTTTGTGAAATTTATATAGGACAAATTAGCCTTAAATGCCTAATAAAATATTCGTACAAGTGGCCCTGGTACACTGAAATTGCATGTTATTTTGTTTCTGAAAAATATGGAGCAAGTGTTAAACATTTATTCAGACTCTATTCACATGTCAATAGGAGCGAACGCAAACATTTAGAAAACCCAAAAGGAATTGAATATTTCTGCACAAAACTATAGATACTGTCTCCGCTAATGAAGTGGAGAATGCTCACTTGAGTGCCACCTTCTGGATACTTGCCATTAAAATAAATGAAACAGACTTCTATACTTACCCGCTGTCGCTGAAGAGAAATTCCAAGTGTGTCATATGAACTTCCCAGAGTGGGACATTATAACGCTGAGCCAAGGAGAGAGCTATACTGTACACATTTTCTTCAAGTGTTCTGGTTAATGAGAAGTCATAATACACATGTGAGGAAAAGAAGTTTAATAGCTATTAAATAAAAAACCGGTTGGAAAAATAATAATAATAATAATAAAAAATACAAGACAGAACAGTGTCTGTAGGATCTATTCCTCTAAGCCAGGGTATTTCAAATTATTCATGGAACCCTAAGTTCCATGAGGGACTAAAGCCCCCCTCCCACACTCCCCAAAGTTAACTTGAACACAGCCAATTTTCCATTGCTAGAGCTTTGCCTTTTGGTTCAGAGGTTTCCCTTAAATAATGGGTTCTATGGCCTGGAAAAGTTGAAACCTCCTGCTGCGATAAAATTCTTCAGAAACTAAACTTTCATCCTTTTTTATTTTTCCCTAAAAAAAATATTATAAAACATATTACTCAAGAGAAAAGGAGTAGGTTTTCAAAAAAAAAAAGGATGTAAGTGTTATTCACATTTCAGTAATTTCTTTATTAACGTGGAATCAGCAGCGGCTATAGTCTGGAATCTCAGGAACATTATTTATGTATCTGAAGTCAAGCAAAAAGGCTTTCATTAGATATAAAACTTCTCAAGCTGCAGTATGCATTACTAGTAGGGATAAACTAACTCCCACTCTCCTGGGTAGAAGCAAGTATTTTCTATTCACACCCTTATAATTCTTGTTCTTGATGTTGACAGTAAAAAAAAAGCTGAAGAATATAAAAGATAAGAAGTTTGACCAAGGCTCTGAAAAGCCATCCTAACTGCATACATTTATTTGGGCAAGTTGAATATCATACAGGAGCATATATGACTTGTAGCAAAGCATTTGGGGGATTACTATTAGGTCCAAGAGCTGCATATTTTGCTAATGAAATTTGAAATCAAGGAAGGCCTTTTATGAATGGGGAATTTACATCCTCACAAGTATCTGTAAGTATGGATCTGAGATAGCAATCCACACTCCCTTGAAAGCAATGTGAAGGTTCTTATATTGTACTTTGAGGCAAACAAGATAAATAATTTTATAAGGTTTATATTCAAGGAGCTTTTATTATCAAGTCTCAGAAACATCAAAGATTCAATCAAAGCAGCTGCATTTTATTTCTCCATATATACAAGCAGTCCTTGCGTTGCAATGGCAATTGAGACCAAACTTTCCATCACTAAGCAATGCAGACATAAAATGCAATATCGCGTCTGTATTGCTTAACAACAGCAATTCCAGCAGTCCAGGTTGCTGTCATAACCTCAGGACTGTGTGGGTCGTTAAGCAGGAAGAGGCAGTAGCTCCAGACAGAGAGCTTGGGAAGTACACAAGTGCCAAGGTTCAGTTGCAAGATACTACAGGCAGGTGCTTCTGAGCATAGACAAGCTGGCAGAGGCCACAGGTGGGAATCTCTGAGTTTGGGCAGGCACTTTTGATCGTGGACAAGCCAGCAGGGGCTGTCAGCGGGCGCTTCTGAACACAGGCAGGCCTGGCAAGGACCAAGGAAAGGTGCTATGGAGCATGGGCGGGCATGAAGGTGCTACGGAGTACAACATTCCTGTAATCTCTTATTCCATAGTGGGGTTCTTTGAGAAAAAATTAGTAGGAATGAATTATGGGAACAACTTCAAATCTTCCCTGCTGGCTTCCCCATTGACTTTGCTTATGGGAACCTGGCAGGAAAAGTTGCAAATGGTAATCATGTGACCACAGCTTGACTATGACACCATAATTGCAAGCTGGGCACCTAATACCTGAATCACAATTAAATGAATGAATGAACCTTTATTATCAAAGTATAACAGGTATACAGTGAGATTGGCTGAGCCTCCCTCCGTGCCCCCCCCCACAATTCACAATGACTACAAACCCCCAACTTATTACACCTTGTGAGCTAATTGCACAGCACGCTGGCCTCTCGGGTCTGTCATGCATAAAATTATTATTATTATGTCCCATTCAAGAGCCTGACAGCCCATGGATAAAAGCTGTTCTTCAGCCTGTTGGTACGGCTGGCTATGTTTCTGTATCTCCTACCCGATGGTAGGAGAGTAAAGAGGTACTGACCAGGGTGAGAGTCATCCCTGAGAATTTTCCTCACTCTACCAAGGCAACGGGCCTTGGCGATGTCATCCAGTGGTGTCAGGGAACAGCCCACGATGTTTTGTGCCGTGCTCACCACCCTCTGTAATACCTTCCTGTCCGCGGCTGTCAGGCCAGCATACCAAACCACAATACAATATGTGAGAACGCTTTCGATAGTAGACCGGTAGAAGATCGCAGGGTTGCTGCAGCAGCCACAACTTTACAGTCTGGTCATAAGTCCCTTTCATTCAGTGCTATTATAATTCTGAACAATCGCTGAGCAAGTGGTCATAATTCGACAACTACCTCTATTATGTGTCAAGTATATATTCATATTCCAGATCCACACAATAAGCCATTTTAGAAAATATGATCTAATCTCCTCTTCTGCGAAAGGTTTCCCTAGAGAAGGATTTCATGATTGCCACGCAGACTTCCTAATACATGGTTTGGCAGTTAAAGCTACCATATGTGGTTTTGTCTTTTAATCTACTTCAACAGTGAAAGCGATACTATGAAAAGCAAAATATAGGTGAGAATAAGGAACACCATGATGTCACTGATGGTTATCCTGTGATGGTGAACTGCATGGCATGTGCTTAGAGATGATGCATTAAGCATTCACAGGATTGCAGTGTTACTGTTCACGTTCATGATTTAGCATAATAGCAAATTAAAGCACAATGAACCCTTTCCTAATATAAGTAACCTCCTGATCCTCACCATAACTGAAGTAGCAGCATTCAACCATAAATAAAAAGAATAAATAGAGAAAATTATCAATACATTTCACCCTTTCTCGTACCTATATTTTTAGACTGGAGTCTTCTGCTTTGTAAAATGTGGTGTACATTGCATTAACAATTGCAAGTTTTTATGGCACATTTTAAAATACCACTAGATAATCCAAAACCTTTTTAATGGAAATAAAGAAAACTGCAATAGTAGTATAAGTAATATCACTATTATTAATAAGTCATTAAACTGATTTTTACTGGCATTATTGTTATTGTTATTAAGAGCCGTGGTGGTGCAGTGGTTAGAATCCAGTATTGCAGGCTAACTGTTCACTGCCAGAAGTTCGATTCCTTCCATTCCTCCTCACTGGCTCAAGGTTGATTCAGCCTTCCATCCTTTTGAGGGTGGTAAAATGAGGACCCAGATTGTTGGGGGGAGCAATTATGCTGACTCTGTAAACCACTTAGAGAGCGCTGTAAAGCGCTGTGAAGCAGTATATAAGTCTTAAGTTTTATTGCTATTACTATGCAATGAAAGTTGTACACTGGCTTTGCTGATTGTTGTTAGCAGTTCTTGGTAGACCTTGGCTAATGACTGGGTTGTTGTATGGCTTTTTATATTGATTTATACATGTTACCGTATTTTTTGTTTGTTTTTCATATAACTTAAAGTGCTGTGAGCCACCCAGAGTCATGGATTTGAGATGGGTAGCTATATAAATTGAAATAATAAATAAGTAATAATGATACAAAATCTCTTGACTAAGTGCAGCTGAAAATATAGATTCAGGTTTGTGTTTTACATGTGGCAGGTTAAAAGATATACAAAGTAGACACTACTTACTCTGCCAAACCTAATATGGTTTCCCTCTTGTATTGACCATCTGCTGTAAATCTTTGGACATCCACTCCTTTGCCAAGCCCTTGAAGAATTTGAGCCTGGGTGAAATCCAAGAGTCGTTCATTATAGTACTGAAGATGTTTAATCAGAATTTCTATTTCTTCTGGCCAGTCCGCATAGCTGGAGTTGGTGACATGCTTTGTGACCATCTGAATTAAATCTTTGGGGTCGGCCTGTAGAATTAATTCACAACACACTGAGATTTACATTTATCCAATTATAAACATGTTTGAATGTTATGATGACATTTTTAATTGTCTTCAAAATATGGGGGCACATGCAGCATGCGGGGGGGGGGGACATCTTACCTTCATACCTTTTAATAATTTCCAAACAAAAGCAAGACAGAAAGCTAGCAAAAAAAAAAAAAAAACCTTCTCTTCAAAACACACTGCTAGCAGCAACAATCAAAAACCACCTCACTTTTTGCAGATTCTTCCCCTAGCAAACTTTTGTACTATATGCATTTCTTAAATTACAATTGATCACAAAAATTGACAGGGAATAAATGTATTCTTTCTTAAGTGGGGGAGCCCTCAAACCCTTAAAGGTTGTTCTAGTACCAAAATCCTTAAACCTATTGATTTAAAATGTAAGAGTTCTGGTACCCTCAGAACTGACAAAAAAGCTTGAACATTTCTTTCAATTTTTCCAAGAAATAAAAGTGATCAGTGAGTTCTTTTTCTTTTTAAAGATCAAAATATAGAAGTTTCTTTCAAAACTCCATGTTGTTTTATTTTAAATTAGGCAGCTTTATCTCTTTATAAGGAACCACTCCATGTACAAATTTTGTTCAATTTTTCAAAGATAAATAAAATAAAAAGATAAATAAAAAGTCACCAAAAATGTATTTTTCCTTGTTAATTCAGAAGTCACCAATTTGCAAACAAAGATTTAGATTTTACCTCTGGATGGATCTGAAATGAGCCTAAATGTTTTCCGAATTGTAGTGAAAATTAAATGTTAACAATGCAAATGGCTAATAAAAACTCCTGCATTTTACAACATTGCCTTATATAACTGTGACTTGCATGGTTGGGGTCAAGATCCACAGTTCACTTAGTTCCAACAAGTACTGAGACATATTATAAGATTTCTCTACATTCCATTCTATTTTTATAAAATATTACTGGTTGCTCTTCCCAGTAACCTAATAAAGTTATCAATAACCAAAACATCATTTACTTGTTTGAAACCATACAGCTGCATTCCAGAAAGTGTGTTCCACTTATATTGGAATTTTAAAAGCTTATCAATCTACAAAATATGATCATTCCATCTACACTGCTGTCTTGCCAATTTTTTAAGTTGAAGATTTAACTAGACATGCTGACAACAAATACATGTTTTAGTACACAGGTCTCTTTCTCCTGAACTGATATAAAGACGGCTAAGTTGCTGCATCCTTCTTTTTAACTATAGTAATTTTTCTCAAAACCCCTCTCAAGAACCACCAGTTCAAAAGTTAAATCAACGTTTTGGACTTGAAAGACTATTTTTGAAAAACAATCCTATATATCAGCATTATTGTAGCAATTGTCAGGATTGTGCTTATATTAAAAAAAAAAAGTATACCTCTCCCTCTTTTTCAAAATCCAGCTGAACTGAATCGGATTTCTTTACTTTTCCTCTTTTTAAATAATACACCAAGACAGGAAATACAAACATAAGAATTCTGCAAAGTAAGCAAGTGAACTACTTGGAATATACAGTATGTCCACATATTAGCTTGACCTCATTTGGTACTCTCTGAATAAGCTAAAATGACTGCTTTTAGAATTAATGTCTGATCATGCTGCCTAGCAATTCTGGAAGTTTTAGTGCCAACAGTTTTAGTCGATCTAACCTTGTGGAAAACTGGGTAGCAATATTATTGGAATGTGTCACTCTCATAGTAGCAATCAGTGATAATCTTAGTTGTATTCATTTGTCACCACTGTTTCCTGAAAAAGTGAACTCCAGAACTGACCTATATATTGCATTGCATGGCTTACATCTTACATCTGCAATAAAGAATTTATCTGACTATATTGTACTTGTCAGCTTCTGCTCCAAACAACCTTCTGAATAGGCGCTTAAGCAAATGGAAAATCCAGACTCATAATCATGCCCAGCCTGAAGTCTAACGTTAATCTATTTTGGGAAAACTACATTAGGGATTTTGTTCTTCTATAGCAGACATGTCAAACTCGCGACGTCACATGACATCGCGTGACGTATCGGGACTATTTTGCCATTGCCAGCAATGGGGTGGGCGTGGCTTCCGTGTGACGTGTCCGGCCCACGGGCTGGCAGTTTGAGACCTCTGTTCTATAGGATTCAAGATAAAAGGCCAATATTCAACTTTGCTAAGATATGTAGGTTGCTCCTGATTTAGATTTAACTTACACATTGGATTTATTGCATAGTTTTATAGTGCATATTTATAGAAAAAAATAAATATAAACTAACCCTGTAAAGGGGATGGCATTCATCCTTGAAACATGGTGCCAAGTGAGCGTAGATTTGTAGACTATAGTAATAACTTGCCAGCTGGAGTGAGAGAGCTGAAGGAAACTGTTTTTCAAAGCACTTGTTGGCATCCACCACCTAGAAGAAGAAGAGAATTAATGTAGCTAAACCACAAAATTACACTGATGAGCATATCATATCTTTAATGACTGCTCTAGAATAATAATAACTGAAAGAGTATGGCATTAATAATATAAAATTTTATAATATAATATAAAATAAATAAAATTATGATGTAAAAGGGTTGTGGAGGTTCCAATGGTTATCAACATACTGTCTACCATACAAAAAATCTTGGATGGCACTTATAAAATCTGCATGTTGAAAAAAATGCCATTGGTCTTTTACAAAGGCCACACTGCTTTGATCCGCACATATGTTATGCAAAGCTTCAGATGAGTTGATGTTCTCCTGCCCCTACCATCAGCCTTCTTTTCTCCAGATTGTTTGGAGGTCTACAGCCTCATTTGATTTTGGAAAAGACAATCCAGTACTTTTAAGTTCTTCTTCTTATAATTATTATTTTTATTAAATTTATCAAAATATAAAATACAAGTGAAAATAAAGATAGTGGGGAAGGGGAAAAGGGAGAGAGAGAAGTATGAGGTAAAGGGAAGAAAAGAAAAGCATTAACTTCTAACTCTTTTTGGTGCAGTTCAACAAAATTAATAACATTACAGCTTCAACTTCTTACTTTTGCATACTTTATACGAGCCATTTCTATAACAACAAATATCTAATCAGCAAATCCCAAAGACAAAAGTTTCTTTTTTTTTTTCTACCTCAAGCACAAAATCTAGAAGCAATAGTATTTAAAAGGTCTTATAGCTGGAGGCAGCTGCAAATCCTAATTCTATTTTGGCTCTATCTTATAACTTAGGAGGCGGGGGGAGGGGGGAGAAACAGTCTGAAATAAGACAGTTAAAAACAATGATGATGGAATTATTTGCGAGTGCCAACTCTGATCATCAGAAGTGGTTAGGGGAAGCTCAGATTATCCTGGCTAGATGGGATTGATCTCAGATGTGAATGTGACAATAAAATAAATAAATAATTCCCAAGCAAGGTATGCAGTGTTACACATTATTTCCTTCTGTCTGATATTCAGAAATTACAATTAATTAATTCACTGAATGGTGAATTGGTTTAGTAGGCTTATTTCATGAATTTATATAGCCTTTGTCTATAATATTGGTCTACACAAAAGATCAACATTCATTTTAGAGATGAAAAAGAATTGTGTATATCTGGTAGCTTGTTCATGTGATTATTGTTTTTTAAATATCTTTTTAATGTTGGACCTTTAAAGTAGCATGGTTTAGGATTTTGTTACCATTGATACGGTGGTTTGATTTTTGTGGTTCAATGTCAATTGAATCAAAACTGGTGCCCTGAAAAGGCTAGTGCACTAGACTGAAGAGGAAGTATGATTTCTTCCTCCAGCAACCTCACATCAGATTATGCTTTGAAATTTCTTCGGAACCTAATATAACAGAACCTTGCTTTTCATTGAGCTGAAGCATACTATATGTTCATCCTCTAAAGGGAATTAAATTCATATGCAATACAAGAAGCAGGTAAGAGATTAGAGTAGCAAAAAAGCAGATCCTATCTGTGAACATACCTGGGGTAATGCAAGCAGGTAAGCAAGAGATAATGTCATGTCATTTGGTAAAGCTTCGCTGGCCAACTGCAACAGGACTGCAATAGAGAAAAAGACGTAAACGTTCAAATGTTTATATCTCCAACCTTTGAACACATTAAGTTCTATATATTTTTTCATTCAGTTGGAGACATAAGGGTCATGTATACACTCAATTAATGTAAATCAGTTCAGTAGCAACTAATATGTAATTAGACTGAGAGAATGCCTTGGTTTATTTTCCAGTCAGGGTGACAGGGCAATATAGGGCAGATATTAAACTGAACAGCTGAAACATTTCTCAGGCTGATTTACAAATCTGCTGGCTTTAAAACTAAAGCAATGATATAAAAGTTATGAACATTTAGAAAAACAGGCAACACGATCCTGTGAAATACATTGCTTCTGCCAGTCAGAACATCTCTATTTATCACTCTTCATGTAACACAAGACTCAACTATTAATCAAGTTTTTATCATGGGAAAGAAAGCAGCAAGCATTTTACAAATCATTACTGCAATGAAAGAGTTATGGAAATATCTGAAATCTATAATTCAGTACTCCAGCTGGTAAGTATTCCCAGTGTGAGGAAAGATGCAAGCATCGCTGACAATGATTTCTGAGCAATACTGAGCTCAGTTGCCTTCCTCCAAAACAGATTGCTGGGCCATCAAACCAAGTACAGCCTGCCTAAACTGGAAATGAAATTACAGGATTTCTGTCTGGGACTGGATATGGGATATCCTACCAAGAAAGCAGATTCTTCCAAAGCAATATGGACTTTCTCAATATTTGGTTAATGCAGAGCCACTGTATTATAAAAAATTAAGTACACTTATCGCCCAATGCCTATTATTTATGTATTAGTTTGTTTATCAAATTTATATAGCTTCCCATCTCATGAGAAATGACTCTGGGTAGTGTTCAGCAATAATATATGTATAAAGTACAGTATAATAATAATATAATTATGGTCCATAGCACAGTCAGCCAGATGTTCAGACTGAATTTGGCATTTTTGCCTATTGAATCCTCCTCCCCAATGACCAGGAATAGGCAGATGTTTAATGTTTGATGGTGTTAATGGAATTATACAGAAGTATTTTAGTGTGCTAAGTGAAAAAAAGGGGGGAAAAGGTATAAAGTCTTTTCTTTTCCTCTTGTTAACATTCTGACCCAATGGAAACTGAACTAAAGTAGGAAGCTCTCAATATTTCAAAACTATTGTTCAGAAAGCAGTAGAAGACTATGCATGAATTGTCACTTTGTTTATTGTTATTATGTGGCAGATCCAAAGGTCAGGGATCCAATCCCCAGGATTTACAAGAGAGCTGGAAAAAGATCCCAGCATGAAATACTAAATCAGATTAAATGAATAGCCTAACTCAGTACAATACAGCTTCTGATAAGACTTTGTCCAATCACAATGGCATATTTTTCTCCAAAGATAAAGATTAAGAAGTATATACTGCAGGAAAAATGTGAATCACAGAATGACTTGCAGAAATATTAATGAGATAAGACCAGGATCAGTGTAATTTTAAAGCCCTCAAATTCTCACTTAGATCCCCTCCACCACTCTACTCTATGCAAATATAAAAACAATGCTGTACATCAGTTATACTATTTAGTGACAAGAAGATGAAAGTAAACTGAACACAAAATCTAGACTCAAGCTGATCAGGTGTTCAGAGAAGTCACAGAATCAACAAATAAGAATAAGATTATGATGAGGATTGAGGAAAGCTGTTATGGAACTTGTTAAATTTAAATTTACCGACAAAGAATTAAAGGGAGACTAGTATAGCTATTTTGAGCTATGGAATTTCAACTGGAAAAAGCAATGAATCTTACAGGGAATCTTACAGATAGTGTCAAAAAGGTTTTGAAAACCAGAGGAAAATTTTGGTGGATTTATGCTATATATTTTAAAAGTCTTGACATTTATTTTGCTTGCTGACCTGGCAATATGGCATCATGGCTAGTATACATGTGAAGAATCTGCAAGGTCTACACACTGCCTAAGCATTCATAGCATCCTATATCATAAAACGGAATGTGTGGGTCAAAATCATTGGTTTTTTCTGCTCATTTGTTCCATAAATATACTAAAATATATATACCATAAATATACTGTGTGGTGGCTCAGCCTTCCATCCCTCCGAGGTCGATAAAATGAGGACCCAGGTTGTTGGGGGCAATATGCTGACTCTGTAAACCGCTTAGAGAGCGCTGTAAAACACTATGAAGCTGTACATAAGTACACTATTGCTAGTGACAAAGTGCTAAACAAGTGAATAAAATCTCTTGAAAGCCCCCCCCAAAAGAATTTGACTTCTACTAAAATGAATTTAATAAGATTCTGAACTAGATCCTTTTTCTCTGAAGTATCATACACATGCAGTGTCATAGGGCATCATCCTGTACTCTCATATTCAGCAGTTTCCCTGGAAACTTTGACAGTGATAGATTTTCTTAGACCAACAATGTCAAATAACATTTATCTACATTAAAGCAAGTCAGTTATAAATGAGCAATCTTGTATAAATGTTCATATGGGAAGAAACATGTAAACAAAATAATTAGTGTGATTTTTTTCATCATGCCATTCCTTTTTGGAGTATCGATGTTATACAAAGCATGGAAAAAGAATAAGAAGTAAATAAATAAATTAAAAAGGAAAGAAAAGAAAAGGAAATACAACTGAAATATAACTATAATATAGACCAACATCATCCTTTGTATCTGTCCTACCAAATACCCATGTTTCCACCATATACAATTTATACCCTGCTTATATGACCAAGCCAACTCAACATACTGCTTTTGTCTCAGTTATTTGTTTTGATATTCAATCCACATCCATTCAGCATGCATTCATTCCTGACCCTATGTTCTCCTGTTTTTCTTCTTCAGGAGCACATTCAATTTATGTTTATGTTTTTTCCTGACAGCCAACTCTAACTTCCATATAACTAAGAGAGCAAAAGCACATTCTTATAGACAGCCATTGAAGCTTCTTTTGACAAGCATACATCCTTTGCCACAGACGACATACTACCCATTAAGGCCAAACAGCTTCCCAGGCACAGTGAGCAAGCTAATCCCTTGGACTTTTTCTGTTCACTAAAACGTCAGTCCTCCAAATGTCAGACATAGTGGAATTGTATATATGAATTAAACAAACTCCACAACCAATCCATAAAGCAAACCACACTGATATTTCAACAATTCTCTAGTTACACCATCTGCATCTGCAGTATTACAACTTTTTCAAAATATTCACAACTTTCAATACTTTGTTGTCATTATATATCAGTATGTCAGGCAAATTTCTAGTATATTCTTTCCAGCATTCCCTCATTTCAGCTTCATCCTATTTCATTTAAACACTTCTATTTGTAATTCCATTCACTCTGCTAGAATCTTATTTTTTAGCCTGCTTACCCACTTCCAAAACCATTTTTATTTTTATCAAAATCATTTTGCATTGTCTTTGTCTTTCTAATCTTTCCTTGTTCCCCCAACTATATTCTGTGAAAACTGTCCCCCTCTAAATGCATTATATAGTATCTTCCTCTTATTTTCTCTCTCTCCCTCTTTTTGCAGCACAAATTTCTGCAGCACTTAGCAATGTAATTGTTTTAGTTCTGTTCCAAAGCAGCTTCCATGGCATTTCTTATGTCTATTTTCTGTCTTTCATTTCTCTCTCTTTCTCTCTCTCTTATTGTTTTTTCTTTTATTTCTTTCCTTTTTGAAGATTATCCAATAATGGCTCTCCCTCATTCGAAACTTCGCTTTTGTATCTCAATCTACTATAAACAATCAAATCAATCATGTTTTTACATTTATTCCTTTGCCATATAATCACCTAAATTGACCTAATGTTTAACCATGTTACCAACTACGACTGTACCTATTTTCCATGAGCACTGTCCACGGCTTAGGACGTGGGTATCCAATTTTCTCTGCCTATCCTATAATATCTGATAGATTTGGCATGCTCTGAGTTCCAACAATAAAACAATAACAATAGCAATAGCACTTAGACTTATATACTCTATAGAGCTTTACAACACTCTCTGAGCAATTTACAATGTCAGCATATTTCCCCCAACAATCTGGGCCTTCATTTTACTGACCTCAGAAGGATAGAGGGCTAATCAACCTTGAATCTGTCAGGATCGAACTCCTGGCTGTGGGAAGAGTTAGCCTGAAATATTGCATTCTAACCACTGCGCCACCATGGCTTTTAGGACATAGAAGGCATGTTTTCTCTATCACCATGCCTGCCCTTTAGAGCAGCATACCCTGGAGGCTTGTATGGCCTCAATCCTGCAGTCCTTTGGGAAGGCCTTAAAAGGGGCCTTCAGGTAGACACCCGAAGATGGCAAAATGTGAACCTACCTGAATGTTTGCAGTTAAGTTTGTACGTTTTCCCGTTTATTGTTTTATCCAAGTACGTTTTTAACCTGCTTGTAAGCCATCCTGAGTTGGATGGTTCTATAACTGAATAGATAGTTAAACTGTGTTAACATCTGAGAGTATAACATCTGCCTGTTTGGGCCAATATATGCATGGCAAAGGGTCTGGATATCTGACAGATCCCTTGTCTCCAATTTTTGCTTTGTATGCTCTGGCAGAGTGGGGGCACACTGGAGTTGGGTGTTTAAAACACATTTGAAACAACAACAACAACAATAATATCTGGAAACATTCAATTTTTTACATCTGAACACCTTAATTTTATAGAAAACCATCCTACTTGGAACTGCCTAACTGAAGGTTAGAAGGGAATACATCGTGAGAGTGAAGAACATCTTAAAGTCCAAACTCAGTGGAGGAATTATCATCAAGGCAATTAGCACCAGGGCAATTCCAATCATTAGATACAGCTGGAACAGTGGACTGGACTCAAGCATAAATAAAAAATCCTGGATAAGAAGACCAGAAAATATTGACAATGAATTGTGTCCTTCATCCATGCATCGATGTTGATAGATTCTACTTACCAAGGAAAATAGGTGGGTATGAATGTTGCAAGTATACCATATAGCGGAAGAAGAAAAAGTCACTGAAACAAGTATACCATGAAGGGTTACTGAGTACTGGAGAGACCAAATTGGCCTACAAGAAAGACCAAATGAAAAAGAGAAAAGAGACATGGGAAGACGAGGTATTACATGGCCAGCACATTAAAAAATAGCAGGGAAAGCAGATGGCAGTGGCTAAGGGCAGGAAAGTTGAACAAAGAGACAGAGGGGAGAAGTCTGGCGGCAAAAGACGAAGCCTAAGAACAAATGCATACAAAATCAGAATTGAGAAGACAGCAACAGACAGCAAGTGTCGCCTATACAAAGAAACTGAAGAAACAGTGGACCACCTGATTAGCTGTTGCAAGAAGATCCCATAGATTGACTACAAACAATGGCATGACAAAGTAGCAATAATGGTGAATTGGAAGATCTGCAAGAAATACCATTTGCCTGCAAGCAAGCACTGGTGGGATCATAAAATACAGAACGCCAGGCTTAACAACTGTCTATAAGAAAGACAAAAAAGTCTGGATAGTGAATGTTGCAATACTGGAGACAGTAGAACAAAAGAGAAAGAACTGAAGAAAATCGCAAAATACTAAGAACTGGAACTAGAAGTAGAATGACACCATCGGCATTGACAAAATCACGATCAGTCAATTGCAAAAGGCAGCTTTACAGCTTACATCCTGCGATGATACTTTTTAACACCATCAAACAACATCTCCACATCTCAGGAGGTCCTTGGGAAAGAATTGATAGGGGGGTAAAAATGCCAAATCCAGACTAATCATGTGCAATGAACCATGATGATGATGATGGTGATGATATAGCACATATAGTATGCCGATACATTATGACATCCTAGGTTCCTGGGAAGAATTCAATGTGTATGAAAGCCAATACCAGCTAAAGAACTGTTGGCTGTGATTTCACATTGTTGTGTATATATTAATATATAAAAATTAATTAATATATTAATAGAGCACACTGTATATCCAGATAAACATGTATATATTTTACCTTCTGTAGCAGGAAACAGATCATGTCCTTCACTTTTGGTTTCTGCAAGCTTTCCTGTTCTCAACAATACTTCTGCAAAACTTTCCAAAGGAGCATGCTCATACATAGTATAAGTTATTTCATTCTGTAGAAGAGGAGTTTAAAGCATAGCAGCATGTTTAAATATTTCAGCTATTCCTAAAGTAATTATTATAGCCAGAAATGCACTTAATATTCAATACATTAACTTTTGACAATGCTAGTTGGATAAGATCTCATCTATTATCTAGCCACAGAACATAGTATAAGTCAGGTTGCTAGGAGTGCTTAAAAAGTACTAGTAGGCTTTAAACTTACATCTGAAAGATATGGATTATCAATCAGAGATTCGTAAAATGGATGACACCCTTGCTTTTCAATTGTTGCATTTGCTCCAGAGGCGTTTTTTAATACATCTCCAAACTCTTGACCCTTTCAGAAACAGAAAGAAAGCCAATATTGAAATTACATCAGATGTTAAGATATCATAAGACATGGGGACTTATACTTTAATTCTCCATTTCACTCCAGCAGTAAAGTTAAGGGAAAATCTGAACAGCCACATACAAAGATAAAATGCATACTCCAGGACTTTGAGGTATATATGATATTTCTGTGTATTCTCTGTTGTCCTACGAAAGCCCATAACAAAATCCCCTATGGAATACAAAGTAATGATGCACTTAACAAACCAAAGCACAACAACTAGAAAATTAAAATATGGTTTCTTCTTACATGCAATGGTCGAAGATAAGCTATTGACTTCTTCCACCATTGTCGATCACTGACAGCATGCAACACAGCCTTTGTGGTCAGAGTTGTGTTAGAAAGGACCTTCATGGTTTTAGCTGTGGTCCACTGCAGGAGATCAGCAGACTGACTAGAGGAAAAGCTGCTATCAGCCTGTGAATTTATGCAATACACAACACATAAGCATTAAATGCTATCTGCCAAAGAAAACATTTTTTAAATCAACACATGCAAAAAAAGCATAACGCAACTTCCAAAGGTTAGCCAATTTCAACCATTACATTTCCTGCAAGTGCCCATATGAATATGGGGTAACAAAAGCGCATTTCATTCTCAGTTATAAATGCATATTTTAATACAGTACTGCAATTTCCAGTGTGAAGAAAACACAGCTTTATTTAACTATAATCTTTCAAAATGTGTTTTAGAAGCTTACAGTAATCAGCTATTGATTAGAAGCCAGTTAATGAATCTTGACAACTGATAAAAAAATATTTTTGCTTTATTGCAAATGTTTGGAAGGAACAGTCTGAATAACTAATTATACATTATAAAATTAAAAGCATTTCAGTCTCATTAAGATTATCATGGTTGACATTACAAACTTCAAACAGAAACAACAGTAAACAAATAAACAAAGCTTTGCTGAAAGTTGTAAAAGAAAAAGCTATAAATAATATGTTTAGTTGTTTGGCAGAGTGCTATTCTAAAATAAGCATGACATTTCCACATAGTAGAACAGTTTGTCTAGTGAGTTAAGCTTATCTAAGAATTAATTATTGATTCTTAGAAGGAAGGCTGACCATAATAGTGCCTATTAATATCCATAAAGCATTTTTCCTTGATATACATTTTTGTTAAAATGTGTTCCTCTTTAGAACATTCTAATGACATGAAAAACTACATCACATGTAAGTATACACTTAGGGAAGCATGAAAACCAGAGAAGAATGAATTTCTCAACTGATCAGACATCCAGCACTGTCTTCCATATTTTCATTCTATGACCGAATATCTGATTTCATCCTGGAAACTAATCATGTAAAATTGAGGATATTCTACGTGGATTTAAAAAAAAAATCACACATCTCATTTGATGTCATGATCCTGTATATGTACCTACATATCTGGAAGGCAAGCTGGATGCCCTCTAGGGATTTGCCTGATTTATGTTAAAACTGAACAGGACTGAACTTCCGCTTTTGGGACTGACATGCAATTTTGGGTGTGTGTGTGTGTGTTTCTCCTTGAACTCACATCTCCTGCTCAAACAGCAGGCAGCAGCTGTGTCCAGGAAAACCTTTGCACATTTTTTTTAATATGCCAATTATGACCTTACTTAGACCTGGATATTCTTTGGACAATTACTCATGCTTTGGTCACCTCTTGCATGAATTATTTCAATATGTTCTATATGGGATTGTCCTTGAAGACCACTTGGAAACTTCATCTGAGACAGGCAGCTATTGGCATGCACACCATGGCCATGTAACCTTCTGCTTCATGAGCAACCTTGTTACCGGTAGGGCAGAGGCCCCCAACCTTTTGGGCACCAGGGACCGGTTCTATGGAGAAATATTTTTCTGCGGACCAGAGGGGGCATAGTTTCGTGTGCTGCCTGCATCCTGTGGATGGGGCTTCACTTGTTTGTGTGGCCCGGTTGCTGGCATACTGCGGCCCGGTGCCGGTCCACGGACCGGGGGTTGAGGACCCCTGCGGTAGGGTTCATGATGCAATTCAAGGTACTAGTTATGATAAAACCCTTTGTGACATAGGATCTAGTTATCTGAGAGAAAACCATTTTCCATATTTTGTGTAATTATAAGGGAGAATTGGCATCCCATCTATTGAACAATGTCAACTAATGGGACCTAAGAAGTATGCCTTGCTCTCTGGAACGTTTCCCCCACCAAGATTTGTCTCTCCCACCCTCCCAACATTATTCCAAAGAGCCTTTTAAACATTACTTTTCTCAGTTCAGAATTGGTACAGCCCCCCCCCCATACATTATATGACAATTTTTGACTATCTGAATATTATATACTAATCAGAATTGTAATGGAATCAGATAACTTTATTAAATATTTTTTTTAAGAAAAATAAACCTGATTTCTTGTTTTATCAGATTACATGGTTGCTACATCTAGATTACATGCTTGTTACAGAGAAAGAGAGCGAGCGAGAGAGAGAATATTGTTGAGTCAAGATATTATCTTTTAACCATATTACTAACTGCTTTGGAAAACATCTTAATTATAGCTCAAAGACTGCTTGGTTAAAAATTTTCAAAGCTATTCCTACTTAAAGTAGATCCACTGAAATATGTGACACTGATAATTATGATAAAATAGGAGTAACTGAAAATCCATAGCTGATGAGATATATATTATCTAGTTCTTTGCTGGTTTAACTGATTTTATTTCTGGAAAACCATTTAAAATTCATTTTTATTTATTTTAAGAAAAGCAACATACAAAAATAAAGAGCTTCTCTCTTAACCACAGTTATGAATTAAAGACAAGTCTTTTACATACCCTTTTTCTTCCGGCTTCTTATACACAGTATGATTTATAAATAGAAACTCAAGGTAGCATATACATAACTTCATCCAACAATTATGACTTTATGTACTACATTGGGCTGAGAAATCATAAATGCCTTAAAACCACTGAATGAATTTCCATTATTAAGTAAAAACTTGAAACTGGATCTTTCTAGTCCAAGTTTTATACCTTACTACTAAATACTGATTACAGGCAACCAGTGAACGCATTTTTGAAGTCTACTTTTCTCTGTTGAAATGTAAGAATAAGCAAAGGCTTTCTTCTCCCTCCTGGAAATAGATGACATTGGACCAGTCAGTCTCTCTCAGACTAAGTCACCTCACAACATTGTTGAGGGGAAAAGAGGAGGAGAAACGAGTATTAGGTATGTTAGTTGCCTTGAATTATTTATCACAATAGTAAAAGTGGAAAATAAATAAATAAATCCTGTTCAAGACTGCTTAGATCAGGTTCTCAAACTGTGTTCTATGAAACTCTAGAGTTCTATAAGAATTTAATGGACTTGCTGGGGAGACTAAAGACAAAAGAAATTCACTCATATGCTGGCAATGATGTCCATTGTAATTTTTCTAAAAAAAAAAAAAAAGGGTGAGGCTGATCAGCGGATATTCACAAGCCTCCATCTCCCTGGGGCATCTATGGTCATTAATTCTGTATGGGATAAACAAGAATGATTTGGGGATTTAAAAACAAACAAACAAAAACAGGTTCTATGACTTGAAAACGTTTGGAAGCTCAAACCCTCTGGTATCTCTGCCTAAACTTCAATAAGCAGAGGAATGGTATATGTAAGAATTATTATGTATAGGTATGAGTTTATGCATAAAATATCTGTATAAAGCTTCAAATGTATAGTGAGCACTGCATGTGACTCTGAGTTAAAATGATTAGCTGCACCAAGTATATACTCTGATTAATACTGAACAGTGACAAAAAGTTACAGTGAGGGAAAAAAGTATTTGATCCCCTGCTGATTTTGTACGTTTGCCCACTGACAAAGAAAGGATCAGTCTATAATTTTAACGGTAGGTTTATTTTAACAGTGAGAGACAGAATAACAACAAAAAAATCCAGAAAAACGCATTTCAAAAAAGTTATAAATTGATTTGCATTTTAATGAGTGAAATAAGTATTTGATCTCCTATCAATCAGCAAGATTTCTAACTCCCATGTGTCTTTTATACAGGTAATGAGCTGAGATTAGGAGCACTCTCTTAAAGGGAGTGCTCCTAATCTCAGCTTGTTACCTGTATAAAAGACACCTGCCCACAGAAGCAATCAATCAATCAGATTCCAAATTCTCCACCATGGCCAAAAACAAAGAGCTGTCCAAGGGATGTCAGGGACAAGACTGTAGACCTATAGAAGGCTGGAATGGGCTACAAGACCTTCTCGCCAAGCAGCTTGGCGAGAAGGTAACAGGTGGTGCGATTATTCACAAATGGAAGAAACACAAAATAACTGTCAATCTCCCTCGGTCTGGGTCTTCATACAAGATCTCACCTCGTGGAGTTTCAATGATCATGAGAACAGTGAGGAATCAGCCCAGAAATACATGGGAGGATCTTGTCAATGATCTCAAGACAGTTGGGACTGTAGTCACCAAGAAAACAATTGGTAACACACTACGCCGTGAAGGACTGAAATCCTGCAGTGCCCGCAAGGTCCCCCTGCTCAAGAAAGCACATGTACAGGCCCGTCTTAATTTTGCCAATGAACATCTGAATGATTCAGAGGAGAATTGGGTGAAAGTGTTGTGGTCAGATGAGACCAAAATCAAGCTCTTTGGCATAAACTCAACTCACTGTGTTAGGAGGAGGAGGAATGCTGCCTGTAACCCCAGGAACACCATCCCCACCATCAAACATGGAGGTGAAAACATTATGTTTTGGGGGTGTTTTTCTACTAAGGGGACAGGACAACTTCACCGCATCAAAGGGACAATGGACAGGGCCATGTACCGTCAAATCTTGGGTGAGAACCTCCTTCCCTCAGCCAGGGAATTGAAAATGGGTTGTGGATGGGTATTCCAGCATGGCAATGACCCAAAACACACGGCCAAGGCAACAAAGGAGTGGCTCAAGAAGAACACATTAAGGTCCTAGAGTGGCCTAGCCAGTCTCCAGACCTTAATCCCATAGAAAATCTGTAGAGGGAGCTGAAGGTTCGAGCTGCCAAACGTCAGCCTCGAAACCTTAATGACTTGGAGAAGTTCTGCAAAGAGGAGTGGGACAAAATCTCTCCTGAGATGTGTGCAAACCTGGTGGCCAACTACAAGAAACGTCTGACCTCTGCGATTGCCAACAAAGGTTTTGCCCCAAGTACTAAGTCATGTTTTGCGAAGGGGTCAAATACTTATTTCACTCATTAAAATGCAAATCAATTTATAACTTTTTTGAAATGCGTTTTTCTGGATTTTTTTGTTGTTATTCTGTCTCTCACTGTTAAAATAAACCTACCGTTAAAATTATAGACTGATCATTTCTTTGTCAGTGGGCAAACGTAGAAAATCAGCAGGGGATCAAATACTTTTCTTCCTCACTGTAGCATTTTTAATGTGCTTGGTTTTTATAGTTTTAATATGGTTTTTATGTTGTTTTAATGGGTGGTTTTAAAAAGGGTATAAATAGATAAATAAATGTTCATGAAATACAAGATACATGAAGGAGAAAGTCGAGTAAGTGAACCATGGTTAAAAGTTCAGGAATTCTATACTTGTACTGGGGTTTGGGACATGGCTCCTTAAAAGAGTAAGTTTAGCATAACTTAAAGAGTGCTGGCAAACAGATTTAATGAAATCTTACTCAATCCAGGTTATAGTATCAGCAATGGCATTAGATAAGATGCTTTACTGGTAAACAAATTTCCTCAACTTTTTCAATTTCTATTCTGCTGGGACTGCCTTTTTCTTTTAAGGAGTAGACCTCTCAGAGCAATCACCTGGATCATTCCCTGTATATGTTTATCACCTAAAATCCATTTAGATTTAGGTGGCAGATAAATCACATAAAGACACACACAGACACACACATTCACAATTTTATTAATTTTAATGAATAGTCATATTTGCTAATGCTTTATTGGGGAGCAGAAACTTATGTAGGCCAGAAGCCACACTTGGCTGTTCAAAATGTTAGTAGAGTCAGAAAAAGAAACTTAAATGTAATTAATGTGATTATTTATCATGCAGTTCATATTTTCCCTTTCCTATCACAATGTAAAATCGGTACCAACTGCACCCAAGATTTTATAGGAATTTATTCTAAGCTGGGTGTTACAGGTGGCTTTGGGGCTACAAACTGTGTATTCCCACTCTGTACTATATTAATTACAACAGAATCTATATAGAAAACAAGTGGCCATTTTTAAAAAACAAATAGGTATTTAAAGGCAGCAAGTATGTTCTATACTTCCTACGCACAATAGTTTCATTTCCATACAATGAAATGTAATGGAGCAGATAAATAAAACCGTTGCTTATTTTAAAAAAACATATGTACGTATTAAGTAGATTAACCATAAAGTTGCCTCCTTCATTTCATGTTCAACAATTTTCCTCAATTATTATTTTTAGTCTTGACAAACAATAAACACCAGCTTATACTTAAGCACTATGTTTTAATCACTTAATGCTCTAAAACATTATTTCGGTTTTTGTCAAGTATCTCTTGAGTACATTACAGTAATAGCATAAATTATTTAATCATATGACAGCAGTCAAGCTTAAACTAGGGAAGAGGTAATTCAAGAGGAAAATTGTTTTCTTTTTCTGCAGGTTCTCAAAAGACCTTTTCAGATCTAATAGCGTATGCGCCAATTTCTGCCCCCCCTGCCTCCTTGCCAGGTTTGATCAAGCTGAGAAGTTAAGCTAAGCCATGAAACATCAGGAGATCTTTAATTTACTGCCAGGCCCAATCAAGAAGGCTAATAGTTTGAGGCCAAATCTTTATTTCTATTTCCATGGAAGAAGAGACGTCAACTATGGTTCAAGGATTAACTGATCAATGTTGACCTCCTGGCAAAAACCACTATCTAGTGACCAAGTCAACAACATTTTGTTTTCCAAGTCAACTCAAATGCTCAGATGATGAACTAGCTTACCTAACAAATGAGACAGAATCTAATGGCCCGCTGGTCCTCATGCCACTCCTTAACCAAGATCCTGCAGCATCTGTGTAGCTGCTTCCTTGTCTGACAAGTTTGTGAAATGACAGAGGCTTAAGTGACTAGCTCAAAGAGGGTAAGTACTGTATATGTATAGACAGCTACAGAAATGACCTTGAGAAAAACTAGGCAAAGGCAATGATGATTACATTTTAAAAACTATATTGGAGCCTGGAAAACAGCAAAACTACGAGAAAGAAGCTTAAATTAACCCCTTCCTCATTCATAATAGCATAAGAGGGAGGGATGGGAAAACTCAGATAAGCTCCCAAGATTCTGTTTCTCAACCTTACTGGAATATAGCAATGTTTCTCAGTCTCAGCATGTTTAAGATATTTGGACAAACTCCCAGAATTCTGGGGACTAGAGTCCACTCATCTTAAAGGTGCAGAAGTTGAGAAACATTGCAATAAAGTACAGTTTCTGTTGGGGGAAGGAGGAAATAAGATGGCAATGGATGAACAATTCTGAACTTAAGCTCTGGGGAAATCTCCATGGTTTTCCATTTTTATAACCCTCCCCCCCTTTTTTTTACTCCTTTGTCCTTACTATCTACCTATATTTGCATAGTTATTTTCAGATTTGTGGAGTACGTTTCCTGACCTGGCCTACTTAAAAGAGTTGACTTTTGCAGATAAAATACAGACAGGCTCATTCATCAAGACACCTTACATAGTCTGCCAACATTAATCCAGATTTACTTAGGCACTGATGGAAAACTCAAAGAATTGCAGAAAAGAAAAGTATGAGAAGAGAGGGAAGATGACGTTATTTTTTTTCATTTCCTCCTTTCTTTGCTTCCACCCAAACATCAGATTTTTAACACTGAACCTAGGCCACCAGTACTCTGCTAGCTACTCCAGAGAGTGGACTATGTCAAGTCACTCAAGGTTTATGTCTATTATTGAGAATCTGCCAGTTTGCATGTAAGTGTCCTGCTAAGAGCTCTTCGTCCTTCCCAATCCTAAAAATGTATTGTGGCTTCCCTAGAAAATGTTGGTTTTAGCCAACATGTGGGTATCATTCATACTTTCTTTTTTTATTAGAATTTCAGAGAATTCAGAAAAGGACATAAGAAAAAAGAAAGAAAAGAAATTAGAAGCTATTTTTGAGAAACTAATGCTAATTCTGAAGGAAATGAAATTAGGGGGGGGGGAGCAGTATTATATAAAAAGTTTTACCTCCAGAGGACACTCTAATTTCATTCCAACTGATGATCGGGAAATATTTACATTTTCTCCTTTTTCAGAAGGTCGTATTTGGTAGTTGACTGTGTTATAAAGAACCTAAAAATAAAATTACACATTTTGTTAAAGAATCTATTGGTGGAATTTAGAAAATCATTCTGACCAAATCACGACTGAATATGGTAGTGACCATTTTGCACCCCCCTCGCCCCCAAAATAATTTTAATTGTTTTTCAGATGGAAGCATACCCTGATTTACAACATAATACAAACATATATGTAACACAGTCTGTTTAAAAATCAGAATCTATGCCTTTCCTGTAATCATTTAAAATAATGGGGGTGGGGGGGGGGGAGAGAAACCTATATAATATATTCTATGTATTCTATGCATATCATGAGGAACAATCGATATAAAAGAAGATATAAAAAAGAAAGTGCACAAGGAGCAAGAATTTTAAAGGTAATTACATTAACTTAGAAGGAACATAAATACATATAGTGCTGTAGAATTTGTAATAAGAAATGGAAATAAAACTGCATTTATTCTAAGAATTCTCCAGATTATTATTTTCCTGGTAGCAGAAAGCTTTAGAAACTCTACCTTTTGATTGGGCTCACATATCTTCACCATCATCATTTAATAAATTTCCTTCTAGGAAAGACTGGCATAATAAAATGTAATTCCTATGACTAATGGCTACATTTACTCTTCATATTATAACAAATGGGAATAGACAAAGAAAGGATAAAGCAAAGTGGAAATCTTGTATGGATAATGGCAAAAAAAATTACAATGCAATAACTCTCTGAATATAAAAAACTTACTTATAGTTATTTGTAAATCATAAATGCCCTTGACCAGTTAGTTAGCTACTCTCACTCTTCTGCAACTGCTACGATACTACAAACTTATGCAGGAATAATAATAAAAAAGGATTATTTTAATTTTTTGCTTCTTTTTTGAAATGATGAATGTCACTAGCAAGCACCACATGTCATCCACAAACCAGCAGGGTTTTTTGAAGAAGCGTAGCTGATATATTTATGCATAACAAAAAGCTAAGGGTGTGTCAATTTTATTCCTGTTATTCCGTTCTCCCCCAATCAATTCCTAAAGATAAGGATACATTTAAAAAAAATACAACATTGTAATATTAGGTATTTTCCCATTCCATTTACTGATTAGTCAAATAAGAATGTGCTTTTAACATCTAGTGTACAGTATAACAAACTGTGTTTTTTTTAAGATTATTGCTTGAAAATAGAATTTTATGCAAGGAGCAAAACAAACCCATATATACCATTTTGGCTTTGTTTTGCTACTTAACTGTTTTATTCAAAGCAGCTGTCCAGTTCCATGTTCTACTAGCATAAAGATGAAACTTGTTATTCTTTAGTCAGGCAGTAAATAAGGCTTTAGAAATTTGCGACATACCTCAGCCTGTAGAATATTGCTTGCTGCCAATAGCAATTCTATGGCACCTGGGGGACAGTGTGTCAAAGCATAGGCCAGGAGCTGCTGCCGAACGGCCATGTCTTGATATCCTTCTGATTGTCCTAACTGGCTACAAACCTCCCAGCTTTTAGAGTATCCTGCCGTGGATATTACAAAAAGGACACAGAATGGAAATAGATAATGTATTAACTATATTCATTCATCATTCCATCCTGAATAACTCCTTCTATACAGTATTTTTAATTTATGTATTAAATTTATATGTTGCCCATCTCACTGTCACATGAGATGTTAATATCCAACTCTATCTCATCACAATATGGTTCATTCAACATAGACATACAACATACAAATATAATATACAAATACTCTTTCCCATATTTAAAAATAAAGACAATAAATGACTTGAAGGCTTCTGCACTAGAAAACAAGAATCTTCCAGATCAGAAGGATGTCATAGCGTATCTACAGATACCTCACAAATAACAAATAATAGGCACTGATCAAGTTTCAGGAGAAAAGCAGAGGGCAACATGGTATTTTATAAAATCTAGAAAATTCCCAAGATCATTTTTATAATCATTTGTACACATGGATGGGGTGCAGATATACTCTACCTGAAGCCATAAGTTCCTGACAGTGCATATTTGCAGCTTTGTAATCCTGATATTTGAGTGCTTGTTCCACTAAAAGTATCAAAACCTGTCCTTTTCTCTCCATCTGGTCATCACCTACAAAATAATTTATATATTTATATTCTTACTGGTGCCTGACATTAATTAAAAATGGAATAGACAGCTACAAAAGTAACTGGCTAATAGTATATAAGAATGGAGCCATAGCTTCTTAAATATATATATATATATATAAAGAGTAAAATGTATACAGCACACCCAAAATATGCATGCTTTGATAATGTTACCCAGCTGGGTACTGAAATGTCTATAAACAAACACCCAAGCTCAGAGAGCACCAAGCAACTTTTCCCATCTAAGAAATTCAGGCAATATTTTACAACATTACAAGCAAATGACAATGTTACCCACTTTCCAAGAACAACCCAAATTTATTTTTTTTAATGACCCTGTAATCCCTTGTATTGGGGTGGGGTTGGGGTAACTGAATGGAGCTGAGTGTTTACTGGCCGGATGCCTTTCCTGATGCCTAAACGGAGTTCACAGCAGATATTTTCTCTTTGGTCCAGAGAAAGAAATATCTGCTGCTACCTGGGATCAAACTCACAACCTCCTGATTGTAAGGCAAGAGCTCCACCTATAGGCCACCACACCACTTAAGACAACCAAAATTGATATAATTAATTCAAAATTTAATAAAACAGTACATTTATCAATTAATTCCATTTGTCAGAAATGTGGGCACATTTAGATGTGGCAGAAATTGCTTTTTCTTAATTGAGTTTGCGTGACAGATCAAGATAATACAGCAAAACAAAACAAAACTGACACCTTATCTTTTATTCTGCTACCTTGTGTCTTACAAGAAGTAAAGTACCAGACAAACTTGAATTGTTCTGTGATAAGTCTCCATTCTCTGTACATCCTTCTTATTATACAAATGCTGACTGACTGATTAATAGTAACTGTTAATCCTGATAGGATGGCAAGCAGATATTTCATCATTCAATGTGATTATGTTGAATAGTAATAATAATAAATAATAAATAATAATAACAACAACAACAATAATAAAGTTGGAAGGGACCTTAGAGATCATCTAGTCCAACCCCCTGCTCAGGCAGGAAAGCCTATACCTATATTCATACACAATTTTATAGGTCTAACCATGGAGTTCCTCCAATTCTTATCCTTTGTGGATTTATTAATCAGCTCTTATTCTTTTAATCAGACATACTCATCATACTTCTTGGGACATAAAAAATTAAAACATTCAGGAATTATACAAGTGAAATTAATTTCTAATGATAATTTAATACTTACACTATTTGATAGGTACACTTCAAGAAGTTAAACTACTAGATACAAGGAATATAATAAATTATACGCCTCAACAATACAGTAGTTTTTTCATCTTTGTTGCCAGACATTTAAATGCAGAACTGCTTTATCCAAGATACCCAGTGACATTTACTACTGAAAATTCTGTGTTGTCTACTATTTAAAGAACCAAACGCAGTTAAAATAATTGGCCAAGCAAATATTTAGATGTTGCCCTTTTTCAAGTTCAGGTGCATAAAACCATTAAAAATTGAACACAGCATTAGAAGGAGCATGTGCTATGTATAAAGAAGTAAAAAAATAATCACATATCATGTAATATTTTCTGGATATAGGTTTTAGTGGAAACCAATAGTGCATTTTTAATTATATTTTTATTGCATGTTTAGCTGATTTGTTTATTCTGAATGGGAATTTGGGAATTTGTTTTCAAAGCTGATTTCTAAAATTGGCATCTACCAATTGAGCAAGTTTTTTGGCATAAAGTTGGGATATAAATTCTGTAAGTAAAATAAAAATTTAAATTTAGGCATTAAAGAACAACTCTAAGAAACTAAATCACAGCATATAATCTTAGTTACCTCTGAAAAAACAGAAGCAACAAAGTTGAAAGATGTATTTCCTCTGAAAAACTGCCTATGTGCCAGGCAAGATAAAGTAACTACTTTATATACTAAAAACAGAGGAAGCAACTGTATCACTTATCACAAAGGTATTAATCAGTAAATATATGGAAATATATTCCCAGAATATTGTAACTAATATGCCAGCTGGGGAAGGGGAACACTGTAAGGCATAAAACATTGTAGTCTGAATACAGGGACAGCCAATGCATCCAATGATGTGCAGAACATTCTGGATATACTATTATTATAACACATCGTAGAAAATCAGAATAAAAAACATTTTGTAACTTCTAATACAGTTGATGTATACAGGACAGAAGTCATGCTATTACAACTGATAAACACAATTGATAAATGGACAGAAGCTTCTTCACAACTTATTATTTTTATTGTTACCATAGATAAGATTTTTTTCCATGCTCTTCTGTGTTCTGACACATAGATCTCATGCTTAGGAAACATCCTCTCATGATGACATGTAAGGTACAAGTACTGTACAACTAGCAAAATCTGACTAACATCTATATAGTCTTCAGATCTTCCTCAATAATAAGATCATCTGTTTGTTTACCACTCAAAATATAAACCTCTTTTCATCCTCTAGAAAAAAAGACTATATATAATCACTAATTATAAAAAAAAATCCCATGATTGTCACTGTAATTATAATGGTAAGAAGGACACTGAGGAAGGAGCCAGAGAGATGCTAGGGAAAATGGTCAGACAGGAGAGGGCCTAGCCTGCAGCTGCATAATGGGCAGACCAAAAGGCTCAGAAGGGACCTTCCCTAAGTTCTCAGGCTGTAAAGGAGACAGTGGGAAACTTATACTTGCAATATTTTGCTAATGTAGGCTTACAAAAAAGTAGAATTAGCTCTTCTGGTCATGTTTCCTGTCTGGTCAACCTAGGCTGACAGTCATTTTGAAACAAAAATTATTTTAAAAGGACTTTCATAATTAATGATTCGAAGAGCAATCCCTGCACCTAGTAAACAGCTGTGAGCAATATTTATGCCAGATTCTTTCAAGGTTAAAAAGCAATAAATGAATGGCAGGTCACTTCTGAGGATTGTTCCATGAAGCCATCTTTGAAGCTGCCATGAAACAGTGTCTTTAAAAATCTATTATAGAATTAATCTATCAACATTTATTTTGAAGTATAATTCCCGTCTCTTTTTAACTTCAGTCAGTAAAAAATAATGAGAATATAACCCACTCTTCCTTAACATGATGCTCTCCAGTGGTGGTAAGCCCAGCTTCTATATCACTCCTTGGCAGTAATAGCCCTGGGTTGCTGACAATTGCAACTGAACATCTCTGCAGGGCACCACATTGCAGAAAGCTAATAAAGAGAGTAAAGCAGAAAGTTCTTGGGCTTATTTTTCATAAACAGATGAGACAGGAAACTTCTTGAAAGTAATATAGTAAGATGAAGTAGGATTATGTTTATGAAAAATTATTATTATGGTGTTATGCAAGTTGTACAACTTCTAGTTTATTTCCAGGTACTGGTTTCCAGGTTTCTGCAACACATAGCTAGTGTTCTGAAATTTGATTCAGCATCTTCTTCTATGTTGGCTTCTATGATAACATATTTTATTTATCCTGCTTTTTTTTTAGCTCTTTGTAAATAATTGCAGACTGTTATTTTTATCTTAATTTGCATTGTCCTTTGTCCCTTAAATCAATCTTTGATTATATAAACTAATCATGAATCTTAGCTGTTAAAATCTTTTTTCAAATATTTCATTGATTTCTACCTTTCTCATATATTTCCCAAGGGCTGACCCCGCTCAATTAAAAATGAAACTCTTTACAGTATAATTGGATTCCCACAATAGTTCTGGGCCTCAAATGAACTCAGAAATTTTCTGAAATGTATGGTAAAAGATGGACAAAACGTCCTCCTTAATGCGGGAGAACTGAGAACAGCAGACAGGGCCAGGCCTAATTGATAAAAGAAAAAGGATATCAGTTTGAGTTACTTGGCTGCCTGGGAAAAAAAACTTGCACCATAATCCCTGAGTATAGCCCCCCAATACAGTTTTCTAGCTATACTTTCTATCTCCAAAAGAGGAACAAAGTGCAACTTTAATGTTTTAGTTATCCCAAAGATGTTTTTTCATGAGGCAACTGGACTTTCTTGTTTTTCTGAAGACGTTTCGCTTCTCATCCAAGAAGCTTCTTCAGCTCTTCTTCTTCTTCTTCAGAGCTGAAGAAGCATCTTGGATGAGAAGCAAAACATCTTCAAAGAAAAACAAGATAGTCCAGTTGCCTCCTGAAAAAGCATCTTGGGATAACTATGACTTGGATGACTGAGAATCTCCACAGGCATTTAATGTTTTAGATTATTTTTCAGTGAATTTTAAGGAGAATGGATTCATATTATTTTTTCAAAGAAGCTATTATAAAGTTAAGGATGACTGCAGACCAAAACTCAAATTAGTGTGCACAGCTGATCTATAGTTTCAATTTAAGATGAAACATATTGCTATCATTGTATGAGTAGAAGAGTCATTACAGACTTTTAGAATTAGCAAAAGATTACTGGAGTTACCAGAGTTACCAATGTGCTTCTGCATCCTCAGTTATTTTTTGTGAGAGTTAGGAAGGTATTCAAAATAAATAGGTAGACATTACAATGAGTTAGCATGCTCTCTCAGGGAGATAAAGAATCCTATAAGATGAAATCAAGTAATGAAGAATACAGAGGTTCTGAAGTGGTTGGGGGCACTTGAATGATTATTTTTTGTAATAAAAAACTGGCTTGAATTCTGTGTTAAATAAAAGGAGTACGCTCATACTTTGACACTCATGTTTATCACAGCAGTGAATTAATTTGTTCACTTCTGGCAGAAGAGAAATCTGTATTCTCAGAATCTCTGTATTCTTCATTACTCATACCACTTCAGCATACTTCAAAAGATACTTTCAATATAGTTATTCAGTTATGCACAAATCCATCATATCTACTCCCCAAGATCTCATTTGCATTAGATTTTAAAAACATCTGAAACTTCACAAATTATCATATAAGTAGTATGCTTAACAAAAAGGATGAACAAACTTTTCGTGACCAGGGCCAATGATTAGCAAATTTGGAAGAGGAAAAAGAGGACCATACGGCAGGATAATAATGCAAGATAGCTGAGGGATTGTCATTCAGGGGCAGAGAGAAAGTTCTCCCCACCTCAGGTTTTGGAGAAGGAGAAGAAGGAGACGTTTGCCTTAATAGAAAGCCATGCCGTTAAAACCAACATTGGTTGATTATGGATTTTTTTCTTTAAATAGAGAAAATAGTCACTTTTGGTGAGTTGCCTGGCTATATAAATTTGATTAACAAATCAAAATAAATAAATAACAATTAACAAAGGAATCAGGCAGCCCATAATTTAATATACATATATGCATGAGATACTAAGAAAGTGTATGCAAAAAGCCCCAACATCTTTTAGCTAAGATGTTTGCACAACGCCCATTTGAAATTGTTACTTGGGACTTGTATAAATTTATCAGCAAACGGTATGAAATGATATTCTGAGACAGTGGAATTTTTCATTGATCAATAAGGCTAATTCAAAACTTAAGTTTAATACACTCCTACTTTTACTCTCACAACTACATGCCAAACATACACTACACTCCATCATTTTCCATTTTAAAAGCCTCCTTGGCTTTGCCCATTAAGATTTACAACTGTAGAGATTAAGAATTCCTTCTTTATAATGACAGGAGTGTATACACTGCAGGTCAGGAACTTGTGTTTTCTGTATGTTAGATAGCAAAGCACTGTGAGAGTGGTAACAGAGCAACCTAAGAATAAAACAGATATATCATTCTTCCTTTTATCTTGGTAATGAGGGGGGGGGGAAGGAGAGCAATATATATCAAATGGTTTTCTGAAACTGATTAAAAGAACCCTTCCATAGTTTATTGATAACACAAGAGTATTCAAATAAACGTACATTTTAAATATGGCAAATTAGATTGTTTTTGCACAAAATAGATAATTATAATTTCCTAAGTAATAGAAAGATTTATAGACTGAATGTAGGTAGCAAATGTATTTTAGTGGCTTTACATTCTGTTGGTGATGGAGGGCTGTCTAATTAAATCAATTGAACTACATTCATTGATATTTTATGTAAAAAGGTTACAATGGTTTACAATGATATAATTTTTGAATATAATTTAAGCATTTTTGAAGACAATTTAGAATCTCTAAATAAATCCTTAAACAAATAGTTCATATGTGAGAGGGCAGGCTGCCTGAAAGTTAGCTAGCACCTGGACTTATGGTGCTCTGCCCCTTTAAGACCTCTCCCTAGCTAGCCCAGCTAGGAGCTAGGCAGAAAAGCAGCTGGGGATGGTGGCTGTTGTTGTTTGTGGTGAAGTAACTGGTGTATGAGAGTTGTTCTGAGAATGACAGGGGAAGTGGTTTCTGTTACTTTGTGTGAATAGAGCCACTGGAAGCAGCCTAAGGCTAACAGACAGAAATAAGGTTCTTTAGCAGTAGGGCTCACAAACTGTAGTAGACTAATACTAGTAATAGGAATAGTAGTAGACCTGGGGAAGTGTGTGAGAAGGAACTGTGAGTACTTCCCATTGTGTACTTGTGTGTGGGTTGCCTAAAGGCCAAGGGGGGTTGTGTTGGCTCTCTGGAGCTTTGGGAGCCCACTGACATTGGATATAGATAAAACAGCCTGTGACAACCAACCAACACAAGTTAGGAATGATATTTGATTTTACCTGCAACCTTCAGCAAATTTGCAAGTCCCAAAAACTTGGCAGATTGCTTATAGTTTGTGGGCAGCCGAGAGAGACATTCCTTGATAAGGCTGAGTCGATCAGAACACAAGCGCACTGGAGAGAAAATATGTTTATTAAGAAATGCAATAAAATTGTATTTGAGGCAGATACTTGTAAAGTGTTCATGAGTGCTATAAATGTAAATGTATATTTAAAGTAGGCCTATGCAAAGCATTCAAACTGGTATTTCATAAACCTTGTTGGTGCAAGTGAAGCATCTCACTGTGAAGTGCTAAAGCTTAAACATCCTCTGGGAGATTCAGTGTGATTGTTTTGAAGGCACAGACAACACTTTAGCTGGGACTGTGAACCAGAAGCGGATCAGTTATATACATATATGCATGTGGAGAAATGTGAGAAGCAGCTGAGCAGCTGAGGAAAAAGCTATTTGGCTACTTCAAAAACTGCCTCTTTCACACTGATGTGCATTGCAAAATACTCCTTTCAAATGCTGTGAGGAACCCAAATTTAAAGCACAATTGAACACCTTCATTCGTGTGGAGAAAAATGTTACTCTAGGAAATATCTTAAAAATGGGCATCTTCTATCTTTGGAGGATAAAAATCATCATGTTATAGTTTGGAATCTTTATTTCTTTTCAAAACACTGAAAATATGAAAACTTGAAATATGAGATAGTACAGCCCAACCCAGGAGGATCATCTTAGTTTCCACTCTGTTAATTCAGAGTTAATATTGACTTTCCATGATAAATAATTTTGGATTTTCATATTCCATGTTTAGTTTATGAGCCTGCAGGCGGTATCTTTCTTTTTACCTTTTGTATGGTGGCCTGTTTTTAAAGTGTAAAAAGAAATACATAATGATATGCAATCTAAAGTTTTTAAAATGTTTTTGCATACACTACAGCTGACACTGTAATTAATGGCCTTCTGTACTCATTAAATTAAACAGATTTTTTAAGCAATAGTAACATTAGTCATTTTCAAATAACAGAAGCATCAAAAACTCCTGAAAGCTTTTTTTCCAAATAAATAGAAAGTGGAAAAACAAAACAACAATAACAAAAAATGTACCATTAAGTATGACTGACTGACTGATGATTTATGAGAATACCTGATAATATCACGGCAGGTAAAATGCAGAAAAGTGGAAGTTAAGTTGAATGCAGCATGAATTGATTATTTAAAAACATAAATAAGAAGCAATAGGGGTAAGAATAAATTAATGATAAATGTGGATTAAATACAAAAGTAAATAAAACAGTATGAAAGGGGTACAGAGGTGCTTTGGTCATTCAGAAAGAATGAAAGAATCATAAAACAAGTAAATGAAACAAGAATGAACCAGCTGAGATGATGGAGATGACACCAATGGTTACATGAAGCTGTTCAGACCCTCCAAGAGAAACGATTGACAGGTTTAAAGAACCAAAGTCATGATATAGTGATATGGCTGTGGTAGACATAAGAATTTACAGGTAATGTATGTATATTTTAGGGGAGATATAGTAGTAATTGGTTGTGTATAAACTAGATTTAGTCATATTATGGTAGTGAGGAAGTTTCTTGTAAACTATGCTAATTAATAAGAGAAATACTTAGGATTTTAAAAATGTGGGTTTTTAGATTCCAAAGTGGCTGGGAAAGGAAGATGCAACGATAGCATTAGGATTAAACACTAAGCTGCACCGTACAGTAAACTATGGTCAGATTGAAGATAAGCCATGGAGAACAGTGGATATTCTTTAGCTTTGTTTTGCTTTATTAGGTTTTAATAATATAACCTAAATGTTTTAATGTAAGGGCTAGGGGGACATTGAGCAATATATCCTAAAAAGGAAATGTTGGTAAAATCCAACCAAGATAAATTACAATGATGTAAGTAAGGCATATACCTCAGTCTTTCGTTAAATTTAATGAGACTTCAAAAATATATTCTTTTTGCAAATAACTGAGCCAATTAGATTATTTATACAAGAGTACAGAAATGCAATGATTGTACCTACTACTTGCACAAATATGAAACCTTAAGGCTAGTACTTAAAAATTGCTAAAAAGAACACATACGAGATAGGGATGATAGAGCTAAACTGTACCTTGTAATGGTAAAATTTTCACACCAAATTCTTCGAAGTAGCTAAGGGAACGAATAAGATCTAGTTCCTCTTGAATAACAGATGGACAGTCTGTAATGAGCTGTAAGCAAGATCTTTTAAAAAAAGGGAGAAATTTAAGACTAAATTTTTCTCCAAGTAAAATTATGTTAACAAAGTTGACTCATTTAAAAAAAAAAAGGACATAAATGACTAGAATACTGAAAAGAAGCACTTAGCTTGCAGTATTTTGTTTCATGACCTACTTATATTAAACTATGTATTGTTTGTGTAGGAATGTATAATTCCATTTCCCAACTGTCCAATTCTGAATAGAAATCCTGAAGTTAATAAAGGAGAAGGGATGCAGAGGAGACAATATAGTCTGATGGGCACTATGAACTTCTTGCAGCAGCTTCTTAAAATGTTATCTCTTGATTATATGTTATCCTATGCAATATAGCATGTGGGAATGCCGTGGCCTAGCAGTTAAGATGCTGGGCTTTGAAAGCATGCAAATGCAAGTAGATAAATAGGCACCATTTCATTGAGCAGGTAGCAGCATTCCATATGACTTGCCATATAGCAGGGGTCTTCAAACTTGGCCCTTTTATGACTTGTGGACTTCAATTCCCAGAATTCCTCAGCCAGCGTGCCTGGCTAGGGAATTCTGGGAGTTGAAGTCCATAAGTCATAAAAGGGCCAAGTTTGAAGACCCCTGCCATATAGTCATGCTGGTCACATGATCATGGAAGCATCTTTGGACAAGGTTGGCTCCCTTGGCTAAGAAATGGAGATGAACACAACCCCTTAGAGTCGGACATGACTGGACAGGGGGAACCTTTATCCTTATACAATGTAGCTGACTAATAATGCCCTTGTTACTGAAAAGAACTTAAAAAGAGGTACTTTGCAACATGTAGCAATGTGCAAAATGCAGCTCCCTTCAAATCATCAAAGCAACTATATTATTTTTCTGCTCCCATCATCTCTACCTGTATGAACATGTAAACTCTTTATTTTGCTGCATCATTTTCTGCACACGTATTTCAAATTATTTGAACAATCCTATTACTATGGAAATGCAAGTGTCCAGAAACCTTCGTAATGCCACTGAGTCTTTGGAACAAGCTTCCATTCCTAAATGGGAGGAGTGTTAGAAACAATGAAGATCAACCTCAATCTTTAGAACAAATACAGTTGAAAAAAAGCATTAAATAAGGACAACACTGTTTTCTAGATAACCTCTCCTATCTTCTAAAGAGTTATCATTCTTTTTAATTTGGTTAAAAATTATGGCATTTTATGTCATCACACTGTTGTTCCCAGAACCTATTAATAACATTACTATAAATACATTTAGTCTTAGAAATGCAAAGAAAACATGGTGCAGAGGACTAATAAGAGTATAAAAGATATATTTTTACGAAGAAATACCATAACTTTAAATGTAGAGATGGAAGAATTAGAATAAATATATGATCACCTGGCCAAATCCATGCAAGTATCAGTCAGATTGGTTGAAGAATTGAAATACTCTCGGCTAGCAGCCAAAACTAATTCAATGCTTTTCTCATAGCTGATTCTGCATTGCATTTTTCCTTTAGAAACGGGGGGATCTATTGACCAAACACTGCAATGCATCATTTGCCCAGCTAAATGGATATTCTCCAGCAGGCTTGAACATAGAAGACTTTCAGTAAAAATCTACAAAATAAAACACAATCAATATCATAGAATGTTTTTATGTTTGCTAAACTCTTAGATATAGAGGCTGAAATAGACAGCATAGGACAGCTTTCAGATACATGTACATCAATATAATTGTTTTAAGAAATCTTTTTAAAACAAGGCTCAATCTAATTTGTTTATTGTACATTATTTATTTAAAAGATTCATATGACTGCCCATTTTATATTAATAACCCTGGCAGGTTCACAACAGCAACAGACAAAAATAACAAAATATAATAAGATAAAAAACCAAGGCACCATAACACTCCTACCCAAAATATACATGTACTGAACTCAATTCCCAACCTGGAATTCCCATCCCCCCCCCAGTGCTTGGGGGAAGAACCAACAAAATTATTGTCAGAACCCCAAGGCAGACAAAACTTGGAATCCAAGGACATACAAGATAATACTACCTTTATTATAGGGTTATAGTAACAGAATTTTGCAAGTAAAAATGTGCTTTCCCCCTTCTCCCCTTTATCTTTCTTTTCATATATATATATAAGAGAAAAAGAAAAAAATCAAAAGGAACAAAACACAAAGAGACATATATATTATCCAAAAAAACCTGTAAGTGTTGTTAAAATATAAGTGAAAACATATAACAGAAAATATAAAATTAAATTTACCTATCATCTATCAATCTATATGTTGTTACAACAATATACAATTCAATTCTATATATAATTATCTAATGCAAACATTAGTATATTATGCTAATATAACAATCTAATTTTTAGCATACTGTATTTTGTATAAAGGTGTCCCCTATTTTATTATAATTCTCCATACAAAATGTACACCTAAAGGCAATCTGCTCATAAGCAGCAAATATAATCATGTCTTCAAGCCACTGAATAAATTTAGTAATTGAGTAAATGGGGCCATACTGTACATTTATCTTTCCAATGTTGCAATATCTGCCTTTTAGCTATAGTATGGACACAAATCCATTTAGATGTCCCATTGTTAAGTTTCACAAATTAGGTATGTAACTTAACAGAATATTATCCTCTGAAAATTTTAGTTTCATTGCACAGCGACATTTATGTAGTCCACTACTTTCTCCCCAAACATAGTAAACATTCTAAAATCATGTTTTAAAGAAGCATTATCCTTATTGTATCTCAAGAAAATTCTATCCTGAAGAATCCTTTTCATATAATACAGAAGTAATGAAGGCAAAAAAATTCCAAACATTATTTTTTTGAGATAAACGTTAAGACATTCTGCCATTGTCTAAGCAATACAGGAACCTCTAATTCTTTATTCCAATCATCTCTAAGTGTCTGCATATCAAATTGATTTATTGATCTGTGTTAATTTTTAAATGTATTTATTTACATCCACCTTTATTATTTTTATAAATAACTTAAGGCAGCAAACACACACAATACTCCTTCTTCCTATTTTCCCCACAATAACAACCATGTAAGGTGATTTAGGCTGACAGAGAGTGATTGGCCCAAGATCACCCAATCAGCTTTCATGCCTAAGGAGGGACTATAACTCACAGTCTTCCAGTTTCTAGTCTGATGCCTTAACCACTAACTAGACCAAACTAGCTCTATATTTGATAACAAATGTCTATAGAAATTAATAGTAGGTTTTTTAGTTTTAAAGGATTTAATCAACTGTTCTAATATCTCAGGTGTCTTGAAGCTAAAAACGTGATTGGTCCAAACAATTTCCAACCAATGTTAAAAATTCATTGTCATCAGCTATCAACTGGTCCAAAGTCAATATCTCTGTTTTCAACCAATTTTTCATGTACTGTAACTATCTTTTTCACAATATTTAATGTTGGATTTTCCAAAAAAGTCAATTTAGCATGAGAAAAAGGATCATTTTTATTACACATTCCATTGCTTTCTAATTAATATAAGTTTTCCCAGAGATACTAGAGTTGACTGTATTTATATCCTAATATTATACACCCAACAAAGGTGCTATAGATGTATATTCCAAATTTGCCCAAATTGAAAAAATAATAACAATTGTTGGCTTCCAGTATTTAATACTTGACAAAAGGTAAGCTTTTTGATTCAGAAAACCAAATCCTCCTTCATTAATTGATCATTGCATTTTCACTAAAAGATATTCTTAGAATAGACAATTCCATAATTTTTTAAACCAAGAGTTTACTTTTTGAAAATATTTTCCAGATATTTGGACAGGAATTCCTTTCAGGATATAAATGAACCTGGGAATAATATTCATTTTGAGAGCATTCACATTTCTCCAAAGGGCGAGGTTTAATGACACCTATCTATCCTTATCTGAAAATATCTCTTTCTATACCTTTCTATACCAAGATCATGGTCGTCAGCAAACAACCCGTTAATTTACCACCAATAAATTCAGAAGGAATACCACTAGAAAAAATTGAAAGGATCACGCACCTCGGTTCTAATTTACATGAAAGCTGGGACATGACCGCTGAAGTAAAGACAAGGATAGAGAAAGCTCGAACAGCATTCTTCAAAATGAAAAAGGTCTTCTGCAGTCACGACATAAGCCTAAGATTGGAAATCAGGCTTGTCAGATGCTATATTTTTTCTATCCTGCTCTATGGAGTAGAGAGTTGGTCTCTGACAGAAGGCCACCTGAAGAGACTAGAAGCATTTGAAATGTGGATTTACAGGCGGCTGTTGCGTATAAGCTGGGTGGACAAGATCAGAAATGAGGAGGTTTTAAGCCGCCTGGGAAAGCCAAGGAAAATCATCAAAACAATTAAAAAACGAAAGCTAGAATATTTCGGACATGTGATGCGACACCCAGAAAAATACGGCATACTCCATTTAATCCTCCAGGGAAAGATTGAAGGCAAACGAGGTCCAGGCAGAAGAAGAACATCATGGCTTCAAAATCTAAGGGACTGGTTTGGACAAAACTTAGCAGCACTTTTTCGTGCGGCTGCTGATAAAAACATGATCGCCAACGTCCGATAACGGATATGGCACAAGAAGAAGAAGAATACCTTATTTATATTACACATTACTGAGTTACATCTTTTGATATATACATATCTAAATATTTAAATATATTGGGTACAAATACTGAATATTGATAAATGGATGGATAACCAATTTTTTTCCTACTGGCATCAACTCTGTTTGGATCAGTTGTCTGAAAGGTGCTTTTCAAAAGGCAACTGGACTTTCTTTGTTTTTCCTTAAAGACATTTCTCTTCTCATCCAAGAAGCTTCTTCAGGTTCAGCACCTTTGGGACAACCATTACTTCGATGACTGAGAATCTCCATAGACTTTTGGACCAGTTAGTAAAATATCCTATTTTACTAAAGGCACCTATCATTTGCATGAACACACTTTTTTATTTCTAAAAAGAAGAATGTCATCTGCAAATAAAACCAGTTTATATTCAATTGAATTATGTACTATTCTGTAAATCTCGCTACATTGCCTAATAGCACAAGCCTAGGGTTTCACACAAATATTAGAAAGCAAGGGTGAAAGTAGACATCCTTGTCTAATTCCTCTATATAATGGGAACCTGCAGAGAATTTACTGTTGATCCTCTGTCTCTTTATCTTCATGAGAACTAGGGGCAAGTCAAATCTAAGATGCTTACTCAAATTACCTTTCTACCCTGGAATCAGATTTCTTTTAACTGCCTGCTATCTTGGTTGTGGCTTTCTTCAAGGTTCCATCTACCATTATAGGAACTGATAGATATATTTGGAGATTATATTCTCATTCTCTCTCTCCTCTCTCTCCCCCCCCTTTCTTTCATAAGGAACCCATATGTAGTACAAATATGCTACTAGTCAACAATAAAATTTGTTTTTATATTTTGGATAAGCCTACTGTAGAAGCAACTTTCAAAAGAAAAAGAACCACATAGTTTTTCATGAACTATGATAATAAAAATGCACTTTATAAGCATTTCAGCATGGCATTCCTATAAAAAGTCTAGCCTTTATCTTGCAATAAGAGACACAAATGTAACATTTTTTTCTTGATACATTTAGATGTGTGTTTGTGTGTATATGCATCCCCACAAAACAAAATCTAATTTTACTCTTGTAATTTTTATACAAGTTTATACAATTTCAACATTTTTCATGAGCCATAGAGATTAACTATCTCTCAGAATAAACCGTATAATCTAAATAAGACTGACTATAATATGAAAATGTAAGTGTTTTAATTTCTTAAATATAAGCTATACAAAAATTAATGCAATTACTGTACAACAGGGATCCCCAACCCCTGGTCCGTGGACCGGCACCGGGCCACGGCATACCAGCAACTGGCCCTTGCAAACAAGTGAAGCCCTATCCACTGGATGCAAGTAGCACATGAAACCACGCCCCCTCTGGTCCATGGAAAAATCTTTCTCTACAGAACCGGTCCCTGGTGCCCAAAAAGCTGGGGGCCTCTGCTGTACAATATAATAAACAAGAAAGCGTGCTGGCAAACTAGACATATTAAAAACCTGTGTTCTGCTATAATTCACAGTTCATTCTAATTTCCTATTGAACATACTACACAATTTTCTGCACAAACTGTATTTGCATTTCACTTTAAATGCAAACAGGAAGGCATCTATCAAAGTTTTATATACACTCTGAGTAACATTATTAAAAATGAACCTTCTGCTCAGTAAACCATTCAACATACATAACACTGATGCAAAAAGCTATTTATCTTCCTTTTGTTTAGTAGAAATTTCATTTCAGACTTTCTGTAAGTTAAGAAATTCCAATTTTTCATCTCTTTGCTAATTTTACAGTCGTTTATAAGAATACAGCCTTTATAAAAACAAGCAATTCTAAAAGTCAAAAGTGGTTATCTCCTACTAATGTGTTCCTTAAACAACATTTTCCCAAATAGACTAAAGTAGCCAAAGGTTTTTTTTTTACTAATCAAAAATATACACAACTTCAAAGTTTTACCAAAGTGTGGAGAAGTTGACTGAAATACTGAGGGGTGGGAAGCAGAAGACTCTGTGAAATCATACATCCCCAATCTATATTTAAGAATGGGATATTCTACTCCCTCCGTCAACCCTTCTTCTCTCTAGCATGAATTCTATTCCATTATCTACATGCACAACATAACCCCCGCTGAATCAGGATGTTAAGGCTTATGTTAACACAGATCATAACCATATTTAAAGTCTTGGAACTGCAGTCAACAAGGGTTTTGAAGTCCACACCCAGATCAGCATTACTTATTACTTATTACTAAGCCTCACTTCAACAGGATCTATACTTTAAGGCTTCTAAGACAAAGCATTTTAACATAGAGCATAATCTCTTTCTCACAGGCAAAACTATTTTTTTTACCTTAGTGAAAAAGATAAGAAAAAGTATGTCACTCTACTTAAGACAGAAAGTCCAGCTTTTATAATTCCCAATTGCAAAACCAAATCCCAGAAATCAAGGAAGCAGGCAGGACCTCTAGGAAGAAAACAGGAAAGTTTCTGTCTGGACAGACCATTATGGCTGTGAATATTTTTTTTAAACTCACCAGGATATCAGATGTTGTACCCTTAGTGCCTACAAATATTTCCCCAGTTGTCACAATACAGATAGTCCTCAATTTACAACAACTGATTTAATGACCATTAAAAAAGTAACTTATGACCGGTTCTCACACTTATGACAGTTTCAACATCCCCATGGTCACATGACCAAAATTGGGGAGCTTGGCAACTAGTATGTATTTATGATGGTGGCACTGTGCCAAGGCCACCTGACCACTATTTGAGACCTTCCCCAAGCAAAGTTAATGGCGGAAGCCAGATTCATGGACACAAAATTCATTTAATAACTACAGTGATTGGCTTAACAACTGTAGCAAAAAGGTTGTAAAATGAAGCATGATTCACTTAACTACTGCCTTCCTTAGCAACAGAAATGTTGAGCTCAATGGTGTAAATAAAGGACTACCCGTAATCCCTTCTTTAAGATTTTTTTTTTTTAATTTTAACTAGGAAATTGAAATATTGCAAAGAATTGTATAGGCCAGTGGTGGCGAACCTATGGCACGGGTGCCAGAGGCGGCACTCAGAGCCCTCTCTGTGGGCATGCGCGCCGTCGCCCCAGTCCTAGGCCTTCAGCTGGGTTTTATAAAACCTTTTCACTTTAGGCCTCCGCCGCCGTGTGCAAAAAAAAAAAGGTTCAATCAGTCAATTTCAACTTCTCACAGGAAAAAAAAGATCTTGCAAAGTTGGAATTGATTGATTGAACTTTTTAGTCCCACCCAGTCTGCCGTTACCACCACAGCCATGCCCAGCCAATGGGCCACGCCCAGCCAATGGGCCATACCCACCCGGCACTCGACGATGCATAAGTGAGTTTGGGGTTGCAGTTTGGGCACTCGGTCTCTAAAAGGTTCGCCATCACTGGTATAGGCCTCTTGTACAATTTTCATTTTGTCAAAGGCCCATAATCCAGTAAGAATTTTTTTAAAAATAAGAATACTGTAAACAGTTGTTTTGTAAAATAGAATGAAAATACTTGGAAAAAGCTAAAAGAAATGGCAGGTACAAATCTCACTAGTAGCTTCCTGGGAAGCAAATGCTTTGTAACTGGTTTCTCCCACTATGCCCTTTGTGGCAGCATACAGAGAAAACACTCCAGCTAATCCAAGTGCAGTTACTGGTCTAAAATAATCAGATATTCTCATTACAGCCCCTCAATTTTATTTAGTCTAAATAGGCTAAAAGGCGACTTCTATATCTCAAATACATTACTAGACTACAGGTAAACTGGGCATATAAGTGGTCTCTACTGGAAGCATTTGTAATAATGCAGAATTCTAAGAGGTTTTGCGTTATTTATTTGTTTAGGTTTTATTGGAATGCAGGCTATGCTTCAGGATACTGATAGCCCAGTCTATCAGTAGCAACAAACTTCAAAGTTGGTATTTGAAATGTGCTTTTCAGGTCTAAAGCCATCATCTATTCCCTATTCTGTTTTAGATTTTTCAAAGCAGTCAGAAAAAAGCATTATAAAGTCTTGGAGAATCTTTGCTAAAGCTGTTTTTAATCCTCTTAACTGGGGGAGGGAGCAATCCCCTTGCTTTGGATAAGCTAAAATATTGGCTTTTCTTAGAATCCGAGAAACGTATTTTTATCAAGTACAGTAAAGTGTATTGTCCCAAGTAAGGATAGCAGCCTTATTTATTCAGCATCCTTACTTAAAAAATTCTTCCTCTTCAGTTTGCTTCAAGAAAAAGAATTTCTTGCATATGTTTACAGAGAAAGAGCCAATAGGTTTATCTATGTTTATTTTAATATCCTTAAAATGTAGGTTCCACTCTTTACAACTACTATAACCATAGCTATTTTCTTGGTTACAATTTTCTGAAAATAAACTAAATAATATTCAGTTAGGAATTGCTCATTCCTAGAAGACTCCAGTAGCAAACTGATTCAAACTTCTGCTTAAAAGGAAGCCAATCACAAAAGAAGTAAATCCAAATTACTTATATCATAAATTTTAGCTTTACAAATTTTTCCTTATTGCTAAAATAGTTAAGAAAACTTAATACTGTAGGATTTAAATGGATAAAATAAATACTGAGATAACTCTAGACTAAGTTCTCCTTCCATTGTTTAGATTTAGGAGTATATAAACAGAGTTAGTACAAAGAAGTATAAAATTGTAAAGTATCTTTTACTGCATACTGGGGAAAAAAAGAAACAATTACCTCATAGCATGTGTCTGGTCTTAAACAATTATAAACATTTTTCTGCATAGCCAGCATATCTTGCAATAATCCCATCCAGTACTTCTCATTAACAGAAGGCTGCCTTTTAAGAGATATAAAAATATCAACATTTATAAAGCACATAATTAAGTTGCAAAATTAAAGGGGACTATGACATTATGATACAATGTGTATTGCGACATCATAAATAAGATTCATAGTATAATCATCAGCAGACCGCAACTTGAACAAACTCTAGGCATTAAGAGTGAGGTTTAATACCAATTTTCCTAATATTAATAATTATTTATTATTCCAAATGCTGAATAGTATTTATTTCAAACTTACAAGTGGAAAAAAAGTTAGTTATACAGATTCAATACCACTAAGAACAGTGGCCTTACATTACACTATACTCACTTTTTGGCTGTGTGCCGAGTCAATCTTATCATCAGTTTCCGTGCTTCTTCTGGACTGTTCTTTGTGTCTTTTACAAAGGATACAGGTTTCTGGAGTCCATGTTTTTCCACAAGTTCTGATACACTGCAATAATTGTCAAAAAATATCATCAATTGAACTACATAGTTCTTCCCAATTATATCACTAAGAGTCCCAAACAAAAGAGAAAGACTTTCTCTTAAAAGAAAAACACAATATTTTATTTATTTTTATGGTTGTGACACATTAAAAACACCCTCTTCTTTCTTGGCAGAAATTAAATGCAATATGTACAAAATGAATAATCTGTACGATATTGACCAAGTGGTGCTGCAAACCACATACAGTGGGGCAAAAAAGTATTTAGTCAGCCACCAATTGTGCAAGTTCTCCCACTTAAAAAGATGAGAGAGGCCTGTAATTGTCATCATAGGTAGACCTCAACTATGAGAGACAAAATGAGGAAACAAATCCAGACAATCACATTGTCTGATTTGGAAAGAATTTATTTGCACATTATGGTGGAAAATAAGTATTTGGTCAATATCAAAAGTTCATCTCAATACTTTGTTATATATCCTTTGTTGGCAATGACAGAGGTCAAACATTTTCTGTAAGTCTTCACAAGGTTGGCACACACTGTTGCTGGTATGTTGGCCCATTCCTCCATGCAGATCTCCTCTAGAGCAGTGATGTTTTGGGGCTGTCGCTGGGCAACACGGACTTTCAACTCCCTCCAAAGGTTTTCTATGGGGTTGAGATCTGGAGACTGGCTAGGCCACTCCAGGACCTTGAAATGCTTCTTACGAAGCCACTCCTTCGTTGCCCGGGCGGTGTGTTTGGGATCATTGTCATGCTGAAAGACCCAGCCACGTTTCATCTTCAATGCCCTTGCTGATGGAAGGAGGTTTGCACTCAAAATCTCACGATACATGGCCCCATTCATTCTTTCCTGTACACGGATCAGTCGTCCTGGTCCCTTTGCAGAGAAACAGCCCCAAAGCATGATGTTGCCACCCCCATGCTTCACAGTAGGTATGGTGTTCTTTGGATGCAACTCAGCATTCTCTCTCCTCCAAACACGACGAGTTGTGTTTCTACCAAACAGTTCTACTTTGGTTTCGTCTGACCATATGACATTCTCCCAATCCTCTTCTGGATCATCCAAATGCTCTCTAGCAAACTTCAGACGGGCCCGGACATGTACTGGCTTAAGCAGGGGGACACGTCTGGCACTGCAGGATCTGAGTCCCTGGCGGCGTAGTGTGTTACTGATGGTAGCCTTTGTTACGTTGGTCCCAGCTCTCTGCAGGTCATGCACTAGGTCCCCCTGTGTGGTTCTGGGATTTTTGCTCACCGTTCTTGTGATCATTTTGACCCCACGGGGTGAGATCTTGCGTGGAGCTCCAGATCGCGGGAGATTATCAGTGGTCTTGTATGTCTTCCATTTTCTAATTCTTGCTCCCACAATTGATTTCTTCACACCAAGCTGCTTGCCTATTGCAGATTCAGTCTTCCCAGCCTGGTGCAGGTCTACAATTTTGTTTCTGGTGTCCTTCGACAGCTCTTTGGTCTTCACCATAGTGGAGTTTGGAGTGTGACTGTTTGAGGTTGTGGACAGGTGTCTTTTATACTGATAACAAGTTCAAACAGGTGCCATTAATACAGGTAATGAGTGGAGGACAGAGCAGCCTCTTAAAGAAGACGTTACAGGTCTGTGAGAGGCAGAAATCTTGCTTGTTTGTAGGTGACCAAATACTTATACATAATGTGCAAATAAATTCTTTCCAAATCAGACAATGTGATTGTCTGGATTTGTTTCCTCATTTTGTCTCTCATAGTTGAGGTCTACCTATGATGACAATTACAGGCCTCTCTCATCTTTTTAAGTGGGAGAACTTGCACAATTGGTGGCTGACTAAATACTTTTTTGCCCCACTGTATACCACCTTACTTTCTCTGAATATGTTTGCATAAATTTATTAAAGGCTGTTGAATTGTAAATCATTGGGATTCTCTAAGCATGAATGGCATTAGAACACCATAATGCATGTTACACTCTAGATGTCACAATTCATACACATTTTTAATTTGCCATCTCTCAATTTAGAGTGTGGAAAGGATAGTGGATGGATTCTTATGAGGAACAGATTAACTAATCATCTACCTTTTTTAGTTAACCAGCTAAGGCAATCTGAACAATAGTTTTTCAAGTTGATAATAACTTCTCTGCTAAGGTGGTCAATCAAGAATAGCTCAGATTTAATGTATGATATGGACGCCAATGGTCTGTATAAACTAATTCTTGGTACTATGGATGAAGCACAACATACACTAGACCTGGCATTCTGATATGAAGAAGGAAGGGTTCTGTGCAATACCTCTGTCTTGAACAGATTACTTTCCATGTAGATTAAAATTGTTAACCACTGTGACTTTTAGATGGAATAACAAAATGGCTGACATGGTCTGCTGTAGGCTCCTAATGAATCTAAAACTTGGAAATGTTCTTGCCCTGATCAACATGGAGAAATTACTCAATTGTAGACATTCTTCCTCCCAAGTACTTTGTTTTCTCTCACATACTACATCATTTTTGTCTATGTAACAAAGCTACATTTCCATCTATTTACAGAAAAACCATGGCCAAAGAGTAATTTCAGTGATGATTACAATAATACTTGCCCTATGGACCTTTTTTATCCTCACAAACCTGGACTTCAGAACTATCCAATAAACACTGAACTAATAAAGTTAAAGTAGTGAGAGATATAGGTTAAGAAAGGAACTTCTTACCTAAGAATTTGTTCCAATTCATCAACTTTATTGTGAAGATCATTGGCAATGTCTGTTTCAAGGCTGGAAAAGATATAGGAAATTTGAATATATCACAATAAAAAAATGTCACAATGAAGAAATAGGACTAAAAACCCAGGGCCAACATCATCCAGATTTGCTGGGACTAAAATAATCATAGTTTATTTATTAAATTCACAGTTGATAGAAGATAATTTTTTTCATGACACTGGAAGTACTTCCTTCCATTACCAAATTACACTACCTATATAAGGGTCTGCAGAGGCTAGTTCTCTTAATGTTCAAATTGTTGCCTTAAACAGAGTTAGACCATCAATTCATTTAGGAGTGGCTGACATCAGTTCTACTTAGCCTCAATGTGGGATCTTTCTCATCCTTGCTGGTGATGGTGAAGAAACTAAGATTGTTGACCTGTAATGTACATGCTTTGCCATTGAAATAAAGTTTCTGTACAGCCTTCTCTCAAAAAAGATCATACATGTAGCATTATATTCCACTACTCCCTGGGACCACCGGATATTCCAGGCAATATGCATTTAAACTGAGTTTAGCAAATCCAAACTGAATTTTAAATATTTTATTTCTCAATCCTTCTACAACAAGCTCTCATCTGGTCTTTTACAGAGAGAATTAAAACCAGCAGTTTGTCACCTGCCAATATGAAGCTTTCTAGACAAAGAGGTGATGTTAAAATAAAGCATGGTCAGATGATGATTATATAACATTATATAAGTCACTATAAGTCACATCATCTTTCAGATAATGAAATTTATATAAATAACTGTGGATATCTCATAGGTATTAATGATGGCAAAAGTATTTTTTTAAAAAAAATCATCCCACAATACTCAATGTTTGAAGAATGACAATACTCACCCCAGACCTCTTTGAGGGAGACATTCTAAGATATCATAGCACAGAGAAAGCTGGTCATCACGTTTGCAGCTGTAAATACATTCTAAAGCGCTCATCATTAACAGAAGTTGATCTGAAATTATTTTTTGCTGACTCTAAGAGAGAAAGAAAGGTAATGGTCCTTTGCTATGTTCCAGAGTGTTTGTCAGTTTGCTGTTAATGTCTCTAGTATCTAAGTACTCTAATACTCTGCACAATACTCTGTGTAGTGTCATTACAGTTGTATAGTCAACCTAGTAAGATCTTTATAAAAAAAATTCAAAATTTCAATTTGGTATTTTAGAAAATCATACTACCCATAATGGAAGCTCAGGAATGAACACAGGAATCAGGAGGTATGTTCAATTTAGTTTACTTCGTTTTGAAAGCCTTCTAAATTGTGTTTTCATCAGGCAATTTATAAAAAGAAAGTATTTCTAATTATAAAGCTTTTAACTTAACTATGTGTTACTTTCTTACAGAAATAGCATTAACATATACTATAGTTTTAGTTTCCCTCCACTACTGCTTGCAGCCATTCTATAACTGTATATTGCCTGCAAAATAAATAAAAAAATTATCAAAACAAGAAGCCACTCAAAATGGAGAATTATAAAGCACTGTACCAAGAAGTTACTATAAAGATCCCTTAATCTCTTTTATTTTTCCAGTCTCTGTATTTCACAATTCAGCAATTACATTCAGAACAAGTGCTTCATGTAAAATAATTAAGACTGACAATATAATCTATTGAGAACTAAGTCCCACCAAGTTCAATTGCATTTTCTACCAGGTTAGCTGATATAAGATTGCAACTCTGACACTCTCATTGGATTCCTTTGTGCTCATTAAGATCATTCACAAGACTACTTAAAATTAGGACTGCACAAATTGTCTGAAATGGCACTTCACTTACAAGAGAAGCTGATACTGATGGAAGTTTATTATGGGTACTTGAGACTTCTTGAAATCTTCTGGGCAAGTGTCCACATGCTGAGAAGAAAATCTCATTTTGGAGGACTTTGGTTTTTACTGATAAAATCTGCTTCATCTAAAGAGTTGCCTCAGTGGCAATGCCTAATTCCAAGTTCTAGGACGCCATTAGCCATTTAACAAATATTTGGATACCCTTTTTTCATATTAGTTCATTAAATAGTTTTCTATACCCCTAAACAATAAATTGAACTTACTAATGGTTTAGAATGTTCAAATATTTTCAAAGGGAATGTCAGGTCTTCTTTTGCCAATGTTACCAAGTACTCTCTGAGAAGCTCATTAGCAATGCCTGGAGACTCATTTTCACACCGGTGTAAGAAGGGGACCATCCATTGGTAAGCATTTTTGACATATCTGTCTTCTGATGACTGGAAAATGAAATATCTTTTCATTAATCAGAGACACAACATAAAATAAAGACAGAGCTATGCTAAATTAAGGTAAACTCAGCCCATAAATGTAGCTCAACATGTTTCCTTTTTCTGATCTTTAAGCTTTCTTTTTCTAATGCCACTGTAAAAGATTTTAGAGTGCCACTGATGTTAAATTATGCCATGGCTCCACATAGATTTTACATGACTTTCACCTTATCTCCCATCCATACTGGAGGGGGAAGTTTATCTGTTTATATAAAGGGTATATCCTGGATGGTATTTTCAGTAATACTGATCACCAGAAGGCATTCTGGTAGCGGTCCCCAATCTTTCTGGCTCCATGGACTGGTAGCGGCAGCAATGGCAGTAGTGGTGGGGTGGGGGGAGGATGGTTTCATGCACACAACCTAATTCTGAAGCTTCGTGCGCTTACCCGCTGCTTGCATGCCCTGGTTCCCAACAGGATGCGGACCAGTACCGGTCCATAGACCGGGAGTTGGGGACACCTGCATTATGGGACTGGTTTCATACTCATCTAAAATGCAATAATCCATACATTTAACCCCACAAAAAAGAATTGGCTACAGATGCCCGACAAGTCATAATAAGGATGAAATTGATCCCATACTGCCTCTTTGTGGTCAATATCACTGTAAAAGCATATTTTATGTTGCACATTATACTGATCTCTTATCTCTTTATTAAAAATGAATTAATATTGTAATATGAATATTTTCAGATCATTCTAGGGAAGAGCAGTATGAACTAAAACCTCATAAGTGTTGCTTTACAGCAAAGATGGGGTAAATTATTATGAAAAAGGAAAGTGTTTAGTCCATTCTTAAGAATTTTTTTTTCCATATCGATACTACTAGAGTACTCTGAAACTTTACCAAAAGCTTTCCTGAAGTAATGCTCCCAATGTTGTACTGATAAGCAAATACATCAGCAACACAGAGAATAGTAATTATGCCTCAGCTTTTCTCTTGGATTCTACCAATATCCAACTTACCCATTCTGGAAATTTAAAATGTGAACTTTTTATACTGTTGGCAATGAGCAACCCATTTTCCCCTCATTCAGAAAAGATTAATTGTCTTTGAGAAAGCAGCACACCCATGTTATCTAAAATAAATGATGTTTATCAGAACATCAATCAGGGTTAAATTGTTCATCCAATCTTCTGAACTCCTAAGAGTAATTTTTCGTAGATGTAGATAAAAATAAGATGATTTCATGCAAGATAAAAGGACTGTAATTTTGTGTAAGGCAAAATTTCATTGCAAAACAAAATAACTCTTTCTTTCAATCTTACCCACCATGGGGCAAAAACTAATACACATACATTTGACATTAACAGCCTTAGCGTCTCAATATTTTCCATTTGCTGTAACTCTTTTAACTTCAAAGTAATGTCACATCCAGTCTCATAAACCAGTGTCTCCAATGTAACCAGATCATCACAGAGAGAGCGAAGACCAGGAATATTCCTTTCCATGCCAAGGCGAACCAATGAGAGAGCAGAATCTACCTATTTAAACCACAAACAGAGAAGAGAATGAAATTAGAATGTCAAACCATTAGTGAGCAAGATTTTCAGAACTGAAGAAAGTTGTTTCAAACACAATTCACAACTCTGATCTGGTTGCAATACCATTTTATAATGGTATTTTATATTGAACTATTAATACTAAACTCTGAAATTCAGTCATACCAGATATCAAACTGAGCAGATTTAATCCCCAAAATTTCTTATACAGTTAACATATAGTATCTTATCTGAGATAGAGGAATGGCTAGCTTTTATTTGGCTTCCAGTCAGATCTAAATCATTTGTCCCTAACTTCACTACAGAAGCCCTAGGACAGAGACTTGTACGTGAAGTGAAAAATAATCTAAAAAAATAGAGACAAATAGTTATGACAAGTGAGGATTTTGTAAACTTGAAAATATACCACCAGCTTCACATGCTATCCATCTATGAGATTTCAAGAAAGTGCATGTGAAATTGCTAATTTTCTAGCAATTGTTACAAATGTTACTTGTGCCCGACATTACTACTCTCTAAAATTGGCATGGCAAATAAGAATTTACATCTCCACACCTATGAGATAGAACATGCTGTTAGGCACCTTTCTCAGTTTTAGAAGTAGAACTGTCACAACTTACTATAATTAATAACTAATGTCTTGAACATTCATGAGGATATTGAGGTGGCTATAACTGAAAAAAGACCACTTTCACAAAGCTTTCCTCTGAACTTATGAACAAGAACATAAGTAAAAGATAGCTGCTATATTATTTTAAAGAATTTTTTAATTTATTTATACTCATACTGTGAATTTGAGACTAATGGAGCTGTATATATAATCCTCTTTTTTAAAAGACACTGGACTAAAAGTAAAACTGGCTTTTTTGAATGCAAAGACAACTTTCAAGATCTTTGTCTTTTACAAGCACTTTATAAGGGAGGCCTTCGAAATAGGCAGAAGCCCACAATAACATTCTTCTATAGTTTGGTGAACATTTTAAAACAGGAAACCTATTTTAAATGTACTGATTATAGCTCAACAGAATAGTGGAAGATAAACTGACATCTCCCACTTACCCACCTTTGTTGCTGAAAAAACACTATAAAGCTATAAAAATTCTATAATAAAACTAGTAACCTAATTCTGATATGGTAGATCACATGTGAAAATATTCCTTTATATATTGCATATTCACTACATATAATTTCCAAAGTCAATCTCCAAAGAGAATATGGAGATTTTCAATCATCCAGGACAGTCACGGTTGTCCCAAAGGTGCTTTTTCAAAAGGCAACTGTACTTTGTTTTTCCTTGAAGATGTTTTACTTCTCATCCAGTCAGAACTGAAGAAGCTTCTTGAATGAGAAGCAAAACGTCTTCAAGGAAAAACAAAGAAAGTCCTGTTGCCTTTTGAAAAAGTACCTTTCGGATAATATCCAAAGGGAAGCACAGCATATGAAATATAATCAGATTTAATCTATATGAAACTGTATGTTTTAACTCCATAAAACAAAGTATATGAGGACTTCAAAATAAAAAAAAATACATCCATAGTCTTGTGTTTACCTGCATAGAGTAATTTTCTATCTCCTCTGCTCGTTTCCAGTACCAGTCTGTTACTAAATCTATTGAAAGGTCAGTTGCTCTGTATTTCAACAATTCAGGTTGACAGTCAAACAAAATTTCACTTTCATCTTGAAGAACTGGATCAATAATTAATCTGAGCATCACAAACAAAAATAAAGATGCAGAATCCAGAAATCAGATGATTTATATGGAAAAGGAACTGAATGCATGAGTTTAGCAACTAGTGGCTATAAAACTCAATATGATTATTTTCAAAGAACCATTATCAAAAAGAAAAAAGGACCTCCGCCCAAAAAAGCCATATCTGTCTTGTATACCATATCAACAAGTTCATGTTACTTTTATCTCCTCCTTTAGTGATTCAGCTATTTTTATTCCTAATTTTTAATTTCATTGTAGTTGGGTACGCTACTTCTGATTGGCCTATGACCAAAACCGAATTACTATTACTATTACAAATCCTTTCCAAAGATTTAAAACACATATATATTAGTCTTTAAATTAATTGTATTTCTCTTGTTTTAGTTGTTGTGACTCACTAGAATCATTGAGAATTGGGTGATATACAAATTTGGTAGAGATAGATATATAATAGATAGATAGACAGACAGACAGACAGACAGACAGACAATCTGATTCATTTCTCTTTTAAACATTTTATTCTGAGAAATTAGTATATTAAAAAATCATAGAAAGGATCTAATTTAAGATTTACATTGATATTTCTAGCACATAAAGGAAACAAAAAAGGTGATTGCACCTACTACATTTCCATTCATTACTAAATAATTAAACCTTATTGCTGCATCAACAGGAGTTTATGTACGTACACATTTTTATTACACTACTGGAAGTGAATAAATTAGTCTCTGTATACAAGCAGAAAAGTGTATCTAATGTACAAATGGGTTTCTCTTGTGTTCAGAACTGGGCCTCTTCAATTCTAACTGGGTGCAAAATTTTTGTCCACAAGGGTATTGTGATTAACTCCTGACTGCAACTCATGATGATAGGAGCATTGAGAATGGATATTGTCGAGTGATTTCCGGGACCTTGCTGAAACCAGACCTAGGGAGGCGATCGTCCGCCCCTTAGGTCCGATATTCGTCTGTTGGTGGGTCCGTTTGGGCCGAATGCCACCCCGGAGAGGTGGCCACTGAAGGGTGAATCTTTGAGGAACGCAGGCCGGCAGTAGCCAGCTCGCAGAACTCAAAGCAGCCCCTGGAACCGACAGAAGAAAGGTGGACCGCATTTATGCGTTCCGCCATTAACAGCTGTTTTGCGGAGACGGAGAAAAAGCGGAGTTTGACAGCAAGCAGCCGGCCCGGGTAAGACTTTGCTTCCTTTATTTTGGCAATGTGGACTTTGATGTTAAACGCCTTTTCAAAAGTCTGTCTTCAATTAAACCAGGAAGCCTGAAGGGAGGAAGGAGAGGTTTTTTTCCTTCCCCCCCTCCCGTACAAGTGGCGGTTTAAGCTACTACAACAAAAAGAAGAACAAATTTGATTTACCTTAAACTCTTTAAAAGTCTAAAGTCGAGGAAATATATTTGCCTTTTAAAAGAAAAGTAATATTTTCATCGGGAAAGCCATTCTTGTTTTCATTTTGCTTTTTTTTAAAGTTTTTCCCATCTACTCTGAATAACTCTCTATTTTGTTTTTTGTTTTGTTTTTTTCTTCCCTGGCTAAAGCCTGGGAAAGTTACTTGTTGCTAGCTTTTTTTCCCTTTGTTCTCGGCAGCTGTGGTTTGTTTAGAGTGAAAGTTTTGGCTGAATGCCCAGACATTCCTATCTTTTGCTACAAGTTATCTAAAGAGACTCTGGGTTTTTTTCTTTCCCTTTCCCTTTTTGTCTGTGGCTGTATAACGTTTATTTTAAGAAGAATTGAACATCAAGAATTAGACTAGTTGGATTATAAATTGGACAAATTTTATCACACCTTTTTTTTTTCTTTTTCTGGGTCAGGATTTTGTTGTGTTATTTTTAATTTTTGTTTTTTTGTGTGTGTGTTGGATTTTCTTTTTTTTTGTTTTCCTTCTTCATTATTTTTATCAATTTGGGATTGCTTTTTTACTTTTTATTTTGCTTTGGTTTGGTTTTTTGGTTTTTGCCTCTGGGTAAATTTTTTATTTCTTTTTTAAGATTAGGGGGGCTTCCTGTTATCCTGCATCTTTTTTTTTTTAGAACTATTTTTTTTTCTCTTTCTCTTTTTTTTGGAAATATGTTTGGCTTCCTCTCCTAACAATAGGAGGATAAGGGATTACAACTGGCCATCGGGCCCTCTGGTGGATTACAATTATAATTGGCCATTGGGCCATCTGGTGGATTATAAAATAGCAGAATAACCCAAAGATGGCGACTTCAAATTTGGGGAAGGGGACTAAAAAGGCAACTTCTGCTCCTGCTTCATCATCGGCGAGCCCTGTCCCCCAAAAATCAATTTTTACAACAAGAAAAGGTGGAACCCCAGTCTAAAGATATTCAAGCAATATTACAAGCAATTGCAGAGATGAAAATGGATATGAAAATGGAGTCAGATAAAAATAAAAAAGAGTCAGACAAAAATTTTGAGGATTTGAAAAATGATCTTGTTAAAATGGATCAAAAAATGGAAACCTTCCAACAGGCGATTATAGATAACCAACAAAGGATGCAAAAAATAGAAGATAACGTCGGTGGAAGTGGATCAGAAATTAGAATACCTCCAAGGAGAGAATCAGAGATTGGCGCAAATAAACGCAGAATTGGAAGACAACATGGCCGTGGCGGAGATGGAAAGGTCATCATATTTTTAAAGATTTCAAAATGTTATAGAAGAGAAAGATGAGAATCTGTTGGAGCTGATGAGTGAGCTATTGGCGGAGTTGTTCGGAACAGAAAAGGATCAAATGGAAAAAGAGATAGATCAGGTCTTTAGAGTTAACTCAAGCTATGCTAGAAAAAATAAGAGTTCCTAGGGAAATTCATGTAAGATTTGTTAAAAGATCCGTAAGAGATGACATCCTGAGAGCAATAAGAGATCAACCGCTGAAATATAAAGAAAAAGAACTTGTAGTTCTTAAGCAAATTCCTAGAAGGATAAGAGAAGCCCGAAGAGAATATCAATTTTTAACAAAGAAATTGTTTAATAAAGGAGTCAATTTCAGATGGCTGATTCCAGAAGGAGTGTTAATTTTTTGGGATACGAAAAGATACAGATTGAACACCCCACTTCAAGTGGAGGAATTTTTCAATAATCATAGAGATTTTTTGGAAAGAGGTGAAGCGGAGCCTAAGAAACAAGAGGAAATGAACGTGGCTGGAACATCTAAACAGATGGAAGAGGATGAACCTAAAAAGACACAAACAGAGGAAGATGTAAGACTGAAAGATCAGAGACAGATAACCTCACCTAGAAGATTGAGGGCTAGAAATAATTGAAGTTATGGAGGAGATTGGAGTTTTTTCAATAAACATAAATGGTCTGAACTCTCCTTCAAAAAGGAGAAAAATATTTACTAGACTACAAAAACTAAAAAAGGATATAATTTGTATTCAAGAGACACATATTAAGAGACAACATCTTAGAATTTTAGAACAATCTAAATTGAATAACTTTATGCTTCCTTGGCAATTCAAAAGAAAAGAGGTATAGCTTTGTATATAAAAGAAAAGTTGAACCCAAAACAAATGTATGCTGATGAAGAGGGGAGAGTATTAATAGTAGAAATTACATGGAATCAAAAACAAATATTGATGGTGGCAATATATGCACCCAATGAGAAGCAAGACCAGTTTTACCAACAATTACATGATAAACTAGTGGATTTAAATTACGAAAATATTTGCTTATTAGGAGATTTTAATGTAGTAGCTGATGTAATACAAGATTATAAAAGTTCCAAACAAGGGAAAAAAGGAGGAAACGTTCTACCGAAGACCTTTTTTAAAAATGAAAGAGGAATTGCTTCTACAAGATGTTTGGAGAGAGATGAATCCGGAAAAGTTACAATATACATTTTATTCAAATCGCCATAAATCATGGTCAAGAATTGATATGATATGGATGTCTCAAAACTTGAAGACTATAATACAAGAGGTCGAAATAGAACCTAATATTTGGGCAGATCATAATCCACTTAAAATGATTTGGAAAGGAACCAAGAAACAATTAAGATGGTCATTAAATAAATCTATATTGAAAGAGAAAGAATTTTTACAATTAGCAACAAAAGAAATGGAATTTTTTTTTTAAATAAATAAGAAAGAAGAAACCTCTCTTCAAAATGTATGGGATACGGCGAAATCATATTTTAGAGGTTTGGTTATAACGTATACTGCCAAAAAGAACAAAAAAAAGAAGCAAGTACAGTTGAGGCTGAAAGAAGAAATTAAAAAATTGGAATTGGAATTACAAATCGACCCACAAAAGAAGGAACTAAAAGCACAAATGGAATTGATAAAACATAAATTAAATTTATCCGAGATGGAGATGATGGCACAACAGATTAAACAATCCAAACAATTTTTTTTTGAAAATGCTAATAAACCAGGAAGATGGCTTTCATATAGATTGAAGAAAGAAAGAGAAAAGAGAATGATAAGTAAATTACAAGATTCAAAAGGCGAGATATATTGCCACAATGATGTGACGGAAAAAATTGTTAAAGATTATTATGAGACATTGTATAAGGCAGAGGTGGTCTCTGAAGAAGCAATAAAAGATTATTTAATTAGAGCTGATCTTCCAAAGGTGCCAGAGAATATGCGACATATTTTAAATGAGAAGATAACAATGATGGAGATCACAGAGGCAATAAAAAGACAAAAGAAGGATAAAACCCCGCGGCCTCATGGGCTCCCTGCAGAAGTTTATGTAGCTTTACAAGATACAGTAAGCCCGATTTTGAAAGAATTGTACAATGAAATTTTTTTAGAGACAAAAATATCAAATTCGTGGACTGAAGCTAATATTACCTTGATACCTAAAGAAGATACTGATCTTACACAAATCAAAAATTATAGACCAATATCGCTATTAAATGTGGATTACAAAAATTTTACTTCAATAATGGCAGAAAGATTGAAGAAATTTCTGACTGAATTTATTCATACAGATCAAAATGGTTTTTTGCCTAAAAGACAGATAAAGAACAATTTAAGGATTATTTTAAATGTTTTAGAATATTATGAACACCAGCCAGGGAAACAGATGGCACTTATATTTCTTGACGCAGAAAAAGCTTTTGATAATTTAAATTGGCAATTTATGTTTCAACAATTGATGGAAATGGACTTTGGTAAAAACTTTATAAATGCGATCCAAGCAATATATAATAAACAAACAGCAAAGTTATTTTTAAATGGAAAATATACAGATGGCTTTGACATCAAAAAAGGCACAAGACAGGGATGTCCACTATCCCCCCTGTTATTTATTCTTACACTGGAGGTGTTGGCTAGCGACATTAGACAAGATACGGAAATTAAAGGATTGGAAATAAAAGAACAAAAATATAAACTACAGGCTTTTGCGGATGATTTAGTTTTTATTATAGAGGAACCATTGGAACCAGTTACTATATTTCTGCAGAAAATAGAGGAATTTGGAAATGTAGCAGGCTTGAAGATAAATAAAGAAAAGACTAAAGTATTAACAAAAAACCTAACAGACAAACAGAGATCTCAACTTACAGAAAGATTAAATCTTCAAATGGCTAAAAAAGTTAAATATTTAGGAATTTATTTAACATCAAAATATACAACAATAAAAGAAGATAACTATGAAAAACTAATGAAACAAATAAAGGTAGATTTGGAAAAGTGGAAAAATCTTCAATTGACATTTTTAGGCAGAATAGCGACTGTGAAGATGAACATTTTACCAAAAATACTTTTCCTATTTCAAACGGTCCCTGTTAAATTGGGTAAGAAATTTTTTGATGATTTAAATTCAACAATATTGAGATTTATATGGCAAGGGAAGAAAGCACGAATCAAAACTAAACTATTACAAGAAACAAAAGATAGAGGGGGCTTTGGACTTCCGGACTGGAGACTTTATTATCAAGCATCTATGTTACTTTGGCTCAAAGAATGGATTACGCTGAGAAATAAACGACTTCTTTACTTAGAGGCACATGACTTACAATTGGGCTGGCATGCGTTCTTATGGTATGAGAAAAACAAAGTACATAAATATTTTCAAAGACATGCCATAAGGAATGTTTTGTTTTCAGAGTGGGAGAAAATTAAACATAAAATTTATATGAAAATACCAGAGTGGCTTTCAACAATGGAAGCATTTGCCTATCCAAATTTAATTAACTATGACAACCTTGTTACTTATAAAGACATTTTAGATAAGGATGGAAAACTTAAAGACAGACAAACTCTTCATCAACAAGGCATTGACTTAACATGGTGGTCCTATCTGCAAATTCAAACAAGATATGAAAAAGATGTAAAAGTAATGGACTTTTATAAAGAACAGACATTATTTGACAAAACACTTTTGAAAACAGATGAAAATTTGATTAAGAAACTTTATAAATTTCTATTAAATTGGAAGATGGAAGAAGAACAAGTAAAAGAAACAATGATAGTGTGGGCAAAAAACTTTGGATATTCCATAGACTTAGAAGACTGGGAAAAGCTTTGGGAGAGAAATATTAAACTTACTAAAGCAGCTTCATATAAAGAGAATTTATATAAAATGTTTTATAGATGGCATATGACACCAGTTAGATTAGCGAAAATGTTTAAAAATGTATCGAATATTTGTTGGAAATGTAAAGAAAAACCAGGTACTTATTATCATATTTGGTGGATGTGTCCTAAAGCTAAGAAAATTTGGTTTAAAATTCATAAATGGTTAGTAAAGATGACTAAAATACAAATAGAATATAAACCAGAATTATTTTTGCTAGGAATATTAGGATCTAATTATGGTAAAGAGAATGAATATTTAATATTACATGTATTGACAGCAGCGAGAATTGTATTTGCTCAATTTTGGAAAAATGAAAATTTACCACACGATCAGATTATAATTCTGAAAATTTTAGAATGTGCAGAAATGGACAGATTGACGTTGGAGATTAAAGAGAAAGAGGATTCAGTGTATTTTAGGACATGGGAAAATTTTTATCAATGATTAGCATTATGTTAGAGCTAAATTATATTTAATTAGTAAGCTTTTATTTTATGACTATATTTAGTATTAATGATTATAATTATTTAGTATTGTATTAATTACTGTTACTCAATACGTGTACCCGGACGAGAGTCTGCTTGTGTAAGCGTTGGATTTTTTGTGTGGGGGTAACCCCACTACTGTACCTATCCCTACCCCTATTCCCATCCCTATCCCAACTCCATTCCCTAACCCCATCCTTTACCCATATTATTCCTATCCTTCCCATACCCATATAAAATTTAATAAAATATATTTAAAAAAGAAGAAGAGAGAATGGATATTGTCTTCTATCCTTGTTATCATGGTAGGAATTCTACTAAATGTGTCTTACTAAGCAACCAAATTAACAATTTAACTCTATAGAGCAGGGGTGTCAAACTGCCGGCCCACGGGACGGATGCGTCATAGCGAAACCACGCCCACCCTATTGCCAGCAATGGAAAAAAAGTCACAATATGTTGCAACACGTCACGTTGCGAGTTTGACACCCCTGCTATAGAGCAACCTGCACCATTGTTCAAGAACAAGAAGTATACAGATATAACTTTGTGCATTTATCCAGATTTCTATGCATGACTACTTCCATTACAAAAAGTAAAGTGTTCAATGCCACTTTCTTATAAAAAGACTGGGGTAGAAAGAAACTTTATGAGAAAACAGTCAGGAAAAAAGGAAAAGAAAAGACATGATAAAAATATTGTAAATAATTATTTCATTTTTTATTTAAAACATTTATATAGCCACCCATCTTACATCAACTCTGGGTGGCTTCCTATAAGCAATTAAAGCAATATCAATTACATACCAAATACAGAATTGGGAAGTTCTGTACTTCTAAAAAGAAACAATTTAATCCCTATTATCTTGTCATATAAAAAGCTAGTTCTTTGAGCAGAGGTTAGTGCTACTAGAATCTAATTAGTTATGAGTAGGAGACCTAATGTAATGCCACCAACCCCATGACATGATATTATTAGGAAAAAAACTCAGAGAAGAGGAAGTAGCCTCCATATAAGAAATCTATGGTTATTCAGATCATGGGGAAAAAAAATTAAACTATATGTATCCCAAAACAAGAAAGCCAGCTCTGATTAATAAACCTAATTTTATCATAGCATATATCCAAAGCTTTGAACTGTTCTTCATCTGTTTAGGACTTCAAGTTCTCTCAAGAGACGAAACAACTGCAGAAAGCTTATTGCATGCAAAAATATGGAAAAATAATGCAATATGTACAGTGGAAGTTTGGGTTATAAAGTTGACTGAACTTGCAGAAATAGAGAAGTTGACCACTTTGGTCATGGAAAAAAAATGACAAAGATTTTTTTTTTTTTGAAAGACTAAAAACTTTATGTGGACTTTTTGTTGAAAAAACAAGACTGAATTAATGATTTGGGGATTAAAAAGGGCTAAAGAGGATGGGGAAAAGAATTGGTTGATAATTATAATTATTCAATAGAAAGATTAGCAAATGTTTTCTTTTCATTCCTTTTTTCTTACTTTTTATCTTTTTTGTTGGCTTCTTTTGAATACTTTTACTGTATCAACAATTCTAAAAGAAATATATATTAAAGAGAGAAAGAGAAAAGTTGCAGTTGGTATTCTACTTTCAAAGGAGAATGCAGAAAGACTGCAGATGAAGGATTTCCCACGGATAGTTCCTACCGAACTTAAAGAGACTGAATCACTAATGCAAATATCAAATTAAATTAACATATACTTACTTGCATGGTGGCCCTTCACACCAATCTTCTTCTCTGTGTTTTTTCTCACTCCAAGGAACAATCGCAAGTGCACTTTCTCTGCAGCTGTGGCAAATATAGAAACAAAAGACAGGTAGTCCTCGACTTACAACAGATCGTTCAAAGTTACAAAGGCAACTGAAAAAAGTGACTTATGACTGTTTTGCACGCGTATAACCGTTGCAGCATCCCCATGGTTACGTGATCAAAATTCAGACACTTGGCAATTGACTCATATTTATGACGGTTACAGCATCCTGGGGTCATGTGATCACCTTTGGCAATCTGGGGAAACCAGATTCAGTTAACAACCGTGTTACTGACTTAACAACTACAGTGATTCACTTAACAACTGTGGCAAGAAAGTTGCAAAAACGGGGCAAAACTCACTTAACAAATGTCTCACTTAGCAACAGAAATTCTGGGCTCAATTGTGGTCGTAAGTTGAGGACTACCTGAATACCATGTGTTAAAAATCTAATCTAATGAAATGCACAGTTTGGAGTACACGATCATGGTTGATCAACCGCAATGCTCTCCATTACATTACTACTTCCAATAGTCATAGTTTTTCACTAATCAAAAGTATAGTGATGAAAGATGGCACAAAATGTACAAGCTTTGCCTGTTCATTTATGAGATCTAAGCTGGCAAGTGATTGACCAGAAAGTTAATCTTGTAATTACAATGGACAACTAAATGAAAATGTAAGTAGTGTGCAGTTCTTATGAGAAAGGCAAATTCTCTATTTGAAATAATTAGAAAGGGAATTGAAAATAAAACTGTCAATAGAATTATGTCCTTGTGCAAATCTATGGTTAGAGTACTGTCTATAGTTCTTGTGACCACACCTTAAGAACATTAAAGACATTTGTGTTTTCAAGTCAATTTTTGACTACTGGCAAATGTCTGGACTAGTCCCTGCTGTTTTCTTGGCAAAGTTTTTTTCAGAATTGGTTTGTCCTTGTCTCCTTCCTAGGGCTGAGAAAGAGTGACTGGCTTAAGGTCATCCAGCTGGCTTTATGTCTCAGGTGGGATTAGAATTTACATCTCCTAGTTTCTAGCCTTAATCACACTATGGCAGTTGGAAAACTTTTTTTTTTTTATTACAAAAATAAGTAAATATAAAACCACCATCACCACCCAAAAGAAAAAAAAAGGGAGAAGAAGAAAGACTACAGTATGGGAAAACATATTAGAAATATATAAAATCATGCATGACACAGGTAACATGGAGAGATTTTTTTTCTTCCTCCTCTCTGGCAATGTTAAAACTTTACATCATTCATTGAAATTAAATATAGGGACTTTCAGGACAGATAGACAGGAAGTAATACTGTTAAACAGGTTAAATTGTGGAATTTGCTACCAGCAGTCTTGCTATTGGCAGCAAGTTAGAAAGGTTTGAGAGCAATTTATTACCTTCTCAATCACAAGCAGCCTGCCTTAAATCCTGTTTGTATGGAACAACTATACAGTGGAGCTACTCCTATGAGCTTCCCAAACATAACCTGTTATCCACTACGCCAGGGGTCTTCAAACTTGGCCCTTTTATGACGTGTGGACTTCAACTCCCAGAATTCCTCAGCCAGCGTGCCTGGCTCAGGAATTCTGGGAGTTGAAGTCCATAAGTCAAAGAAGAGCAAAGTTTGAAGACTCCTGCACTACGCTATACTGACGCTAGACTAGATGGGCAAGACTAGATTTTTACATTCTTATGCCACTATTTGAGAAGGATCTCTTAATAAGTTCTACTAGTTAGATGTATTTATCCAAATCTAGGCTGGTTTCCAACAGAAGACTTTGCCCATTTTGCAATTCCCTCTCATTAAGCCAAATATAAATCATATTCAAGATCAGTCAACGGGAAAAACCCTAGTTTTTAAGAACATACATACTGTATTTTATATTAAAAAAATCCTCCTTCCTAGCCTGAGAACAATTGGTTATCTATCTCTGTATTTATTACAAAATCTAAAATGTAGAATTTGTTTTCAAATTGACAGAAATAGATGAATTGTGAAGGGGCAGTCTCTGAATATGCAGGTTAGTTTTCCTTAAGCAATGAATTATTATTAGAATTCTCCTTTGGGATTTAAAGGCCAAAAGTACAATTAAATCAGGGACACAAGGACTGAATGGCATGCAAGGGTGGGACAAGCTGGAATAAAAACTAAATTTGAATTAAGTAAAAGAAAATGAAATTAACTCAAAATGGTTATTTCCCATATAATTAATAAACTCTTCCTCCTGCTGGATTAAAAATTATTATTCGGCAACAAGGCTTTGGTTGAGAAAGCAAGTGTCCCTAGGGCCTAAAGATGTACACTCCTGCATTAAATGGATATTTGCATTTAATCTGCAAAGATTTTAATATGCCAAAGGAACCAGTAGGGATGGCAAAATAATTAAATCAAAACTGGCACCAAGGGAGAATTTAACTTTTTCCTTGGTTAAGGAAAGCCAAGAACTTTCTTTGCTTTGGGGGTAGCCTCTGGGTATTAAATTTCCCCCACCAAACTTTCTTTAATTAATTTACATTTCAAAAGATCAGTACATTAAATGTAAGGACTAGCTTAGTGTCAAGTAAAATCTTGCCTACAAAAGAAAGGTTTTCAAGGTTGGTGAGCACATTTTCTTAAGAACTGTTCTTTGCCATTATTTCATGCATTATTTTCTCTATCTTTAAGTTAAGTCTACACAAAGACTTTCTCTGCATTTCTGTACAGTACAATTATTGCTCTGCACCATTTGTAACAATCAAATACACAGTAACTACTGAGTGTGGGATTTAAATTCCTGATTTCTGGTTCTGAAAAGACGACACAGAAACCCTAAGGGACAAGCTGTTGCAGAATGATAATCCATTCCAAATAAGTTATAGCTAAGCTTTTAAGTCATGGTCTTGCCACAGTCACTATTCAAAATAACGCAGACCTCAAAAATGAAGGAACAGGTACTTGGACTCCTGCTTCACTGATTTAATGATATTTAATGATATTTGATCTATTTGATACTTAAGTCAGCTTCTCTCTGATGTAAAGCTCATTAGCTCTGTGCCTTCAGGACATGTCCCAGGAGTATGTTTCCAATCTATTAATAAAATGCTTCCAGTCATAGACAGTGGGGAAAGAGGGCAGGGAAAATCTTTAGTTGGTGGCCTGGAAAAATAAAGAGCCCATTTCTGTTGTTTTCTTTTTCCTACTGTTCTTCTGGAACCCAATTAGTTGAGAGAGAAGACTAATCAACATTGCCAGGTAACCATATGTAAGTGTACCTTCTCTTCAGTACTATCTCCTGCTCTCCCCCCCCCCCCAGCATCCCTCACATGTGATTGAGGGGCCGCTCATGAAGTGCCAGGCCACTGGGTGAGTCCTTCCTTAGCATTCCTATTGCACTGAATCACCACCCTCCATTGTACCAAGGATACATTTTATGAAACCATTTTTTAAACCAAGAGCTGTGATACCCTACCTCCAATTTAGGGGCTTCTGCATGCCTCTTCCATAATACCCTTGACCTGTTCCCTTCTGCCCTTTACATGCTGGGATGATGTACCTCTTTAGCTTAGAAAATTTCTTCATATCTGAAGACTTCATGCACAAGTTAGAGTTCTGAAAAGAGCTTGAAAAACTGGCCTATTACAAAACATATTTGTCTCAAACCTGGTAGGGCAATGAAGGGTTGAGGTAAATAGAGAAATTCTTGTTTCTCCTTTGCACAATGGCAATACATTGGGGTGGAGACAGATTTACATAATGTGCTGTAAAAGTTTACATTTTATCCACATATAAAATAGTCATATTCATATCTAAATATATTCATATTCTCCTATGAAAAGGAAACATAGGGCCAATCCTCTGGCTTATGTCCAGTCCTATTATATGTCCATTATAATATAATAACTTGAGCAAGTTATGTCTACTTTATGTTGCCTTCATTTCTGGAACTGATCCATCCCAATGTAATATACAACATTGTCTGCTATGTTAATCCTAACCAGGCGCTTTTATAAAGAGTTTTAATCCTTTCTGCTAATATGATGTACTTATTTTGTACTTATTTTGGCTTCACCTGGAACAGACTGAATATAAAAGAAGAGGATGATTGTACTGTTAACATGAATAAGTTAAAAGAACAAGGTTAAGTACCTTATGAATATTATTACAGAATAAATGAAGCTTTTGGAATTTAGAAATTTAAATTGGTGTGCCTCCATTTACTCTTAATATATAAACCTTAATATATAGAGCTCTAGAATCACATAGCAGCAAGACAAACGTTTACAATATGCAAGAACAAATAAATCTGTTTCACTATGGCATTAAATGTCATTTACAAACATTTTTGTAAATGTTTCTTTCTTCTAAGATTGTGGTAAATATAACAAAGGTAGGCATGGCAATGGATATACATGCAAACAGATAACCCTTTAGATTCTTTCAACAGTAAATCATTGGGGAAGCTAAAAGCATCACCGTTGGAGCTGGATACCACACCAGAAACATTTCCTCATCAAACATCATAGGTATTGCTATCATCTCAAAAATTATAAAGAACGGTTGCTGGAATTGGGTATGTCTAGTTTAATGAAGAGAAGGACGAAGGGTGACATTACAGCAGTGTTCCAATATCTCAGGGGTTGCCACAAAGAAGAGGGGGTCAAGCTATTCTCCAAAGCGCCTGAAGGCAGGACAAGAAGCAACAGATGGAAACTAATCAAAGAGAGAAACAAACGTAGAACTAAGGAGAAATTTCCTGACAGTTAGAACAATTAATCAGTGGAACAACCTGCCTCCAGAAGCTGTGAATGCTCCAACACTGGAAGTTTTTAAGAAGAGACTGGACTGGACAACCATTTGTCTGAAATGGTATAGGGTTTCCTGCCTGAGCAGGGGGTTGGACTAGGTCCCTTCCAACTCTTATTATTGTTATTGTTGTTATTGTTAAAATTAAATGTATGTTGGAAAAGTATCCAAAGCACACACAATATGTGCTAAAATTAAAATGGTAATGCATATTTATAAACATACAATTGTAAAAAAATGTGATGAGAATTATAAACTTAAAGATATTAGGTAGATAGTAGGACCTCAGTAGTTCAAAGTTAAGATATCTCATTGTAGGAAAATTGAAGGACATTAAGTCTGCTAACAATTAAATAATATGAGACATGCCAAGCATGTGTTTTACCTCATTTTCCTAAATCATACACTGCGAGCCACCAAGTTTTGGAAAATGAATTTTGATTAACATTTCAGACATTGATTTTCATTGGGATGCAATGTAAACACAGAGAGAGGGAAGCAAGCAAACAGAAGTAAGGGAACCAGTACTAGGTAAGTTTAGTGAATCCACAATGCTGGTGGAGGGGAGAACAAGGAAAAGTTGGGTCCAAGATGTACTTAACCGCAGAGGCCCTATTGTTTATGACAATGACATCCTGGTTCTTTTAAAAATAAAGTTTAATTAAAGACATTAAAAAACATAGCTATTCTTGTTTGATTCTATTAAAGAAAGGGTATTGAATGCATTTGGGACAAGCAGTTATTATCTTCTTATCATCCTTATATCACATTTAAATGTTTTGTAGAATACTCCTTTAAATTATCTTAAGCTTCTAACATTTTGCATAAAGAAATAAGAAAAATGAAACCTGTATTTGAATCTACATAAGAGATGCTTTGCCATTGCAAAAATGCTTAAGGAAGAAAAAAGCTTTTTTTGTAATAATATTCTCCAGAGTTCATCTTTCAACCAAGGCAAGGGACCATCAAGCCAAAGTAAACTCACATTATTGACCATTACATTTATAAGCCAACAGATGCCAGGTTTTTCGTTCTCTGTAAGTAAGTGAAGTCCTTTAAAATGAACCATATATAACATGTTTTCTCCACCCTGTAAAGAGATAATTTTATAGCTTCAAATAGCCAAGGAATTCATATCAGCACTCTGCCAGTAAAGAGAAAATTATGCTGCCTAAAATTAAGTGCAATATTCCAAAATGCCATCTAGGGAGCATTTCAAAGAGTAGATTAAATGCACCTCGGGCATTTGAATGATAGAAAAAGTCTCCCAGACACTGGGACATCTTTCATCGTGACTATTTATTTATTGTTTCCATTAGATATTTTGTACGGTTTTTTTTTTAATGACATCATTGGGGTAAAGAACTCCTTGGCAGTAAATACTGAATTGGTTCCTATAAACTAGATATATTGTCACACCAATGGCAAGAACATGCATTTTTGAGCCTTCAACATAGAATAGAAAGCAATGCTATTATAACAAGCTTTTGTACATTTATGAATAAAATAATCTTATATGTGTTATTTTACATTCAACATATAAAATTAAGACATGCAGGTACAGCTTCATACTATGTAAAAAATTATATAGATAATGCATTAGAGGGATAAAAAATAACATATAGATGTGATGGCCTGGATCCAAAGACTAGTACACAGGAGAAAAACTTTTGATAACTGCTTACCATACACCAATAAATGTGGGAGATATAATGAATGAAAAAAAAGATAGATCTGTTAAAATGTGTCTGCTACAAAGTCTTGAAAGAGATCATGCAAAATTCTCTTTCACTAAAGTTGCTTGTCACTCACTTCTCATGAAAGTTAAGTCAGTAACAGACCATTTAGATCTTCTTCTTCTTCTTCTACCATATCCGTTATCGGACGTTGGCGATCATGTTGGCGATCCTGTTTTTATCAGCAGCCGCACGAAAAAGTGCTGCTGAGTTTTGTCCAAACCAGTCCCTTAGATTTGAAGTCCTGTATGTTCTTCTTCTGCCTGGACCTCGTTTGCCTTCAATCTTTCCTTGAGGATTACATGGAGTATGCCATATTTTTCTGGGTGTCGCATCACATGTCCGAAATATTCTAACTTTCGTTTTTTAATTGTTTTGATGATTTCCCTTGGCTTTCCCAGGCGGCTTATCACCTTCTCATTTCTGATCTTGTCCACCCAGCTTATACGTAACAGCCGCCTGTAAATCCACATTTCAAATGCTTCTAGTCTCTTCAGGTGGCCTTCTCTCTACTCCATAGAGACCAACTCTCTACTCTTCAGAGACCAACTCTCTACTCCATAGAGCAGGATAGAAAAAATATAGATCAGAGATCCCCAACCCCCAGTCTGTGGACCAGTACCGGGCTGCGGCATGCCAGCAACTGGTCCACACAAACAAGGAAAGCCCCATCCACAGGATGCAGGCAGCACACAAAACCACGCCCCCTCTGGTCCGTGGAAAAACCTCTCTCCACGTAACCGGTCCCTGGTGCCCAAAAGGTTGGGGACTTCTGGTTTAGATGTAGTAGTGTGTTCTGCTAAAAATAAAACTTTTTGAGCCAAATCAACAAACATAATACATGATGCATACTCTGTATGTTCTGTTGCTAATAACGTATAAACATTTGCACTTAGACTCACATATAGTAAAAGATAAAAGACTCCCTTGAGCCAAAGGGAACAAGCCAAATACAGAAGGGATTTCCCACTGTCTTTTCCTAGGATTATTTTTTTACTGTCATAGTTTAGCCAACAGCCCTGGGATTTGTTAATACAATCTTCTATCAAACTACTAAACAAGTCAATCCTACTTTAGATTCCTTTTGAGATTAGACCAAGTTACCTTTAAAATATGTATACAATTTATGTTAATAAATGAGCTGCACTTACAGCTCAGTCCTAATGCTTTTCACTTACATATAAACCCAATTACTTTAAATTGGATTTATTTCCATGTATGTTTTTCCATGTATTTTTTTCTTTGCGGGAGATGGGCAACTTGGAAATGTGAAATACAAATAAAATAAACATTTGATTAAGATTCCTGAGAAATATAATCAATGCAAAAAGTACCATATTGAAGACACTACCTTAATATTGAGATAATTTCCTCTTTTTTTCTTCAAACTTTACTGGCTAGTTTCTATAACGGAATTTTAAAAACGTCCTTCAACTTCCAAAGAAACCACCCTGAAACATAATAAACTAAATTAGATTATCACCCCTTCTTCAGAAAATGTGTTGCTTTTCTGGCTATGCAACAATTTTTTTTCCTTAGTTTTCCTTGCCTTTTTCTTAGAAAAATCTTCTAAACCTTCATAGTAGACTTGGATGCTACAAAAAAGATGTGTGTGTGTGTGTGTGTGTGTTGCAACATTGTTTTGCTGACAAGCACAATTGAAGGCAACATAATTCATTTTTCTAGTTATTTTGGAATGGTAGATGGTATATGTTATTTCATTTCTTTAAATGAAATAACCCTGACATTTTAAACAATTTTCACCAGAAACATTTCCCTCTACATTAGTCTATTTCTCCTTATATAGAGGGTTCTGAGGAACCCTTGAGCCTCTCTTGCTCTCTTTACAGGAAATATTGAATGACATTTATTTATCCCATCCTGAAGCAATATTCTGCCTTAAGTCAGAACCTTACTTGTTGTTTCTTCTGTCTGATCAGGATTCCAATGTTTCCTCCAAGGCTGCTCAAATTTGTGTTTCTACTTATTTTTTTTTTCTTCTATCTTTCTTCAATCATGATCAATTATCAGAGACTGCCTGGACAAGTCCCTGAAGTTTTCTTGACAAGGTTTTTCAACAGATGTTTCTTAATCTTGGTGATTGCCCCTACCATCTGTCTTATTTTCTATGTTTACCTTTTTTTCTTTTTTTTTTGCAATTTATGCTTACTTTTGATTATACCTATTGATTTTAGGTATGTGTGTCTCTGCATTTATTTGATATACATATTTGATATATCTTGTGTCTTCCGGCAATAAGGCCATAATAAAGATAAAGATATACTTGAAAGATTCGGCTGCTACTTGTTTCAATAATTCCTGCTGTGCAAACTTTCACAAGGGGCCCTTTGCAACTGTGCTCTCAGGGAACAATTTCTATAAAAGCAACTACACAAACAAAATATTTAAGAAGACTTGTTTAATTATAGGACTGAGGCACTGAATACTCTAGAGCATTTCAAGTAAACAAAGTATCCCAAGGCATTCTTCTTCGTAAAAGAAGAAAACAAAATGTAGTTAAAAGATTAAAAAGGGCATCTTATCAATTCTACAGAAGGACTTTTTCATCATAAGCTACAACAATCATTTCATTTGGCCAGGCACATAGCTACATTATATTGAATAGATTTGAAAATCAAAAATATGGAAGGCATGGCTTCCAATATCCATTTCTATTGCAGCTGCCTGATTTTTAGAATCAGTTAATATCAGTGACTTGCACAGGACCTGACAATTATCAATGGCAGGAAGCAGCCCAATTATAAGTACATTTTATAGGCATTGCAAATAGCAATAGCACTTAGACTTATATATCGCTTCATAGTGCTTTACAGCCCTCTCTAAGCGGTTTACAGAGTCAGCATATTACCCCCAACAATCTGGGTCCTCATTTTACCAACCTCGGGGGGATGGAAGGCTGAGTCAACCTTGAACCGGTGAGAATTGAACTGCTGGCAGTCGACAGAATTAGCCTGCAATACTAACCATTAAGCCACCACGGCTCTTGGGGTCCCTAACCCCCGGTCTGTGAACCAACACTGATTCATGGCATGTCAGAAACCAGGCCGCACAAACAAGCGAAGCCCCATTCACAGGACGCAGGCAGCACATGAAACCACATCACCTCCAGTCCACGGAAAAACCTCTCTCTGTGGAATCGGTCCCTGGTGCCCAAAAGGTTGGGAGCCGCTGTCTTAGTGGATAGTGGATAGACACTCCAATATTGGAAAGTATGAAATTTTCCTCTAACAAAATATGGTACAATTAACAGCTTCAAGTTGTCAGAAGCTATCTCACATCAAGTAATTGAATAAATGCATTGTAAAAGTTCAGCAAAGATTGGAACAGCACCACAACTACTTTGCAAATAATCCATTCTGATGGCTCTTTGTCAATAAGATCAATAGAGGGACCTGATACTGAAAGTGAAAGAAACACAGGTCAATAGCATACCAGTCTGGCTGAAAACAGTCTTCAGCTCTCTCAAATAAATGCCAATTGGCTGTCAATTAATTTTCTTCTCCCTTCATTACATAATTAGCTGAATTAATTTAATAAGACACTGCAGCATGGGAGCTGTTATCAGGATGAGGTCAAATATCAAAAGATGTATCTTAAGAAAAATATTTGAAAGTAATTTAGTGCAGACAAGGGAGTATATTAACTGTTGCTTTAAAAATGTAGTTCTCTTTCACCATTTTTCATGACAGCCATAAATGGCTTTTTAGAAAAATTATAGCTGATGAGGGAATCATTTACCTGAGATTCCTCTGTATATGTAATATGTTGGCTGTAACATTGCAATATTATTTTTAATGCATTGAAAACAGAAACAGAAAACTACAAGGCTTAAGCTATATGCAGTTCTATTGCTGAGGAAGGACATGATTTTTTAGAGATGTTCTCTTAAACTCAAATGGCCATCCTCTTCAGAATATATCAGTTTTAATATTTTTTTAAAATTACAAAGAATGTCCCTCAAGTCTGAGTATCTAAACATTATACACTGTTTTATTAGTTTTTCAACACCACCACAACTTTTAAAAAGAGACTAGATTTGAAAGGGTGGGGGGAAATCACTGTTTTTGCCTTCTATTGAAACCATATCATTAAAAATGCTGCCTTAAAACTAAATAATTGAAAACTAGGACTAAAAGCTAACAGGGATAGAAGAAAATACAACAACAAAAAACTGGCAGGGAGAAATAGACTAATATGTAATCTGTAGATATTAAGAAGCAAAGACATTTTACCCAAAAATATTAATGCCTCATCCTATCACACCATTTTTCCCCCCTGTCTTCTCATTCTCACATTTATGAGCGCTGATTTGTATTTTGAAATGAAGGGTTGTAATAAACCAATTGGTTTCTACCATCAGAAGTCTTTTTCATCCATCAGAGACTTATATTAAGGGAACAGAAAATTAGCCACACTATATTATCTCCTAGGATTTTCTGAAAATTCTCCAAATTTCTAAAGGAAGTTTATTAGAAAACGGTAAAAGCATGAAGGAAAAATTGGATAGATTTTATTACTATCCTCTCTGTCCATCCTCTTTTTAGTACCATTCCCAGCACTACAAGAATACTGTCTTTTCTACGCTGCAGATAGGAATTAGTGGAAACTAATGTAGACAACCCATGAGTCACACCTAGCCCTCCACAGGCTTTTGGGTGAACTGCAGAGTTCTCTTCTACAGTTCATCCTCAACGTATAGCCACAATGGGCCCGAAGTTTTGATTGTAAGTCATTGATGGACCATGTCACTGGACTCAATTTTACAACTGTGTCTACAATTGTTAAATGAGTCATTAAGAGAATCACATAGTTATTAAGTGAAGAAATGGTTGTTAAGCAAATCCAACATATCCAATGGACATTTTTGGCCAAATCGCATGGCCAGGTGACCGCAGCACAGTGCAACTGGTCATAAATGCAAGCCAGTTGCCAAAAGCCCAAAATGTGATCATGTGATTTCAAGGATGAATAATAAGTAGCTTTTTTGAAGTCTGTTGTAACTTCAAACTGTCATTAAGGAACCAGTCCTAAGTCGAGAATACTTATACATTTATTAAGTTTCTGTGCCATCCATCTCATATATAGTGACTCTGGGTGGCTCAGTTTGAAATCTAATTTTCCGACAAACAACAGTGGGTTCATTTCTACAGACAGCTTCTGGAATTGGACAAGACCCCAAGTTAACAAAAGCTCATGGTCCCCAAACCAAGATCTGCTATATTTATCCCTTCCCCTGCATTTAGTCTATGAGACTCCGTCTCTCACCTGTATCTCCATAACAGTATTTTCTGGGATAGAGAGGACCTCAAGAGAAGGAATAATGGGGAAAAAAGTCTTGTCACATCTAAATGCAGAACTATTATTTTAAGCACGAGAAGGAGCATTTTCACACTGCATTAAAATTTGAAAGAGCTTCCTTTAACATGGCACAATAAAGACCAAAGAGCAGCAACATTATCACCCCCGAAACAGCCAAGTGCTTTATCTGAGAAATGAACTATATAAAATGAAGATTTGATTAGGTTGTCCAAGAGGCTCTTCATTTTGCTAAGAAAAAAGTTAAGTCACCTTGTGTGTGTGTGTGCGCACGTGTTTAGAGAGAGAGAGATTCTGTTTTTAAAATGTCTCACATTTTAAAATATTTCAACACATTAAAAATCATAATATGATTTAGGTAACTATAAAAAAATCCTGTAATTTAGAGTAGCAAATGCCATTTCTTTTATCTTTTTTTAAGAATTGAAAGAAAAGAGTAGAAAGGCAGCTTTTCTTTTTAATTATGACAAGCACCAAAAATTACAACATATTGTATCTAAAATTAGGTAAATACATCATGCCAGCTTCAGATGTATTGATTCTTTTAAGGCCCTGTCTGAACAAAAGCTGCTTTCTTTTAAATGGAGCCAACTCAATGAGTAAAGCAATTAAACATCGCAAAGTGTTGAATGTAACAACCCAGAACACACTCAAAAATGACTTTTCCTCATTACTGCTAGCTCTCACAAATGCTGATACTAGTGAAATATGCTTGTTCCAGATCTTGCAAGTTTATTAGATTTTTTATTTTAATACTTCATTAGGAACTGTCTGCACAAAAACCAGCTCTTTCCAGTAAGCTGCCCTAACACCCACTATTCTTTTTAGAAAAAGGAATCGACAAGTATTGCACCATCACTTATACTTCCAGATAAGGATAAATAAATACCATGGTTTAATATGATTGACTTGCTGTAAAAAGAACAACTATAGTTTCCTGACTGAGGCATAAAAGCAAACCAAGCTTAGGAATCTCCTGATTTCTTAGCATATTCCTTTGGAGGGAAAATGGATATCTCATAGTCAAAGGCAACTTGGTAAAAACACCACAAAGCTTATCCCCCCCCCCTTTTTTTATTGTCTGATACATGGGGATTTTTCTGAAGGGGAATAAGTTCTTTAAGGCTGTTTTAAGGGAATTCGGGGAACAAAGGTGTCGTGCTAATTAATTCTTTTGTTTCATTAATGATTGTAAAAATGGAATATGGTAGCTCCACTCCACAGTTATCCTAAATTCAGAAAGGAACAGACTAAATGTATGGGCAAAAGGGCCTGCTTACTGAACAAAGGTAAAACTGAAAATATTATGGCACGCCTGCTCTTGGACCGTTGTATAAATTAGCAACAACACTCAATTAACGGACAATTTCCTCCTCTCCCCTGGCAATAATAGTTCACGGAAAAAAAAAAAACCCTCTACATTTCCAACAAATTTATACTTCAGACATAATATTTTGTATTAATGCAGAGAGCTTTGACATTTGTCCAGTTAAGATTTACTTGCCTTTCTCAAGATGCTTCAAAGTAAATTCCTATAAATAATATGCAATTTATTATAGTCTACCATCAAAATTATAGCTCAGTGCACTCCTTTCACCTTCTCAGTAGGATTCTGGGTAGACATCGAGAAGACTGTGCTATGTGTAGTACTATTTCTTGCAACATTTGATTCCAAACAGGTTCAAAAGACAGATTTACCAAGAACGTTATCATTTATTTAACATTAATCAGGTTTAACCCTAAAAACATCAAGGCCCACTATAGCATTTGGTTTCTTGGAGATGACACATCACCCCACTTCTAAATAATCAGGAAACCATATCACTAAGACTTAACATGTGTGAAGGACACAGCTAAAATGTTTAATTTTTGAAAAAAAAGTTGAACAAAATATTTTCACTGAGTTCTAAAAAGATTGCAAGGAAATTGGCAGACTAGAACATTCATGGTATAGCAGTGAAATGAGTGAAATAGAAACACTATTTAATTTACAACTAATTTGCCTTAACTGGGCTACTTAATTGTAAGCCATGCTATCAACTAGATTGGAAATATCTTTACAGTGGGTAATCATCACATGCCAAACATTTGCTCATAGAAACAAATGTTCTAGAAATTAGGGTTTAAAAAATGATTCGGAAGAAGCATTTCAGACTTCATGTGAGCTTACAGTTGTTCATGAAAGCAGCCACACCACTTTTTCAGGCTTCTATAAAAGTCTGAATAAAGTTGTTGCTGCCTTCAGTGTTGATCATGGACATTGTCTGAATAAGTCCTTATGATTAATTATAAGGACATTAATTATTCAACTCCTTAAAACTGCTGCATCTTTTTTCAGATTCCCATGGAAATTTAATTCTTCCAAATCATATAAAGACCCATTGGAAATTACATTCAATAGGCAATAGGCAGGTTTATGAAAAACACTGAACAATTCTAGGCAAGAAAGAGCAATAGTTACCCTCTTACCAGATGGCTTCCTATGTCCCTTTCTTATTTTGTTCTTTTTGCAGACTTTTGGTGACATAATTCAATAAGTATTTTATAACTAGTAGTGAGAATGCTGATGATGATCAATGACTATTAAAGTGGGAAGAGGAAAAATGCACTTCTGAAAAAGGGGCATCCTTAAGGTACACATCTGACCTTTGAAGTATAGCGAAGAGGAAACTTGCATTGTACCTACATTAGACACTAATCAATTGTAGAAAAAAAGCAACAAACTGAGCGAAGTTTTGCTAGAAATATATGTGTTAGGGATCTCTCCTAAACAGCACATGCACCTTATATTTTAAACTAACTTATTACTCAGGAATTCTGTTCATTTTATTAAACTGAAATCCCTGAGTTTCAAAAGTGAAATGTATAATTTTCCATTGAGGTGTAGAGAGCAAGTATACACTCACCAAGCTTCAGGCAGCAAAAAAGAATATTCATGTGGGGAGGTAGTTTCAGGAAAATTGGAGAGAACTGGCAGCCGATATGGAAGCAGAACTGATCCATGATATGTAAATAAAATCTCCAAGCCTCTTACGTTACTTTCCTAGACAAAGAGTTCTGTTTTAATATTCAGGAAAAATTATACATTCTGCTTTAAAAAAACTGAACACAAAATTAATGGGAAGTCATGTAATTTTCTTCTTTGAAAAATGTAAGTCAATCTCTAGAGGTATTTACTTATAGGAGGAATTTTTTTTGAATTACTTGTAAATTGGGATTAAGGGTGCTGTTCCACATTTTCTGAGAATAAAAGACAGTTGAAAACTAAGAAACAATGACACGAAGGCGAATGACTGCAGAAAATACTGCTGAGATGCAGGAGTAGTCTTGAAGATTAACTGGTGCTTGGGAATGGCTATTTACCCAGTAAATGTTTACCCTTTTTGTTACAGTTAAATAATTATCTGATAGTTTCCCTATAGTTAGTTTTTTTTCCAGCTTCTTCTGATAAGATTTCCATTCTGTTCTTTTTCCTGTTTTCCTCCCCCCCCCCCGTCCTCCTGGAAAAAGGGAAGGGATTTATGTGTTTCTATGTGTGAAAGTGACTTATATATGAGACAAAACATGGGTAAGTACTAATATGAAATGAAATTAATTTTACTAACAGAGTAGGCTTTTTACAAGCACTTCAATTGGTAGTATGAAATTCATTTAGTATATATATATATATATATAACCAGATTCTGCCTTTTTTGAAATGTGGCTTCTAGTGGGTATATGTGCATACACAAATGCACATTAACATATTCATTTGTCACACACAAACATTTACTTAGGAGTTGTTTCAGATTAGGTTTCAGACAGAGTTATTCAAAGTGCACTGAAGATGTCACCTCCGAATGGAGACGAAACGTTTGCAGCCAAATCGCCAAGCTCGGAGACCAAACAAACAGCCCAGAGTTATCAATACTAGCAGAAAAGATGGGTACTGCAAGGTTTCCTTGTCTGTATTCTTGTTGGGGGAGGATCTATTTGTCCTTAGTGGGAGATGTCTTCCTTTCAGGTAAGTATCATACTGCATGCTAAGTATCCATTGATTATGATCAATAAGCCGAGAGTAATCTGTCAGTATTCTTTTCATCAACAAGCAGCATGTCATTAATATTTAGATAGAAAAAACAGTCTCCCCCCCCCCCCAGAAGGGGAAGTCTATTATCACTAAAAAGAGACCTCACATATTATCTCCCAACAGAAAGTGACTGAGGGACACAGTTTCCTCCATAGTATGGGGTAAAGCCATGGGGAGAAAGGAACAAAAGAACCCTTTACTCTCTATCCCATATCAAATGAAGATAACACATCAATTACTGTGTGCCAAATAGAAATCGTATTTCAATCTGACTCCACAGGTACTGTACAACCATACTTTGCTTGAGAATAAGCTGCTAGCACTCAACATGGTTTACTTCCAAATAGACCTGAGAACCGCTGTGCTGCATTTTATGCTGGCGCCATTAAATACCAATTAAAAAACTTCTAATCTATAGGAAAACCTTCTTAGTACAAGTTAAGGGAGGGTATACCCGAGCATATGTTCTTGCAGAAAGCACAATATTTTGATTGCGGAACTTCCTGAAAAATTCTGCATCGTAATTTTGCTCAGCAGCATGTGGTCCTCCAAGAATTTCCTAAAGAAAGAAAAAAAGCATTATTTAAGTAAAGATATTATTATTAGTTCTTAGTCTACATGTGGTTTAAGTGATGTGACATTGCTGTTTTGAGTGCATTACAGAGAGGTGGCAGCTTTGTATATTTTCATTCCAGCTTTTTTTTTTTTTTTTTTACAAAATTACATTAAAAGCACAAACAAATTGCAAATACTTGAACTTAAAAAATCTGATTTGTTGGAGAAAGAAGCCGATAAAAAGAAATCTGTTAAAATGCAAATTTTAGCATCCAGGTAGCATTCCTAATGTAAAAATGTTGTTGAAATACAGTCTTGATGTTCATTATTTGTGATAACTAAAATCCAAATAACAGACTGAAAATATAAAAAAAGGTCAGATGAACCTTTTGTACCTTTGTACACATTTACAACCATAATTGAGCCCAAAATTTCTGTTGCTAAGCGAGACAACTTAGCAACAGAACTTTTGCCCCATTTTATGACCTTTCTTGCCACAGTTGTTAAGTGAATCATCACACGGTTAGTAGTAACATGGTTGTTAAGTGAACCTGGCTTCCCCATTGACTTTGCTTGTCAGAAGGTCGCAAAAATGACATGACCCCAGAACACTGCAACTGTCATAAATATGAGTCAATTGCCAAACATCTAAAAAAATTTTTCGAATTTTTACTGATTTTCCAGTTTTACATTTAAATATTTGAAAAGCAATGTGGCAGCTGGGTTGGTTCATAATTCAATAACATACAAATTTCTTTAGTACAGATCACTAACTAGTACATTAAATATTTCCTCTCTTTTTCCCTTAGCATTTACTGTCTCACATTTAAATTAATACAATTCTTATTATATCAATTTAATACAAATAACTTTTTTACATTTATCAATAATTTTTAGTTTATACATATCTTAGTCATTTTAACATTCGATCTTTTCAGACAATCAATGTCCTGGTAAGTGTTTCCTAATTTTTAACTTCCCATTAATATTTAAATTTTAAACGTTTAATATTTATAGTTTCCAAGTTTTAAATAACCCCAATTCCCTTTATCACAATTCATCCCAAGATCTTACATCAGCTGATTAATAATACAATATAATATTCCTATTTTCTAATAATTTCCAAATATCTAAATTTAATAACCAAAATTTCTCTTATTTCAACATTTAATACTTCCTCTTTTTCTCTCAATATCTACTATCTCATATTTAAGCTAGTAATTTTTATTATTACCACTAAATAAAAAAAACATATTTGTTACATTCATCAATAAGTTTTTAGTTTATATATATATAAATTGCCTAGTCAATATTCAATATTCAAATTTAACTATTAATGTTGCCAAACATCTACATTTTGATCACATGACCACGGGGATACTGCAACGGTCGTAAGTGTGCAAAACAGCCATAAGTCACTTTTTTCAGTACCACTGTAATTTTGAATGGTCACTAAACGAACTGTTGTAATTGAGGACTACCTGTATAATGAGGTGCAGGTCAACCAATACAACCCACAGTTTAAATTTGATGTACCTCATATGTTGCAAGCCGATCCAAGAAGGCCAGCAGTTTCAACCTGCAGCGACATAATTCTTTCTGTTCCAGAGTTAATCTGTTTTTTTAATAAATGGTGGAGAGAGTTTTATATGTTTTCAAAGACTGGTAAGAAAAAAAATAACCCAAATAAAATCATACATACTGACATCCAGTTTTAAGCAAGGAATATATCTTTTAAAAAGTAATTTCAATCTAGCTTTAAATATTTCTAGCTGCATTATTTGATCACCTGGATGTACCAAATGATACAGCTGGAATCCCACTAAATGTCTTATATTACATAGTGATCGCCCTTATCCAAAGTGCCATGCATAATTTAGGATTTGCATCTAAATATTTTTTTCTTTTGAAGAAATTTACCTACATTGCAGGTAGGTAAGCATTATATACACTCAGATCTCATCTGAATGAGTACTCTAGAGCAGGGCTTTTCAACCTGTGGTACACGTACCACTTGTGGTACATTAATGAGTGGCAGGTGGTACGCAGCCCTGCCTAGCCAAGTGTAATGGGGAAGGGAAAGAGCCAGCACAGGCAAAGACTTACAGTGAGACAGTCCTCTGGAGCTGCAGATTTTACTTATGAATGGAGCCATTTGGGGAGGCTGCCTTAGCTGGCAGCCAGTACTTACATTTTTTTTTCTTCCTTAAGTGCCAGCTGGGCTCCTTACTTTCCTTTCTAGCCAGTAGCTAATTCTTAAAGGGGAAGTGCCTTTTTAAGCTAGTTCACTCAGCAGCTTGTCTTCTCTCTCTCTGGAGGCCTTTCCTTGTTTGATCAATATATGGAAGAGGGAAAATATGGGGGGGGGATTCAAATTCTTCCTTCAGAAGGAGATGGGAATGAGAAAAAGGGAGGCAGGGAAGGGAGGGAGGGAAGGAAGTCCCGCCTTAGCAGTTGGCCACCAGCAGCTCTGCCATTGACTTTGCTTGTCAAAAGGTTGCAGAAGGGGATCACATGACCCTGGGACACTGTGACCATCATAAATATGAATCAGTTGCCAAGCATCCAAATATAAATCACATGACCCTGTTGCTGCAATGGTCATAAATGTGAAAAATGGTCATAAGTCATTTCAGTGCAATTGCAACTTTGAACAGGGTTTTTTTTTGTCACCAAGTTTTTGACACCTTGCTAGGTGGTACTCGAATATTGCCATATCCTAAAAGTGGTACAATCGGTAAAAAGGTTGAAAAGCCCTGCTCTAGAGCAGGGGTGTCAAACTGCCGGCCCACGGGCCAGATGCGTCATGCGAAAGCTGCACCCACCCCAGCTCCGGCAAGGGGAAAAAAGTCACGATACATCACGACACATCACGTGACGTGGCGAGTTTGACACCCCTGCTCTAGAGGAACCATTCACATGCTGGATAAGAACTCAGGCAGTTGAAGTATAACGCAACTTGAGAATCTCCAGTAGAGAAAGGCTATTTTAAAGCAATCAATTGTGCATTAGACAACTAAAAATTATTGATGTTTGATTTGTGTAACTGTTTCCACATTTTAAGCCTCAATAGGAAATTCAATAAATTGGACTATTCAAAGAATACTGTTTGGTTATATACATTATATATTACTCCAATTGGAACCAGAATGTATTTAACTCTTCATAAGCATGCATTTGACCATTACGAAAAGCAAGAAGAGACTGAACTTAGTAAATTCATTTACTTTGAGAAGTTTACTGATTCTAGAAGTTCTTGACGCTTTATGGCTTCCTGCTCCTTTCTATACTCTGCTTCTTCCTTTGGTGTTAAAAATTCTTCATAAAGTTGTTCATCAATGTCTACGTCACCCGGTAAGATAAATCTGAGGAATAACAATAATGAAAGAATAAAAAACTGATTATTTAATCAATAGCCAAATTTTTGTTCAATTTACAGCTTTTGAACTTTTAGAGAAATGCTTATAAAACTGCAGATAGTAATATGGTTCTTTGAAAAACAACTAATAGACTGGCTAAAAACTTTACTTTGCATTTTGTGAAAATGTTGTCAACAAATGTTTAACAGAACAATTGGAGCTGAAGTGACAGGACTGTCATTTGCAGCAAAACATAGTGTGTTTTATTTACACCATTTTTTAGATCACTTGATGAATAAAACTGTCCCAAGTGGAATTTAAGAAGTGACTCATAGTCCAGGGACTACAAGTGGAAAAGGCATCATACTTTTGGCACTTTCAAACAGAAAACAGTGCGCTCATAAAGTTTGATGTAGTAGTTAAGGCACCAGGCTAGAAAATGGGAGATCCTGAGTTCACGTTTCGTCTTATCCATGAAAGTCAGCTGGGTGACTTTGGGCTGGTCACTCTCTCTCAGCCCAACCACTTCACAGGTTTGTTGTTGTGGGAAAAATAGGAGGAGGAAGGTGTGTTGGATATGTTCACCACCTTATTTGTAAAAATAATTTAATTTATTTGCCATCCACCTCATGATTCAGGCAACTCTGAGTGGCTTACAGGAAGATAAAACAAATATTCCATGATTATAAGTATAAACATGGACTAAGATTACAAGATTACAAAAATTAACCAGCCACCTCCAGCCAACAGCTTCTTCTTCAGGAACCCATGCTAGCTGGAACAGCCAGGGTATACACATAAATAAATAAAGTCTCTAAAGTCATGAGTACATTTGGGTGCCTGCTTCCTACTTAGCAGAACAGAGTCAAATTTATACCAAGATACTAGGAAAGAGGATTACAGGCATGAAAGATTCCAGGGGCATTATTGCTATTGTGAATAAAAGTTTTCTATATTTAATTGTCATTTATTTAAATAAGAACCGTATTAATTTAAGGCTGGCAAAAGAGAATATTATTGGAAGAAGAGGAAATCAAGTAAAGCTATTATATGGACTATAGAATTATAGAAATTAATTATTATCGTTTTTTAAACACTAACCCAGACAACACGCTATATTAAGGTGTATGTTAAAAATCAAGAAAATATATTTTTTTAAAAAGTTTTCTTGCATGGGTCTAATTCATCTTCCAATCAAATTTTATTCTTTTGAAAATTGTTTTGCAAGGAGCCAGGTTCATGCATTCTATTTTTCGGTAAGATTGTGGTATTCAAAAGGAACCAGAGAAGGTTATGCATCCATCACAAATTATTTTTAAGCATGGGCTATGAGATTCTCTTAATACAGACCGCAAAAGAAGACAGCGGAATCAATAAACCATTCCAACAAACCTGCCACCGTCTTCTCTTTTCCCTGTAGCTATAAGAGCCTCCAGGTCTGTCCCCTTTAAACCATACTGCAGCAATTCTTTAGCAGCATCCACATTTTCAGGAACTCTTTCCAGGCATTCATGAAGTACCCAAGAACGCTTCTTAATTTTGCTCTGCCCCACAAAAAAATAAAACAGGGAAAAAACTACATTGGCTTTTTTTTTTTTTTTTTTTAGAACATTCTGATAATAAAGTAAGGAAGTGAAGTTTTGAATGCTTCACTATATCAAGTTAATCCATGTATCCATCTAGGACTGCATCATCCATGCAGCCTCTCCAACAAATATTCTCTTCAATATTTCAGGCAAGAATCTTATACCTTTTCAGCATGGAAAGCACTTTATCATAAATGTTTCACAAAATACTATTCCCATCTAACACATGAATTGGAAATTAAAGCCAGTAGGCTACATTCAATCCATAAGCAGGCTTTAGGATTCTTCATTAACTGATCCAGATAGGCTCAGGGTTCAGTTCTACTTTTGGACACATGACAGAGAATATTGATCTGCTTGGCTAAAAAAAAATAATAATAATCTCTAATATATTGCCAAAGATTGTGATCAAAATATATCTTCATCAAGCACAAAGGCCCTTCTGTTTGTGCAAGAAAGCTCGGTTAAACACATTTAATTTTTCAATATAACTCCTCCTTATAACACTGCAGAAAATCTCTTTAATCCTTAGGAATAGCTTTTGGGTATACAATAAGAGTGAAAAGGGAGGTAACCCTATTTACGGTTAGTCCTCGACTTATAACCACAGCCCAAAATTTCTGTTGTTAAGCAAGACATTGGTTAATTGAATTTTGCCTCATTTTACGACCTTTCTTGCCACTGTTGTTAAGTGAATCAGTGCAGTTGTTAGTAACAACTGCTGTTAAGTGAAGCAGGCTTCCCCATTGACTTTGCTTGTGAGAAGATCAGAAAAGGGGATCATGTGACCCGGGGACACTGCAACCGTCATAAATATGAGTCAGCTGCCAACTGTCTGAATTATGATCACCTGCCATGGGGATGCTGCAACAGTGGTAAGAGTGAAAAACGGTCATAAATCACTTTTTTCCAGTGCCATTGTAACTGTTAACAGTCACTAAATGAACTGTTGTGAATTGAGGACTACCCGTAACTTGCTTACATGCTTATTACATTTATTTGCAAAGCTCTATGTAGATACAGCCTCTGGAAAGATCGATATACATACTGTTTTTCCATAATAAAACCTACCAAATAATCTTGAATAGAAGCCACACTAACAGCAGATTTCCTCCATTGCCTCTGATAAACAAGGTCAGAATCAAGTTCATATGTCTGAGCTAGGGACAAAGCTTCCCCATATTCTTCATTATCAATCTAAAAAAAAAAAACATATAGAAATCGAAGCAGTTCACCTGGGCTCCATTACAAGAGTCAGCTTCTCTGATGCAAAACATTTTATTATTTTAACATTTAACACTAATTTTTATTCCGAGACTCAGTAAACACATGTACTAGACACATATAATCCTCTCTGAGATAGTTCTGAGCCAAAAGCAATTGGTCAGTGTGTAGTGTGGAAGTGGACAATCTGAGAACTTTTCTATTCGTGCTGAACACCTAGCAGTCTTACACTAAGGGTGAAAGACATCTAAGTTTGTAATTCGGTTAACGCAATCAACACAAGGAATTTGCGAACAGTACATAATACTAGGTGCCCCTGACATTCAATTTTATACACCAGTTACATGGCAACCGCTATGCCACCAGTGTGAGAATTTTTCCCTAAGGAACTGCAAATTTTAAATGCTAAGCAAGGAAAAGAGATCTCCTCATGGCAGACACTTTGTGCTGAGGAAAGACATTAAACATTTATTAAGTGGAAGAAAACTATGGAAAAAGCCCACTTCCACCAGTCTTCTCATAAGAAAACCAAACAGCCACCACTTTTTTCATGGAATGTGAAAACAAATGAATAGACTTCTCCACAGTTCCTATCCTAACACATTACCTAGAATGCAAATCTAACAAAATTAGTCTAACAAAAATCTAATGAAAACAGTGACAGTTTGGTCTACTGGTAAATTGCACCTGGCTAGAAACCAGGAAATTGTGAGTTCTAGTCCAGCCTTGGGCATGAAAGTCAATCGGGTGACCTTGGGCCAATCACGTTCTCTGAGCCGAACTCACTTCAAAGGGTTGTGGAGGAAATAGGAGGAGGAAGGTGTGTTTGGATATGTTGGCCACCTTGAGTTAGGTGGGATATAAGTAAACAAACTCAAAACTTAACCATCTAAAATAGGGGTGTCAAACTGCCGGCCCGTGGGCCGGACGTGTCATCCGGAAGCCACGCCCACCCCATTGCCGGCAACGGCAAAACTATCCCGATATGTTGCACGATGTCACGTGACGTCGCGAGTTTGACATGTCTGATCTAAAACGTACAAATAATTTCAGGTCCTATACTATTTTAAGGATATAGTTTTTTTAAATCACTCTTACTTGGAGAAGGGCTTACCTTCCTTTGGTATAATTCCTCAGGGGTTGTGGATCTCAGATTCACAAGTCGGTAATTCTTTATAATTGTGCGAGGACGCTTCCTTGGAGGAGCAAAACGCTCCATTTCGGTTACAAAATAAAGTCCTTGCTTAAGGTAACCGAAATAGCGGGCCTTTGCAGACAATTCATCATCTGAATCCGAGTCATCTTCTCCTTCGTCTTCATCACCAGGCCTGTTCTCTGAGCGCAATCTCTTTGGAGCAAACTTCACCTCACACTGCAAAGAAAGCCATTCTTACTAAACAGCACAATGTATCACACTTTTAAGCCTGTCAGGCTTCAGCACCCAAAGAGGCAATAAGCTACCACAAAGCTGCTGGAAGCAAAGAGAAGCAAGCAAACAAAAGATCAGTAGAAAATGATTTCCCTCTCAAGCAGCCAGGTTATTACACTGGATTGGACATTAGCATCACTTTCACCCTGTAAATATATGGTACATCCCATTAGATTAGAATTTGCTTAATAAGGGAATTTCTTAAGGGGGGAGGAGGAAGAGGCATTTGAATTCTGCATGATTTTTTTTCTAACAAATTAAATGCTGATATTAAACTGGAGGTGAAGGCTTTGATGGACTGGTGCAATAAAAATAACCTGGTTTTGAATGTTAATAAAACGAAGGAGATCATTGTTGATTTTAGAAAGAGCCGGCATAGTCATACTCCACTTTGTATTAAGGCTGCAGCTGTGGAGGTGGTCAATTGTATTAAGTACCTGGGGGTGCAGATAACTAACAATCTGACTTGGTCTCTTCATACATTATCTTTAGTGAAGTGTGCAAACCAGTGTCTGCATTTCCTGCATCAGATGAGGAGAGCACATTTTTCTCCTTCTGTCCTGACCACTTTTTACAGAGGCGCGATTGAGGGCGTTTTAATGAACTGCATCACTGTTTGGTTTGGTGGTAGCAGAGCCTCAGATAGAAGGTCCATACAGAGAGTGGTAAGGACAGCTGAGATTATAGGAAGCTCGCTTCCCGTTATTCAGGACCCTGCTTATAAGCGCTCGGTGCTTAGAGCTCGAAGCATCGTTAGAGACCCCCCCCACACCCACTTCACGGTCTGTTTCTGTTGCTCCCCTCTGGGAGGAGGTTTCAAAGTATTTCTAGCAGGACTACTAGATTCTGTAACAGCTTTGTTCCTTATGCCATCCATCTTGCAAATTCGCAGGATTCTTTCTTTTTTTGCCATGTATATGTACACATTCGAACTAGATGTGATGTTTCTCTGTGTCATATATGCATGTGTATGTGGGTATATGCATAATGGTATTTTTTGACAGCTGAATGCTACAAAATTTTATTTTAATGTATGCTGATTAGTGTACATTTAAAGTGAGGATAAAGATTCTATTCTATTCTATTCTATTCTATTCTATTCTATTCTATTCTATTCTATTCTATTCTATTCTATTCTATTCTATTCTATTCTATTCTATTCTATTCTATTCTATTTTGTCACTATGCAGCATACTATTGCATTAGCAATTGTGCCTACTGAATATTAAAAATTATTTTGAAAGCGTCTATCTCCAGTGCAAAGCTATATGGTTCTACCTGTGATCATGGCTATTAACTACCTTACTTCTGAAGAAAGAAAAAGGTAAAGTAATTAGAACTACCCAGCACTGCACTGTAAATATGCCCATACACACAGATGTGCATGTATATCCACACATATGGAGAGCACTAAAAATAATTAGCCAACACCTGGTTAAACCTAAAGCTGAAGTAAATGAAAGCAGATTTGGACTAATACAGATAGTCCTCGACTTACAACAGTTCATTTAGTGACTGTTTGAAGTTACAATATCGCTAAAAAAAGTGACTTATGACTATCTTTCACACTTATGACCGTTGCAGCCTCCCCATGGTCATGTGATCAAAATTTGGACGCTTGGCAACTAACTCATATTTATCACGGTTGCAGTGTCCCCGGGTCATACGATCCCCTTTTCTGATCTTCTGACAAGCAAAGTCAATAGGGAAGCCTGCTTCACTTAACAGCAGTGTTACTAACTTAACAACTGATCAAAATTTGGACGCTTGGCAACCAACTCATATTTATGACGGCTGCAGTGTTCAGGGATGATTTGATCACCTTTTGCAATCTTTTGACAAGCAAAATCAATGGGGAAGCCAGATTCACTGTGTAACCCAACTGCGTTACTAATTTAACAGCTGCAATGAGTCACTTAACAACTGTAGCAAAAAAGGTCACAAAATGGGGCATAATTCACTTAACAACTGTCTCATCTAGCAACAGAAATTTTGAGTTCAATTGTGGTCGTAAGTCATTACCCGTAATGACAAAATGACCTGAAAAATAATATAGAGAATTTGGACATAACAGTAAGCAGGAGCCAGAGGAGGATGAAACAAGGCAAAATACCAAAGGAAAGAAGAAAGTTAAGTTAGGAAAGAGAAGGTTAACAATATAATCCTCTATTATGTCTACTCAGAAATAAACCATAATGAACTCAAAATACCTTAGCCCCAGATGGCTAAATATAAGCCATAGTCTAAAAAAGCATAGTGTAGATCCAGTGGATTATACTCGAAGAATGAAATAAAGGCAGGATGAATACAATGAAAACTTCATTTGCATTATTTCACAACAGAAAATAAAAAAATCTTCGACAGTGATAACATTTGAAGAAAAAGTATAAAGCTGACAACTGACAAAAAGAGAAAAAGTAATAATATTATCAACATACAAAGAAGCAGAAGACATTGAAATAAAAGAGTAAAAAAGGAACAAAAAACAATCCGTCTCTAAAAGACCAGGCCTTAAAACACATACAAACAGCCATGAGGATCTTGCACAAAGGAGTGAAAAACTACAGAGAAGATTTACCAGGGTTATAGATAGGACTACTTGAATATAGGCAGCATAAAATGATGACATTTAATCAAAAGGGAACTCTAGTAGAGAGACTACCACAAGAATTAAGATAAAGAGTTTAGCAGTTTCATTTACCACCTATTTAGACATGTTTTATCATAATGTTGTAAGTATGATAAATATCTCATTATATGGGTGCTTATTATTGGTACCTTTGTGTGCAAGTACATTTCCTTAGGATTATTTGAAGAAAACACTGTAATTTTATGGCCGCAGCTTGCAAGATATGTCAGGGGTTTTTTTTTAAATGGAAAGTACTCATTAAAAAACAAGTCTTAAAATATTCATGACTAATAAAGACAGTAAACACTGTTGACTTTGGATTTACCCTATTAAAAATGAGCATGACTGCATTTCTGTACATTCTTGAGTATTACAGAGATGATTTCCTTCCTTTACCTGAGTTTTAGTCTTTATTTTCTCTCTAAAAAGTGCCAAATGATCCATGACATTTGAAGATTAGTCCATTGTGTTCACAAACAGGTAAAACAATTCAACCAAATCCAAATTAGCTACTTTACTTAGGAGCTGGAGAAGATATAGCCCCAGAAATCAAAGTCCCAGATTTATTTGGTACTATCTATCTACTACCTTGCCCTGGTGGTGTATTGGTTAGAATGCAGTACTGCAGGCTACTTCTGCTCACTCCTGGCTGCCAGTTTGGCAGTTCGAGTCTCACTGGTTCAGGGTTGACTCAACTTCCATCCTTCCGAGGTCAGTAAAATGAGGACCCAGATTGTTGGGGGCAATAGGCTGACTCTGTACACCACTTAGAGAGGGCTGTAAAGCACTGTGAAGTGGTATATAAGTCTAAGTGCAATTAGACTTATATAATTGCTATTGCTATTAAACTTCCAAATCTGGCTTTCTTTGACTTTTATTTATATTTAGCGCAACTTCTAAAATTACATCCAACCTTGGCACGTAAAAGCTAGACTCTTTTCATACCTGTTTTCTACTAAACATAGAATGTGTTTCAACTAAAATAGAGAATGTTTTGACCGACAGATATTCAAAAATGAAAATAATTGTTACTTCATTCCAACTATTCTAGGATTATTCATCAGAGCACTTAACAATTCCTAATTTGAGATCTGCAATGAAGTGCATCTGAAGGATGCAAATTTCATCCCTTTAATATCATTTTCTTTTCTATTTGCTTTATGTTTCCCTTTATGCTTGATGAAGCATTCTACAACACTTAAAAGCCTGCATGTTACTGTGTTATTTATTAATTGATCTAATTAAGATATTGCCAAAATACAAAATGAATATTGTAATGAAAACCTATCAGATCAAACCTCAAAACTGTATGCTATCATTTCATCCTGCAAGCACACACAAAGATTTAAAGCTTTTACTTTCATCTTCAATGATCACAGTGCAAAATTGTAACACTGGCTTATCTCAAAAGAACCGCAGCTAACATTAACTACATCTTAGGGCATGGGAAGAGAACATTTTAACCTCCTGCTGGTGGGCATGAGAGAGCAAGGGACTATGCATATCACAGACTCCCTATGTGCAGAAGAAACTCTAGGATCTTTATGACAGGGAAACAGATTTTCTCCCAAATATATTCTGTTTTCTTCTAATAAAGGAAATCTTTTTAAATTTCATTTTAAAAGACATAAGAAGATTTTTGCAAGGTGATATGTCATACATGTACAATTAACAGCCTTCTTTGGTTTTGCAAATTCTTCCTACCTCCAAACATAGAAATCCTCCATCATGAGCTGACGTGACCTGAGGGGAGCTTTCAAACCATTCACAGGATTTCCCCAACAGGTTTTTCAAGTTCTTCACTGATGACACTGTCAGAGCACCTGAACAACGAGCCAAAATGACAGAATTCTCCCCCCACCAGTTTATATCTATCAATGGATAAAAAGATTCTTTGTCTGGGGGGGGGGGTGAAAGAAGACAGAGAGAGAAAAAGAAAATTTAACTTTTCAAGCATTTAAACAGAGCAATTACTTAATTGCTTAATTAAGCAATTCAATTACTTAATAAAACAGAGCATCATTTTCATAGCCAAACATCAACAAAGCACAGAGACCAACTTCTCCTCATTTTAATGGAAGTATTTAAATTAAGGCTTGCATTAAATGCACTTTCCCTAAATAAGAAATTTTCCATAAGTAGCTTCCTTAAATAAAGAACATTCTCCAGTCCAACAATACCGGACAATTTTCAGTCAGGTTCCACTTTTCCCCTTTTAGGGAAGGTTGTAAAGAAGGTGCTAGAAGCTATGTATGTAGCTAAAAAGGCGTTTGAGGAAGCTGATTATATCTGGGCCTTTTCTAGTTCAGATTCAAGCCAGGTATAGCATTAGTTGTGCTTGTGGATGCTCTCTACAAGACTGTAGTGATGCATCTGTCTTTGTCCTCCTAGATCTCTCAGCAATCTTCAAAACCATCAAAAGGCATCAGGGCAGGAAGAAAGGAAACTGTTTCAGTGGTTCTCCTCCTTTCTCCAGGGCCGATTTCAATTGGCATTGGTGGGGTGGGGGGAGGTCAAGCCCTAGGGCCCTCTTGTAAGAGGTACCTCAGGGCTCAAATCTCTCCCCACTTCTATTGAATATCTACATAAAACTACTGGGTGAGGTCATTGCATTTTTAATTATTTTTTCATGTCTCGCAAGCTATCCAGAGTTATGTATTTAACATGGGTGACTATACAGTATACATTTTCTGAAATAGTAAATGTTAAAGAATCCTTTTAAAAGAATGCAGCTAAGTAGTAGGGAACATCTATTCATACAAAGCAGAATAGAATTTTTAAAAATGTTCAGAAACGTAGGTCATGCTGTCCCTCAGAGTAACGAGACACATTTTTTTTTAATATAAATGGCAAATGGAATCAGCTGAAATTGTAATTACTATTGACAAGCTGAAATAATATGAGATAATATCATCCATGCTCTTTTCTGGACATTTATGAAAATGCACAATTACATTACTTCACATTGTTCCTTTTAAAATATTTAGGAAAATTGCCTAATTTTCTTTTGCTTAGCTGTAATATTTAAGACAATGTATATTTTAATTCAGGCACACACCATAAAAGTAAGGAGGATTTATTACAGCTGGACCCGAATCCCAGAGATCTCTTAAAAAAGGACTGCAGTAATACTGCACCATTTTTACCCACATCCATTTGTTTCAACCCTAACACTGCAACAAAAACAATTTGAAAACCATCAGAAGCACAATTTAATGGCAAATATTGGCAGTAAACTATCTGCAGCCATTCCTGTGGTTTAAAATATGCTTATTTGGGAGCAAACATAGAAAGAAGGGAATATCAAAATGGGAAAGAATGTAAGATGATCCATTCTGAATCAGATGAAAAAGTTGATCTACTTCAGCATCCTTGTTTATGCATGCTGTGCCTGGGAGAAGCTCACAGAACACACATGAAGAAACAGATTTTTCCCATTGGGGATCCCCAACAAGTCTGCTCAGACATGCCCTCCCTGAATCTGGTAATACATTACAGCTATTACAGCTCAAAAGTATGCATGTAGAAAGTAATCGTAACATGTATCATTTAGAAAACAACATATTATGCCACAGTTTATATTCTGTAAATAGATTCATTAAAGGCATTGGTTTAAGAAAATCCCACTCTGTCAGACACAATATTAAGATTTGAATACCAACCTTTAATTTTCTTCCGCTTTTCCAGAGACAGTTTCCACTCCAGTTTGATTTCATCATATCCTGGCTAAAAGGAGAAGAATAAAAGTTTTCTTTCTAATTAAGTATTTCAGGGTATCTCTCTCTTTAGAGAGTATTTCCTTGTACTAAAGTAATTCTTAGGGGGAAAGAAAGAAAAGTAAATATTTCGATAAATTCTATCATATCACTGTTACATGATGAAATGAAAGAACTTCAAAACAATACATGACTGGATAAGATGGGAAAAGCCTCTATTGTAGACACATTCAAAAATTATATTAAACCCAGGCTTAACTTTAATCATGGTTAGTTGAATCCCACTGACTGATGACCTCTTTCATTAAAGGTTGGTTAATTTTCCATTATCTTGTTTTCTTTGGCGAGATGACGACCAAAGCTGAGTCTTATATTTTCCCTTTGTTAACCCCTCCCCCAAAAAAATATTATTCTCCCCGTCCCTACCCCCAATAAATACTCCAGTCTCAATATTAAAATGTGGTTGGAGAGCATGCACTGGAACAGTCATCAGCAAGAGCACAATTATTTAAGGTAGAAAAGAGGGTGGCTCTTACACAAATGCTACAGAGATTAGTTGGAGGTGATGGATTGGATGAGGCCTGGGAAGTCTTGCTGATCAAGCAGTGCAAATGAAATGTTTGAATTGCTGGTAAGAATCAATGTGTGTTCTCTGCATTAGAGGTGGATAAGAACTAGATGTGGATTCCAAGGCATAATGTGGTTCATAACTTGTATGTGCAAGCATAAAGAATACCTTAGAACACCTTAAAGTAGCTACATCTTTTTCTAGCTTGTACAGCTGCTCTTCATAAATAATATTTGAACTTGGAAGATTGATTTGGTTTAATAATATAACTATAGCTGCTATGTTCCCACATTCCTCTGGCAAGGTTGCTGTGGAGCTATGATAACTTTTACCAAAACAAGAAGAATATATAAAAAAAGGGAAAAGGGTATAAGAACTTTCAGGTTTTAAACACATATTTTTTAAAAATTGGTCAATTCCGCAAAAAACAATAGCTTTTTCAGGTTTATTGGCCCCTTTAAATAATATTTTTATAAGGTTGGCCATTATTTCTTCTGTGCTGGCGATATAACCCGTTTGAAGGAAATTTAGTGCACATATAATTATATGGACATATCCATCTTACTGATTAGATATTATTTTGGTGAACAAATTCTTGGTATGAAGTTAAGGGTCAAGGAGATTAAAGTGCCATTAAATTATTCTGTAAATTTGGCACTTCTCAATTTATGAAGAGGTTTAGCTATATCATGCCTGAACTGTTGCTAGTGATTATGCATTCTTCAAAGGATTCTAGTGTACCACAGTTGAAAAAAAAATTAAACAGATTTTAGCTGGAGTGAAACTACCACTTCCAGGTTAATTCCTTTATTAAGGAAACTTCATTTTCTAATTATTGAGGGGGTGGGGAATAAATACCCTAAACTACTTTGACTTTTATATGTGGCCAATACATTTAATTCTAATTAAAAATGAGAATTTTAGGTATATTTGTTGCCTTGAGTTGATTAAAAAAAGACAACATAACAATATCATTATCATCATCTAAAATTGTTTATTCAGTTTTCATATAAATAAATGTCCTTCTAGGCACATTATTTTACAAGAACATTACTATCAGACTACTATTCACCTGTCTATTTCTGTTTCGACTATTTCACCGCTCAATACTCAAACCTATTCTTTATTTCTTCATCTTTAGACAAGGCAGGCAGACTACATTGTCCTTCATCTTCGTTAAAAACAGGATGTTGAAAGCACCAATTTTGAATAGATTAAGCTGACTGATAGCCATAGTATTTCTTCCTTCTCTTTTCCAAGCCTTACGTGAAAATTACTGCATACCTTTCAAACAGTTATCTAGACCTGGTTTACTTAAAACTTATTTTCTTTATTCTGCAATGGTCTGCAACATGCCATGTCTTTGCTTCAGCACTGGGGCTGCAAATAAGGATTTGTAAATATTAAGATTTCATTCTATAAAGAATGTACTGTCTATTATCCCTTCAAATAGAGCATTAAGCTCAGAAACTGCCAAATGACTGCAGTGCTAAATCTGCAGAATTGTATGGATACATTATCCCTTCATAGATTTTTCTGTTAGGCTAAAGTAGGATAACTCCAGAAGTGTATGACTTCTGAAACAATAGTATAAGTCTCCTTTTAAATACTGGAGAGAACATGCAAATTTATAGGCAATGACAGACACTGGGAATCCCAGAACAGAATAACCATAGCGGCCAACTATACGATGAGGAAAACCAACTTCTATTTGTTCTTTCATTGTACACTGGTGCTTAAAAATTTGTGACCCCTTTTGAATATTCAGCATTTCTGTATAAATATGACATAAAATGCAATCTGTTCTCGACAAAGTCTTGAAACTAGATAGAGAGAACCCAATTAGCAAATGAGTCAAAAACATTATATTTGTTCATTTATTTATTTATTCAGGTAAATGATTTCTTTATTTTAGTCCTCACTTAACGACCACTCGTTCAGCAAAGATTCAAAGTTACAATGGCACAGAACCAGGAGACTTATGACTGATTCTCATACTTTCAAAGTGTCCCCACTGTCAGGTGATCATAATTTGGTAATTGGCTCATAATTGCAAAGGCTACAATGTCCCACAGTCACGTGATCACCATTAGTAACCTTCATTGCCAGCTTCTGACAAGCAAAGTCAATGGGGAAGCTGGCGGGTGGTCACATAGGGTGATCACATGACATCACATTTAATACAAGTAGTCCTCGATTTACAACAGTTCATTTAGTGACCGTTCAAAGTTACAACGGCACTGAAAAAAGTGACAAACAACCATTTTTCATCGTTACAAACGTTGAGGCATCCCCATGGTCATGTGATCAAAATTCAGATGCTTGGCAACTGACTCATATTTATGACAGTTGCAGTGTCCCCGGGGTCATGTCATCACCTTTTGCAGCATTCTGACAAGCAAAGTCAATGGGGAAACCCAATTCACTTAACAACCATGTTACTAACTTAACAACTGCACTGATTCACTTAACAACCGTGGCGAGAAAGGTAGTAAAATGGGGCAAAACTCACTTAACAAATGTTTCACTTAGCCACAGAAATTTTGGGCTCAATTGTGGTCGTAAGTCGAAGACTACCTGTAACAATGTGGTTTCCCTTAACAACAGCAACTAGAAATCCCAAAACTGCTGTTGTAAGTCAGCGTGATCACATGACATCATCCTTTATGACTGCGTCACTTAGCAATGAAGTAATTGTGGTCCCAATTACCATTGCTAAGCAAGGACTACCTAGATAAATGAACTAGATAGCTGATTTTGCCTAAAAAAAAATAAAACAAAGTTTATTTTTTGAAATGTGAAAATGCTTTATGGGTGAGATATTATTTCACCTATGTTTTAAGCATCTCAATTTCTTCCACACTGAAAAAAGAAAGAAGGTTTGTGCCTCTATAGCATCTTTCCAGATTCTATATTAGAATTCAATTTTCTATATATTAACTTTGTTATTACGACATAAACGAGACTTAAGCAAACCTGGATAGGTAGATGATGAGTTTGGCCATTTTTTTATTATTATTAATCTCTGGAAATTATAATATGCAGGTAGGAAACAAAACTTTTTAAGTGCTGCAGGTAAATGCATAAAGATACTTCTCCCTCAAACTGTACTGGTGTCATTCTACTAAAATAATTGTTTCATTAATCAACCTATATAGTGCAATCAGACAACCTGATTCTTCCAGATGTTTAGGGTCAAAACTCATATAATTCCCAACCAATGATTAGGCCCCTAGGGTCTAATAAAATGGAAGCCCAAAGTATCTGGAAGAATACATAGGAGAACAAGCCCATCAGGACAAGATTCGGCAGTCCATCTGCATTTGAAAGACAAAGGCCACTCTTTCAAAGACAGCAAAGTCCACATTTTGGACAGAGAGGACCGCCAGTTTGAAAGAAGGGTCAAAGAGGCCATCAATGTCAAAACTGAACAGCCCTCTCTCAACAGAGGGGGAAGGATATGACATCATCTATCTTCAGTCTACAACACAGTCCTTTCAAGAGTTCCAAGGAGGCTCCACACCCACTTGCATTACTCAGATAAACCTCCAGGTGGCATCAACAACTCTCTAAAAGAATGCAAATGACCAGCTGACTGCAAGGAATATATATCCTTCCATTCCCCACCATCCAGTCAGAGCTGAAGAAGCTTCTTGGATGAGAAGTGAAATGTCTTCAAAGAGAAAAAAAGAAAGTCCAGTTGCCTCGTGAAAAAGCACCTTTGGGACAATCTGGAAGAATACTAGGTCATCTATTTCTCCTATAGTGTAAGCAAATCCTACCAAATTCAAAAGGACTCACAGTTAAAGTAGCCAAGCCCAATTAGTTTACTAAATCTCTCTATGTTTCTGTATAGATATCAGTTCTAATGATCCTTTTGGTTCAATACTGAACCTATAAAGTAACTTTAAAAGGTCATTTCATTCTAGCTATCTCCTTCCCACACCAAACCTCCCTTCTCCCCAAGAAGAAAACCCATGCATGTCACGGGGTATGGCCATATACCTGGTCACTTTGTTCCCATTCTCTTAGTTGTTTCAGAGAAGGAATGCTCCATATAGTCAGTCTTCCAGAGAAATGTATAACTGCTAGACGAGTGTTGTCTGGAGAAAGTCTCATTTTGAAGATACCATCCTATCACCATCATTTCAGTGAATGATGAAAACAGAAAGAAGAAAATTAGGAGAAACATTAACCTCACAATTCACATTTTCTGCCACTTCCAAAGTAGATATATTTCTCATTCAAGAGATTCCAGAGTATAAAATCTGAAATGGTTGTTCGTGACTACGTGTCAATAGCAACATACTCCTAGGCATGTCTACTGGGAAGCAAGAAATACTTAGTTCAGTGTACTATACTTCCACAGAAAGTCCAAGCAAAATCTGAAAACTTCAAATTAAAACTACCATTAAAGGCCATTATTCTTATGACACCCTTGTGTATAACTTTCATCAGATCCAAACGTTCAACCCTGAAGCTGGATATGATTCATATTCATAAGCTGCAGGATGATGAATAGTTTCCATTAAATCTACAAATTTGAAACAATATTTAGAGTTTTCCTTACACTCAAGGACCCCCAAAATGATTAATTTCAGCTGTAATTATTTAAGTCACTTTTATACCATTATATTGTTTTTGAACAGCCAGATGGCAATCAGAACGAAAAGTATATCCAACAATATACAGGTAATCCTCAACTTAAAACAGTTCATTTAGTGACCGTTCAAAATTACGACGACACTGAAGAAAGTGACTTATGACCATTTTTCACACTTGTGATCATTGCAGCATCCCCATAGTCACGTGATCAAAATTCAGACACTTGGCAACTGACTCGTATTTATGACGGTTGCAGAGTCCTGGGATCATGTGATCACCTGACAAGCAAAGTCAATGGGGAAGCCAGATTCACTTAACAACCGCATTATTAACTAGTACAGTGATTTGCTTAACAACTGTGCCAAGAAAGGTCATAAAATGGGGCAATATTCAGTTAACAACTATCTTGCTTAGCAGCAGAAATTTTGGGTCAATTGTGATCATACGTTGAGGACTACCTGCACCTTCCTTAAAAGCACAGGAATCCTAATAATCAACAAGTCTTGTATATTCTCCATTACCTTTTCCCTTCCTTGCCTGTTGTTAAATGAAAGATGAAAGATCTTAAACAATGAACTTTTTTTCACCTGTTAAAAACAAACTTGTATTAAATTCACTTTCTTTCTGTCAGATGCTAAGAGCAAAAGGAATGAAGCTGAAATAAAATATACATAACATACATATGTAGACTTCGGAAATTTCCTTAAAAATATAAATTACAGCAATAGGGATTCCAAGCACTCATACAGTAACCTTTCCTAGAATATTTTAGACTCAGTCAATAATTAGAAAAGAATATGGATTCACTTCTTACTATGCTGTTTTTGCAATATGTATAGGCAACCTGATGCTCTGAAGATGTTTAGGTCTACCATTCCCCCAATCTTCCTGTTAACTATAATGGCTGGCCCTGACGGATGTAAAATCAAAAATATCTGAAGAAACGAGACACCTAATATTAACTGTATATTAACAGCGGGTTTCAGATGGCTATTTCCAATATATATCATGATGGCATATTTAACACATTTAACACTTTTAATGTAACCAGATTTAATCCTTTAATTACTTTTGTAAAGCCAATAAATAGAATTCTCCTTAATTTGTAACCCTTGTAACAAGTCTGCAAAGTAAGAGCTGGTTTTCCCCCCAAAAATACCCAATTTTATTATTTTAAAACCTGCTAACAATTACAAGCACCCCAAAACCTAGGGTATTTTTCCTAAAGATTTGGTGAAAAAAAGATACTTACATAGTTCAATAATAAATCATTCAATAATACAGAAGGCAGCAGAACTTAATGGGACCTGAGTTGGCAGTGACTGATAGAAAAATGAATTTGGTGGCATGGTGGAAAATTCAACACTACCCAGTGCTTGAATTTGCATATCCAATTCCACATTACATAATGATCTTGGATCTTGACTCGATAAATTGATAAATTTGGACAGTATGATTTTGTCTTTTTATAAAATAAACCTCCCAAACGCCCCAGTATTGAAAAGAGTTGTATTTGATGTCTGCTGGACTTAATACATCAATAGAAAAAGAGCTTAAATGTAGATCATGACTAAAAATGTTGCGCATTCTTTCTCTAAAATTTAATAGTCAGTGTAAATATACTTAGATGATGATGATCACGTCTTCTCAATCTGAGTACCCAACTATAGCAAAGTCTACCTAAAATTTAGGGATATGAATATTATATATTCATATAATATATATTCATATAATATACATAGTCACAACCTCTGAATAATTACTTAACAAAGTGAAGTGTCGGTTCTATAGGGAACACTACATATTTATTATGGCTTATTGCAGTGGTGGCAAACCTATGGCACGGGTGCCAGAGGCGGCACTCAGAGCCCTCTCTGTGGGCACGCGCGCCGTCGCCCCAGTCCTAGGCCTTCAGCTGGGTTTTATAAAACTTTTTCGCTTTAGGCCTCCACAACTGTGTGCAAAAAAAAAAAAAGGTTCAGTCAATCAGTCAATTTCAACATCTTGCGGGGAAAAAAAAGACCTTGCAAAGTTGGAATTCATTGATTGAACTTTTTAGTCCCACCCAGTCTGCCATTACCGCCGCAGCCACGCCCACCCAATGGACCACACCTACCCAATTGGCCACACCCAGCCAATGGCCACACCCACCCGGCACCCGACGATGCATAAATGGGTTTTGGGTTGCAGTTTGGGCACTCGGTCTCTAAAAGGTTCGCCATCACTGGCTTATTGTAATCTCAAATGTAGGATCTGCCTATTAATGAATTTTGGGGATTTTACTCCATTGCTTTTGATGGGAGATCAAATGACAGAAAATAAATGTAAATAGTTCAATACACTTTATTTATACTTACGATCCCAACATGGTCTTCATAACTAGTAACCTGCTTATAATAGGGTGATCCAGAAAGAACTCTCCATACTGACAAACCACAACTACTTGCTTTAGATATTCCAGCTCCATCATCATCCACTTCATAGCCACCAATAATCAAGACTCTATCACAAAAAGATGACATACAATTTAGTTTGGCATCCTCCAGTTCCTTAAATTTGCTCCATGACAAAAAGTATTTTCAACTGTCATAATTTAATAATTACTGATTTACTGATTTCAGCCTTTAAAACCATTATTTATATCGTTCTGCCACCTGGGCATAACAAATCCCAAATCCCAATTCACAATTCCTATTTAAAACTATTACTTCGAAAGAGAGAAAGAAAATCAAGAACTAAGTCTCCCTGAATTCAGCTCTATTTGCCACTAAGTGTATGAGATTGTAAAGTAATTAATCTAGCAAGCTAATTTCCTAAGTAATTATGTGTTTCAATTTTTTTAGAACTCATTGTAAATTAAAAATATGTAGTGAGGAGATATGGCATCTTTTACCTAAATAAAAGAATGAAAAAATGTTTTACACTTTTGTTTTTTTGCAAATAGTAAAATATTACCACCTAGTGGTAGATGAACAGACAGCACGTTTTGTCATGAATAAAGCTTATAACTGTAATTTACTTCATTAGCTAGTTATCAAGTACGGAGTAATAAAATAAATAAATTCATCCCTGCAAAAAGAATTGTCTATTTAAATTCTTTATTAATTTTCCAACAGGCAAGAGATTTTATTCAATTCTGCTTTTAAATTTGCTGGCAATTTATTTTTTTCTGGCAATTCGGGTAACCATGATTTTATTTTAAAAATAATTAATGTTTTCTTTACTGTATCAATTTATGTAACCATTCATCTTATACCCAAGACATTTTATTAGCTAAAAAAAGCACCGGAGCACAAGTTTAAAATTTTAAACAATTCTTCACAGAGCTGACAAAATGCAAAACAGGAGCAACAATTTAAGAGGGATGGCATCATATTTCTCTGCTCACCAATTCGGAAATGATCTGAGCTCCTGCATGCACGCAATTGTAACTGAAAGAAAGCTCATGGGAAGGAGATCAACCACAGAAATACTTGAATTACATTGAAAATGAGTTAAAAGAGTTATCAGGGAGCAGGGGGAGAAAATGGGCAATGTAACAAATATAATAGTTCTCCCTTATGAGAAGCAAGGAAATTAACCATGATACCCTGGGAAACGATATAAACCATGCACTGAAGTAATAATCAGGAGCATTTATGCAAGATAAACAATAAGTTATAAAGTAGCTGAAGAGAGCCAGTTTTGCATAGTGATAAAGATGCTGGGTTAGAAACCAGGAGATGGTGAGTGCTAGTCCTGCTTTAGGCATGAAAGCTGACTGGGTGACTTTGGGCCAGTCACTCTCTCAGGCCATCTCACCTCACAGGGTTGTTGTTATGGGGGAAATAGGAGGCAGGAGGATTAGGTATGTCTGCCACTATGAGTTGACCAAAAACATATAAAAGGCAGAATAAAAATGATGATGATGGAGGAGGAGGAGGAGGAGGAGGAGGGGGAAGGAGAAGGAATACAGTTGTGCAAAGCATTCCAAAGGATATCTTGCAAAACATGCCGGTATAAGAGAAGCAGTCCATCTTAAGCAACAAGGTCAACAGATTTGATTTGACTACCTCAAAGGTTTTCCCCAGTTGTATGCATGGATACTGCTCTGGGAATGCCAGCTATGCATGTTCAGACAGGCAGAGATGGCCTTCAAAGAAACTGTTTTCAACCTTCCAGAGCAGGGGTCTCCAACCCCCAGTCCGTGGACCAGTACCGGGCCACGGCACGCTAGCAACCAGTCCACACAAACAAGCAAAGCCCCATCTGCAGATGCAGGCAGCACACAAAACCACGCCCCCTCCAGACCGCGGAAAAACCTCTCTCCATGTAACCGGTCCCTGGTGCCCAAAAAGTTGGGGACCTCTGTTCCAGAGGATATATTAGTAGTCCTTACTTAACGATCATAATTGGGGCCGAAAATTTAAATCGCTAAGCAATGTAATTGCTAAATGAAATATCACATGACCATGATCAACAGTGTGACTTCCCACTTGGTTGTTAAATGAGTCGCTGAGGGTCATTAAGTGAGATAACACGTGACTGTGAATTGTGATTTTACTGCCCACTTCTCCATTGACCCTGCTTATCAGAAGCCAATTATGAAGCATGCAAATGGGGATGACTGTGGGAACACTGCTAAGGTTGGAAATGCAAGAACCAGCCATAAAGTTACTTCTTCAGCACCATCATTAACTTCAAACAGGCAGTCATTAGGCAAGGTCTACCTGTCGCTCTTTTAAAACATTGAGGAGTGTGTCACTTGTGCTTCATGAAGCACTGTTCCTGAATATTTTGCACAGCCCTAAAATTACTGGACAATGACATCTTAAAATAAAAACTAAGCCCATGAATAAAGTCAAATGAGTAACAATTTATTGGAGAATTGCTACTGAACTTGGAGAATAAAATTATAGTGAGAGACACTGCACTAAAATTTTAGGGGCAGAGAGACTCCTGACATTAGTCATAAAAAGTCCTTCAGAAAATAAATTCAGATTTCAGCTTGAATACCTAAATCTAAATGTGAATTTAAGAAAAACTATAGATTGGTAACTGGGATGTAAAAAAAAATTACAATAAGGCAATTTTGTTAAGAGTATGTCAGAGATGAAAGGACAATAGAGAGAGTCCTTGACTTACAACCCCAAATGAGCCCAAAATTTCTGTTGTTAAGTTAAATGATTTTTGCCCCATTTTACGACCTTTGTGGCAACAGTGAATCACTGCAGTTGTTAAGCGAATCTGGCTTCCCCACTGACTTTGCTCGTCAGAAGGTTGAAAAAGATGATCACATGACCCCGGGATACTGCAACCATCATAAATATGAGCCAGTTGCCAAGCGTCTGAATTTTGATCACGTGATCCTGGGGCTGCTGCAACAGTGTGGAAAAAGGTCATAAGTCACTTTTTCCAGTGCCATCAAATGGTCACTAAATGAAGTGTTGTAATTCGTGGACTACCTGTAATCAGCAATACAAAGCAGATGGCTAACTTTTAAAACTTGTAAAGATGTTCCTTTCAAAAATGTGTAACATTTTGAAGAACAATGACAACTCAAGACCATATTCTCTAGGGAAAGTGATAAAAGAACCCCGAAATAAATATTTTCAGCAAAGTTCAAAGTATTCACAACAAGAGAAACAAGAAACAAGAAATATCATTTGCACTCCAATTTTAAATAATACAAATCACAGAACTCATTAGAGCAGGTGTAGCTGACCTGCAGCCCCCCACAGGCCACATGTGGTTGTGGACAGCTGGTAATGAGGCCACAATATAAGCTCCAGGTTGTTTTATGGACAAAATTGCAAATGGGACACAATGTGTGGATTTTTGCCAACAATCTTCCCAATAATCAACATAATTTTTCAATGGTTTGGTAAGAGAGTTAAAATACTGGCTGGTAATATTTCTAGAGGAAAAAAAATGTTCTGGACTAAAAAATAGGTCATCATCTATGACAAAAATTAGTTTGGAAGTTTTCTTCCACATGATTCTGCTTTACTTTCAATTATTAGATTCAGCAAATTACTCATCAGAGACCTATAAGGGATATGCAATATGAAATAGAACCATATATTTATTGAAAGATCAAGTTAGATCAAACAAATGTTATTTCATTAGAGAGATTTTCTCCACTATCTGGCTACAGCAGCAGGCAAATAAATGCATACATACAGAATTTGTTTATCAAAAGTATACAGGTAGTCCTCGACGTAGGACCACAATTGAGCCCCATGTTGCTACGTGAAATATTTGTTGAGTTTTGCCCCATTTTACGACCTTTCTTGCCACAGTTGTTAAGTGAATCATTGCAGTTGTTAAGTTAGTGGCACCGTTAAGTGAATCTGGCTTCCCCACTGACTTTGCTTGTCAGAAGTTCACAAAAGCTGATCTCGTGACTCCTGCACATGGTAACGGTCATAAATATGAACCAGTTGCCAAGCATACAAATTTTGACCATAGGGATGCTACAATGGTCATAAGTGTGAGAAACGGTCATATGCCACTTTTTTCAGTGCCATCGTAACTTTGAACAGTCACTATATGAACCGTTGTAAGTCGAGGACTACCTGTATAGCCTTCACAACGTTCTGTTGCTTTATCCCAGACCACACCCTCTTTTTTTTTTTTAAATATATTTTATTAAATTTTATATGGGTATGGGAAGGATAGGGATAATATGGGTAGAGGATGGGGTTAGGGAGTGGAGTTGGGATAGGGATGGGAATAGGGGTAGGGATAGGTACAGTAGTGGGGTTACCCCCACATAAAAAATCCAACGCTTACACAAGCAGACTCTCGTCCGGGTACACATATTGAATAACAGTAATTAATACAATACTAAACAATTATAGTCATTAATACTAAAAATAGTCATAAAATAAAAGCTTACTAATTAAGTATAATTTAGCTCTAACGTAATGCTAACCACTGATAAAAATTTTCCCATGTCCTAAAATACACTGAGTCCTCTTTCTCCTTAATCTCCAACGTCAATCTGTCCATTTCTGCACATTCTAAAATTTTCATAATTATAATCTGATCGTGTGGTAAATTTTCATTTTTCCAAAATTGAGCAAATACAATTCTCGCTGCTGTCAATACATGTAATATTAAATATTCATTCTCTTTACCATAGTTAAATCCTAATATTCCTAGTAAAAATAATTCTGGTTTATATTCTATTTGTATTTTAGTCATCTTTTCTAACCATTTATGAATTTTAAACCAAAATTTCTTAGCTTTAGGACCAAATATGATAATAAGTACCTGGTTTTTCTTTACATTTCCAACAAATATTCGATACATTTTTAAACATTTTCGCTAATCTAACTGGTGTCATATGCCATCTATAAAACATTTTATATAAATTCTCTTTATATGAAGCTGCTTTAGTAAGTTTAATATTTCTCTCCCAAAGCTTTTCCCAGTCTTCTAAGTCTATGGAATATCCAAAGTTTTTTGCCCACACTATCATTGTTTCTTTTACTTGTTCTTCTTCCATCTTTCAATTTAATAGAAATTTGTAAAGTTTCTTAATCAAATTTTCATCTGTTTTCAAAAGTGTTTTGTCAAATACTGTCTGTTCTTTATAAAAGTCCATTACTTTTACATCTTTTTCATATCTTGTTTGAATTTGCAGATAGGACCACCATGTTAAGTCAATACCTTGTTGATAGAGAGTTAGTCTGTCTTTAAGTTTTCCATCCTTATCTAAAATGTCTTTATAAGTAACAAGTTTGTCATAATTAATTAAATTTGGATAAGCAAATGCTTCCATCGTTGACAGCCACTCTGGTATTTTCATATATATTTTATGTTTAATTTTCTCCCACTCTGAGAACAACACATTCCTTATGGCATGACCAGACCACACCCTCTTGTTGGCCCTCACGTATTGTGCAAAACTTGCCATAGACCCCTCACCCAATGGAAATTGTTGTAATGATATGTGGCAATGACCTTGGGAGACAAGAAGAAAAGTTACAGACTAGACCAGAGGTGTCAAACTTGCAACGTCACGTGACGTGTCACGACATATCACGACTTTTTTGCCATTGCCGGCAATGGGGTGGGTGCGGTTTTGCTATGATGCATCCGGCCTGCGGGCCGGCAGTTTGACACCCCTGGACTAGACAATGGTCAGACAAATTGCAGTTTAGCCTTCACAACAAATAGGGGAATGGCAAACATCTCAGAAGGGACTTCCCTAGTTTCTTAAATTGTTAAAGGTAAAGGGGGAGAACTGCAAGATCTATTAATGTAAGCGTAAAATATTATAAAAAGTTAAGAGCTGTACTTCTGGGTGTGCTTCTTGTCAGGACTACCTTGCAAGCTGACAATTGTGCATGCCTGCCATACACTAAAAAGAGTCCCTTTTTACAACTATCTAATTCCTTAATTCGGGGTAGAGTCGGAGGGGCTGAATGATGCCGAGCGTTTACTGGCCGGATGCCCTTCCTGATGCCACGTGGAGTTCGCAGCAGATATGTTTTTCTTTGCACCCTGGGAGAGAAATATCTGCTGCTACTTAGGATTGAACTCTCAACCTTCCGAGTGGGAGGCAAGCATCTTTACTACTTGGCCACCACGTTACTCATGCCTGACATACACTAACTTTTATTTAAATCCTCTTGCACTGGTGCAATAGTTCCAGAAGATCCCAGAGAGTTTAGGATTAATATAGCAACAAAGACCATCTATTACCCTTCCAAAACCAAATGAAATGTTATTACTAATGTTTGCTAAGTGCCAGTGACTGCTTTTATTAATTACCTCACTGCGATCAAACATTTCAGAAGGAGTGGGCGATGACAACTAAATGATATCAAGCCCCTGGCTACTTCATTAAAATATTTAAATTACTCAATCTTACCGATGTGCAGGATGATAAAGTACTCCAGTTATTCCATTAATATAATGCTTGCTAAAGTTGAAAACATGGCTCTCTTGGTAACTCTGATTTGTTCCAACACTAGATCAGAAAAAAATACAGGACTTATTTTATGAAATAGGATTTCCAATAAATTATTGGTAGACACATTAAATTATATTTACCTCACCAGGTAGCTTTTCAGCTCACCACGATAATTGATGACTAACAGTTCAGCTGACCACTGAGCGCTGGCTTTGTATTCCAGGAAGATCAATCCTGCAATGGCATAAGTCAAGTCCCCTGGGAAACTAGTGTCCTATTTAAAATAAATTAAAAAAAAAACAGGGTTTTTTCGGCAAAGAAGTTAAAAGGGTTTCAAACAGTAGAAAACATTTTCTAATTGAAACCAAACTTTAAAAAAAAAACAAAAAACACCAGAAATTCAATCTCTCAATGGTATATTATTAAATGCAAGCCTAATGTTTTATAGAGAATATGCATTCCTCACTATTACTGACAACAAAGAAATTTCATCATGTAGCATTATTAATGCTTATTAATAGCACCTTAATAAAGTAAAAAGAAGTAAGTGGAAAATTCTTCCACTTAGATGCTTTTTTCAAAATCCATCCGTTCCTGCATTTTTCAGTGTTTGATAACAGGCCTATTCGAAAAGTCTAGTTAGCATATTTACGATTCTTTAAAATTATATTGTAGCAAATTGCGATTTCTGATCCACAAAAAAACAGTATGGTATGGTGATTAAGGTGCTGGCCTAGAAACCAGGAGACTGTGAGTTCTAGTTCTACGTTAGGCATGAAAGGCAGCTGGGTGACATTGGGTCATTCACTTTCTCTCAGTCTAAGCCACCTCACAAAATTGTCGTTGTGGGGAAAATGGGAGGAAGAATGAGGATTAGGCAAGTTCACCACATTTGAGTTATTTACAAAATAATAAGGTGGCATAAATAATAAATAAATGCATGCCTGTCTTCCAGTATGAAAGTAACTGGTGCTAAATGATATTCTGTTTGGAATTATTATTTTAGAGACCAGCAGCAATTTTAGGCCAATACCAGCAGCCTTGTTGACATAAATAAAATTAAATATACCTTGTTCAAATATCTGCAAACAAAGGATGCAAGTTTACCAAACACACGTGCAAAATAGCTATTCAACCAAATGAGCCACAAAGCATATAACAATGCAAGTTCTCAACTTAAGACGTTAAAGCTGCAATGGCTAAGAAGGTTCCACTGAATGGTAATTGGACTTGTAAAGCTTGGAAAGGAAAAGAAAATACCGGCTGGATGAGGAAGAGTTCACTGCCGACCAAGTCAAATACTCGAACAGTTCCCGTGCTTTCACCATAGGCAAGCAAAGTGCAATCATGACTCCATGCAACACATCTCCACTGGGGATTCGGATCTTTAGGGACTACGTGGCAAAGAAGTTAAAATAGATAAACCTCAGATCACAAAAGGTTAGCAAAAATCTCTTTTTCCCAAACTACAACTTTTAAACAGTTGCATAGCAGAATACACGTTCCAATGTTCCCTAGGGCAAAGCCATTCTAAAAATAACTACTTTGTTTTATAGCTACTCTGCATCGAAGGACGGTGTAATGTTGATTTGATAATCTCTGAACCATGGAGTAGAAGTGGGCTCATGAATCACAATCACAGGCTGAGAGCTCTGAATTATAATGAAAGCTGTTGAAAGTTATGGGAAAGAAGGGGGGGGGAAACCAGGGCTGTACTTCTATAACCGTATCTCCACAATCACTCTGAAAATTATGTTGTTGTTGTTGTTTTAAAAAAAAGAGTTAGGAAGATACAATATTATTTCATTTGTCTATTTTACATCCATAAATGTTTTAAGAAGCAAGTGTGATTGACTAATTACTTTATTTAGGACAGAGCAATTACATGTTCTACCTACTGATTTGGGCCTCCCTTATTTCAGGGCTCATACAGTCTGTTTCTCTTCTATTTCTTTGGGTCTGTATGCCTCAAAATCAGAGACAGAACCTTGCAAATGTAGGTTCCTCAACAAACAAGCCATTACTCTGGTCTCATAGTACAAAAGCATGAAGTAGCATGCATGGTTATTGCTCAGATATACTGCCAGGAGGGCCATGAAACAGCCACACTGAGCTTTTGAGTTGCTATGGCTTGTTCATGTTGTGGATCCAGAAAATGCTTTTCTCATCAAAGGACATGTTGAGATCTAATCCTGTGAACTCTGGCAAAACTGAAGCCAAACCTTAAACTAACTAGGACCAAGTTGGCTTATTTTAGGGATTGCGCAAATGCTGACTTCCTGTTTTAGACACTCCTTGCATCCTTTCTTTAATGATTCTATTCCACCATTTCTTCAATATTAGTGTAACTTGTGTCCGGTTACAAGAGTTGGCCATGGCGAGTTGGCTGTGGGGAGCTGGCCGTGGCAAACTGTCCTAGACCAGGGGTGTCAAACTCGCCACATCACGTGACGTGTCGCAACGTATCGCGACTTTTTCCCCTTGCTGGAGCTGGGATGGGCGCGGCTTCCGCGTGACGCATCCAGCCCGCGTGCCGGCAGTTTGACACCCCTGTCCTAGACCCTTGTGGAAGGGGACCGATACTAAACAGAAGGGGAAATCAAGCCAGGGCAAGCTTAATGGAGCCAAAACATTAATCACCTTTTTGTAGAAAAGGAGAAACATAAAGAAACAAAGAGGAAATAGGATGCAGTAGCTAGAAACCAAACTGGAACTTTTGGTTAGAACTGCGTTTGATAGGATTTGTTTTGTATTTTTTTCTGGATAAGCGAAAAAATTACTTACCTTGACATTTCCCAATGACAGACCCAAATTCATCCTTGGCAGACCTGCAACATTCAAAATGCATGTTTTTAAGGTTTAATTGTTGTCTACACTATTTCTTCAAGGGCTGAGATTACACCAGTCTTTGAATGTCACTTTAAAAATTGTGCTTTGTAAAAGGAGGTAGGTCCATTTTAAGAGATTTCAAAGTAAGTGGAAGCGAAAATTAAGCATCATTTTAAATTAATGCATTTCACTATTAAAGTTAAAATATAGATACACTTTCCATAATTCACGTCTCCTCACATGTCACTTGATGCTTCTTTTAACAAAGGAAAAAGAATGCTACAATAGGGTCGCAACAACCTCCTCTCTCTCATACTGACAGTCCTTGACTTACAAAGGCAATTGGAACTGGAATTTCCATTACTAAGCAATGCCATTGTTAACTGAATCCTAGAGTTATTAAATGAAGAAACTTCCTGCCAGCTTCCCACAACCAAAGTCAGTGGGGCAACCAGCAGGAAGTTGCAAGTTCCAGGCCACAGGCAGGTAAGTGGTTGCTGCCAGCTGGAGGGAACGAGGGAGTGTGGGGGCATGGACTGGAGGATGATGCACAAGGAGGTGACAGGTCAGAGAAGATGTGGGGTTGCGATACGAGTCAGGAAAAATGCGCAGGGTTGTGCGGGGACATACAACTGGCTGCTGCAAGCAGAGAAGGTGTGGCTTGGGGAGACTTATCCCAGTCATTTGTGACCTTCCCTGCTGGCTTCTCCACTGACTTTCTTGGGAAGTCAGCAGAGAAGGTTACAAATGGCAATCATGTGATCATGGAAAAATTTGGAAGTTGGTTTATGCTAGGTTATATTTTGATGGCCAGGTGCTGTAAAAAGAGGGGAATGATGGGTGAAATCGTGTCACTCAGACGCGAGAACTGGGATTTGGGTGGTTTGAAGATAACTGATCAAAATGTTCATAAAAATGAACAAAATTTACACTATAGCTTTTGTGCATTTTCTACCTTAAATGGCAGGAAAAGTACTAAGAAAAAAAAATCAACAATTTTTAATGGTATGATCAGAAGTTGCAAAAGGTAGCCAGAATTGTTCAGCTGTTATTATTCCTATGCAAAACTCTTTAATATCTGCCCGCTTTGCAACCACTGTGCAAAGCTCCATCAATCATGTAGCCAGGAGGAGGGAAGGGCAGGAAAAGCTGAAATACTAAGTGATGTCAACCTTACCAAGTAGACCAGACAGGAAACACAACCAAAGAAGCTAATTCTACTTTACTGTAAGGCTACCTTAACAGAATCTTCAACTATGAAAGTACAATTCTCCCTCTGCTGCCTTTACAGTCTGAGAAATTAGGGAAAGGGCCTTCTGAACCTCTTGATCTTCCCCTTATGCAGCTGAAGACTATGTTCTCTCTTATCCAATCATTCCCTAGGAAGCATTCCTTCACCCTGCCTTCCAAAGTCATTTCCAGATGCCATTGCAAGTGAGCAGCAAGGAAAGCTCTGAATTCAGTTGCTTAAAATATGTTTTATCTAAATTTCCCCATCTGATATCTATAAAATTATTCTGGCTGCGTGTGCAAGATAGGATTTGAATAGCGATTTTTGGATCAATTGTCTTACAAGATAAACAATGCAAATCACGGCTTCTTTTGACAGTTGCCACAGGCTGATGTGATCATGTTCATAAATTACAGCCCATCTTGTGTAGAAGAAATGTTAACTCTTTTAGTCTATCACACAAAGTTATTCAGATGAAAGACTTTTTAAAATGAAAGAAAATTAAAGTCTCTGGCCATATTCAGAATTTATCTTATTCCTAAAGCAATATGAATACTAACACTTAAATACGTGGCAAACAGATAAGAGAGCTAAAAAAAAGATAAAAAGATCCACATTTTCTCCTATATCTTGGTTGCAATTCTATAAATATATTTGTGTAGGAGATGACCAGGCTGAGCCCGAGGGAGGGGTCAAATGCATCATCAGTCTCAGGTCCCTTTGCGCCCACAAGAGATCTAAGTCCAGGCCACCTTGAGTTCCTTTGACTCTTATCTGCTGCCAATTTGCTTTGACCATTAGTAGTTCAGATTCTTGTAGAGAACTTTAGCATACAATAAACCTATATAGAGAGCTCTGGTGGCACAGTGGTTAGAGTGCAGTATTGCAGGCTAATTCTGCTGACTGCCACCAGTTCGATTCTTCCGGACTCAAGGTTGATTCAGCCTTCCATCCTTCTGAGTTCAGTAAAATGAGAACCAGATTGTTGCTAACTCTGTAAATGGCTTAGAGAGGGCTGTAAAGCACTATGAACCAGTATATATGTCTAAGTGTTATTGCTATATTCATTTGAACTGCCTAATTTCCTATGCTTGACAATTTGTGTGAGTATAAGCCTTACTAAATTCATTTGAGTCCAGATATACAATTGTGCTGTTCTTCACTTACCTTATTTCTATAGTCTGGTCTTGAACAACTGCTAGCAGTTTTCCATTGCTACAAAAAGAAAAAGTCTGAATGAAAATCACAGGCGATTACTGCTTCCAAGACGTCTCAGGAATCATTTGATAGAGTCAAGGCAAGGCAATACAAGGCAAATGTAAGGTAGTCTCAATATTTTACAGAATCCTGAATCCTTTCTCTCTGTTTTTGAGTAAATAAAGTATCTCTGATATTATTAAAAATATATTCAAAGGTTAAATTGTAGACGTGCCACTAAATGGTGATGAACATGGTGTTTCAGGAAGTACTAGGAGCATGAAACTACCCTGAGAATATACAGTGTCTCTCTTTGTAGGATGTAGGAAATATATAACCTGGGTTGGTTATGGACTTAATCAAGAGTTCAACAATGAAATCTGTAGGACTCAGGCTGGCCATTGTTAACTCAAGTATAAGTCTGATTAAATCTGGATCTAATCTATCTTTGCATTGAATATAATAAAAAAATGAGAGTACAGGTAAGACGAGAAATCCTATGGCTGTCATAAAACACAAAATTCATTTCTACTGCTGAAATACATTCATTTCAAACATTTTTCTCCCAAGTCAGAAACTGCAAAAAAATATAAGCAGCCAACAGCAGAATTTGTGGAGCAGAAACTGGGGGCTAAAACTAGGACTTAAAAACAACTCTCTACATAAAAAACAAAAACCAGGATTCTTACCTATCTCTTTGCTACCGTTCACAAACTCAAATTCCCGATTGGTTTTATCAAATCTGGACTCAGGCAAAAATACTTCAAATTTCCCATCTCATTTCAGAAGTGATATATTGAACTCTGGATGTCAATTTCTGCACTGATTATTTTAAAACAAATTAAACTAAAATCACCTTGTTGCAGATTACATATTATAAAGTATTTAGTCTGAGTGCAGGAAATCCAAAGTCAATTACCGTAAAGTCCCACTTTCAAAGGAAAAGGAATCTAGCCACCAACCTTGCAAGCTCTAGATGCCAATTCATCTGTTTATTGACCAGGCGGACAAATCCAACAGGGAGAGATAATGTTGCACTACTGGAAGCAGAAATATGTATTATGTCACAGCAATAAAGGTGAGGCTTATGAATTTTAATTACATCACAATTGTTATGTAAAACAGATGAACTGCAAGAAGTAGGAATGTTTACAAATTCCTCCCCAAAGAGTGCTCCTACACTTAATAGCTCTATTAAATACAGAACACAAGATCGGAAATATTAAAAGAAGCTGAACTACCATTATTGCTATTTGTTTTCCTATTTTGATCCATCTGTTTTGTTGCCATTTAATATTCTATTTGTTTAAGCCATTGGTATAAGGCAGTGGTGGCGAACCTATGGCACGGGTGCCAGAGGCGGCACTCAGAGCCCTCTCTGTGGGCACACGTGCCGTCGCCCCAGTCCTAGGCCTTCAGCTGGGTTTTATAAAACCTTTTCGCTTTAGGCCTCCGCCGCCATGTAAAAAAAAAAAGGTTCAATCAATCGTCAATTTCAACTTCTCGCGGGGAAAAAAAAAGATCTTGCAAAGTTGGAATTGATTGATTGAACTTTTTAGTCTCACCCAGTCTACTGTTACCACCGCAGCCACGGCCACCCAATGGGCCACGGCCACCCAATGGGCCACACCCACCCGGCACCCGACGATGCATAAGTGGGTTTTGGGTTGCAGTTTGGGCACTCGGTCTCTAAAAGGTTCGCCATCACTAGTATAAGGCAAACATTTATATTCTTGCAAGCAGGATATAAATCACTATAATATTAATAAGATTAAAAGCAAAGTATAAAAAAGCTCTGATGAGAAACATGTTGTCAAGATGTATTTGCTCTCAAGAGCTGTGTCTGTGTGCGCATGTGTGTGTATACAGTATATACATACACACATGGACACACACACAATTTACATTCCGTATTCTGAAAAAATCAAAGTGCCTTTTAGAAGATAAATCTTATTGAATACAAAATTGCCACTGCAGAACCAAATATTATAACATATTTTAAATGCTATTATAAGAGATAAAAATAACAGTTTTAAAATGCCACACACTCTCTCAGAGTAGCTTAAGGCAGAACTTTTAATTAGTTGTGTTTAACAGTAGCTTACCTGCTCCAAAAGTGGCGCAGAAATAAGGCAGGGCCTAAAAGAGAAGAATATAATTATCTTTGAAAGAAAGCAAGACCAATAGAAGAGGCTATTTTCTGTAACTGTTTTGTCAACAGACCTTCCAATTTGTCCCCCCCCCCCCCCAAAAAAAAAAAAAAAAAAAAAACCTTCTCCAAAACTTAATTCTGTATTTGGGGTTAGGCATGGAAATAATAACATGATATTTATTTTTCATTATTCTCATATCCTTAGCATTCTTACTCACTACTCATACATATGTTGGTACCAGAAGGTAGGAGTAAAAGGCTGTTAACACATTAGTTTATTTTGTGGCAATGATTTCTACCCTTAACAGTGTGTTGCCTACTTGATTATTTAACGTAATCAAGGAACACCTAACGAGGTATATATGTACCTACACAGAGATGCATACCAATATACAAAAAAGATGCTGAGAGGCTTATGTTACACATTCATAATGAATAAATTAATGCTAATAACCACAATGGACTGATGATGTCACTTCCCATTTAGTCATTAAGCAAGTCACCTGCAGTCATTAAGTGAGGTATCACATGACCGTAACTTTCTATTTTACTGCAGGCTTCTTCATTGACTGCTTGTCAGAAGCCGGTTGCAAAGCACAGAAATTGTGATCATGTGACCATGGGAATGGTGCAACAGTCATCAATGCCTACTGGTTGTGAAGTGCCCAAATGTTGACACTGTGAACACAGAGATATTGTGATGGGTGTAAATGCTAGGGCTGACCGTATAGTTACTTTTTCAGCATCACTGTAACTTTGAACGATCATTAAACAGGGCAATCATTAAGGCAAAGTCTATCTCTAAATGGTATGCAATTCCTATTACACTAGGCTCTGGATGCAGTATAAGAATATCAAATAACAAGTTTATAACTTTAATAATTTGTAACCGTTTTTAAATCTTTTTATACTGTTCAGAGCCACAGCTGTGAAATGGGCAGCCATATATATTATTTGAATTAATTAGTTCACACTATATTAATTTTAGCCACATAAAATCTACAATAATGAAGCTATGGATATTTACCCATAATCACTCTTGTGATGATAAATGATGCATAATGCTTCTGGTTGCCTCTTGGCTGTAAGACCAAAAAGATAGTTTTCAGTAAGTCCTTTATTTGTAAGGCCATTAGAACAGAATAATAGAACAATAACTTTATTGTCACTTTGAATGTACACTAATCAGCATACATTAAAATGAAATTTCGTTGCATACAGCTCTCAAAGGGTCACCACCTCTGATATACACTACATAAATATGACAAAAATAAATAAATAAATACAGAATTATGCATATACCCACATATATTATATTACACAGAGACAACAGTCTAGTTTGGGTTATGTATAAATGTGCATGGCGAGAAAAACGAATCTTGCAAGTTTACCAGACGGATGGCATAGGGAACAAAGCTATTACAGAATCGGGTAATCCTGCTAGAAATACTTTGAAACCTCCTCCCAGAGGGGAGCAATAGAAATAGATCGTGAAGTGGATGTGTGGGGCCTCTAACAATGCTTTGAGCTCTAAGCACATAGCGCTTATAAGCAGCATCCTGAATACCAAGGAGCGAGCTTCCTATGATCTTCTCGGCTGTCCTTCCCAATCTCTGTATGTGATGCAGTTTGTTAAAAAGCTTTCAATTGTGCCTCTGTAAAAAGTGGCCAGGACAGAAGGAGAAAGATGTGGTCTCCTCATCCGACACAGGAAATGCAGATGCTGGTTTGCACGTTTCACTAAGGATGACGTGTGGAGAGACCAATTCAAATTGTTAGTTATCTGCACCCTCAGATACTTAATACTGTTGACCACCTCTACAGCTGCATCCTTGATACTGAGTGGAGTATGACTATGCCGACTCTTTCTGAAATCTACAATGATCTCCTTTGTTTTATCAACATTTAGAACCAGGTTACTATTATTGCACCAGTCCACCAGAGCCTTCACCTCTTCCCTATAAGCATCTTGTCATCCCGGATAAGACCCACCACTGCCATGTCATCTGCATACTTCACAATATGATTCGTAGCATATTTGGCACAGTAGTCGTGGGTCATCAACAGTAACGGACTCAGGACACAGCTATGGAGAACCTGTACTCAAGGAGATGGAATTGGAAACTTTCTTTCCAACTCGCACAACCTGAGGCCTATCAATAAGGAAATCAAGTATCCAATTATAGAAAGGAGTATTAAAACCTAATAGGCCCAGTTTGTTCACCAGATGCTGAGGGATGATTGTGTTGAATGCTGAACTAAAATTAACTAACAGCATTCGCACATGAGTATTGTTCCCCTCCAGGTGCGCCAAGCTAAGATGAAGCACACAGGAAAGTGCATCTTCTACAGAGCGGTTCTTCCGATAGGCAAACTGTAATGAGTCAAATGTAGGGGGAAGGCATGAAACCATGTAGTCCACGGATGTCAAACTTGCCACATCACGTGACATGTCGCGATGTATCGCGACTTTTTGCATTGCCGGCAATGGGATGGGCACGGCTTCGGTATGATGAAACTGGCCCATGGGCCGGCAGTTTGACACCCCTGATATAGTCCTTTACCAATCTCTCAAAACATTTCATCATAATGGAAGTGAGTGCAACTGGACAGTAATCATTAAGGCATGTGATTTTAGTTTTGGGGGGCACTGGTACAATGATTGCAATCTTAAAACATGATGGAACCACGGCCTGATACGAGAGATTGAAGATGTCTGTGAGAACAGTGGCCAGCTGTTGCAGGTTGTAAATTAATTGTTGGGATAAGCAGCTCTTTAAAACTCTACTCAAAATTACTACTCTCTAAGTTCTTTTAGAGAATTGTGAAAGAAAGATGTTCAAGAACTACTTCAACCCCAAAGCTAGATAAGAAGACAGAAAGCAATTCAATGCTGCATGTTAAATCCATGCATGCAATAGGACCCCCTTTTATCTGTTAAGGCTCTCTTTCTTGGGAATACTCTTCTATAAGAAACACAATATTATAGTCACTAAGTGGAAATTACAAAAACAATTTAGCTATGTGGTCTTCAGCATAACAAAAAGAAAATGAAAAGAGCATTGATAACTTCAATTAGCAAGGAGTCATTGGGCAGATGCAATAAGTTACTTTAATCAAGCAGATAAAGAACTTTTTAAAATGATTAATAAATATCTATTAAGAGGCTGATTAAGCTCCATTGCTCAAAACACTTGCTTCACATTCTTCTTCTTGTAAAAAGTTATGGTGATCCAGGACAGAAAGGTTCCACTAATGCCACTAACCAGAAAATCATCAGTTAACATCACAACCTTTGATGAAAATAAAAAGCTGTAGACAATCTTTAGCTAATAACCAGTAACAACAATTCCCTGCAATGATGTAGAGCAGGGGTATCAAACTGCCGGCCCACAGGCTGGATGCATCACGAGGAAACCGCGCCCACCCCATTGCCGGCAATGGGGAAAAAGTTCCAATACGTCGCGCGACATCATGTGACGTTGTGAGTTTGACATGTCTGATGTAGAGTTATAGAGAAAAACGAAGAGAAGGAATAGACAAAAAAAGGACTTTCATTTGGGGAGAAATCAGATGCAGTCTCATAGCAAACAATTATTTTAATAATGCCACAAACAGGGCATAAATTTCAATAAGAAACAATATGCCCCTTGTAGAACTAGACAGCACCTCAGAAAGGAAACTTGACAGGATCTGTCAGAAATATAAAAAAATCCAAAAACCACCAAGCTTCAACAAAAAAAATATGATCTTCAGCCAGTAACAAATATCTCATGCCTTCTGCCAGATAGCCCCTATCTAATGTCTAATATAATTTTTAACCACTTTGGAAGCAAACACTATCCTACTATCCACATCTGCATGATTCATTTCTAGGTGTGTCTACTCCACTTACTACATATACAAACCTTGTAGGGTTAATCATAAATTACATTATAACTTTACTGCTCCAAATAAAACTTTTTGTAGTGCCCACATAGAGACTTTAATTTTATTTATACTTCCATATAAATAAATATATTGTTTTCAGAATGTTCTTTCAACTTCTAGCCTACAGCCCTGGTCTCCCATCTAAACAACTATCTAGCTTTCCCAAAATTAGATAAGATCAGCCTCACTTTACCATCTCTTTAAAGATGGCTTATTATTTTGTGTGCCTGGTTGTTCCAATCAACACCAATCAATCAACCACCCAGAACTGCTGGGAGTTGGGAGGTATATAAATGTAATAAATATTTTATTTTTCATCTGTCCCCCCCCATACGAAGTCACAGCTGTCATTAAGTTCTTCCCAAGAACCTAGAATGTTGTAATGCATTGGCATAGTGAAGTGCGGGATACAAACATTGTAGCCTTTTGCAAGTGACTGATGGAAATTTTGTGAATGCGCAGATTATTTTACGTGCGTTCAAAGGTTTCTTTTTTTATGACACCAACAGGATATAACTAACCGACTGATGCGTCTGCCATACTATAATGGTTCTTCATTCTGAAGTCCGAAAGGCTTTTGATTGACATGATCTTTGAGGACAGAAGGTGGTTTATTTTACCATCAGAGCAAGAGATCCAAACATTTTTTATTTTTTTTGCAACGTGGGCATTCTTGCTGAAGTCAATGACACGCGGTCAATTCTCACGACCCGACCTCTCCCCTCCTACGTGGCGGGAGCTCTAATGCTCTCGCCGCCAGCAGGCGAGTCATGCCTGTGCGACCACGGCAAAAAGACTCACCTGCACCTCAATCTCCGGCGGCCACTCGGTGTTGACCAGCAAATCGTAGAGAATGTTATCCTCTCCATCCTCCTCTTCCTCCTCCTCTCTCATCTTACTGCCGCTGCTTTCCCCCTTCTTTCCCCGGATAGCAGCCATGACTGTTCCCAGCCGGCTCCGCTACGGCGGCCTGTAGCGGACAAGCCAGGCTAGCGAAGACGCCTCTCTTAACGCTTCACATTCCCTGCCCAGAACAGTTCTGAGCTGCGCTGGCGATCCTTGGACTCTCCATCCACGAGCACAATCTCGTGCAAGCCGGGGTCAACGTGGATCAGAAAGTCGTCAAGAACTAAGGAGCTGCTGTTGCATTTAAATCGTCAACGGCTGTTAAGAACGATGTCCAATCCGATTTTTTTTTCTTTTTCTCCTTAGTTTGTATTTTTAGTTTGCAATTTTAATTTTGGGGGGAAAAATCAATTAAAAAGGGATAGCCTTGCTTAAGCTGGCAGAGTTCTACATATACAGAATCAACCTGTAACGTTCTTAATATTAGAAGATGCTCATTAAATGTGTCAGTTCCAGAGGTGTTTGCATGGCAACTGCCAAATAATTCCGACTCGGTATTATTGGAATTCCGAACACATCTGGAAGGCATTAGGTTGAAAAGCTACATTATTCTTCCCATGTAACTACAAAACTAGAGTTACAAAAATTCGAATTAGTAACCGATTGCAGTAAAAGTTTAGCTTTTTTTAATCGTCCGGATTGTTGCAGCGCTGATCTGACAACCCCAAACGCTGCGGTTTAATAAAGAATCTGCAGTGTATCTGACTATCGATTGCCGGAGCCTATTGCGATTGCCGGAACCTTAATTGAGTGGCTGCAGTAACAGCCCGGAGAATTAAGGAAGAGGACTTTCAAGTGCGCAGGCGCTGTAAAGTCGAGAACAAGAGCCTTGACGGATTGTCCGCCCGGTTAGCGGGGAGGGTGCAAGCATGGCGGCGTTTTCAGGTACGTGGCTCCTATCAAGTAGCCTAGGTTGGAGGTAGAGGAAGGCACAACGGCATAAAATTTTGATTCTGGATACTGTAAGAGTGCGCTTTTGATGAAGAGACTTTTGTGTCGGGACTTTACGTAAAGCCGAGTTTCATCTCGGATCGGTTTCGTCCAAAGCTCCAGCTTTAGAAAGAGGCTCTCAAAGGGGGACCTAGTTCCTTTTTAAAGGCTGATGTATGTCTCCGCTCATCGGCCGTCAAACTCTTGGATCCAGGCTGTTATAGAATTCGCTTTCCAAATTCTTTGGATATTTGCAAGTCGTAAGACTCATTTTAATATAATGTAATTGACACCGGAGAATCTAGGAATGCCCTGATATACTCCCTACGTTATGTTTTATAATACCATGTTGAGATTATAATTACAAGCACCCATCCTCGGCTAGAAAGAGCGTTTCTGAGCATTGGGAAAGTGTTTTCTCCTTGTTAAAAATTAGGACATATATTCAAATGAGTCTTCACATTTAGACTTTTTATGTGTACTACAGGGATAGACTTTGTCTATTCAAAGTATATCCTGTTCGTTCTGTGAAAGTGGAAATATAATTTCTGTATGCAATAAAATAAGAGAACCCGATTTTCAGAAGGAATAGAAATAGAAATAGAGCTGGAAGGGATCTTGGAGGTCGTCTAGTCAAGCCCCCTGCTCAAGCAGGAGAACCTATACTTTCAGACAAGTGACTGTCCAGTCTCTTAAAAACCTTGAGTGATGGAGCGCCCAAGATTTCTGAAGGCAAGCTGTTCCACTGATTGATTGTTCTCATTGTTAGGAAGCTTCTCCTTAATTCCATGTTGCTTCTCTCCTTGATTAGTTTCCATCCATTGTTTCGTGTCTTGTCTTGCCTTCTGGTGCTTTGGAAAATAATTTGACCTCCTATTTAGATTTTAGTGCTTCATACAGTACTCTAGCATGCATATAATATTGCAACATTAAAATTTGTAACAATTTTTTTGCAAACTTGGTTTTCTTCCTCCAAATGTAGTAACACAGCTTGTTAATCCTATTGCTTCTATGGTTGCAGAAATGGGTGTTATGCCAGAAATAGCTCAAGCTGTAGAAGAAATGGACTGGCTGTAAGTATGATTATATCCTTTTATCCCCAGTTTTCCTAGTGGGATGGAAAGGAATTTTCACTGATACTGATGCAACAGACTGATTCTAGAAATCTTACTTCAGCTCAGTGCAAGATACTTAAGGCAGTGATTTACCATTTATTTAGGAGAAAAGCATGGCTGTATTCAAAACACAGTATGCAAAAAAAAATTAAGCTTGTAAACAATTTAGATTTTACAGTCTAGTAAATTTTAACCTATCCAAAGGTTGCTGCTGTTGTCTCATTCAGATAAACTTCTCTTGTACAGTGTCCTGTGTATGACCTTTCCCCCCCTTTTCACAGGCCATAGAGATTGGTTAAATAAGCTGTCTCTTCCTGCTTTTCTCTTCAGCAGGGCAGTTCTGTAAAACGTGTTAACTGCAAATTAACAGGATCAGTTCTGTGACCTTAACTAGTTGATTAGAACCCTTGGCCTGCTTTCCCCTGCTGCCGGAAAACCAAACCTTAATCAGTTTCACACTAAAGGCTTTAGTTGTCAGGTACACCATTGGGGCGAGATGGGTGACAAAGTAATTTAATAAATAAGTAAAATAAATAAACATGCATTGGCTGGAAAATAAATTTATTATTACTGTCGTATTTGCAAATTTTTGCTTTAAATGTGGCTATATTTTACTAATAAAATAATCTGAAAATATATCCTGAAGATGTTTGGATTTTGGTTTTGCAATAAAGTGTGAGAGATTCATTATGGTTTTACATTAGTCTGCCTACAGATATCCAAGCGGAGTCCATTCCATTGATTTTAGGAGGAGGCGATGTACTCATGGTATTTATTACACAAGTCTGTCTTATAGAATAATGTTTTATGATGATGTGGTTTATTCATTCTGCTTTGTGTCAGACAGTTCAAATTTTATATTGCATCTTAGTATACCGTGGTAATGTTTACTTATGTATGGAAAATTACAATTTAGAGATGAAAGGATAAATTGAATATGCAGGTTACACAGTGAAATTGAGTAAGTTAATATTCTTTTTAAATTTGCAATAATTCTGCATCATCTGCTTCTCTTCAAAATGAATCAGAATAGAGCTGGAAGGGACCTTGGAGGTCTTCTAGTCCAGCCCCCTGCTCAAGCAGAAGTCCCTATATCATTTCAGACAAGTGGCTATCCAGTCTCTTAAAAACCTTGAGTGATGAAGCACCCATAACGTCTGAAGACAAGCTGTTCCACTGGTTAATTGTCCTCACTGTTAGGAAGTTTCTCCTTAATTCCAGATTGCTTCTCTCCTTGATTAGTTTCCATCCATTGTTTCTTGTCTTGCCTTCTGGTGCTTTGGAAAATAAATTGACCCCCTCCTCCTTGTGGCAGGCTCTCAAGTACTGGAATACTGCTATCATATCCCCCCTAATCCTCCTTTTCTCTAAACTGGCCATTCCCAAATCCTGCAACTGTTCTTCATATGTTTTAGTCTCCAGGCCTTTGATCATCTTAGTTGCTTTTCTCTGAATTTTTTCCAAAGTCTCAACATCTTTTTTGTAGTATGGTGACCAAAATTGGTTGCAGTATTCCAGTTGTGGTCTTATTAGGGTTTTATAAAGCGCTACTAATACTTTGCATGATCTTCACTCTATGCTTCTGTTTATACAATCCAGGATTGTATTAGCTTTTTTGGCTGCTGCTGCACACTGCTGACTCATATTCAATTAATCATCCATTAGGACTCCAAGGTCCCTCTCACAGTTACTGTTTTTGAGCCAGGTCTCGCCTAATCTGTACTTATACCTTAGATTTTTTCTGCCTAAATATAAAACTTTGCTTTTCTCCACATTAAAATTCATTTTGTTGGACAGGGCCCATTGTTCAAGTTTGTCAAGATCTTTTTGGATCCTGAGCTTGTCTTCTGGGGTGTTGGCTATTCCTGCCAGCTTAGTGTCATCTGCAAATTTGATGGGTTCCCCTTCTATTCCCTCATCTAAGTCGTTTATGAAGATATTGAAGAGTACTAGGCCTAAGAGAACCTTGTGGTACCCCATTGGTTACTTCCCTCCATGTAGAGGTGATACCATTAAGGACTACTCGTTGAGTATGGTTTGTCAGCCAGTTACAAATCCATCTGGTGGTGATGCTGTCTAGTTTATCAAGAAGTAGGTTATCGTCTACTTCGTCAAATGCCTTGCTGAAGTCTAAATATACTATGTCCACAGCATTTTGCTGGTCTACTAATTTAGCTATTTGGTCAAAGAATGAAATAAGATTGGTTTGGCATGATCTGTTTTTAACAAACCCGTGCTGGCTACTAGTTGTAACTTTATTTGTTTCTAGATTTTTTTATTATTTTTTCCAGTATCTTCCCAGGTATTGATGCCAGTCTGATTGGTCTGTAGTTTCCTGGGTCTGTTTTGTTTTTTTTATTTTTTATTTTTTTGAAGATGGGAACCACATCAGCTCTTTTCCAATTCTCTGGTAGTTCCCCAGTGCTCCAAGATTTGTGCTTCCACAGTGCTTCATCCAAGACTAGCTACATGCCAGACTCTACAATTTATATTTCCTAAATGACTTTTTAAAAGAAAATATGTAGCTAATTTTGTTTTGGAATTATTACAAATGATAGTATAAAATAGTAATCAACAGCTAATATACCAATGTTCTGGGATTTTACAATTTTTATACTGTTTAATAACACAAAACTATTTCATCTTGTATTACCAAAAAATAATTCATATCTTCATGTTTTATTAATTTTTCTACACAGGCTGCAGAAACTGGAAGTGGAAAAACTGGTGTAAGTGAAATTAGTATTTTGCAAAATAATATGCAATTATATACTCATAATGTATGCAGTTCTGTGGAAATATAAAGTATTAATAAGTAATAGTATATTTATCCAACAGCTGTACTATGAATTAGTTTAGCCTAAAGGTAAAGGAATGCCCATGTTATGATCTGGGTGACGTTAAGAGACTTAATCACGGATACCTTGTCAGTAAATATTCCATCCATAGATGTGGCTTAATGTGTTATATAAATGTTACGATGAGATGTATCAACATTGCTGAGTTATTAATTTTAAAAAGAAACTCTTCTTATTTCTCTTTAGCCAAATTTACTTTGTAATTCAGGCTTTGAATAACATTATTAGTGAAATAGATAACTTTATATTTCAGGCATTCAGCATCCCAGTTATTCAAATTGTTTATGAAACACTGAAAGATCAACAGGAAGGAAAAAAGGGTAAAACTACTATTAAAACTGGTGGAGGAGGTAAGATTTTTCTCCAAGGTTTGCTAAAATGTATATATTCTGTGTATCTGGAACCTAATGTGAATTGAAATTTGTCTATATAGCTTATTTATAATTACAGATCTCTGTCCATAGATAACATGCATCAGAATAATTCAACTATTGTCTAATAAAAAGCAGCTGTTGTATACTCAGCTTGGGCTAAAAAGAAGTGTGACATTAGTGTCATACTTGACTTATGGTATTGTGGAATAATTTTGTGATACCAATCATTTTGCAAGCTGAATATCTGACTTAAAAGGTTTAGGGTTTTATTTTTACCTGTCTGATAGCTTTTAGAAACGACTGTACGTTGGTTACTTCATAGTTATTCTGCACATTTTTAATCAATTTATATGGCCACCCATCTCTGGGCAGCTAACAATAGTTAAAAACACAACCAGCAAAGAAAATCAATTATGTAACTGGCAGTCTAGGTGAAAGACCCAGTACAATTACAGTTAATGTAACTAACTCATGAGTTCTGACAGTCCAGCCCACAAGCCCAGGACTGCAGCTACTTCTTCAAGACTTTGCAAAAGGCCAAGAAGTTCACAGTGAGTCTGATCTTTTGGGGAAATGATGTGCCAAAAGATAAGATGCAATGACAGAAAAGAGTGTCCTGGGTTCCTCCTTATGACATTCCATAATTGATGTGACTGGTAACATGCCTCTCCTGTCAGGATGTAATGCAGTGGGAAGAATCAAAGGGGGAAAGGTTTATAACAACAAAAACAAAAAAATGTTTTGGATCACATACAACGTTAGATGATGGGACCACAAGCCGAAGGATGATGATTGTCAACATTAAGGCTGATTTTTTTTTTTTACAGTTTTGCCTTAAAATTCAGCATAGACTGTTTTTACAGTTTTCCAATATTCTGCCATAGTGTATTATTATTTATACAATCTAATAGTACAGTGAAATATAAAATGTCACTTTTTGCAGCTTTCTTTTTTAAAAAAAAAACCTTTAAAATATAAATATATTTCAGTGTATTACATCTGATTTCTGATATAAAATGTATTCTGTCACATCTCAGTATATAAAGCATGTAAGTATATATATATAATGGTACAAAATAGTTGCAAAAGTTATAAAACATATTAAAAATAAAATTAGAAAAGTTATGCAAATATAAGAACCTGAACATATACGGTCACAAATTTTATGAACATTTCTTCCAATTTTTGTGTCTAAACTAGATGTGAGTTTCTTTATATATCTGTTTCTGTATATCAAATTGTTTAGCTATCTAGAGCAGTGGTTTGCAGACCCCTGGGGGGAGGGGTGCAATGTTGTCACGGGGGGTCCACGAAGGCTTGAAGAAATGTTATGAATTAAATCTTGAATTAAGTCTTTGGAGTTCCGTGGCCACAAAAGGTATTTCAAGAGGGTCCAGGGTGAAGAAAAGGTTGAGAACTGCTGGTCTAGAGTACTATCATTTTCTGCTTTTAAATGTGGGATCTTGCCACTCTACAGATGAAAGTATGTCTTTTTTCCCTTCTTTTTTTCTCATGAGTGCTCAACAAATGGCAAATGAATCCCTATGACAGAGGAAATGCATTTGGTAAGCCTTCTATAATTTTTTCTATAAGATCATGCAATAACCTGGTAACCATATGTACGTGAAATCCTGTGTTTGGATGGGAGATCTTCCAGGAAACTGAGTTTCATAGATAAAGATCAGAGTATAAATATAGCCAGCAGGGGTTTTTTTCCTGTTAATATCACTGGACAAAATTGAGTATTATTATTTTATTGTGAATTGAAATTGGGGAAACTAATAGTTTAATTCAGCTTTGCCCAGTCTGATTTGCAAACCCTTTGGAGCTACATATCACCACCTCATCTCTAGCCATTGGCTTGAATGTCTGAGACTAATGAGATTTTTTAATCCACAACCATGAGAAATGCTGGGGGCGGAGCCAGCTGTCAGAGCGAGCGGAGGTGCGAACGATCTCTCCAGCATCTCCAATCGCTTATCCCAGGCTCATGGGGCTCTTTCGAGCCGAGAGAAGCCTCGTAGGGGCGGCAGAAGGTGTGGGCGACCTGCTGCTCTGTCGTTGGTGGCGACTGACGTCGGGAAGTGGGTGAAACCCAGAACCGAGCGGACCGGGAAGAAGGCGACCAGTAATGGCCGCTGAATGACATGACAGCTGGACGGAGCTGGCGAAGAAACAGCGGAACGACAGTGTATCAGATCTGACTTGAGTGTTTTTTTCCTGAAACTTTTGTGAGTAGACTTGGAAGACGCAATTAAAGGGGTTGCAAAGAAACAAAAGCCTGGCAAAAAGAATGTTGGAGTAGCGGTGAGCTGGCGGCGAGTGAAAGTGATAAGAAGTGAGGCCGGAAAAGGCCCCATTAGGAGGACGCCAGGAGGCAAGTTTTCGAGACTCGGAGTTTTTCTTAAAGGGACAGTGACTTTTTTTTTATCTTAACTGTTGCCGAAGATCTGTTTGAGAGTTTTGACTTTTTGGTTTTTGATTTTGACCTTGGAGCGGAGCGGCTGATGAAAGGTGGCTTCTCTGGGAAGGAACAGTGATTGACAGAAGGAACTGGATTGGGACAATGATTGGCAGTTTCTGAAAGAAGTTTGCCAAGAGAAGGGAAACTTAAGAGAGACTGAAGGGAATATTGGACTATTAAACTATAACTTTACAAGTTAGAACAAAAATTGGGGAAGCTTAAAACTAACATCTGGCACTGTGGTACTAGAACGTGAAATATATTGACAGAGTTATATTTACAGACCACGATAGTGACAAAAAGTGGAAGGAAAAAAAGAGGGAAGTGAAAAGTGGTTATTTTGGAGGAACAGTAAGTTGTGGAAAAGTTTACAAAAAATGGCAAGTAATCCAAATCTGACTAAGATTGGCGGGGAAAAAAAAAATACAATACAAAGCTCTAGCCCCATGAGTCAGAAATTGTTAGATGATATGCTTCAAAAGGAGCGTTCTAACTCATTTAAAGACCTTCAGGTAATGATGCAGGCAATGCAGGAAGCCATGTTTAAGAATCATGAGGAAATCAAGAAGGAGTTAGAAGGGGTAAGGAATGATACAGGAGAAATGAAAGAAAAGATTCAGGCAATGGATGGAAGATTTGAGGCCTTCCAACAGCAAATCGTAAAAAATGAACAGAAACTATTGGAAGTAGAACAAAGAATGGATAATGAGGAGAAGAAGGTTGAAGAGATAAATAAAAATCTAACTTTGGCTAACAAAGAATTAGTGACAGCGGTGATGCTAATGGAAGCGGAAAAGGCAGCTTATTATCTCAGATTCCAAAACGTCATTGAGGAGAGAGGGGAAGACCTTCAGGATAAGATGGCAGACCTACTGATGGGAGCTCTTGGGATAAATAAAGAGAAGATGATTGCTGCAATGGACGAGACATATAGGGTGCAGACAAATTATGGGAGAAGATATAATTTGCCTAGAGAAGTTCACGTGAAATTTATAAAAAAGACAATTAGAGATGAAATATTATACAAGACACGTGATGAACAGCTGGAGTACAGAGGGAAACAAATTATAGTGCTAAAACAAATACCTAAAAGAATGAGAGACCTACGGAAGAACTATCAATTTTTGACGTCCAGATTGCACCAAAGTAATGTGAACTTCAGATGGTTAACACCAGAGGGGATTATCGTGACTTGGCAGGAGAAGAGATTCAGGTTGGATACGTTGGAGAAAGCTGAAGACTTTTATAGACAATACTGTATCTCAGAGGAAGAGCTGGGAGATCATGGAGAAGGAAATGCGATGGTTGAAAAAGGAGAAGGTGAACGAATGATGGATAAAAGAGGGACAGAGCAGGGTATAGAGGAAGTAAAAGGGGGAGGAGGACAAGATGGAGTAGGACAACAGAGGAGAAGCCTTGAGGAGTCGAAGGAAATAAGGATTACTCGAAGCACTAAGGCACGACAGAAACAAGTTAATGGGAGAGGAGTATAGGATATGGTCAACGAATATTAGAGGTTTGAATTCACCAGTAAAACGGCGGAAAGTTTTTAGTAAACTTATTAAATTAAATGCGGATGTCATTATATTACAAGAGGTTCATATAAAAAATGATCAAAAGTATCTATTAGAGCAACCTAAATTAGGAAGACTATACATCTCACTAGATGAGAAAAAAAAAAAAGAGGAATTGCATTGTATATTAGACAGGAGATAGCTTCCAAACAAATCTATAAGGACAAAGAGGGAAGGATCTTGATAGTGGAGGCTAATCTAAACAAAAAAAATATAATAATTGTTGTAGTTTACGCACCAAACGGAGCCCAAGTATCTTTTTTTAAGGATCTACACAGCAAGCTTAGCGACTTAGAGGGAGATGGGTTTTGTATGATTGGAGATTTCAATGCCATAGTAGATAGAACAAAAGACCATAAAAGTAATGGGGCAAGGAAAGGAAACAAAAAAATACTTCCCAGAACTTTTTTTGAGATGTGCACAGACCTTAATTTGCAAGATGCTTGGAGGGAAAGAAATATAGATAAAAGGGAATATACATATTACTCTAATAGACATAACTCGTGGACCAGGATTGATATGTTATGGCTTTCAAAAAAATTAGATTCGGAAATTCAAGGAATTAATATAGAACCTAGTCTTTGGGCGGACCATAATCCTATAAGTTGTTGCTGGAAAGGGCAACGGAGCCGGCCAAGATGGACTCTTCAAAGAGTGATTATTAGAGAAAAAGAGTTTAAGGAAAAGATGGAGAAAGAAATGCACTTTTTCTTTCAAACGAATAAGAATGGGGATACATCTTTGCAGAATACTTGGGATACAGCTAAAGCATACATGAGGGGAGTTGCAATCTCATATATGGCCAAGAGAAATAAGGAAAAAAAACAACACAGGATAAGACTGGAAGAAGAATATAAGCAGGCTGAAACACAATATCAGGGTGACCTAAATAATAAAAGTTTGAAAAGTAAAATGGAATTAATTAAACACAAACTTTGTCTAGAAGACTCGGAAAAGTTAGCACAACAACTTAAGGCTGCCAAGCAAAATAATTTTGAACACGCGAATAAACCTGGAAGATGGTTGGCGTATAAACTGAGAAGGCAGAAAGAGAAGCAACAGATTGTTAATTTGCAAGATGAGGAAGGAGAGATTCAACATGATGAGATAATTAAAAGGGGAATTGCTCAAAGATATTATGAAAATTTATATAAGAGGAGTGAGGGACAAAGTGTAGAAAAGATAATAGACTATTTGGAAAAGACAGATACACCGAAGATACCAGAGGAAAAAAAAAATGTTAAATGAGGAAATAAGTATGATTGAAATAACTACGGCTATAAGTAAACAAAAAATTAATAAAGCGGCCGGCCCAGATGGAATACCAGCGGAATTATATAAAGAACACCAAAATGTACTTAATGAACACCTATTAGAAGTTTTCAATGATGTTTTAACTGAGGCAAAAATACCTAAATCCTGGTTAGAGGCAAATATAGTATTAATACCAAAAGAAGATGTAGAGAGAACACAGATACAAAATTATAGGCCTATCTCCCTACTAAACGTCGATTATAAGATCTTCGCATCAATAATGGCAGAGAGATTTAAAAATTATTTAATTGACTTCATACATAGTGACCAAAATGGCTTCCTCCCAAATAGGCAGACTAAGCGGAATATAAGGACAATTTTAGACATATTGGAATACTACGAATCACATAGCGATTGCCAAATGGCACTCTTATTTTTGGACGCACAGAAGGCATTTGATAATGTTAATTGGCTATTTCTGATCCAACAACTGAAATTAATGGATGTTGGAGAAAATTTTTTAAATGTTATAGCTGCAATATATTCCGAACAGAATGCCCAGATTATAATAAACGGTGAGGCCACCAATAAATTCAATATTCAGAAAGGTACAAGACAAGGGTGTCCTCTCTCGCCATTATTGTTTATATATACATTGGAGATTTTAGCTAGGACTGTAAGGCAAGAAGAGCAAATTAAAGGGCTTGAGATTAAAAAGGAAAAATATAAACTCCAAGCATATGCCGATGATTTAGTATTTATTTTGGAAGATCCCGTGCAATCAGGTCAGAAGCTTTTTGAACTATTGGAGGAATATGGAGAGGTGGCAGGCTTGAAAATAAATAGAAATAAAACAAAGATCATAGCAAAAAATATGACTAACACGCAAAAAGAAAATCTTGGGGAAAAATTAGGAATACAAGTAGTTACTAAAATAAAATATTTGGGCATTGTTATGTCAGCACGTTGCTCATCAATTAGAGAGGATAACTACGGAAAATTAGTTAAACGTATAAAAGTTGACCTAGACCGCTGGAGAAATCTACATCTTTCATTTCTAGGAAGAATCTCAGCGGTGAAAATGAATATTTTACCCAAAATTATCTTTCTATTCCAAAATATTCCAATCCAATTAGATAAAAAATTCTTTAAAGAGTTGAATAAGTTAACTTTAGATTTTGTATGGCAAGGAAGGAAGGCGAGGATAAAGCAAAAGTCTCTACAGGATGCTAAAGAAAGAGGGGGATTAGGCTTCCCGGATTGGGAGTTATACTACCAAGCGGCGGCCCTGACGTGGATCAGGGATTGGATAACATTGGAAAATAAAAGATGTTTACTATTAGAGGGGCACGATCTCCAGCAGGGCTGGCATGCCCACCTATGGACAGATAAAAGTAGGAACCATCAATATTTCCTGAGGCATAAAGTCCGGCAAGAACTAATAAAAAGCTGGAATATAGTTAAATGCCAACACTATACAAAACTCCCAGGCTGGTTCTCACCATTAGAAGCAGTTATATACCCCAACCTTTATAGGCAAGATAGGGTTATCATATACAAAGATATCCTGTCAGAGGAAGGATATCTAAAGCAAAGGCAAGAGTTGAGACAACAGGGGATTGCTTTGGAATGGTGGTCTTACCTTCAGATACAAGCAAGATACGTGAAAGACAAGAAAGAATGGGGAATTAATAGACAAGATACGGGGCTTGATAAAATATTATTAGGCTCGGAGAAAAAACAAATCAAAAAAATATATAAATATATGTTAGAATATAAATTATTTGAAGAACAAGTTAAAGAAACAATGGTTACCTGGGCAATAGATTTGGGGCACGCTATAAACATGGACCAATGGCAGCAAATCTGGGAACGTAATTGCAAAATTACATTGGCATCAAATTACAAGGAAAATCTCTATAAGATGCTCTTTAGATGGCACCTGCCACCGGCCAGGCTCGCAAAAATGTATAGTGGCTACTCACCACTTTGTTGGAAGTGTAAAAGGGAAAAAGGTACTTTTTTCCATGTTTGGTGGGCTTGCAAAGAGGTACAGGTTTATTGGCAGAGGGTTTGGAATTGGATAACAGAAATGACGGGTCAAAAAACTCAATATAAACCAGAGATGCTACTACTTGGCATATTAGAAAAAAATATAAACAAAGATGATATATACTTAATTATTCATGTAATAACGGCGGCAAGAATTTTGTTTGCCCAAAATTGGAAAACAAATGAAGTGCCTAGTGGAGATGCGTTAATAAGGAAAATTTTGTATTGCGCAGAATTGGATAAGTTGACGAAAGAATTAAAAAATCAGGAGGAAACAGAATACTATTTAAGCTGGAATAAATTTTACAAATGGAAGGAAAAAAAAGAAGGAAGGTCATTAGAAGGGATGTAAATAGAGGAAGAATATCTGAAATGTATAAAGTATGTGTATAATAAGGAATGTTTAGACAAAGATGTATGTCAAAGATGATACACTATGTTCAATGTTTTTTAATCTTTTTTTTTTTGTATTCAATAAAAATTATTTTGTTAAAAAAAAAAAAAAAGAAAAAAAAAAGAAATGCTGGCTTAATTCACAATTTCCCCCGTGTTTTTAGTGTTGCTCAAAAATCATGATTTTATAACTTGAGGTGGCATTGTAAAAACAACTGTAATAGTTCTTTGTATTTTTAACTCCTTTTGCTTTTTTAGCTATTGGAGCTGATGGTCTGTGCTGCCAAAGCAGGGAAATGAAAGAATGGCATGGATGTCGATCAACTAAGGGTGTAACTAAAGGTACTAAACAACAGAGGTTATGCTTATATGTGAAAAATCCAGAATACTTGAGCTAAAATATTCAGGTTTTTATCTTTTTTTGAGACCATGGTTAAAGATTTAGACAAAATAGCAATTCACACGATGACCAATATTGTCTGTTAGGTCAGTATAACTCTGAGAATGATTTCGCTATTTTGGAGGCTATAAAAATTATTTACTACTATATTTTTTATTCAGGTCAAATGTATCACTTGATTTGATCATCGTGTATTGAAGACGAAATCAGTTATGTGTATTCTTTGTCACATTCAAAGTGACAATAAAGTTATTATATTTTATTCTTAATTGTTTTAGGAAAATATTATTATGAAGTATCCTGTCGTGACCAGGGTTTGTGCAGAGTTGGATGGTCCTCTTCGCAAGCTTCATTAGATTTGGGTGAGTAGTTTCATAACAATCAAGATTAAGTACTGACCCTTAATGATGACTGTGGATTGTTAAGCCACACATTTTAAAGAAAATTCATAATATTAAAAATTGTTAGAGTGTTCTAACTTGAAAAACTAGGGTGTGTGTGTGGGGGGGGGGAATACTATTTTCAGCAAATGTGATATGCAACTATTTTTATTATTTTCTTTGTTTAAAATGGTCTCCATCAACCATTGAGATAAAGACCTTGCAGTTGAATCACTCAACTGAGAATTTTGTTTGTGCCAGCAACTTCATGGCAAGTCTTTGGCCTTAAAAATGATTAATTGTATTAGCACAGTGGTTTATGTTTCATCTTCAAATTTCTTCAAATGGTTAACAGTCTATGACTGGACTGATCATGATGTCACCAAAATATGTACCTTCCTTTCCTTATGTCGATATCCATCCATGTGAGGGAGTACAGAATGTCAGTGGAAAAGGAGGACAATTTCTGTAGAGAGGCAACATATTCACAAATCCGATATTTGTTTCAGTGCAGAGTTAATGAGCAGTATACTGAATGAAAATCTATGCCATTCTTGTCTCAAAAGTTTAAGAAACTAAAATACATGATTTGTTCCTATACCCAGTGAAGGATCTTGCTCTTTTTACAGAATGAAGGTCCAAGTGGGAGTATATAATGGAGAAAATTTTTATTGAATTTCTCCTTCTCTTACAGCCCGGCATAAATTCTCATATGCTTCCTGAATCCTCCAGTTAGTGTTTTGGGGGGATACAGAGTCAGAGAGAAGAAAAAAAAAACACCAAAATCACTGCCCTCTTCTCTTCTTCCATATTTTAATCAAAAAGTGTATGGTTTTAATTGTGATTTCTTAATTATTCTTTAGGCACTGATAAATTTGGCTTTGGCTATGGTGGAACCGGAAAGAAATCTCATAACAAACAGTTTGATAGTTATGGGGAGGTATGTTTTGTTTCCTATTTTTAAGCAAAATATTATAGGGAAAGGAGAGCAATTCTGAGGAAGTAAGTTCAGTTTATAGGTCACCTGCAGAGGTCTCATAAAGGAAGGGGTGTGGAAGTGAGGATTTGTTTAAAGGGTTTTTTTATTTTTTTTATTTTTTAAAAAATGGCCAAATTAAATATTTCTTTGGCATCAGGAAAAGTTTAGGTTTAATGTTGTATTTTCCGGAGATCTACGCTTGCATTTTTTTTTTTGTAAGAATCACATTTTTTATGATTAATGGTGATCTGAGGTTCAGCATTTTACTGGGAGAGAATCATGATATTATGGCCAATGAAAATATTTGAAGTGGGCATAAACTTAGAATTCCTTGATAAATAAAAGTAATGTCAGGGTTAGATTTAGAGGATGTTACTTGTTGTAATGGCTGATGGGAATATCCTGAGAGACAGAAGAAAGGAGAACTGCAATCAGGTCAAAGTGTCAGCTAATAGATATCTCAGCCCACAGAATGGATGGGAACAGAGAAATCATCTCAGAAAAAAAGCCTTCCTGGTTTTCTGGATGATAGACAAGGAAGGAGAGAAGTGCTTTCAATAGATTCTGTTAGGGTAGCCTTACAATAAATGTAGCGTTAGCATTCAGTTTTTTTGTTTCTTACCTGGACTACCTCAAAGGGCAGACATGTATCATCTTGTAAGCTTCTTCCATCTAGCATCCAGCTCTGAACAGATAGAAATGATTTTGTCTGTAAAATGTTCCTTGAGCTCCTGTCAGGTCATCTTTAATTTTCATCTTTTGCCTTCTATATCACAAGTTCCCAGGATATAACGAGTTCCTTTTGTTTTTACAGGAATTCACCATGCATGACACAATAGGTTGTTATATTGATGCCGATAAAGGTCAAATCTCATTTTCAAAAAATGGTAAGTAATCTATGTTGTTTTTCCACGAAGTAATTAATTGTATTGTTGAGATAAATATTTCCACACAGTCCTTTTCTTCCAGGAAAGGATCTTGGACTTGCATTTGAAATCCCACAGAATCTAAAAAACCAGGCACTCTTTCCAGCTTGTGTCCTAAAGGTAATCTTTTTCTCCTTCACAAGGGTTAAGAGCTATGCTAATCAGATTTAAAAACACATCACCATCCCTCTTTTATGATTATTGAAACTGCTGTGTCTTACATGGGGAGTGGAGGATAAGCAAGTGTTGTAATTTTACTTCTTTGCCTAGTTAACAGCAAAAACAAGAAAATAGTTAATCAGCTTTATCATAAGGGAACACTAATAAAGTTGTTTGAAGGGTAGATCTTAAAAATTATTGGAGACATAAGTAGTAGCATTAAGAAAATGGCTAATCAGCTTTATTCCTAAAGGAATACTAATAGAGTAGTTTGTAGGGTAAATCTCAAAAATTATTTAAGACATTAGTAATAACGTGTTGTTGTTGTTTTTAGAATTTGTGTTTTTTTTTTCCAAATGGCAAGATCTCATCCTGTATCACAGTTCACTTCAAAAATCAGTCATGCAAAGGCCCTCTGGTAGCAGATATGCTAATTAAGATAAAAACAGAATTTAACATTCCTGCAAGGAGGAAGTCAAATGTCAAGTTTGGGTAATAGCAGTTTAGAAAAATGTTTTCCTTGCTCTGAAAATGGTTTTTGGAGGCAGGTTTTAGTGCACCAGCAGCAGTCTATGAAAATGTTTTGAGTATTTATTCTTCCCCATTTTGCTAATCTTACACATATTTTTTTTCTTTTACACATCCTTCTCAGAATGCTGAGTTAAAATTCAACTTTGGTGAAGAGGACTTTAAGTTTCCAGTCAAAGATGGCTTCACTGCTATTGATAAAGCTCCCGAGGGTAATGCTGTGAAGTCCCAGCACACAGGTATGTTAGAGGCCTCATCAAATTTAACAATTAGCAATTTCTGTAAGCTACCTGGAGTTACTGTGAGTGAGTTGGACAGCCATATAAATGTTCTTAATAAATAAATCAGTGTGAAAGGCATTTTATGTAACATGGAGTTAAGAACATGAAAGTTCTTAGTTAAAATAAGTCATAGTTATAACAGATCCATTGAAATCAAATGAACTCAGATGGCCAATGAGTAATTTAAGTCCCATTTATTTCTATGAATCTATTTTTCATGCTGCTTTATGTGAATCCAGAGTACTGTCTTTTAGACCTTCCTACCTTATAAGTAAATATATTTAAAATTATTGTTGGCTATCATTTCAAAACCAACATGTCTGTCCTGTCCCATTTCAGGAAGTGCACAAGTAGCACAGACCAAAAATTTACCAAACGCTCCCAAAGCTTTGATCGTGGAGCCATCCAGAGAGTTAGCAGAGCAAACTCTGAACAATGTGAAACAATTCAAAAAATACGTTGAAAATCCTAAATTAAGGTAAGGTCAAATGACTGAATGGAGAAGGGAGAATGAATGAATGGAGAGTTGCATTCTTCCATATAAATTCGTTATATTTTTCTTTTGTTCTGGAGAGAATGACTGAATAGCACAATATGTTATCTGCTGCTCTGCCTCCTCTAGGGAACTCCTGATTATTGGTGGTGTTGCTGCAAGAGAGCAGCTCTCCATATTGGAGCAAGGGGTAAGTGAAGATGGTACTTTGTTCATCTTGTGTAATTTTCTTTTTAAGTATACAGGTTTATTTATTTGTTCATGTCAGATGAAAAGCTTTTTTTCTTTTAAATTATAAAGATGACTCTAACCAAAAAAAGGCAAATACAATCCCTCCCCCCACCCCAGTAACACTGGGATGGGTGAAGCCTACAATATGAATTTATAATAATTTAAACACTGAGGTAGAATTCTTGTTCCCCTTCAATAATTTACATGTGTATGGATGCAAGTCATAGTAAAAAAATATATATTATAAAGCAGTATGCACAGTCAATGCTCTTTGGGTATTGCTTTTACTTACCCAGTTTTAAGCATCTCTTTAAAAAAATTTTTTTTAAAGAGAGCTTCTTTAAAGGAAGGCATAACGATGATGTTGCTGCTTCCATTTATTTTACAGGTGGACATAGTTGTTGGAACTCCAGGAAGACTGGACGATCTTGTTTCGACTGGAAAATTGGCTTTATCTCAAATTAGGTTCCTAGTGCTTGATGAGGCGGTGAGTATCAAGCATTTTTTAAAGCAGTCTGTTAACACAAATGTGCACATTAGTGCTTTGGTGATCATTCCCTTGATTCTGTAGCATGCGTGACCCATTGACAAAGACATACATTGCATGGCCGGACAATTTGCTTTGATCTGAAGCTAAAAGAGGCACGCAAGAGCTGCTCAAATCCTGGCTAGGTTTTGCAGTTGGAAGTGATCAGCATATGCCTTTTCAGAAAGGTGTCTCAGAAGAGTGGTTATTTTTATAAATCACTCAAGGCAATGGACGTACATAATACCTTTTTTCTTTCTACGTTCCCCACAGTAACAACCCTGTGAAGTGGGTTGGGTTGAGAGAGGGTGACTGATCCAAATTAACCGAGCTGGCTTTCATGCTTAAGAAGGGACTAGAACTCACAATCTCTTGGTGCCTTTAACCACTAGATCAAACTGGCTCTCTTATTACTTATTACATAAAAAGAACGGTTGCTGGAATTGGGTATGTCTAGTTTAATGAAGAGAAGGACTAGGGGTGACATGATAGCAGTCTTCCAATATCTCAGGGGTTGCCACAAAGGGGGGGGGGTGGTCAATCTATTATCCAAAGCATCAGAAGGCAGGGCAAGAGACAAAGGATGGAAATTAAACCAGAAAAGAAGCAACCTAGAACTAAGGAGAAATTTCCTGACAGTTAGAACAATTAATCAGTGGAACAACCTGCCTCCGGAAGTTGTGAATGCTCCAACACTGGAAGTTTTTAAGAAGAGACTGGACAGCCATTTGTCTGAAATGGTATAGGGCAGGGGTAGGCAACCTTGGCTCTTTTATGACTCGTGGACTTCAACCCCAGAATTCCTGAGCCAGCCATGCTGAGGGGAAAGGGAGAGTTTCCAAGCTGAGCCATGCTGGCTCAGGAATTCTGGGAGTTGAAGTCCACGAGTCATAAAAGAGCCAAAGTTGCCTACCCCTGGTACAGGGTTTCCTGCCTGAGCAGGGGGTTGGACTAGAAGACCTCCAAGATCCCTTTCAACTCTATTATTACTGTTGTTGTTTGTTGTTGTTATTGTTGTTTGTTGTTGTTGTTGTTGTTATTATTATTATTATTATTATTATTATCTTTTTCTGTACTTCCCAAATTCATCCTGAATTTATTTATTTTATTAAAAAAATTATATGGCTGCCCAAGTCACACATAGATGACTCTGTGTGTCTTACCACATTAAAAATCACAACATAAAAACCTATTTTAAAAAAAACCACCTGACCCCATGACAGCAGTAACCCAATCAAATTAACCACTTGATCTGCTCCATCTCTCTTTGGGGTCCCCAGGTCTGCTGACATGACATGAATGTGGGATAAACAAGACAAGTTATAACTATTCACACAGTGGCTGCCATCTGTCCTCTCCTCATTTTTATCTGTCTTATTTCTTCACGGCATGTCCTAATTTGTTAACTGGATTTGATGGAATCATCTGACTAATAGTCACGCATCTTAACTTTAGAATCTAGGCAAGCTAATGAAACTGTTAACATCTCTGTTCCCCACACAGGATGGCCTCCTTAGTCAAGGTTATTCAGATTTCATCAACCGCATTCATTCTCAGATTCCTCAGATAACTTCTGATGGAAAGAGGCTGCAGGTATGAAGTTTGCTTACTATTTCTGTGTTGATATTTTCCAAAATTTGCTAATACTATAATCTAGCAAATGTTGATCTGTCTCTATTTAGGGGAAAGTAAATTTTATACAGTGAGCTTTAGCAAATCATAGGCATATACACTTTATTCTGTATCATTTGGCTAGGATAGTTGCATTATAAAATAACCTGAAAAAATAACAAAACCCTCTGCCTGTTATATCTCCCAAAGCAGTGTTTCCAACTACTTCTATCAGTTTTTGTTTTTGGTTTTTTTTGCAAGTGAAAATGGCACTAGGGAGAATTGGCCATGCTAGTCAAATAAAGAGGCTGGCTGCTCTTTTGTTTTTATGTTACGTGTACACATCTACACCACAGAAGACTTCAAACTATATGTGTGACAAATTGTACATATTCAGTAAGCATAGTTTTCTACTTAACCATGTTTTTATAGGCATTTTGGTAGAGCAAAAGATAGGGCTCAGGGCTCTACAGCAGGGGTCTTCAAACCTGGCCCTTTTATGACTTGTGGACTTCAACTCCCAGAATTCCTCAGCCAGCGTGCCTGGCTGAGGAATTCTGGGAGTTGAAGTCCACAAGTCATAAAAGGGCCAAGTTTGAAGACCCCTGCTCTAGAGCGATACTGTTGCAATTAAAAGAGAGCAGTCCTAATAAGAGGAGGGAGGAAAGGCTGATGGGACCGATATTTCTGTTACTTTCAGAACCCTGCCAGTTTCCCAAAACAAAAGGGCAGAGGGCAGCTCTGCCATTTTCCTTCTCCTTCATAGATCTGGACAAAGGCCCTGGCCCTGGAGATTTTTGAAAGAAAATAAATGAGGGTTGAATCTGGTAAAGCCACAGTTCCCTCTGACGCACGCCTTCGTGGGATTTTATGCAGAAAAAAATCTAGTAGAAATTTAATTAGAGGTTCAGATCAAATATTCCCCTCTCCCCTTCTGCTAGAAAAACAGTGCACTCTCCCCATCTTGATTTCTCATAAATAACTGCCCAAGAGGCTTAGGGTTGTTCAGCAAGTTGTACCACATCACAGATTTTAATACCGGGATGTGGCTATGCTTTCATTCATCATTGCCGGTTATAAAGGCTCAATAATTGATAGGAAGTATAACAACGTGCACCCTATACAGACACCCTCATTCTAAAACTTCAGCCTTAACCTGAAACAATTTGTGTTTTAAGGTCATTGTGTGTTCTGCAACTCTGCATTCATTTGATGTAAAGAAGTTATCTGAGAAGATTATGCACTTCCCCACCTGGGTAGATTTGAAAGGCGAGGATTCTGTCCCAGAAAGCGTGCACCATGTTGTGGTTCCTGTGAACCCCAAAACTGACAAACAATGGGAGAGGCTTGGTAAAAATCACATCAGAGTAAGTGTTTGGTTTTCAGTTTGCTGAAAATTAAAGGCAAGCAGACATGCCTAAGTCAAAGTGGAATGTTGTAAAGTTAGGGGGACACATGCTTCCAAATCTCAAATGGGGTGGCGGTTTTAAAGACTGGCCTAACTTATCATAGTTGGCTAAAAAGTGAAAGCAGGGCAGTCTGTATGTGATAATGTATAAAAAGAGGTACAATATACTACAGGCTCACTTGATCTAATTCATGAAAACTAGGCAGAAGCTTACCTACACTTAGATGATTGCAGGGCTGAACTGAGAATGAAGCCAAACAATGTTATTTGAATGTGTATTTAAATAAATAATTGGATGGGAGAAATAATCATTCTGTTGCACTCTAGGAAGTGTGGGTTGGCATATTTATCCAAAGATATTAGTGGAAGTAACTTAACTCATCAACGTTAATTTTATTTTTTAGATCTGGATTTTTTTTTTTAAAGGCTTTAACACTTTATTTTTTGCTTGACAGGAAATTATTCATTAGACTGAAAGCCTTAGGATAATTTTATATCCGTTTGTTGCAGTTGTGTGCTGCATTTCCCCCAGAACTCTGCCCAGTAAAAAATATTTGTTACATTTTAAGACAGCGTCGTGATTTAAGAGATCTTGTGGGTCATCTTTGCTAGGACCCTCCCTTTGGGCCACAGTTTTAATGATCACCACTTAACTTTGCAGACGGATGAGGTGCACGCAAAGGATAATACAAGACCTGGTACAAATTCTTCAGGTAATGACTGCGTTGATCAAGCTGCTGTGTATTAGTCATAGATATAATGATGAAAAGGTCCGTATGGACCAATTTATTATATTTTATTATATTTTGCTTTAAAATTTTATTATATTTTGCTTTAAAATTTTTATTATATTTTGCTTTAAAATTTTTATTATATTTTGCTTTAAAATTTTTATTATATTTTGCTTTAAAATTTTTATTATATTTTGCTTTAAAATTCAGACCCATGTTTTTTTCCTTGATCTGAAGAGGTTAAAAAAAAATAGTTAAAACTTATCAATATTACAGGTACTCCTTGACTTTCAACAGTTCATTTAGTGACTGTTCAAAGTTACAGTGGAACTGAAAAAAAATTGACTATGACCGTTTTTCACACTTACAGCCTTGCAAGATCTCCATGGTCAAGCAATCAAACTTCAGATGTTTGGCAACTGACTCATATTTATGACATTTCCGTGTTCCCGGGTCACGTGATCACCTTCTTGCGACCTGGCAAGCAAAGTCAATGGGGAAGCCAGATTCACTTAACAACTGGGTTACTAACTTAACAACTGCAGTGATTCACTTAACAACTGTGGCAAGAAAGGTGGTTAAATGGGGCAAAAATTCACTTAACTACGGTCTCTCTTAGAAACAAATTTTGGGCTCAGTTGTAGTCGAGGACTACCTGTATTCCCAAACAATTGCGATAATACTTGATTAATGTATTTTCAGAATAAGTGGCTGGGTTTTCCGTGTGCAATGTATCTGAACTGTTGTGTAGGAATAATGTACTTTTTTTTTTTTTTTTTTACAGAAATGTGGTCAGAGGCAATTAAGATTTTAAAAGGAGAATATGCTGTTCGTGCCATCAAGGAACACAAGATGGATCAAGCAATAGTCTTCTGCAGAACAAAGATAGATTGTGATAATATGGAGCAATACTTTATACAGCAAGGAGGAGGTAGTATTTCTGTGTCTCTTAATGCTTCGCTCCTTTCTTTTATGAATTTATTTTTTCCGTGGTTTTTTTTTTTTTTGGCAAAGGATAACTTTTTACAAAAGATAGTTTCCTACTGGTAGGATTGTTCTTTTTTTCACTACTTTAAAGAATGGAATTGGCATCACATAAGCATTTCTGCTACAAAAGAAATGTTTCCTGTCAGCGGTTCAGGGATCATCTTTTTATTTTTTTTATTTTTTTTAGTTCTCTTGTCTATCCCACAAGTGAAGCAATCTCCTCTTTTAACTTCTGTGGCAGTAAAGGAAATATCAGGGGTTAGAAAAATGTCTTCAAGGCCAGTGACGTGGGCATGCAACCTTGTTGGCTGTGGTGAAAGCAGAAATTGGGCGTGTTCAAAGTAATTGTTTGTGCGCGCATGTGTGCATCTTACCTATCCACATTTCTCATATATCCTATCAGTTACTTAAGTTTTGGTTTTCTCTTCCCCAATTCAAATATTCCAGTCTCCCCCTATTTTTCCCAGTGTGAAACTGAATTTAAATTTAGTGATTTTAACTGCAAAAAATGCGTTGATGGGCTTTGACACATTCTCTCTCTTCAAATGAGAAGTTGAACAAGGAACTGAAAGAGTAAAGAGAGCTACATCATCCACTGATGTGCACCGGATCCACATCTGCAAGGACTTCCAATGTATTATATGCACAGAGATACACACACACACACACACGTATACCCACTGATTGTGACAATATAGAAGTATAATATATGGTGTTTCTAATATATTCTGATTGTTTTAAAGGTCCAGATAAGAAGGGACATCAGTTCTCATGTGTGTGCCTGCATGGAGACAGAAAGCCTCATGAGAGAAAGCAGAATTTGGAGCGCTTTAAGGTAATTATGGCTTTAATAACTCAAAAGGCCTCCATATCGAGAGCTGAAAATTGGACATGTATTTCAGTTTAATTGATGAATCGTTAATAATTGCATAACTTAAACAGCAATAGCACTTACTTATATGCCGCTTCACAATGCTTTTACCGCTTTAAACCGCCCTCTCTAAGCGGCTTACAGAGTCAGCCTATTGCCTCCAACAATCTGGGTCCTCATTTTACCGACCTCGGCAGGATGGAAGGTTGAGTCCACCTTGAGCCTGTCAGGATCGAACTGCTGGCAGACGGCAGTCAGCAGAAGTAGACTGCAGTCAGCAGAAGTAGACTGCAGTTCTGCATTCTAACCACTGTGCTCAGTATTGTGCCCTGTTCTCCTTGTCTGTTCAAGAGTCAGGGAGATGTCTCCAGACAGTCCTCCACAAATGATGAGGCACTTATTTTCTAAGCCCACTTGGAGAACGACCAGGAATCCCAACAATGGATGAAGAGGCAGGATAGCCCTTTTCATCAATTCACCATTCCTCATGCAAGCTCAGGAGTACAGTATGTGAGCCCATGTTATTCTGGAGGGTCCAGAACAACAATGGAGAGGGGGGATGCTGCAGAGGGGATAAGCTTCTTGCCATTCCTACCCCGCTCATTCTTGCATCATTCCTAAAATATAATACACATCTGCATCCAGCCCAAGATCTTTTTCTTTTGCATGAAATAACCAAGCTCTGGGCTAAATCCACAGACTCATCTGGACTGAAACCACCACTCTTCATAGCCAGTATATTAAGAGAAGGGCGTAACTTACCTACAGGAAGCCAAATTCTACTGAATTCTATACAACAAGCCTGTACAACAGAAGAGTATCTAACAAAAAGGGATTAAGGAGCTGCTCTAGAAATCAGGAGTCCTTCTGGTCCCACTTTAGCCACGAAAGCCGGTGGGGTGATATTGAGTCAGTCACTCTCTCAGCCCAGCCCAGCCCACAGGATCGTTTTGTGGGGCAAATAGTAGGAGAAAGGAGTATTGGGTATATTTACCACTCTTGAGTTATTTATCAAAATAATAAAGAAGGGATAAAAATCAAATAAATAATAAAAAATTCTGCAGCTGATCTGAGCTTGTATCCAGCAGCACCTTCAGTCCTGCAACACTGTTATTCTGATAGCCGGTTGTTCAGTGGAAGCCACTGCAGAAGAATGAGGATGATTTAGTCAATAGAAGAATTTAGATCGGAGATCCCCAACCTTTTGGGCACCAAGGACCGGTTCTGAGGAGAAAGGTTTTTCCACGGACCGGAGAGTGCGTGGTTTTGTATGCTGCCTGCATCCCACGGATGGGGCTTTGCTTGTTTGTGTGGACCAATTGCTGGTATGCTGCGGCCCGGTACCGGTCCACGGACCGGGGTTGGGGACCCCTGATTTAGATTGTAAGAATCCCAAGAAGTCTGGGAAAGTGAAGCATGTAGGAGTAGGAGGAATTAGTAAAAGAACAGTCTTTGCCATTGGCAATTCAGTTAGATCAAAGGCATTTTATGGCAGGGTATCTTTGGATTCAAGGCTTTATAGCTTTATTGAGTTATAGTTGGTATATTGTATTTAAATTATAATGATCATATAAAAATGAAATTACATCTAAATTTGCTCTTTTCTGTTTAGAAAGCAGAGGTCAGATGTTTGATCTGCACAGATGTAGCAGCTAGAGGAATTGATATCACTGGTGTGCCATACGGTAAGAACTGTCAATACTTTACCGACATCAAGAAAGTCTACTCTTAGTTGAAGGCATGAAGTTGTTGAATTGGCAGTTAACAATAGAAATACTGCTGCTGGGTGCAGTATTCAATTTGTGCAGCTTGTAAGTTGATACAGTTAATGCAAGGCTAGCAAATCTGCATTTGAGAATGTGTGCAGATGCGACGGGTTTTAGACGCTACTAATCTTTGTGTGCAAAATGGAGAAAAGACTGGCAGAGGAAAACGGCACAAGATTAAAAAAGGAAGAGGCTTGTTATTATATTAAAGGAAAATTTTGATGTAATTGAATGACATGAACATGGTCATAGCAATATTAAAATAGGATGTTATCTATGATATATATATTTTTGTTTTATTTTGCTCTTTCTAACTACTTTGTGACTTTGTTAACCCATAAATTTAAATAAATACATTCTTTTAATCCTTTACTGAAATACTTCATTAATATACATATAAAACTTTATGATTAATATTTTCCATTACCTATTTCTGTCAAGAGTGAAACCAATTACCATAATTTTCCACAGAAATATCACGTTGAAGAGTTCAAATTCAAATATTTTTTTTTGAATTTATTAACAGCACTAATTGAGACATGCCTATAAATACCCTTTCCTTTTTTAACAGTTATCAATGTCACACTTCCAGATGAAAAACAGAATTACGTTCATCGGATTGGCAGAGTGGGACGAGCTGAGCGGTATGTTGGAAAATGTTATTATTCATCTTGTATCGTTTTTGAGATGATTAAATAAAGACTCTTGTGTTTTTTTTGTTTGTTTGTTTTAGCATGGGCCTAGCAATTTCCCTGGTGGCAGCAGAGAAAGAAAAAGTAAGTTCTGCTTCCTTAAAACATGAAGATACACAACAGAATAAGATTTCCTTTTGCTGCGTATTTGTGGTTGCTTCTATGCATATAACCATTAAGAATTCGAACTTAATTCAGTGTTATGACAATTAGCTTTCTGAAAATCCAAAATGCCATTCTGGCCATTTTAATTCCCCCCCCCCTCCCAATATATATATATATTAACTATATTCCAGTGTTTAGTGTTTTGTCTTCTTGTAACCTTCAGGCTTCTCTTCTAGGTTTGGTATCATTCATGCCCCAGTCGTGGGAAGAACTGTTACAATACTAGACTGAAGGATGAAGGTGGTTGCACTATTTGGTACAATGAGATGCAGGTAATCTTTTTACTGGTTCCATTAAAAGCTTTCCTACGTAACTTTGCATTTCAAGAGCAGGCATATGGTCCTTTTAGCTGCAGTTTTTCAAAATGTATATAAAATAGTCGAGCCCCAATCACTGATCCACTGGAAAGTTCTAATTAAAATCAGTGTTCCGGCATAAGGCTAGCCACATTTTTCATAGCTAAACTCTTTTTGCAATGTCTTGGAACCTAGAGCTTCAGATGCACAGTAGAATTCCCAAGGGTAGGTAAGTAGGCAGAGATGTGAAACTGTGGTTGTAATTCACATTAAGATTACCCATATTACTCATTACAGGCTAGGCCTTTTCTTTAAAGTACACTGCCTTTTCTACAATGTAGGAATGCACTTCACATTTAATACCATTTAATTCTAATGTTTTAGGTCATTTAATTGTAATCTTTGATAACCTTAATTAAAAAGATGGCTTATGTATATACAAAAACCTTCTCAGTAGTGAAGTTGTGCTGACTGGAGATGGTGACTATGGGAAGAGCACAGCAGATAGTCCTCAACTTACAACAGTTCATTTAGTGACTGTTCAAAGTTACAACAGCCCTGAAAAAAGTGACTTATGCTCCTTTAACACCTACGACCATTAAAGCATCCCTTTGGTCACATGATCAAAATTCGGATACTTGGCAGCTGGTTCATACTTATGACAGTTGCAGTGTCCTGGGATCATATGAACTGTGTTATTAACAACTGCAAAGATTTACTTAACAGCTGTGACTAGAAAGACTCAACTCACTAGCAACGTAAATTTTGTGGCTCAGTTGTGGTCATAAGCCAAGGACCGCCTGTACATCTGGGGTAAACATAGTTTCTGTGTTAACGTAGCGAGGCCCTCTTTGCAAGGGTGAATAGACTAATGTGTTGTTTTATGGATTTAGGAAGAGGAATTGATGCATTAACCATTTAAGGAGATCTTTGAAATATGGATATTCAGTTACTGTATCTATTTTCAGTGGAAGTTTACGGTAGAAAGCAGTGGGTTTTTTTGGAAAAGCTTTTAAGTTTGTTCGCTCAAAAATATAACTTTTGAGCCAGCAGCATTTTCATGACTATGCTAAGGTATGCTGAGTGGTGTTTACCAGTAACAAACCCTAAACTAAAACCAGGAGAAAAAGTCTTGACATTTGATTTCACTTGGATATAGAACACATACTAATATAATAATCTACAATTTTCTCATATACAATGGTCTCATTACCTATTTTACAGATGGGGTTACTTTTCCCTTTTAGACAATTATGGTAGTCTAGCCTTTATTCCTTAAGCTAATCAAGCAAGTTTTCAAGATATAACTCTAAAGAGAAATATGACATTGAGACATAAACGTGTTTATATATTGCTAGGTTGTATCGGTATGTGTAGACCACAGCCATAAATCTGAGGATGCTAGATGATTTCAACTGATAATTCCCAGATAGTTGTTTAACACTTAAGTTAATAAAATTAGACAACATACCTTTAAACAATTTGTTAGCTTTATGCTTCTGGTACGATTTCAAATATATATACCTAGTTCTTGCACTAAACGTTTGTTAGTATAATCAGTTAAGCAAGCAGACATGACCTACTCCAATGTATTTATTTTATTTATTAAATTTATTGGCCATCCATATTGCCACAGGGTAACTAGATGACATTTGGTCTGAATGCCCTAAAAATGGTTGAGGAGGGTTGAGAAATTTGGGGAATCAGGTTTGGAGGGCTTTGGAGAGACAAATCGTTTCCACATTTCTGCAGAAAATGATTTCTAAACAGAAAATTCTTTCGTTCACAGAAATACATTATTGAATTCTACCTCTTTATCATTAATTGCCTGTAATATTAAAATAGATTTTGGTTTCTTGAGATTGTAACAAGTCTCACAAAACAAAATGACAATTGATATAATTAATTTTAATTTCAGGTTAAAATTTCTTATTATTTTGCAAATTCAGTATTAAAAATTCTGCTATCCTTCACTAGATGAATGCAACACAAGACAATCTGTTTGTGCTTAAGTACCATTTCTTATTTTTAGTGACTCCTAGAAGATTGGGAATACACTTAAGTTCTAAATCTTATTGATTCAGAAGTTTATGTTTTTAATTTGTTTGAGAAGATGGTGTTTTCCTGAAATAAAATGCTGTGCAGATAGATAGATACATACATTATACATACCCATATATATATACAATCTAATCATAAATGTCTGTGGAGATTCTCAGTCATCCAGGTCATCATGGTCCCAAAGGTGCTTTTTCAAAAGGCAACTGGACTTTGTCTTTGTCTTTCCTTGAAGACATTAGAACTGAAGAAGCTTCTTGGATGAGAAGTGAAACATTGTCAAGGAAAAGTTGCCTTTTGAAAAAGCACCTTAGGGACAATCTAACCATAAGATCTGCTTCCTCATACTGTTTGCTCCTAAGGCATTACTGCCATCTCTCAAGTTTATTCATTAATTGATCTCAGTAATTGCTGGGATCAGTTTAGTGTGCTAAACAGTATCATGGTTTGTTTGATGCTGATGCTTAGTGAGATGTGTAAACTTTGGCAGTGTGAGTTATTCCAACTAACCACAGCTAAAAGCAAAGTGTATTATTTAAATCCATCCGTTGTATTGTCTGTCATGGAGAATTGGAGATCATTTTACAGCCTGGATTTCTTTCATTTTATGGCATTCAGCTTTTAGGTGAAATAGAAGAGCATCTGAACTGCACCATTACTCAGGTTGAGCCAGATATTAAAGTCCCACTAGATGATTTTGATGGCAAAGTCACCTACGGGAAAAAGAGAGCTGCTGCTGGTAAGTGGACAACCATTAAAAATCCGCCTGCATTTTGGAATGGAGAATTGATTTTTCTGGTGAATTATAATTTTATTATATCTGATAATTATATCTTATCTAAGGGACTTAACATGGCAAAATAATTTTCAGGAATTTCAATGTTGTTGTTGTCCAATTTCAGTTCCCTGAAACCCCCCCCCCCCAAAAAAAAAAAAAATATGAATTAGGATTCCTTTCAAAACCAGTTTAGGTTTTTTTTATTGGCTTCTTTTTATATAAGGAAATTCCTCCATGTAAAATACTTCAAGACACTTGAAAATGAAGTTTCTGCCTTTTGCTTATTTTAACTCCCCACTTAATGTGTAGAAGTATAATTATCAAACAGATCTTCTATTTTTTATAACCCATTCCTCAGCTATTTTCTCTCTGACTTAGCATTCAGTGTGCATTTTCCATCTAAGAATTATATGTTAATATAAACACCTATTTTGGTTAAATGTTTTTTTAAATAATAAATTAATATGCAAACAATAGAAATGTAAGTATATAAGTATTCCTTAAAATATTATCATTTTGACTGTTAGACTCATGTTTATTATATATACATATTATAATAGCTATTATATTATCTATTATGTCATTTCTTATATGAAGTATTTTGTAATTAAAATACTTGTAATTAAACTCTGTCTCCCTAGGACCAGGACACTGCAATTCTTTCCACAAACTGAAAAATAAAGGGGGGAGCCTATTTTGTAAACACAAAGGGAGATTTACTTCTTATACTAATATTTTAAAAGAATCTGTTTAGTTCTGGATACAGTTTAATTATAGTCCAAATGAAAGCAAATTCAGAATGGCATTTATTTCAGAATTTCAAATTTTTAAAAAGTATTTTGATGCAGCGTGGGTATTTGTTATTTCGAAAGATTAGTATACATAAATCTAAGATAACTCTTTAGATCAAAGACACATTTTTTAATCCGGAAAAATAAATACCACTTTATGTTCTTGCTTGCTTGTTCTCAAATACCCCCTTCCGGATCACATAGGTATAGCAATGAAATCTGAGGCAAGGTCAAAATTTGGTATCCTTTTATGCATACAGTAGTTGGATTAATTGGGGCAATTTCTTTAGTGAGCTTATTAGAGGCTTAATACATCTTTTTTTTAAAAAACCACTTCTTTAAAATGGACAATTATGCTGCAATAATTCAGTGATTTGCTGCCAAATTTAAGAATATTATTTTGGGCAAGGCTTAAAAATAGACCGGGATCCACACGCAGACCAGGAGAGGCTTACTTCATCTTTGACTAGTAACGTTTGATGGGGCAATTTTTTTATTAGACATTACGTATAGAAGAATAATCAATATTTTTGAATGATTGTACCTACATAGAGAAAAAGGGTAACGTATTTTGGATCTTTGCAGGTGGAACATACAAAGGCCACGTGGACATTCTGGCACCTACAGTGCAAGAGTTGGCTGCCCTTGAAAAGGAAGCCCAGACATCTTTCCTGCATCTTGGTTACCTCCCTAATCAGCTGTTTAGAACATTTTGAGTCTTGCCTCAGGTGTTCGGCCTGTATGAAGATGCTATGACTATACTGACATTATGTCAATCTTGCATGTTCACCAACCTTGGCGAATTAGCTGCTAGTATTGATCCAATAAAAGTGAGCTGCTCATAATCACATTTGTGTTTTATATCTTCTTTTCCCTGGATGTGTTAGAAGGATATCTGGTCTAGTGATTCTTAACACAATGTTTAAAACTTCAGAATTTGTTTTAGTCATCATCAAATTTGGGCTCTGATGGATGGGGAAAAAAATTAAACGTTAGCACAGTGTTTCAGAGAGTTTTTAAAATGAGCTTGTTTCTAAAGTTCAGGGAGATTCAAATTCTACACAAAGTAACTCACATTATAAATACTAAATGTGTGTAGAAAAAAATTAAGGCACCTGTATTGAAACAGCAAGCAATGTTAATAGCTAATGTTGAGTTTGTAGTCAAATTAATCAAGTAGATTAATAGCATTTCAATCTGTGGATACTTTTTTAACATGCTAATCTCACATGAGATCCCAAATGGGATAATTCCAACATACTTTTGCTTTTACTCTGTAAGCGAAATTGAAGAACAGTATAAAATAGCAAGAAATAAATTATGTGACAACTGATTATATTGGCCTAAATTCTCAATCATCCATTCTCCAATAGAGAAAAAGTAGAAGATAACTCCTTACTCATTTCAAGCTTACAGATAAACTTTAAAATTCATAATTTTGCTGTCCGCCTGGCTCAGTTTTTCTACAGTTTATGAAAAAGAAAGCAATTTGATAGTGAGATGGGCAGCGTATAAATTAAATAAACTCACACAGCTAACAAGTACATCATGATCATATTTATAGTGAAGGATCTGCATTGGTTTACCAATTGTTTTCTGATTCACTTCAAAGTGCTTGAGTTTTAACTTTTAAAGCCCTCATTGGCTTATAGCCTGGTTGTCCATGAACAGTACTGGTTGACTGCCTGCAAAAGAGGTTGCTCCGGAGATGCTTTCAGACAGTGGGAAAAAGAACCCTGTGGACTTTCTCTTGATCCTATTCTTCCTGCTTTTTCGAAAGAGCACCAACATTAGCTTTTCAATTATAATTTTTAATTATTTAATATTGTAAATATCATATTTACAATTAACCCTGAAAAGAATTTTGGGGAAAACAGTAGAAGTTTAAAGAGGAAAGAGAACAAAAGAAAAGAATGATCATTGTGTTAAACCTGGTAAATGTGTGCACATGTATTAACTTCAGAAAATAAAATTAGTGATGACTGATACTAACCACAGACAGCCGCAGCTATGCAGAATAAAAACAAGAGGAAAACTGTTCAAGATTCAAATGGTTCTCTTTTGAAGAAAATATTTTATCAAAATATATGTCATTTGATGTTTTTGAGCTGGTTCCTTGGACAGAACCTAAAAGAGAAATTGCACACCATCTGATGTGTTTCCATTTTCTGCCATCCTGCAATCTATCGGTTGCCTCTTGGTGGCGGTAGAGTTTCATTTTCTTTTCCCCCTAAGAGTTCGTTCTCTAGCTGGGAGAGATTACTTATATCTGGTAGCAGTTTCTCATTTGGTGTGGTGCTTTTCCATGTATATTAAAATTGTAGCTCCAAGCTATTTTTTTAATTAAAAAGGTTCCTGTATGTATGAAGCAAAAATTTGCAATGTTAACAATAAAATTTGGATTTAATAACTGACATGTTGAATCATGTTGTCGTTGCCTGCAATTTAATCTTGTAAAATAGTATAGCTACCTACCACAATCTTTGTAATCAATTTTTATTTTGAGAGCTTTATTTGGGATATGTTTTCTCAACATTTACATAGTTACATAGTTTCAGTAACATACATGTCTTGGCTGATAGCTGCGCTCAGTGTCAAAAGTTTCCATTGTTATTGCTGTTTTGCAGCTGCCTTTTAAAATACGGCATCATAATTAATCCATCCAAATTTATACATTGTGAGATAAAGTAACAGATTGGCCATAATGATTCTTTATAATAAAGAACAATAATAACAAATTATTTGTAAGTAATAGAGAGGGACTTATAAGGGATGTATTTTTTTTTTTTAATGAAGGAGAAGAAAGCACGAAATGGATTAATCTTAATCAGAATAGAGGTGGAAGGGACCTTGGAAATCTTCTAGTCCAACCCCCTGCTCAAGTAGGAGACCCTATACCATTTGAGACAGGTGGCTGTCCAATCTTTTCTTTAAAATCTCCAGTGATGAAGCACCCACAACGTCTGAAGGCAAGCTGCTCCACTAGTTAATTGTTTTCACTGTTAGAAAGTTTCTCCTTAATTCCAGGTTGCTTCTCTCCTTGATTAGTTTCCATCCATTGTTTCTTGTCTTGCCTTCTGGTTCTTTGGAAAATAAATTGACCCCCTTTTCTTTGTGATGGCCCCTCAAATACTGGAACACTGCCATCATGTCACCCCTACTCCTTTTCTCCAGACTAGCCATACCTAATTCCTGCAACTGTTCTTCATATATTTTTGTCTGCAGGCCTTTAATCATCTTAGTTGCTCTTCTTTGCACTTTTTCCAAAGTCTCAACTTCTTTTTTGTAATATGGTGACCAACTGGATGCAATATTCCAGGTGTGGTCTTATTAGGGTTTTATAAAGCGGTACTAATACTTCAGGTGATCTTGATTCTATGCCTCTGTTTATACAACCAAGGATTGTATTTGGCTGTTTTGGCTGCTGCCGCATACTGCTACCTCATATTTAAGTGATCATCCACTAGGATTCCAAGGTCTCTCTCACATTTACTGTTTTTGAGCCAGGTTTCGCCTAATCTGTACTTCTACCTTTGGTTTTTGCTGCCTAGGTGTAAAACTTTGCTTTTCTCCACATTAAAACTCATTTTGTTGGATAGGGCCCATTGTTCAAGTTTGTCAAGATCATTTTGGATCCTTGGAGCTTGTCTTCTGGGGTATTAGCTATTCCTGCCAGCTTAGTGTCATCTGCAAATTTGGTGAGTTCCTCTTCAATTCCCTTATCTAAGTCATTTATGAAGATATTGAAGAGTACTGGGCCTAAGATGGAACATTATGGTACCACTGCTTGCTTCCCTCCATGTAGATGTAGTACCATTGAGTACTGTTTGTCAGCCAGTTACAAATCCATCCGGTGGTGATGCTATCTATCCCACAGATTAAACATGCACATTATGTCCACAAAGTGGAGTATGGTGAAATTAGTTGGAAAAGAAAGAAGAAAACAAGACTGTGAATAATTTATCTGTTTAGATTTCTAGCATTTTATATTGGCATGGCATGGAGGAGGACCTGCTTTGCCTGCTGCTTCACCTCTATCATAGAAGACTTTCCTTAGGAGAAGATGTATATATTGGTATATTGTCAGGATCATACACTGCACTAGACCATGGTTTATTCTACAAGACTCAGTTGGCTAAGTTACCAAGCGAGGTGCATCAACTAGAGTATAGGTAGTCCTCGACCATTACAACGACACTGAAAAAAGTGACTTATGGCTATTTTCCACACAACCTTTGTAGCATCCTCATGATGATCCAAATTCGGATGCTTGGCAACTGGTTTATACTTATGACCGTTGCTGTGTCCCAAGTTTATGTGATCACCTTTTGCAATCTTTTGAAAAGCAAAATCAATGGGGAAGCCAGATTCACTTAACAACCATGTTACTAACTTATCAACTGCAGTGATCCGCTTAAGAACTGTGGTAAGAAAGGTTGTAAAATGGGGCAAAACTCACCTAACAAATGTCTCACTTAACTACTGAAATTTTGGGCTCAATTGTGATCATAAGTTGAGGACTACCTGTAGCCAGGTTCATTCAGTATTTTGTGCTAAGTCACTAATAAAAAAAACAACCCGACAATAAGGCTTAGTTCATAATACAGCCCTGGGTGGAAGTTTTACATAAGAAAAATAAGTCCCTTTGCCAGTCAGATTTTATAATTGCTTCTAATTATATTTTCATCTCAGTGAAGCTGAAAATGCCACTGGTCCAAATCAAGATGTCATGAGATATATCATAAGATATGAGTGAATGGCAAAAGAATATTCATGCTTTGATATAAGCAAATTCATAATCATAATTGGTCCATAATAAAAAAATCCCTGTATGTTTCCACATCTCCCATTTAACGAGTCTTTCATCAATGGTAAGATCTGATTTGCTCCATAAAGTAGCACGAAATGAATGGATTGAATTGGAATTTTTCAGAAATATTATGCCACAATTCCCTACTTGATTTAATAGTGGCAAGAATTATATTTAGTGTATTATATTATGAACTCAAAACAGTCCAATGAATTGAAAGTACTATGTTGAATATAGCAAGAAAGAGCCTTGCAACCGTCATAAATATGAGTCAGCTACCAAGCATGTGAATTTTGATCACATGACCCTGGGGATGATGCAACGGTCGTAAGTGTGAAAAACGGTCGTTAAGTCACTTTTTTCAGTGCCATTGTAATTTGAAGCGGTCACTAAATGGACTGTTGTACGTTGAGAACTTCCTGTATTTAAAAGTTAATTCAATAAATAGAGAAAAACAAATTACTCAGTGATGCATAAACATTGCCTATTGATATACATTCTGATGTAGACCAGTGACCCACAACTCACCCAAGCACTTTGATCAAATGCCTCAAGTCCAGAGGATAAGGTTCAGTAATAAAGAATAAAATATATTCTGACATTGTCTAACAGCATAGGCTAAGGGTTCTAAATAAAAAAAAATAAAGAAGAAAGTGAGCTTCCTTGCATGGTACTTTTATAGAGTGGGAAAGGTGAAGGAAAAAACACCAATCCTTAGTTTAGATTTAGAGGCTGCATACATGAATCTAGACCCATTTTATAAATCTTCTGGGAAATCAGAATTTAGATAAGGTTGTGTACATAGCCTAGAGATTTTATGAGAAGCTTTTTCCGCATCCAGTGATAGAATTACGTCTTGTTTTTTTTCTCTTTATTCAAACAATAAAAGCCACTATCAAACAAACATTACTTAATCCAGCTCTACTTTTTAATAATCCTGCTTTGTTCATTCTTGACCAAGGACAAAATCACTTCCTGAAGTCTTGTCAGTAAAAGCAGTGGCTAAGATTTTAATATCTACAACAATCAAAATGTACATAAAATTTACTTTCCTCTGTTTTGCTTTTGCTCTTTAATTAACCAAAGACCTACAGAAGAGAAGAAGAAAGAGAGTTTTTACTTTGGAAATCCTCACAGTATGAATTGACTGACATTTGCAGTGAAGAGTTTTGTGGCGGACCAGTAGAAGAGCAGAGATTGCTTTTGGCAGTCAATTAACTTCTCTGTGATTCTATAAGGAAGGGAAAAGTGGTAGAGGTTGAAAAGAAATAACTGGGAGGTTTTTAAGAAGAGACCGGGCAGCCATCTGACTGACATGGTATAGGGCAGGGGTAGGCAACCTTGGCTCTTTTATGACTTGTGGACTTCAACTCCCAGAATTCCTGAGCCAGCTTGGCTGGCTCAGGAATTCTGAGAGCTGAAGTCCACGAGTTAAAAAAGAGTCAAGGTTGCCTATCCCTGGTATAGGGTCTCCTGCTTGAGCAGGGGGTTGGACTAGAAGACCTCCAAGATCCCTTCCAGCTCTATTCTGAATTGGGGGGAAAATGAATCTCTGTGCTCTGTCCCAATGAAGACATCATAAAGATTCCTTTCCCCCCCACCCACATTTTGGATGGTCCAGATCTCACCCAATGAGAGAGAGAAAAAACGGCCTGTCAATTGCAAGGTTCTTTGCAAAACACGTTGGGAGTCAGAAGAGGAAGAGGTTGAAGGCATTTCAGCAAATGTGAAAGGAAGGAAGATAATCGGGAAATTTGCTTTCCTTTTCTTGGTATAGGAAGGTTTCTAGCATTGCAGAGGGGCAAGAGTCTTCAGTTACATTCCTCTTGACCATACATCATAACTAGAAATCCTAGGAATCTATCTCTGTCACTTCTCAGGGCTGCTAAAGCTCTGTGTGCGTCCATGTGGGTGAGTGATTCTGAAATAAAATTTCATGGGTCTCTATGCTTGTCAAACCGGTTTACCATCTTTGTTCCCTTTTGCAGGAAGCAAATGTAAATTCATCTGGGTGTAATATATCTGGGTTCCTGTCTTAAAAATTATTTCTCCCATTCTTATCCACACTGTAACTTACGAGTTCTGTTAAACATTCTGGTCAGAATAATTGTTTGTCCCATGCAAAGGACGATTGCCATGAGGATGATCAATGGAACAAAGGAGTGTTCAGAGCTGGTTTCCTCTAAACTCTGATTGGACAAACGTAAGACAAAAGTACAAGAACGAACGTAATAAAAACTTCACCAGTCCACAGGAGCGGAATGATGGTCATGATGAACAACCCAGTTGAGTAGTGAGACAACTACCACTAGCTTTCTCTCCGAGTGGGAAACAAAGGCTGCCTTTATGAACGGGAAAAGGATACAGATGGTGCTTGCTACTCGGTTGTTCAACCGTAGGGAGGGGGTTGATTTTCATGTACTCCAGGAGTAAGAGTTCAGTCATCTCCCTTGTTTCAAGTATGGTTTGTTTTAAGCTATGCAAGAGGGGGGAGGGGGAAAGTGCCTATACATGAATGTTTGCTTCTGGCAATACCGCACATGACTTCAATGTTCTCATGTTCATGGAATCTTGCATGCAAATAGAGATGCCTGCTGAACTTCAAAGTATAATTTTAGTTCAGGCCACTTCACTATATGCATTTTGTTCTGTCAAGAGCAAAGGCATAACTTTGCTCACATGCCTACAACTCAGTTGTCAAAAGACGCTGCTGTTCATAACTGCTTGCTAAGTCTACGGGGGATATACTGTAGTTTGTGTTGACAATGAAAGTTTATATAATTCTCTGCAGAAATCATGTTGGAGCTGAGGGCTCTCGCCTACTTTTAATTTGAAAAAGGATAAAAGGCAGATTATGGTGTTTAGTGGACCTTTTTGGCTGAGGAAATGGGTTAGAACTATGTTTTTTATGTGTAATATGGAAGGGAGGAGAAGCCTCTGGTTGTGTATAGGTGTTTGATGGAAATACCGACTCTTGAATAATACCATGGAAGCTCTCATCGTGCGATTAATATCAATTCTGTTGGCAGGGCAAAACAACATTTTTGCCAGCCTCCCAGGAAATTTTCACAATTAAATGAAAACTTTATGGCAAGATGTAAATAGAAGAACCAAGTGAGGCACAAGCAAACCGAGTTTTGACTTATGTAACCAGGTGAGTGAATTGACTCAAACATTTCATCTCTGATCATCTGGGGATTCAATGTTTACCTTCAATAAAGTTCCTGATGCTTTCTCTAGGGGCTTCAGATTAAGAAGGAAGGAAAAGCATAGGAAACGACCTCCAGGATCGAGTCAGCTTTTTTTTTAAATCATTTATTCAATAGATTTTTGGGCTCCATGAATGGTGAAGATCATTTTGCCATTACCTTTTTATATTCTTTTTCCTCAAAAAATTAAGAGGTGCTTTATGCAGCTAGGGGGAGAGGTAATTTTATTTATTATTTATTTATTTATTTATTTATTTATTTATTTATTTATTTATTTATTTATTTATTTATTTATTTATTTATTTATTTACTTACTTACTTACTTACTTACTTACTTACTTACTTACTTACTTACTTACTTATTTATATCCTGCCTTTATTAGTTTTATAAACAACTCAAGGTGGCGAACATACTAATCCTTATTTTTACAAGAACAACTGGGCTGAGAAAGAGTGACTGGCTCAAAGCCACACCTAAGATGGGACTAGAACTCATAGTCTCCTGGTTTCTAGGACACCCCTCCCTCCCTCTCTTTCCATAAAGTGAATGACTGCTCTCTCTCTCTCTCTCTCTCTCTCTCTCTCCCTCTCTCCCTCTCTCCCTCTCTCCCAATGTTTCATGTTATAAAGTGAGTGACTTGCTAAAGAAGATGTTTCAGAATCTACCTCTGCCTTGTGCTCAATGTAACTAGACAAGTTACTTGTTCTTTATTATGACCAGTATTTTCTCCTGTAACTGAATATTTTATAACTGTTTGCATGATAGCAGGCTTTCTATTCCTACAATCAGGGCTTTTTTTGTCATAGAATGCCCAGAACAGAGTTCCGGCACCTTTTTTGGATGGAACCTTGTAGGGTAGGCAAGGCGGGTTGTATGACATGTGTGAGTTCCGGCACCTTTTTTTTTTTTTTTTTTTTTACAAAAAAAGCACTGCCTACAACCATGATATTTAAAAAAACCCAACCAACCACAGATATGCTTGCTGTTTTTCCCTTCAAATTACAGTAGGAATCTTTATTTTAGAGTTTCTTGATTCTCATATTCTCTAAATAAAGGAAATAGAATTAAAGATTTTGGCCTCAAATCAGGTGAAGTTAAGTTTCAATTATTAGGGTGGATTATATTTAGCTTTGAAGCATCTTTTTAATTCAGTTAATATTTTATCTTTCCTCCAGGACTTGAAGATATCTCACGGCAATGTTTTGTGATAGTTTTAGTAAATCTCCATAGCTGAGGCTGGATCTGAACCAATCATAATCTTAGCACTTTGAACATTATACTACAGTGCTGCTTCCAAACAATAAAGTAAACTTTATTAAATTATTGGTTTCCATCGAATGAGTGGCGTGGTGATCTAGTGGTGGAGACGCTTGGCTCCCACTCAGAAGGTTGAGAGTTCAAATCCTAGGTAGCAGCAGATGTTTTTCTCCTAGGGTGCAAAGAAAAAATATTTGCTATGAACTCCATGTAGGTGTCAGGAAGAGCATCCGGCCAGTAAATGCTCAGCTCCATTCAGCCCCTCCAACTCTACCCCGAATTAAGGGACTATAGGGTTGTAAAAATGGAGCTTTATTGTTTTCCATGGAACAGGACTAACATTCCATGCACTGCTATATGAATTTGTAAGTCTATAAGAAAATACCAAATTATTTAAAAGACACGTATCTGCTTACTAGTAATAAATTTTGATCACGTGACCATGGGGATGTTGCAAATGGTCGTGTCATGGTTCCGATAGATGAGACCAGTAAAAGCAGAACTCCAAGGCAAGAGATTTCCTTAAAGAACATATTTATTGGCTACAAAGTATCGGCACAGGCAAAAGTGAAACCAAGACTGGAATTCCCTCCCAAGCATTACAATGTTACATAGTTGAACTTTCCAATCCAGCATTATGTCATTATCCAGGTTTCCCAATAGACTACTTTGGCGGACTTTCTAACGGAAAGCTCAGCCAGCCAAAACCCAAGTAGCAATGACCTTGGTTCCCACGGGACAATTTATTGTTTAGTCTAACCTTAAAACGACTCATTCTCCCTCCCAATACTGTGGCAACCGAAAACGAAGCAGAAATGGCTTCAGCCAGGATTGCTGCAGTGTTGACAGGTCATAAGTGTGAAAAACAGTCATAAGTCACTTTTTTCAGTGCCATTGTAACTTCAAACAGTCACTAAATGAACTGTTGTAAGTCGAGGATTACCTGTAGTGGGTTACACAAGGCTGCGCGATGGGCTGCATGTTGTGCAGGTCTGTTATGAACTCTTTTCGCATCTGTTTTCTTTCTTTTTTTTCTTTTTTTTTTTAGCATGACCAAATTTTCTTAGGCTCCTCCAAACTAAACTAGGAATGTCGTTCTATGAAATACTCAGCCTTTATCTGAAGGCGAGTCAAATTATTTTTCACAGAGGATACAAAAGAGCTATTATAGCAGTCTTCCTCCAATTTGATCTTCTTGGCAAATTGTTTCAAAGTCGTAATTTTCACCACGAAAACAGATAAGAAAACTGATTCGAGAATTGTCCTCGATTTGTCCGGGGTTTTTTTGTTTTGTAGCGGGGAGGGTTTCTCATGCTATAAAAGGGGCTACTGTTTTTCTATCACATTCCCAGTGTGGTTTAGAATTTCGTTTCAATTTGGGGGGGGGATGGTATTTTTGGGCTCGCTGGTTTGATGCCTGGTGGTACAATGTGCTGCTCCTGAGGATGATGATGGTGTTTAATGTTTTTCCATGAAATGCATTCTTAACAGGTTGCAGCCTGCTGGGCTTATCCCAGCGTCTTAATTTGAAAAAGCTGCCCAGGACAGGTGCAGTTTCAGGTCCTCTCTGAAACTTTATTTCCAGTGTCTATTGGAGATTCTCAGCCATCCAGGTCATGGTTGTCCCAAAGGTGCTTTTTCATGAGGCAACTGGACTTTCTTTGTTTTTCTTCGAAGATGTTTTGCTTTTCATCCAAGAAGCTCCTTCAGCTCTGACCGGATGGTGAGGAATGGAAGGATTTATATCCCTTGCAGACAGCTTATTTCCAGTGCAGTAACTTAGGGAGGTAATAGACTTATAAAGAGTTGACCACATCATTAAAAACCTAACACTCAATTGACTAAAGTAAATACAAGAACCCCACGCGTGCAAACGCCCAGAGGCTGGTTATCCAGCCGCTTTTGCTCTTTGTTCCCCTCCCCCCTTTCTTCTAACTGAGCCTGAGCATCCGTCCCAGAGTTGAATTCAGGGCGTGCTACAGATTCATTGTCCTCCCTGGGGGTTGCAGTTGTTTCATCTACAGCCACGCTGTTCTGATCCAACAGGGTGGTTGCATTCGTTGTGAGTTACGGCGCTGTCCCTCCCACCCCCTGAGTGTCTGGTAAGCAGGTAGTAGGTCTATGCGTCGATTGATCGAGTCCTCGTCATTAGGCGATATAGTAGGCCATACGAACCTCATGGCAGTCCACAGGCCAGCATGACAACAATACGGACTACACGAACGACTCTCCCGTATATCAATGGTGTGTCCAAGGCAACGGCACGGCTGTTAGCCCCCTTTAACGTAAACATTGCCCATAGACCAGATCAGACCCTGCGTACTAGGATCATGCACCCCAAAGAGCCGCTCCCCAACGATGAAGGATCTTCTGTTATATACAGAATTAAGTGTAAAAATTCCCCATGCAATTATGTTGGGGGAACAACTAAAATGCTCAAAACCAGGATCCATGAGCATGAGTTGGCGATCAGAAGACAAGAGCAACGCTCACAGGTATGGGCTCATATGGCCAGCCATGGCCATATGTTTGATCTTGCCAACGCTGAGGCCATATCCCATGATGCCACCAAGGGTGGCCGATTGCTCAAGGAGGCCTGGCTATCTGATGAGGACTCGATCAATCAACGCATACACCTACTACCTGCTTACCAGACACTCAGGGGGTGGGAGGGACAGCACCGTAACTCACGACGAATTATATATATATATAATAACTTTGAAAGGTTCTTTGCCTTACTGAAGCTGAATCTTACTTTATATTTTTGTTGCTCATTCACCACCCAGTTTGGCAACTTTACTGTTAGGTAGTTTGTCCTTTTCTTTTGTTACTGCATATGTCTGGATAGATCTCAAAGAACAGTTTGCATTTCATTTCCTAGCAATTTACTGAGAAATATTTGGGCAGAGAATAAACGCTCCCCCTCTCAACATTCCTTTCCTAAAGAATCAAACAACACACAACTTTTATTAAGAGTTCTATATTCTATATTCCTTTTCCACCTTTTCAGGGAAAGTGTTAACATCCGGAATAAACCGTTCTAACAGATTTAATTAATAAGACCATTTTCCTTTCTCTGACAAAAATAAAATAACAATGGAGTAACTCTTAAAATAACGGCATTTCTAACCAACCATCTTAAGTAGCTTTGAATGCTGTCATTGCTCTGCTTTCTTTCCCCTTCTTCCTATATATCCTGTCATTTCTTTTTTTTGGGGGGGGGGGCAGTGCCTGATATTGCTGTCCCCTCTGAATCTTTAACACAGTGCTTTTTCTTTTTTGTTGGTAAAAGATTTAGCATCCAAATAGTGTGCACTGGGAAGGTGAACTCAGAAAAGACGGTGGAGCCAGGGTAAAAGAAAACAGCAATAGAAAAAAAGCCAACAATGCTTCCCTATAAAATCAAATTAAATACAATACAGTTTGGATGAGTGTTCTTTACAATCTATTCTCTTTCGGTTTACAATTGGGCAGAAACTGGTGCTGGCCCTTTGGGGGCTTGTGCAAAGCCTGAGATTAATTACAGTGTGGGAATGCAGCTTATGTTCCCCTATCCTATGGAATTAAATTGGGATTCAGATTAACATTTAGAGGTAAATGTCAAAAAGGAGCGTTATAAATTGTATTCTTTGCATTATATTCTCCACCTTCACTTAGCTCTCTTCTAATCTTCTCAGTCAACCCTGACTCTTCTTTGGAAGAACAGGTGCTGAAGCTGATGCGAAGAAAGGACTTCTTGGAAAAGATCCTGAAGTTAGGAAAGATGGAAGACAAAAGGAGAAGAGGACGGCAGAGGATAAGATGGTTAGATAGTGTCATTGACGCAATGAACATGAATTCGGGCAAACTCCCGGGAGATAGTGGAAGACGGGGGAGGGGGGCGTGCTATGGTCCATGGGGTAGCAAAGAGTCAGACACATCTTTGCAACCGAAGAAACAAAAACCTGATCAGCATAATTTCTGTTCTTGACAGCAATAGAATAGAATAGAATAGAATAGAATAGAATAGAATAGAATAGAATAGAATAGAATAGAATAGAATAGAATAGAATAGAATAGAGTTGGAAGGGACCTTGAAGGTCTTCTAGTCCAACCCCCTGCTCAGGCAGGAAACCATATACCATTTCAGACATGGTTGTCCATTAAAAACTTCCAGTGTTGGAGCATTCACAGCTTCTGGAGGCAGGTTGTTCCACTGATTAATTAATTGTTCTAATTATCAGGAAATTTCTTCTTAGTTCTAGGTTGCTTCTAAATTGCTTCTCCTCGATTAATTTCCATTAGGGCCAGAGTAAATATGCCCTTGCCACTTAGTGACTGCTGTTGTGTTGTTGTTTTTTTTCCACACTTGGCTTTGTTCAAAGCAAAGAGATGTGGATGGAAGACATGGAGAATTTTTGTTCTATGGATGAAGTATAAGATACCAGACGGCACTAAGTTATGCTTTCAAGATAGATAGATAGATAGATAGATGGATGGATGGATGGATGGATGGATGGATGGATGGATGGATGGATGGATGGATGGATGGATAGATAGATAGATAGATAGATAGATAGATAGATAGATAGATAGATAGATAGATAGATAGATAGATAGATAGATAGATAGATAGATAGATGATAGATAGATAGATAGATAGATAGATAGATAGATAGATAGATAGATAGATAGATAGATAGATAGATAGATAGATAGATAGATAGATCAATCAATCAATCTCCCAGGCTTTTTAGAAGGGGTGAAATTGAAATGGTCTTAATGAACCCAAGTGCTCACTGCTTTATGCTACGAGGACGTAGTGCAGGTAGGCCACCCAGGCTCTTCAAGTAGATAATGCTGGTAGGATATGCTCAATCAAGGATGACATGACTGCTGAGTCAAGTGAATCAGCATTGACAGTTTCTTCTAAGTAACATTGTCTGTGAATATCACTATACTAACATGCACAGTTATGGGCAGCAGATGGTATTTATATGGTTTTTTTATATGGTGGGTGTGTTTTTTTTTTTTAAAAAAAAAGCAGACTCCAGTCTCATTTAATAAAGCATGTGTGGTGTATGTGAATGTGTGTGCCAGCATCTGATTTATTCTCTCAACAAGGAGAACCATATTAATATTAAAATGGTTATCTAATATTTATGGCAGACAGGCAATTAATAGGCAAGTTTAGAGGGGCATGACATGTGAATTCTCAAATGCTACCAGATTAATAAAGCCATGACGGTATGAGCTTCAGGGAAGAATCACATATAAATATTGGTCTGGTTTGATTTTAGTCTTCCCCTGCTTAAAGTTTTTCAGAGATCTCCGGAAGTCTCAGCCATTCTGGAGGTAATAATCCTACTACTTGTAGAGAATACTAGTGGGAACCAAGGTGTAAATGGAGTGAAACCAGGATGTAAAAGTAGCACCCTCAAGCAAAAGGGCCCCCTTCAAGCTTCTCCTTGCCTCCCACTCCTTCAACCCATCTGGTCCCATGGGATCTCCACACCTGAGTGGCAGTGCCCTGTTGAATAGCATCTCTGCCCTTGTGTAAGTCAAGTGGATGGCATTATTCACTATGTTCTCTGTTGGCCCATATCCAATGAGATCAGGGCCAAAGTGTTGATGGTGGATGAATTCAAGGGTTTGGATCTTGAATAATTGATGTGTTTTCCACTGTTAGTAGTCATGGGCTACTTTTTCTTGCTTGTTATTTAAACTTAGAAATGTTTAAGTTCTTAATCATAGCCCTGGCTTTCTTCTCTTCTCTTCTCTTCTCTTCTCTTCTCTTCTCTTCTCTTCTCTTCTCTTCTCTTCTCTTCTCTTCTCTTCTCTTCTCTTCTCTTCTCTTCTCTTCTCTTCTCTTCTCTTCTCTTCTCTTCTCTTCTCTTCTCTTCCCTTCCCTTCCCTTCCCTTCCCTTCCCTTCCCTTCCCTTCCCTTCATACAGAATGGGAGCATATCATATCAGTATTTTTGCAGCCCTAAGACTTTCTGGTAATTGAATGGGAGACAACTTTTGAAGGTAGGGGTTGTGAATGCTTCACACATGTATGGCTGTAGGTTAGTGACTGACCTCTCACCACTGGGGTGGTGCTGGGGTCATCTGAGAAGCTTGCCTTGGGCCTCAAGAAGGGTACTCTTTTCCCTTAGATAGAGGAAATATACTTTAGGTATCTAGCAAACCAGTTCTCATAATATTTTAGAGGAGTTTCTAGAGTTTATGATTTAGACTGGCTTTTGAACCTATAATTATGGTTTGTAACCTATGATTTGTGCTTTGGTGCAGACAGATACAATTGTGACTTAGTCAATGATCCATGATTTACACAATGATGGCTTAATAATTAACAGGTGAGCTGTCTGATTCTGCAATACTGAGCAATGAATTTGGAAGTTGCCAATTCAGGACATGAACTACGAGGTGGTATGAATAAATCACTGTTGTTCAGTTTCTTATCTGAAAAAATGGCGGTAATTGTCAAGGTTCAAAGAATGCCATGGTGCAGAATGCAGAGCTACAGCGCCAATCATCAATGACAATTACAATTGTATTATGTAAGAAGAACACCAAATGGTTCACACTCAAATTAAAGCTGTTGATTTCCCCTAGTTGCAGAAATACAAAATTTGGAATGACATGGAATTTGGCTTTCTGAAATGTCATTACAAAAAAAAAAAAAAGCCTTTATCAATCAAAGCAATGTGAACATTCCTCTGCTGAATGAATCACTCTTTAATGATCTTCTTCTCAACCTTTAACCACATGAGGTGGCTGAGGGACCACACAGATCTCGTGTTTACTTACTAGGCTGCTAGACTGTTGATAATGGTTGAAGTGCTTTCCATATACTGTAAATCTAGCAGCTTTCTCTCTTCTCTCTCTAGCATGTTAAAGCATTCCAGCCTTTCCAAATAATAAATATTAATACTCCTGGATGCCTAGCCAGCTATTACTTTCATATCCTTTTATGCTTCTTTTATTATTAGATAATGGTTCTGTATAAATAAAACGCCAAAGTATTTTATAGCTACAGTTGTAACTATGCTTGAATGCAATTATTGATTGCAATGCATAAGTAAAATTCACATCTTGCATTATTCTCAGTGGCCTGACTCACATAAAGCCGTAGTGAGATTGGGTTGGTTTTTGGCTTACTGCGCTGAATGAACCTAGATGTTGTAGTTTGATAAGCATAGTTTATGGCTTAATATGTTCCATGTCTCAGATAGTAAATCATGCGTTAATGTAATGCGTGAAATCAATCATAAAGGAAAAGAGAAAGAAAAGGGAAAAAAAGGAAAAGACAAGAATAACTCAAAGACCCCCTTTCTTGCTTTCATAGAGAATTTGTGAATCACTTGTGCCGATCAGGTTCTCTGAAGGAGGGGTCAAAAAAGTGAAGAGGATAGCCACAATCAAAGCCCCACCTTTTAATGGGTATCATAGGCATGACACATATTAAAAAGTGGTGAACCTTTAATCACAGAAGCAGTGCTGTCATCTTGGCTTTTTGGACCACATACAGCCTCCCCCTCCCTCATGTTGAGAGAGCAACTAGTTTAATGAAGAGAAGGACGAGGGGGGACATGATAGCAGTGTTCCAATATCTCAGGGGCTGCCACAAAGAAGAGGGAGTCAAGCTATTCTCCAAAGCGCCGGAAGACAGGACAAGAAGCAACGGATGGAAACTAATCAAAGAGAGGAAGCAACCTGGAACTAAGGAGAAATTTCCTGACAGTTAGAACAATTAACCAGTGGAACAACTTGTCTCCAGAAGTTGTGAATGCTCCAACACTGGAAGTTTTTAAGAAGAGACTGGACAGCCATTTGTCTGAAATGGTATAGGGTTTCCTGCCTGAGCAGGGGGTTGGACTAGAAAACCTCCTAGGTCCCTTCCGACTCTGTTTATTCTATTCTATTCTATTCTATTCTATTCTATTCTATTCTATTCTATTCTATTCTATTCTATTCTATTCTATTCTATTCTATTCTATTCTATTCTATTCTATTCTATTCTATTCTTAATTGTCTAAGGGAAATTTGATTTGGCTGTTCAATTTTCGCAAGAAACTCAGAAGAAATCATCCCATTGCACTTAGAGGAAGTCTCACTCACTAACTAGTCATTTGATTAGAAGCAGTGTTACAGGTCAACTTCTCAGTTGCCTGGACACTTTATGACTCTGATTCCACAATGTGAACAACTCAGCCCTCCTGAAATTATACCCACCATGATCTGATGGGTTGGGTTGTCATGCCATTTTTACAAGTTTCCCAGCTGCTGCAAAGGAGGATGGAATGTTATTACTTCCTCCCTACCTCCTTTTTTGGGAGAAGGGGATGTTGCAAGCCATAGAATGAGGTCCACCATGAGGGGTTTCAGTAGGGTCTTTCATACGTTTTCACACGTTTTTATTCTTCCATTCTTCCCTAGTATGGCTATGAAGGAAGAAATCCAAAACAGCCCTAGAGAAGGACTGCTTGAAAAGTCCCCATTTTAACAGGACTTTGTTTTGATGCCGGAGAAGAAAGGGTAAGTTATGGCCTTGGTCACCAATTCTCGAATCAGGTTGACTGGGTTGATTCAATCCTGTTCATGACTGAGTTTCTTTAGAATAAAACAGAACCTCTAGTGTAACAGCTGAATGGGCCAAGGAAATTAAACAAAAATCAGATTTCATGTTTTGTATAATTTTATTAAAAATGGTTTAAAAGAAGGCAAAACCTAATATAAGTTAGTATAAATTGGGAAAAAGAAAAGAATGATCAAAGAGAAAGCTAAAAGTGCAAGAAAGGAAAAATGTAAAAAGATAGAAAAGAAAGAAAACAGATACAAAGCAGCAGCTTCCAATCTCTTTTACAGGGGTTATAATCATAAGTTTACCTCTTATTCTATGCTTGCAACATATTTCCCTTTTTTCTATAATCTATTATGTTGAATTATCAAAACCATAAATCATAAATTCATTTTTTCAGGCAGTCCATAAAGGATTTCCATAGAAATAAACAGATATTTTTCTCTGATCAAAGAAGTCAATTTACCCATCTCTGTAAGTCCCATCATCTTCACCAACCATTTCTCCATTGTGGGTAGTGCCTAACCTTTTCATCTTTGTGCATATAATAATCTTGCTGCAGTTATCATGGATAAAAACAAAGTTCTATGACCTTTTTCCAACTGTTTGTTCATTAGTCCTAAAAGGAAAAAAAACACCCTCTGGTTTCAATTGTATATTAATCTTTAAAATCTCTGAACCAGTGTATGTATTTGAATCTAGAGTTTTCTAGTTTTTTTACATGCCCACCAAAGATGATAAAATGTTCCATCTTGTGGTTCACAGTTCTCAAGAATAGAATCTTGCAAAATTATTTTCAGTCTATTGGCTAAAATGGTTGGGAAGGACTTGTAGTCATTAATCAATAATGATATCAACCTAGAGTTTCTTGTTAAAGTCAAATCTTGTCCCTCTACTTAGTGCTCTACTGGCCTCTTTCCAATTCTCTGGCACTTTTCCTCCCTGTGGGATAGAATTCATTCATATAACAATTAAGGAAGTTTCTGAAGTTATATATATAAAAAAATTAAACTAGGAAAGGTGTCTAGACCAGATGGATTATCAGGTTCTTATTACAAATGTTTTGAGGATGAACTTTTTATCATCCTTACAAAAATTCAGATTGGAAATGGAAGCTGAGAAATGTTAGTCACCAGGCATGTGGTCCTTTAAAAACATTGTAATGAGAAGTTGCTCTGTCACGCTGAGAATGTGAAGACAAGTATGCTTAGGAGATAAAGAAAGCCTTCTGTAATGTAGGATAATTATTGTAATAGACAAAACTTTGTTTTATCAGCTTCCTTGACACTCTGAAGTGGTTTTTACCTTGTCATTTTCTGATGTTAATAATATGATTTATCAGGATATGAAAGCACTATGTATTTAAGATCAAGTACCCAGTGTTAAAAAAAATAATATTTTAAGTTTGAATAACACAGAGGTGGATTTCTGCACACTAGAATATGTATATTAATGGAAGTGTGGCAGATTTTTGCAGATCTGGGTGCATGGAAATGGATTAATTGGAATATATTTTCATGATTACACAGCTGTAAAAGCCAGAGCTGGAATTCACTTTTGTGATGTTGTTACTGGTCCAACCAAACTATATTCCTAAAATTGCCTTCTTGTCAGACAATTATAGCAGTAAAAAATGCATTGGTTTGCATAAGTTTCAACAATTCTGATATCCCTGAGTGAGATAATGTATTTTAGCAATATATTTTATGTTTAGGAAAATAGCCTAGTTTGGATTTCTTTATGGGTCCCATTCAACAACTACTTCAGTGCCTTTGTTTTTATTACATATTACATATTTATTATGAAATTGATATAATAAAATAATTATGCACACACACACAGAGGGGGAGGGAGGGAGGGAGGGAGGCAGACAGGCATATTAACTGCTTTGTTAATGCTATTCAGAATTTGAATTCTGCACAATCAGAATGCATGAAATTGATTTCCCCCCCCACCTCGCTGCATCATATCCTAGCTATCTGCTATTCTGTCCTCTACATGTTTGGCATGGACTGACTACAGTGAAGACTGCCATTGCATTGGATATTTGTGTAAATATAAATATCCTATGCACTTTAGAATTCTGGAAGATGATGATAACGCCCAGTTCAAAAGAAAAAAAGTTTTCTTTAGAAGAAGCTGCACTTTCAGACTGCTGGTCTCTATAAAAAAAATGCAATGGCAGAGCAAGACCAATGGGATCACCCCCATTTCCCCACTTACATGGTTCTAGTGTAAATAAGACCAGATGTTTTTGCTTCCCAATATGGCATTTTTAAGATCACAACTACAAAGCAGTGGTACATTATGTTCTGATGTTATTACTTTATTACTGTAGTGGCCGAACTGTTACAAGGACTATAAAATAAGCTCATAAGTTCTGTCAGTCTTGTAACAACTACTGCCTTGGGATAGTAGAACCTGGCAATATTCAAAGGCTTGAAATATTCATAAGCATGTTAGATACTGATAAAGGAGAACATTTGTCACTCTGGGTTGAAATGAGGGATCCTTGGTACTCTCTGAGATTGATTGTTTTCTTGAAAACATTTCATTACCCAAACTAGGTAACATCATCCCTGCACTGAGGTTATTACCTAGTTTGGTAATGAAACAGCCGCAAGAAAACAACCAAGCTCAGAGAGCACCAAGGACCCCTTCGTTCAGATACTATAACCACCAGTATTTACACAGTGCTGTCATGAATATATCCAATAGTGCTGCAAGTGAATTTTTATTTGTCATGTAATTTTGGAGTTGCAAAACAGGGGCTGAAATGATTGACCTACCACCTGTGATTAACAATGTATTTTATATGTGGGACACTGAAAAATAAAACAAAAATATTATCGATTTATCTAAAGCGGCAAATTTTTAAGTGTAATTTCAAACAATAAATGCTTATTAACTCCCCATCAGGCCACTGGCAATTTCAGATTACTTGATATTGAATAGTGTGTTCATTGCATTCAATATTTATGCCTTCTTCAATAAGAAATGTGATTATTAGCCCCTTCTGTAAATGAATAAAGATCTTCCCTTCTCATCCACTTTTCATGAGGGTTGGAGTAGATTGGGAATTTCAGCTCTAAAAGAGCTCCTGGTTAAAATATGTCACCAAAAGCCAAAAATATTACACGAAGTGTGTGCTGTGTGTACTATCACATACCATGCATAATCAATGATTTTGTGAAGTTTGGCATGTAAGTAAAAGATCTGAAATGTTCTTATTCATCTTAAATAGTATCCTTTCAAACTACCTTTTTTTTAATAAAAAAAAAATCCACTCAGGTTTTTGAGTTCAAGGGTCATGCTCGGACACAGATTTCTCATGCAAGTCAAAAGGAGCATAGGGCTTGGACCTATGTGCTGTTCTTATTGTGGTAATCTCCTGTTGAGCAGATGTTAAACAGAGATCCATTCATTCATTCTTTGGCAGTATTTTAAACTTGTAGTGATAACCCCAGTGTCCAGCTGGCCTGCTTTTCCTATTGCAATAAAAAAGTGCTCTAATGGCCCACAGCAGTACAAGATGCCAAGAGATGCTCAGATGAGGTAAAGTTGGACCTTTGTTATCCCTTTGTCTTGGTAAATTGGAAAATTTAAAGCTTTTCCAGTGTTACAAATAGAGACAGTTATATTCCCATATTATTTACAAAACATTCAAGTGAGTATCAGGATTTCCCTCCAAGTACAGCTGAGTGGAAAACCCTGATTCCGGTTATCTTTTTTTCTTTTCTTCCCAGCTTTCTTTTTCTCCACGCTTTTGAACCCCCACTTCCAAAAGTCACCATTGCTAACTTGAGAGACTGTGAAGTCCCTCCCTAATGTACTCAACCTTCAAGAGATCAAACAGGAAGTTGACAGAGCAAGTAGGTTATACTTGATGGATGAATGTGTGTACATAAATCACTTCCTCAAAGAGAAATTGTTCCAACTCAATCACTGGCAATGAACTGCAAAGGACACACACCATCGCCCGAAAAAGGCTTTCCAAATGAGAAAAATAGATTACAGTCTGAAAATTGTCAAGTTAAAAAAGAAAAGAAAAGAAAGTGGCATGTTACAGTAGCTGAATGAGGAAGCAACTGGCTGAGGGCTATTCTGCGCTGCAGCTTAAGCTACTGGTCTTCCATTCTGTTCCTGACTGTTTTTTAAGTCACTCCAAAAATTCTAGATGGGTAGTAATGGAGATGAGTTGGTGCTAAATCTGGACAATGGCCACCAGTGGACCTGAACACTTATTCCTCTGCTTATTGCCTTTCCCATCCTTGTGAACCTTTGAGCATCCTCTTTCCACTACATATTCAAGATGGACAGTGATTAATATTTATATGTATTTATATGTAAGGGTGTAGGTTTATACATATGTATGTGAATAGCATGTCTATATGTGTGTTATATATGTGTACGCTTTTGAGAGCAGGGAACAGAATTTCATTTTTAATGTGTGCCAGTGTGTCCACAGTAAAAAAAATAATAACGGTTGTCTACCTACCTACCTACCTACCTACCTACCTACCTACCTACCTACCTACCTACCTGTCACAACCCAAATCAAATGGCTGCCCAGAGCAAGAGCCAGTAAATGGAGAGAAGGGCATGTCAGACACTGCAGCCAATTGTGCTAGAACAGAATGAAGCACTAGAGATTATCTGCTTGAAGACCCAACTTGACTTGGATCAAATAGTTTCGAATGGAAAACATGGGCAGAGACTGCATTTGCAAATAGCCTGCAAGAAAGCAGTGAGTGGCCTGTAAGGATGATGGGTTAAGCAGAAAGTGGGGATCTGCCCTGAGAATTTTATGTCTATTTGTACACTGGCCAGAGTCACTCTAGTCTATGAGAATGATGGGCGCTCTCTAAATATGCTATATAAACCAACAAAGAGAAAGACAGACAAGCAGGTGAAATATATTAATGTTATTTGTTCACCTTGATAGAGCTAAAATTTATTCTAAGGTTTGTTTAGACAGAGAGAGACGTAGATTTTGTTTGTGTGACATATACATAAACAATATACATCAGAATCATCCCAAACAAGGAAGGTTTATTTGGTGGATAGCAAAATATGGATTTGAGATGAACAAACAAAAGGAAACCTAAACCACAAAATAAGCAACAGCACAAAATAAAATATGATCACTCCCATTTCCCTGAAGTTTTCCATTTCTCCTCCACCTGTCCCAATTCTTTGTTCTCACTTGTAATTAGACCCAATAATTCCAATTAACTATTTCCTAGTTGGCTACTCCCATATTCATTTTGCTCAGGGGATAACTGAGCCAAAGAGAGAAATCCAATTGTAAGGAGGGCATGGTTAGGTCTACCATTAGGCAAAATGATTGGTATGTGTGCCATACCCCACTAAGGTAACCTGCTGCCTTCAGCAGCAACAGAGGACCTTGTCCTGTTGCCAATACTGAAGGACAATGCAGATGCCCTTCCATTTGGCTCCTGTCCTAGAATGAGAGACAGCATTCTCTTATTTTAGTTTTAGACAGCAAAATATCTTGGACTAGCCTGAGGAGAAAAGGCAAAGGAAGTGAAGAGAAGCAGGGGGAGAAAGCCACTAATTATAGAAGCTCCCATATTCCTAAATATTATTCATAACCTGCAAATGACTGCCAGTTGACAGTTTAGATTGGAAGAAAATACTTTGCAGAATATGTTGATTCTTCTCTGATCCCTGGGCATTCAGGAAGGGTGGTTTATATATTTAGTGCCATTTCAATATTTCAGCTAGAACTATGATTGTAGAGAAAAATTACAGTTCTGCCCATAAATGTATTTCACTCAGAATTTTTCTCTTCATTTCCTCAATGGAGCATCTCTTGCAAACAGCTTTTCAGATTGGAATGGAAGCCCATGTGTTCAATCCTGTTGTTTGCAAAAATGGATCAAAACGGTGAAGCCATTTTGCTCCAGTTTATTTTATTTTATTTTATTTTTGAAATTTGTAAAGCTGCCTAATTCTACACTGACTCTGACTGGCCGATCATGCATATATCAAACATACCACCCATTCTAATCCAAGGCCTGGGAGAAACCCCCCCCCACACACACAGAGATTTTCTGAGCATTTCTGAACCTGGCCAAGGGTGAGGATCAGACCTATCTTTGGTTGATGGAGGGGAAATTATGTTCCAGATCGCAGGTTCTACGACAGTATAGATTTTGGTACCAGGCCCTCTTACATATTAAAAGAGGCATGTGAAGTATTAGTACTGCTTTGTAAAACCCTAGTAAGATCACACCTGGAATACTGCAACCAATTTTGGTCACCATACTACAAAAAAGATGTTGAAACTTTGGAAAAAATTCAGAGAAGAGCAATTAAGATGATCAAAGGCCTGGAGACTAAAACATATGAAGAATGGCTGCAGGACTTGGGTTTGGCTAGTCCAAAGAAAAGAAGAAATAGAGGTAACATGATAGCAGTATTCCAGTATGTGAGGGGCTGCCACAAAGAAGAGGGGTCAAATTATTCTCCAATGTACCAGAGGGCAGGACAAGAAACAATGGTTGGAAACTGATCAAAGAGAGAAGCAACCTGGAATTAAGGAGAAACTTCCTAACAGTGAGGACAATTAACCAATGGAACAGCTTGCCTTCAGAAATTGTGGGTGCTCCATCCCTGGAGATTTTTAAGAAGAGACTGGACAGTCACTTGTCTGAAATGGTATAGGTTCTCCTGCTTGAGCAGGGGGCTGGACTAGAAGACCTCCAAGGTCCCTTCCAGCTCTACTCTATTCTATTCTGACTTTTTCCATCTTTTTGAGATTTTTACAGAAGATAAAATCAGAAGATGACAACATAAAAACCTGAGACATAACTCGTTAATTGGAAGGGCAAAATTTTAAGTTCTTTTGAGCAGTGGGTCAAGAGCTTCCTGCCCCATGTCCTCCAGTTATGCTTAGTATGCATAGGCTACGTGAATAACATAAGATGAAATTTTGCCATAAATTCCTCTTTGTATCTCAACAACATAATGATGATTAATTTAGGTTTAACCCATGTGTTGTATGCAGGCTTGTTTCCTAGATGACACCACCCTTAGTTGAAACATGTTTGAGGACTTCCATTATATTTGCATCTGCTTGATTTCTACATTTTTCTTCTTAATTTTAAATCATAGTTTTGGAAGATGTATAAACATTACTTGGACCTGGTTCCATAAGAAGCTTCTTCAAGCTAATAAGCTTGTGTCTCATTTTTTTTGTTTGTTCTGTTCCATTTCTAGCAGCTGCTTTCCCATTCAGCCCCCAGGTCTATAATGAAAATGCTGACAGATCCCTCCTCACGGCGGCATTAGCAAAGGCTGCTTTAATAAAGTGTATCTTTCAGTATGGATGTACACAATAAATTGCTATTCAAAGTTGAAGCCATGTCATTTCCTTCCCGAAACAGCAGAGAACATAAGAATGTCTTTGTGCTTCAGACAAGCAGTGATTTGGCTTAGTTCATTGTGTGGGTAAGTAAAAAATCTTCAGTCAGTCTCCTGCTTTTTCCTTCTTAGTCTTAATGCCAACAGTTGTTGCAGCTTTGAAGATTTCAGTCCAGAAGTTCAGACAAGTCAATCCAGAGTGCTATACATTTCTCACACTTGATCAACTGAAGCTTCTAGATTTTTTTTAAAAAATGCATCAGACAATAGCACAGAATTATTGGACAAAGGCCTACATAAAAGCACATATTACATATGGCATTTGTTGAGAGAGTTAATTCTTCAAATGCCTACTTTGGTAACAGAAACAATCAAAACAAAAATACATTTAGGCCCATGTAATATCTTGCTGGAGGCCAGACTGGTATGTTTCTGATTATAATGTTTCTGACCCTCACCTTAAAATCCTTTTGTGAAATGCCTTTATTCTAGATAACCTACTGACTAGCAAATGATCTAGGAGATTTCACAGCACATAAATTAATAGCTAATACAGTTTTCCAAATTCAGACTCCATAATTAGAAAACCAGTTATAAAATGTTCAATTGATAGCAGCACCTATCAAAACATTAATAAACATAATTAAAATTAGATTACATGGAAAATCATTTTATGATTAATTCTTTCAGCACAATTGCTCCAAACGGTAAGACTGAAATTATTTTCATGACGAAAAGCAAGTATAAAAATTTCTTAATTTTTTTGGACCGATTTCCTTTTCTTTTTAGAAAATAATAGGATACTATAATTCTTTTATAGTGAGTACTGTTATCACATATATGATAACAACCAACTTATTTCAAAATAGTCTCATTAAATTGAATAGGAGAATAAATGGATAGTGAATTGTTATATATAATCGCAACTATCAATGTCATTATGTACTTTTCTTTTAGGGTAGGCCATTTATCCATTTAGTTCATCTTTCTTTCTTTCTTTCTTTCTTTCTTTCTTTCTTTCTTTCTTTCTTTCTTTCTTTCTTTCTTTCTTTCTTTCTTTCTTTCTTTCTTTCTTTCTTTCTTTCTCTTTCTTTCTTTCTTTCTTTCTTTTTCTTTCTTCCTTCCTTCCTTCCTTCCTTCCTTCCTTCCTTCCTTCCTTCCTTCCTTCCTTCCTTCCTTCCTTCCTTCCTTCCTTCCTTCCTTCCTTCCATTTAGCAATGCCATTCTGGATTTCATAGAGAGGTAACTCCTAGCTCTATTTGGAAATGCCAACGATTGACTCTGAGAACTTTTGCATTTAATACATATGATGTTCCATTCAGATACATTCCTTTCCAAGCAGCTTCCTCAGTCAGAGCAAGGCAGTTAGGCAGAGAGTCATTGGAATGCTCCTGCCATACCAACCTCAGGGGGTTTCCTCCCCAGAATGCATTGCAAAATGTCAATGAAGATTCTCAATTATCCAGATAGAGTGGTCTGAAGGTTGTATGAAGTTGTCTGAAGGTTGAATCATTGCAACTGGACTAATTTGTTGTTGTTTTAAGAAATTCTTTAAGAAATTAGTCCAGTTGCAAAGCTATGACTGAGGAAGCTGCCTGGATAGGCAGTGAAATGTCTGTTCTTTAACAACAACAACAACAAAAATATATAGTCCAGTTGCAATGATTCAACCTTCAGACAACTTTAGAGAACCTTCAGAAAGCACTATCACAGTTTCACTTAACAACTACTTCCCTTAACAACTGAATTGTAGGTCCAAATTGAAGTCATCAAACAAGGACCACCTATACTGAGTCAATGTGGTCTTTTGTGCCAAATTGTGAATAATGTCATATGTTCATCTGCTTTCACTGATCTAAGAATGTACAAGGTAGTTGTATATTTTAAATAAAACTGAACATTATTAGAAAGTATTATTTATTTTATCATGTGAATAAACTGAATACGTGTAATAAATGCTTATTTAGGAATATTTCTGCCCATTTGTTGGATAGTACATTGGGCTTTCCATCTAGTACAACTATCAAGGCAAAGTAGGAGGAGCAATAAGGACAGTGATTTCTCTCTGCTTGCTGGTGTTTCCAGGAGGTATATTAAATATAGAAAGTTGGATTCCTTGCTATCAGAAGAATGATATTGGTTCATACAAATGCTGGAATCTTGTACTGGCAATCAAGATTGGACTGGTATTCCCTTTGGATAGGACAAAAAGGGGCACCTGGCCCATTCTTTACCATAATGAAGAAATATATCCAGATATGGATGCAGGAACTGGAAGGAGATAACTTATTTTCTTATTGGGCTTTTCTCTTCTCTGATTTATCTTGGCTTAGAAATTGAGGCTGTGGAAAAATTGGAGAAAACATTGCGGGGGGGGGGAATTAGTGATCATGAAAGGTTCAGTACTCTGTTTGTTTGCCTGCCACTTCTTCCCTGGAAATGCTACTCTCTTTGGTTTAGACCACGGGTCGGCAACCCGCGGCTCCGGAGCCGCATGCGGCTCTTTGAGGCATCACCTGCGGCTCCGGAGCCTCCGCCGCCATTTTGCGGAGCGCATGCGCGGGCGGGGTGCGCGTGCGCATGCGCGAATGGGGTGCGCGTGCGCGAACGGGTGCGCATGCGCGAACGGGCGCGCATGCGTGGGCGGGTGCGGCTCCAGGGGTTTTTTTTTTTAGGGAAACGGGTCCGTGCGGCTCGTTGGATGTTTCGGCTGGCCGACCCATGGTTTAGACCAACCTTGGCAACTTTGAGACTTGTGGACTTCAACTCCTGGGAATTCCCCAGCCAGCATGTTTAGGCACTGAATGTTTCAAATGAATGCATGATCATGTGCTGTGAAATAAAATGAGTTGGGGGGAAATTGCCTAGTTTATCCATCCACACTATTTTTAGTATATTATATTTTTTTCACAAAGAATTTGGGGATTAATTCAATTAACTGTAGTATACCGACAATGACAAACTTACCTGTGGGTCAGAAGGTACATTTTTTTTATTATTCTAGCATTAGTAACTAATGAGCAGTCCTTGCTTTTATTTTTGTGTCATTCTTGCATATAATACACGTTAATTCACACAATGCCAAAATGCAGTTATAATTTATAGGCAGCGCTTCAATATCATACTTAGAAAACTTGCTAGGTTTTATTTGCCTAGGATTTCAGCTCGTTTGGCTAGCTGTAAACATAATTACGATTCTCCCATACATCCTCTTTGTTCGTAATCACAGCGATGTATTAAGAATGCACATAGATTCTGACTGGGACAAAGAGACAGTGTACATTCATTGTATCATATTCCATGTCTCTGTGGAAATGGTATCTGAAGTAATGTTCTGCATCATAAAATTGCAACATCCTAATTCCCCATACGTCTTCAGCTCATTAAATGTGGTTGCTGGATCCAGGGGTTAAAACAGATTGTCTGAGACAGGCAAATGAAAGCTCTCCTGGGGCCGTCCAAACATCCAGGGAATTTAGGAAGGAAGTCTTGCTTATCCAGCCACCCAGAAACACAAGAAGTCTTTCTGGATGTGCGTTTCAGGAAAGCTGCAGAATACTTCATTAGCAGTCATCTTAAACAGCAATAAAATAATATTCAGAATAATGTAAACGTGGCTTGAAGCTAATATTCTGAATTATATGTCAATGTATGCAATTCCTAGAGTGACATTATTACTGTTGTTACTGGTTTTATTTACAACTTTTGATGTCTCTGAAGTGGAGTCTTTTATTTGCTATTCTTGGAAATGAGAGAAATGAAGCTGTAAGAGTACAATAGCAATAGCACTTAGACATATATACTGCTTTATAGTGCTTTACAGCCTTCTCTAAGCAGTTTTCAGAGTCGTCATATTGCCCCACAGCAATCATTTTACCTACGAAGGATGAAAGGCTGAGTCAACCTTGAACTGATCAGTATCAAACTCCTGGCAGTGGGCAGAGTTTGCTGCAATACTTCATTCTAACCAATGCACCACCACAGCTCATCATTCTTGCAGGACTCTCACTGATGACTCACACCTGACCCATCACAAGACCCATTACAAGATCCTCACTCAACACACCCACACCTGAAACCCTTATAAACAGAAGAACACTGACACCGACAACCCCTAAACTCTGCTGAAGATGTTACCTAGCCTGGTAACAAAACATTCAGAAACCAACCCACATGCTCAGAGAACGAATCTTCACCCTCATTTTGGATATTTCAGTAGAACATTGGCATCAGTTAAAAAAGGAGAATAAATATTACTAATTAAGTATGATTTTATTTGTTTTAGAAAAGGGAGTAATTTTTCCTGACAGAGGAGATTATTTTTTTAATAGGGACTACTTAGTTACATGTCCCATTAGGTTCCGTATTAATAATTCCCAGATAAATTACTATGCTGCCCCTGCCAAAATAAATCTTGTGCATTTATGTGTGGTAATTTGTACCATGTGTTTAGCCACTACGAGATTTTTACACTTACGATACTAATGACTGAAAAGAAGCAAAACTGTTTTCTTTATATACTCATATAATGTATACTGTTCCTAATGTTAAGATTGGCAGCTGGAACAATCCTATCCACAACTTAGTTTCCTTCTCTAAAACTTTTTTTTTTTGCTACCATTAAAACAGAGGGAGAAAAAAAAATCTCAAATAATTGTGGCTCATCTTTTAACAATTTTAGATATTTAATAACATTTTCTCAAATAGACATTGAAAGAAAGCTTACTTTCTAAAGAATAATAAACATATTTTAGAACTTGTTAAAGCTTTATAAATCAATTCAGAATCCAGATCCAAAACCTGGGCTGGAAAGAATAGTGCGATCTGATTCAATGTTTGGTACAAAGCAACATTTACGAAAAATAGGGCCCTAGTCTCCCATAATCTAGCATGAAAACAAACAAATGGCTGTAAGTTTTATGACTGCTACTTTTTCAATGGAACAGGATGAATTTTGCAGGCATGCCAGGAGATTTTTGAAGGGATAAAGCACGCTGAATTTCACAGAAATTAGGAGAGGAGTTTTCCAGCTATGCTTTGTCAAAATCTGATTTTTAAAAAAAAATTTGTAAAGAGAAGACTGTAATGGTCTTGTTTTTAGGGCCAAATGTAATGAAATTTGCAGACCCCTCCATGGGGAGCATTCATGCCACTTATCAGACAGATATATTGGAACATTTTTGTGAAAAGAGAGAGAGAAAACCTTTGCTCTATTTTTAAAGAGAATCTTTAAAGAGAATCAGTGTGAAGGCTAGATGAGGCAAGGTTAGAAGTAGAGAGTCTTCAGACTGGATTGGCCATTACAATAACAATGCACAGGTGTCATCAGTTCCTCCACCCAAAATTAAGATGCACTCAGCCTATGAAGCCACATGAGGGGAACACAGAGGCACACATCTGAACTGTGCTTTGATTATGAAGAAGATTTGCATGTTGCACTTTTTAATTGATGGTTTTTTTCTTTAACAGCTTTTTTGTAACTTGCAGTAAAGCATGCTTATTAAAGGCAGGGTTTTATAAGGTTGGGGGATGGGGTCACTATAGGTATTGGGGTTCAGGGTAGGGTTCAGGGTTGGGATTGGGATAGGGGTAGGTACAACAGTGGGGTTGCTCCCACTAACATTTCCAAGCTTTAGCAAGCAGACTATTGTCCGAGTACATATGTTCAATAACAGTAATTGATATAATAGTAAGTAACTATAGTAAATAAGAAAAACAGTAATCATAAAAAATATTGATTAATCAATACATATCATTCATCTTATTAAGTATCATAATAATTTCTCGCTAGTTCGTTTTGCTAATCATTGGTAAAAAATTTCCCATGTTTTAAAGTAAACTGTGTCCTCTTTCTCTTTAATTTCTAAGGTTAGTCTGTCCATTTCTGCACATTCTAAAATTTTCCTAATTATAATTTCATCAGATGGTATATTTTCATTTTTCCAATATTGGGCAAATGCTATTCTCGCTGCTGTCAGTATATGTAATATTAAATAGTCATTCTCTTTCCCATATTTGGCTCCTAATATTCCTAACAAAAACAATTCTGGTTTGAATTCTATCTGTATTTTGGTCATCTTTTCCAACCATGTGTGAATCTTAAACCAAAATTTCTTCGCACTAGGACATACCCACCAGATATGATAATAGGTACCTGGCTTTTGTTTACATTTCCAGCAATTATTCGAAACATTTTTAAACATTTTCGCTAGTCTTACTGGTGTCATGCGCCATCTATAAAACATTTTATACAAGTTTTCTTTATATGAAGCTGCTTTAGTCAATTTAATGTTTCTATCCCATAACGTTTGTCAATCTTCTAAGTCTATAGAATATCCAAAGTTTTTTGCCCATACTATCATTGTTTCTTTTACTTGTTCTTCTTCCACCTTCCAGTTTAGCAGAAATCTATAAAGTTTCTTAATCAAGTTTTCATCTGTTTTCAAAAGGATTTGATCAAATTCTATCTGTTCTTTATAAAATCCCATTGTCTTTACATCCTTCTCATATCTTGTTTGAATTTGCAAATAAGGCCACCATGCTAAGTCAATGCCTTGTTGTTGTAGGTCTTGCCTATCTTTAAGTTTTCCGTCCTTGTCCAAAATGTCTTTGTAAGTAACAACTTTGTCATAGTTAATTAAATTTGGGTAGGCAAAGGCTTCCATTGTTGAGAGCCACTCTGGTATTTTAATATAATTTTTTTGTTTTATTTTCTCCCATTCTAGAAAGAGTACATTCCTTATAGCATGGTTTTGGAAATATCTGTGTATTTTATTTTTCCCATACCACAGAAAGGCATGCCAACCCAATTGTAGGTCATGCCCCTCTAGGTAGAGTAATCTTTTATTTCTCAACGTTATCCATTCTTTGAGCCATGGTAGGATGGCTGCTTGATAATATAGATTCCAATCCGGGAGTCCGAATCCTCCACTGTCTTTAGCTTCTTATAACATTTTGACTTTAATTCGTGCTTTTTTTCCTTGCCATATAAATCTCAATATTGTTGCGTTTAAGTCATCAAAAAATGCCTTTCCTAATTTTACAGGAATTGTTTGGAATAAAAAGAGTAGTTTCGGGAGGACACTCATTTTCACTATGACTATTCTTCCTAGCAGTGACAGTTGAATGTTTTTCCACTTTTCCAAATCTAGTTTTATTTGTTTCAACAATCTTTCATAATTATCTTCTTTTAGTGTTGTACATCTTGGTGTTAGGTAAATTGAACCCAAAATTACTGTTGCTAAGTGAGACATTTGTTAAGTGAATTTTGCCCCCACTTTACGACCTTTCTTGTCATAGTTGTTAAATGGATCACTGAAGTTGTTAAGTTACTAAAACGGTTAGTTAAGTGAATCTGGCTTCTCCACTGACCTTGCTTGTCAGAAGATCACAAAAGGTGATCACATGACCCCGGGGACACTGCAACTGTCACAAGTATGAGTCAGTTGCCAAGCATCTGAATTTTGATCATGTGACCCTGAGGATGCTGCAATGGTTGTAAGTGTGAAAAACAGTCATAAGTCACTTTTTTCAGTACAGTTGTAACGATGAACGGTCACAAAATGAACTCTTGTAAGTCAAGGACTACCTGTAGAGTTTACCTAACAAGCCAATGCTCGCAAACAACCATCATGTCCCAAATCTGGATGAAATGTTGTACTCCTTGCAGTCAACTCCCCATCACAGATCTGCAGATTGGGACTGATCCAAAGTAGCCTTGCCCAAATCTGAGTCTTGGAGTGTCTCACTTCCTGATTTATAATTCTGGAGATTTGAGGGGCTGAAAAAATGAGTGAGCATTCCTTACTAAGGATTTATAAAGCGGTACTAATACTTCACGTGATTTTGATTCTATGCCTCTGTTTATAGATCCAAGGATTGTATTAGCTTTTTTGGCTGCTGCCATACACTGCTGGCTCATGTTTAAGTGATCGTCCACTAGGACTCCAAGGTCCCTCTCACAGTTACTGTTTTTGAGTCAGGTTTCACCAAATCTGTATCTCTAACTTTGGTTTTTCCTGCCTAAGTGTAAAACCTTGTTTTTCTCCACATTCAATTTCATTTTGGATAGGGCCCATTTTTCAACCCTATCCTTTTGAATCCTGAGCTTGTCTTCTGAGGTATTGGCTATTCCTGCCAGTTTAGTGTCATCTGCAAATTTGATGAGTTCCCCTTCTATTTCCTCATCTAAGTCATTTATGAAGATATTGAAGAGTACGGGATCTAAGACGGCTTACTTTTGTTTCTAGACTGGATTGCAAGACTTCCTCTATGGCATGCAGAAATTAGTTTGACACATTTGCAGGGGAAAAAAACCAACCCACAATAAAAGTTAACTACACTTTACAATCCTTTAGGAATTGACCTTGAGGTTTAGGCAAGCTTTCAGTTTCTGAAAATCAAAAATCCAGGCAACAATTCTGGAATTTCTTTCTAAGAACATCTGGGATAATAGAGATCTTTTCTGAGACATGAAGAATGTACCAGTTCATCAAACTAATGTAGTGAAGGGCAGTTCTTATAGTCTATGATGAATGGATTCTAGTTAATGATCTGTGGATCTAGGGGTTCTCATTAAAAGCTGTTTTTATGCTCCGTGGCCTTAAAGATGGAGATGGGGCCAATCCCATATTTTACTGTCTTTTATTTGCCTAACCAAATGGCTCAAGCATCTGTTTATAATTCACTCAAAATTTTCAGAATGTTAAGGGGAAACGCTAGCTGAACTGGGCTAAAGATAAACTTAAATAGAGCTAGATAACTTGAAGCCCACTGATACAAATGGGCATGGATGATGATCCCAGTTTTTACTGGATTGGTTACCATGCTGATGTTTAGGGCATTTTCTTTTTAATTTAGTTGGATTTGAAAAAGCTATGGTCTCTACCATTTTTGTTATCACATCCTCACGATGTAGAGCCTGTTATTTAAAAATGTACTCTCCAATATATTTCTCTGTGTTCCTACAGAGGAAAAGATCACCCTAGAATCCGGTGACACTTTCAGTTTTAAAACCCTCCAAGTTTTCAATCCTTGGGTTTTTATCAGAGGCCAATTTCCTAGAGCAAATTACCTCGATCACATTCAAATCTCACTCTTTGTCAGTGCTTCAGGCTAACTTTATATGCTGAGAAGCTTTCTTTTCGGTGTCATCATTGCCTATTCACCAGACTTCCACAGTATTTCACTGATCCATTCCAGCATTCCCTGGATATCCCTCAGATCTATCAGCTCCTACAACCCCCTATTGCTTCCTTTCTAGATGAAGCCGTTTCTAACAATTTGGTAATAAGAAGCCATAACAGGAAGAAGCAGTGCTGCTTTTATCTGTGGGAAAACTGGTTCTACAGCCCAGATGCTAGAATCCTTTAATTGCTTGAAACTTGGCTGTGTAGAGAGGAAAGCATTGCAATGTGTCTCTCACTGGTAAATCTATATCCAGGGAAGGGTGGTCTTAACCAATTCCCATACATGAAACGTTGTTTATCAACATGCTAGAGCAGAGCACAAGTGTTTGTTTGAAGGGCACTCTGTTTCATAGATTCCAAATGTTTGGGACTGACAAGTGAAAAATGTTAGCTATATATATTTTTGTAAGCCTTACCCCATCGGTGGTATTTTTTTTTAAAAAAAGAAAAAAAACACTTTCAGTATTTACTTAACCTCGTAACTCAGTTTATTAGGGAGGGTCCATTCTTTGTAGTTTAGGTAATGGGTTCACCACATGTTTATTCTCTTAAGGGCTTGGGTAAGATGGCTAACACCTATTTCTCCACCTCCTGCCTCAGAGGTTAAGACCCTGCTGTATTGCTGCTTTACTGCTGTGGTCCATTCCCCATATATAATTACACTCATCCCTCGAGTGAAGGAAATCCCTGAGCCTTTGTACTAACTTGCTGCAATGTTTCATACCCCCTCCCCCCAAAAAAGAGAAGTTGCTCTTTTTATAAAAAAAAATGCAATAAAACTTTCACATTATTAACTTCCCCCTTTTTAACAGAAGACTTTAAAAAATGCCATTGTACCACATTAAAGGTTTTCGCATCAGACTCACCATTGGCTAATGAGCCGTCTTGTGTCCCATGCCACACACAACTGCCTTCAAGTGCTGCTTTTAACTTAACCTTGATGTAGTGCCAGGAATGTGCAAGGATCTACTTTGATAGTAGTGGAGGAAAGCTAATCTTGTGAACATGCTTTGAAAATATGTGTGAGATTTAGATTTGAATGTTAATTAATTGAATAAAGTCTTGTCTATAGGAACAAGAAGGCATATCATCTGTTCTTAATAATAGTTCATTACTCATAGTTTCCCCTTTCACAGAGACTTTTTTCATGGCTTGTGTTATTGCTAATCTCTATAGTCTCATCTATTGAATTATTTTAGTGTGTATGTGATAGGAGACAGACAGTTTGGTATCATGGTTAAGGCATCAGGCTAGAAACCAGGAGTCCGTGAGTGCTAGTCCTGCCTTAGTGGTAGGAGCCGTGGTGGCACAGTGGTTAGAATGCAGTATTGCAGGCTAATTCTGTCCACAATCAGGAGTTCGATCCTGATAGGTTGACTCAGCCTTCCATCCTTCCAAGATCAGTAAAATGAGGGGCCAAATTATTGGGGGCAATAGGCTGACATTTGTAAATTACAAATATAGCGATATATAAACCTAAGTGTTCTTGTTATTGCTTAGGCACAAAGCTAGCTGGATGACCTTGGGCCAGTGGTGGGATTCAAATAATTTAACAACCAGTTCTCTGCCTTAATGACCATTTTAATGACAATGGAAGCTCCTGGGTGCCGTAATTTTGCGCGAGTTCAAACACAAATTCTCTGCAAAAGAGATCATGGCCCCTGGAAGCTTCCATTCTGGGGGGGGAGTGTTTGCTTTGTTTGCATGCCTATGGGGCAAAGCGTGGAATCGGAGTCAGCCGGGCACAGGAACTAATGCCGTCCATGGCCTGGGTGCACTGCTCGCTTGCATGCGCTGGCCTTAGTTTGAGGTCAGGAACGAAGCCTTCAACTGAGTGGGGAGGCATCATGGGGCGAGTTGCTGGTGGCGATGGCTGCAGCCACTTGAGTGGCCATGATCTCCCCTCCCCAGCCACCCAGCCCACCTAACCTACTCCTTGCCTGACCGGCTGGTGGCACAAATCCTGACCGCTCTTCTCCTTGTCATCCTCCCCACTTAAGCAGCAGCAGCAGCAGCTTGAGTTTCTCCACTCCATCCGGAAGGAAGAAAGCGGAGGCACAGAGCAGGATCGCTCTCAAGAAGATGTGGGTGCGCTGTTCCCTTGCGTGTGCCGGCCTTATTGACAGCAAACCCGCTGCTGAGCCTCCACTTTCTTCCACTGGGATGGAAGAGAGAAATCCAAGCTGCTGCCGCTCAAACACTTTTAATCCAAACGGAGACCTGACAGAGATTGGAAGGCCCATGTGACTGCCAATGGGGCACTTCAGAAATGAACCATTCCTCTCTGTTTCTGAAGTGCCCCATTGGCAGGCACATGGAACTTCAAAATGCACTGAATCCCTGCATTTTGAATAGCCCCATGGGCGCTGAAACACTTTTTATCTGAATGGAGACTTGACAAAGATTCGAAGCTCCGTGAGCCTGCCAATGGGGCACTTCAGAAACAGAGAGGAACGGTCTGTTTCTGAAGCTCCCCTTTGGAAGTCACACGGACCTTTGAGAAGCAGCACCTAGTTTTTGCCTGACTGACGTGATTGAAGTTGCCACGTCTCCATTTGGTTTCCGTCTCTCCTCTCTTGGACTTTTGGGGAGGGTTTTTTTTCCCACCTGGAAGGAAGTTGAACATAAACCAGACGTGTTCCAGAAAACACAGATTTATCATAACCGGTTTGCCAAACTTAACAAAAAATTAGGTATCGGTTCTGCTGAACTGGTGCGAACTGGCTGAATCATTGGGCCAGTCATTTTTCTCTCAGCCCTAGGAAGGAGGCAATGGGAAACCATTTCTGAAAAACCTTCCTAAGAAAACTGCAGGGACTTGTCTAGGCAGCTTCCAAGAATATGATACAGTTGAATGGAAGGGAAAAAAGGTGTGATAGGAAGAGCCACAGCTTGAACTAATACTTTGCATATAGAATATCCCAGGTAAAATTCCTGGTAGTAGAATTATGAGAAGCCCAGAATGACAGTACATTATGTATTTGTTTGATTTGTGTCCCACCTTTATTTTGTACAAATAGCAATAGCATTTAGGCTTATATATCTTTACAGCATCTCTGGGTGGTTTACATCATAAACATCATTTGCACATTGCTCCCAACAATCTGGGTCCTCATCCTCAAGCCTGAATCAACCTTGAGCCCCATCCCAGGCTGTGGGCAGAGTTTGTCTACAATACAAAAATGTTGGGCTCAATTATGGTCAAAGGTCAGAGATTACCTGTATTGAACACAGTGATCATTGATATGGTGGAATGTGTCAGGAATAGGAACCTGTGGCTTTCTAAGTGTTATTGAATTTCAAGTCCTTGATCATTGACCATGTCAATGAGACTCACAGACATGGAGGCCAAGAACATCTGGGATGTCATAATTTCTCCAATGTTGGTATAAAGCATACTTCTATGACAATATTTTTTAATGATGTGGCATGGGATATAGGCTATGTGAAGTACATAGCACAAAAAGAGAAACTATTTAAGAAGAGCTCCCTGATTTTGGACAGAGAGGACCACTGGTTTGAAAGAGGGGTCTAAGAGGCCATCTATGTCAAAATTGAACAGCCCTCTCTCAACAGAGGGGAGGGATACAACTTCATCTATCTCCAGTCTACAACACAGTCCTTTCAGCAGTTCCAAGAAGGCTCCACACACATTTGCATTACTCAGGTGAGCCTGAGGACACAGATAAACCTCCAGGTGGTCTCAATGATTCTCTAAAAGAATGCAAATGACCAGCTGTCTGCAAGGAATATCAATCCTTCCATTCCCCACCATCCAGTCAGAGCTGAAGAAGCTTCTTGGATGAGAAGCAAAACATCTTCAAAGAATAACAAGAAAAATCTGTACGTCACAGATCACCTCACTCATTCACACACACAAATACACACATAGAGGTTTTTTGATATTCCCAGTACCAGATTTTCACATACATCTACAATTCACACTGGGAAGGAAGGAAGGAAGGAAGGAAGGAAGGAAGGAAGGAAGGAAGGAAGGAAGGAAGGAAGGAAGGAAGGAAGGAAGGAAGGAAGGAAGGATCCTTCATCAAACAAATCTATTATACGGTAGCTCCTGAATAAGTAGCAAGCATTTTGACATTTAGAGAAAGCCTCATTGAAAGAGTGCATTATAATAATGTAAAAACATCCCAGGTTTGATTGACAGCATCTCCAGTTTCAAAATATTAGGTACCTAAAGGATGGAAAGTTTTCTGCTTATCTGAAAGCCTCCAGAGCATTTACCAATCAGACTACATCACTCTGGAGTGGACAGGCAAATACACTGATCTCCTGTGGGACACTTCCTTATGTTCCTAACTTGCAAAAATAGAATAATAAAATATTAATTATCACGTGTGTCATCTTGGCAAGGAAAGTCCATAGCATAAAAACAATGAAAGATTACTGAAGGAAAGAAAGTCCTTATTTATAGCAGTAATATTCAGACCAAGGTCTTGTCAGTCAGATAATATACCATTATATCATAGACTTTCCACACAGAAATTTCAGGACTTGGTCTACTGAACTTGATTCCTTTTTTTGTCAGCAGTTTCATCTGCCCAGATTCGCAGAAAGAACAGAAAGGCCCAGATTGAAATTATAGATTGAGCCTCTTGTTGAGAGAGAGAGAGAGAGGGGGGGACAGAATCCATTCCCTGAGTATTTTATAGCCACTCTCTCAATTGTTCACTCAGCTGTGTGTGCTGCTCAGTCATACTGCATCTGTGTTGAACTCTGAAGTGTTAAATAATGCACACACAGGATGTGTATGAGTGAAAAAAGCTCGGGAGATGAGTGAATAATTAATACGAGTATTTCTTCTTGAGTTCGTTGATACTTGCTCACTAAATTTTATCATTCTGAGGCTTCAGAAGAGAACTTTAACCACAATGCTTCCACACACACACCCCTTGGGGGGGTATTATTAATGATTGATTGCATCTGTTTACAAATTCTGTCTTAGGAATTTGGGATTCCTTCCTGCCATCCCAATCTTTCAACTTTGTTCACATTCTCAGTTTTGTTCACACATGTCCTCTTTCCGATCTTTTTTTTTTTTTTTAAGTGGGGTTTCAAGTATTTTCATAGGTTATGAATGGTGGTGACTGAAATGTAACAGGGGGAAACTTTACATCATATCTACCTATAGGCCACTTCCACCATCGTGATTTACAGCCTCTTTTAGCATCATTCAACCATTGCAGTGCTGATATAACAGCAATGAAAGCAGAGTTGATATTACCATAAAGATGGCTAAGAAACATGCTTAGTTTTTACAAATCATAGGAAAGGAAATAGCCATAAGTCGAATGTTTTTCTGCAGATGTTGCCATCAGCCAGAACATAGTGCTCAGTTGCAGTTCTTGTAAATATCTCAAATGCATGGTGAATTGCAACCCCCTTCTGGAATCCAAACTATACATATGAAATATGCCCAGCCAGAACTCAAGAGTGGGACACAACTTTGTGCACAATACTGAACTAGATGGATCAATGGCCTGATTTGAAATAAGGACATTTCCTCTGATCTTGTGTTTCATTTGTTGTAATGTCTAGGCCTGAGAATCCAGAACACACAAGTACTTGGTTATCAAGAGGTTCCATTTTATTAATATCTAACTTACAGTTATTTTCACAAGGACGAAGTGCTCTTAATAGCTGGAATTATGACCCTCCCATTTCAGAGGCTTCCCTGGTTCCAGCTATAATCCTCAACACAGCTGGGAAAGAAGTAGGATTTCCAAAGAACAAAACATCATTATGAGCTGTCCCCTCTTGAGATGAAAACCATTTGGGTGGTTTGGGTCATGCTAATTCCTGGCTGGCTCTAATTTGGCTGAAGCTTCCCAGAAATTCAAGATGGCATCATAAATGTAGAAATTCTATTGTGCAACAGGTCAGAAGCCACTGCAAATATTATTCCGATAATTAAGATTGCAGCCATATCTTTTACTTTCTTGAATTTCAACTGAGAGCCTTTTTCTTCCCACCCTTGCAAGAAACCCTCCTTTATACTTTGCACATGATATGCTAGGTGGCAGCTGGTTATTTACATTTTCAACATTCCTGCTCTGGGAAACTTTAGCTCCCAATTTATCTCCCTTGTTTGCTCTTGAATGGGCCATTAAGGCCACTGGCTTTATAGAAAACTTGTTCTATAGGGAGCTGAAAACTGCCAAGTCATCTTTCTTCCCAATGAAGGAGAGAGGGAATATGGCTCATAACAAGAAAATATTTCTCTGTGTGTGCATTTAATAGCAGTATATCTGACAGCTACTATTCTAGACTATTGCATATTGGTGAGGACATAAGAGCTAATTCAAAACACCATACTTAGGTTGCCAGAAAGACAAGCTACTAGACATATATTAATCCTGTTCTGAAAATGCCAGACAAGCTGCTGCTTTGCTGTTGAACTAAGGTGCTTATCCAGTGGTAGAATTCAGATAGGTGAACAACCGGTTCTCTGTGTGGATGCCGCTTTCGGAAGTCCATTCTGGGCCTGGGCAACAAAAAATTAGCTACCGGTTCTGCCAAAGTGGTGAGAAGCAGCTGAATCCCACCATTGTGCTTATCATTGCCTAGAGTATAAGGCTTCCATGTTATAGGGCCTGGATAGCTCCTTGCCTTTTATGGATGTGCTAGGATATTAAGATATAGTTGAGATATCCTCTTGAAGATGTCATGTTTGCTATGGATTTACTTTGCAACAACTTGAGAAAGGGCATTTTTCATCAAAATCAAGATGGAATTGTTGAAGGCTGGTCACTAGAGCAGCAATCTTCAACCGCTCCAGCTTGGTGGACCATTGGAGGCAGCAGTGGCAGCATTGGGGGGGGGGGGTAGAGGGAATGACTTCACACACACACCATTTTCACAAATGCAGCTTCATGTGCATGCTTGCCCACCACTTCCACGGCCCGGTTCCCAATAGGCTGTGGACCGGCACTGGGCCATGGACCAGGGATTGGGGACCCCTGCACTAGAGAGAACCAAAAAGGACTAAAGATTTCCCTTTATAATATTGTTATAATAATAATACATAATTAAAGGGGAAGAGACCCATGGAATACAGAATGGACAAAAACACTCTAACTTTGGAAGAATTTAAGTATATTTGGGAACAATGCACTTTGAAATTACTCTGCTGTCTGCTGTCATAAAACTGGATTCAAAAGAGATTATAAAGAGGAACTGATTTTACTAGATAAGACAAAGAACTGAGGCTGATTCCAATGTGGATTTTAAAATGTTAAGTTGGATTTACAATTGAAACTGGTTGATTTCTTTATAGTAAAAGGAATATACAAGTAACAAACCAGAAAGGTGACTTGGATAACATTCTTATAACAGAGTTACAAATGAGGCATAGTTTTGAAGGAGCTTTTGAGATGAGAAAATGAGAAAAATGAAAAGGAATCAAGGTTAAAACATATACGTTGTTGTTTTTGGTAATTTACTGGATTTTTGCTGACGAGGACTGTATGATGAAGCTTTAAGGATTTGTTTATAAGTAAGCAATGAAATATGGAAAAAGGAGATCTTTTGTTGTATTTTCAGTGAAAGTGATAAGTTGCTGCATTAAAAGTAAAGGAGTACAAAATTGACTTATTTGATTAAGCTTAAAATGGACATCATTTCTGGTAACTCTTAATTGAATTTTGCTGGCTAGGACCGAACGATGAAAATTTAAAACTTGTTTATAGACAAGAGTTGAGATATGAGAAGAAGAGATTTTTTTTTTTTTGCAATATCAAAGAGGATGATAAGTTATTGAAATTGTACTTGTTGTGATGAAGGAGGAATCTTTTTATATTTCTTTCTTTTCAATGCATTTTCTCCGTCGCATGAGAAAAGCACATCTTCCTTCCCCTGTCCTGACCACTTTCTACACATCCTGTCATACAGCATCACAGTCTGGTTTGGAAGCATCACTGCTTCAGACAGGAAGGCGGTGCAGAGAGTGGTGAGAATGGCCTAAAAGATCATTGGCAGTCCCCTCCCTCCCATCCAGGACATAGCACAGAAGCGTTGCTTGAGCAGGGTCTGCAAGATTGTCTGGGACACTACACATCCTCTTCACAACCTGTTTTCCTTATTACCTTCTGGGAGGAGGCTTCGTGGTATCCATAGCAGAACATCCAGATTCAGCCATAGTTTCATTCCATACAGCATTAACCTTGCGAACTCTCAAGCTTCCTCCTTGCGTTATATATTCAAGATGGACAGTATTTAATATTTATTTGCTATGTATATGTAGGGATGTGGGTCTATATATACTGTATGTTGTTCACAGTATGTTTAGGTGTGTGTCATGTATGTGTTTCACTTTGAGAGCGGGCAACTAAATTTCATTTTTGATGTGTGCCGTTGTGCCCACAGTAAAAAATAACAATAAAGGTTATCTTAATCTTATTTTTTCTTGTTGCTTGTTCATATTTTTCTTAGTTTTCATAAGCTTTTTATCTTCGTATCTCTAAACTTTAATAAAATATTTTTTTTCTAATTGAAAATCTGCTTTATATTACATACTGTAAACAATGTTCAGAGTAAGCAAGCATTATATTTTGTTCGCTGATAAGCTTTTCTCCTGTAGTACCATTAGTTCTATGCCTGTTCCATGGACCAGAGACAGTTTTTAAATAGTTAATGAATGAATAAGAGGAATGAGAACTTTTAAAACAATGTTTTGGGAAGTTATTTCAATAATTGACGAGTTATGTTCAGGTAGCTAAGATGAATTTCTTGATTGCAGCAGATCCCTGAGGAAGAAATGTCTGCTATAAAACTTTAGAATATAAAATATTTGTATTTCTTCAACCTTTTTCTTTCTTGCTTTACTAACCTCAGCAAGCAAAACCCCCAAGTCATTGTGTCAATTTTTTTAAAAAAAATATTATATTCCCTATCTCCAATCTAGAAAACTCTGCATTCACCTATTCTGCTTGTTATGATTCTCTTATGTTTGCTTCACTTTTATCCCCTCTTGGTTCTATATTTCAGTCCCCAAACCTGCCTATAAAATCAAGCAAATAGCTGGCAGTTCTTTTCAAATGAATACATTCCGTTTGTAGTTCTATAATATATGTGCAATAATCAATCTCTTGATGATTTTTTTTTCCAACAGAGAATGCCACTTCTTTCCACCATAACTGTATGTTAATAGTTCTAAAAGTGTGTTTATTTAGTTTCGTGTATGTAATTAAACAAATAGAGACGAGGATGGATTTTTTTTTTTTTAAAAGAAATGTTAAGCATTTGTATCAGATGGATTGATGCTAGAAAGAGGGAGCTGATTCTTCATTTTCTAATTACACGTTAGAAGTTGGTACTGTATATTAATTCAATAACTTGTTCTGTGTAAGTTGTGTAGGTTATGTAGGTGTATGGGGAAGGGTGATTTATGTCCTTTTCCAGCTTCAGTTCTCTGAATCTTCTTCTTCTTTTCAACATTTCAATGAATTGTAGATATAAATCATTGTTGATATGACTCTTCTGAGTTTCCTTAGATCTGGATAGCAAGAAAGTAGTAAGATTAAGGGTGGGCAAGTGCCTAGTCCTGTCCCCTGTATATTGTCATGTGCCCTTTTTGTGGCAGCCCCTGGAACACTCTGTCCCCTGATGTTTGGCAGACATCCACTCTCTTAGCCTTCCATAAGGCGTTGAAGATCTGGCTTTTCCGCAAGATAATTGCACATTAAAATTGATTTGGCCCCAGGTTTTGTTGTTTTTTAATATTTTAATCAGTTGTGTTTTATAGCTTTAATATGATTTTATACATCATTTAATGTTTGATTAGGCGCCATCCAGAGTTGATGGAAAGATGAGCAGCTATATAAGTGTTTTAAATTAATAAATAAATAAAATAAATTATGTTAGACTGGACAACCTTGCAATGGTTGAGGATAATTCCATTATGATCATGATATCATTTTGTTGCATTGATATGGTCATGTTGTACCTGTAGGTGTGGTTGAGATTTTCTGTTATATTTTTCCCTGGGATGTAATGGAGGAAATGGAAGAGGGATATTTCTTTGTTATTATAATTTGCTTTTCTTTGTTTTTAAACTTTACAATCACAGTTTGTGTATTTCCTGCCTCAAAATGGTAAAATACTACCCATTACTTTTCAGCTGCCAAAATTGGCAGCATTGCTAGACTCTGGCATCATAAAAAATAATTTGGGGCAGCAGATTTCTGACTCTTGTGTTAAATATGCATTTCCCAAACTAGGTGTCCTCCAAACATGTAAACTTCAACTCCCAGAAGTCTCAACAGGGCCAGGATGGCTGGGAAACTCTGGATGTTTAAATCCATTTGGAAGATGCCTATGTTGCATCTGCTAGGATATTGGGCAGGAGACAGTATCATCTTAAGGTTCTCCTTCTACTTACAACCAGCAGAAATAGAATAGAATAGAGCTGGAAGGGACCTTGGAGGTCTTCTAGTCCAGTCCCCTGCTCAAGCAGGAGAACCTATACCATCTCAGACAAGTGACTGTCTAGCCTCTTCTTAAAAATCTCCAGTGATGGAGCGCCCACGATTTCTGGAGGCAAACTGTTCCACTGGTTAATTGTCCTCACTGTCAAGAAGTTTCTCCTTAATTCCAGGTTGCTTCTCTCTTTGATCACTTTCTTGTCCTGCCCTCTGGTGCTTTGGAGAATAACGTAACCCCCTCTTCTTTGTGGCAGCCCCTCAAATATTGGAACACTGCCATCATGTCTCTCCTATTTCTTCTTTTCTTTAGACTAGCTAAATGCAAGTCCTACAGTCATTCTTCATATATTTTAGTCTCCAGGCCTTTGATCATCTTAGTTGCTCTTCTCTGAATTTTTTCCAAACTCTCAATTTCTTTTTTGTGATATGCAGATCAAAATCGGCTGCAGTATTCCTGGTGTGGTCTCACTAGGGCACGGGTCAGCAACCCGCGGCTCCAGAGCCGCATGTGGCTCTTTGAGCCTTCTCCTGCGGCTCCCAGCTTCCTCCGCCATTTGCAGAGCGAGAGACAGAGACAGAGAGAGGCACTTGCGCTTCCCTTCTCTCTCTCTCTCTCTCTCTCTCCCTCCCTCTCTCTCTCTCTCTCTCTCTCTTGGAAGAGGACTGGCAGACCAAGGGCAGGAGAGAGGCAGCCCAATAAGAATGTGTGTCAGCTTGTCGGAGGACAGCGTGAAGCCAGCTTGCCAGGTGAGCAGAAGATCGGAGAGAGGGAGAGAGAGGGAGGGAGACAAAGAGAGGGAGGGAGGGAGAGAGAGAGAGAGAGAGAGAGAGAGAGAGAGAGAACTCATGCACAGCAGCCTCTATTTCTTTTTAATTAAACTCTTCAATCAAACTCCCCCCCTCGCGCGCACACACGCACGCATGTTTTGCGTCTCCCAGTGTTTTCTTTTCTCTGGGAAACGGGTCCAAGCGGCTCTTTGAGTGTTTAAGGTTGCTGACCCCTGCACTAGGGTTTTATAAAGCGGTACTAATACTTAGTGTGATCTTGATTCTATGCCTCTGTTTATACAACCGAGGATTGTATTAGCTTTTTTGGGCTGCTGCTGCACACTGCTGGCTCATAGTCAAGTGATTGTCCATAGGACTCCAAGGTCCCTCTCACAGTTACTGTTTTTAAGCCAGGTCTCACCTAATGTGTACTTATACCTTTGATTTTTCCTGCCAAAATATAAAACTTTGCTTTTCTCCACATTGAAACTCATTTTGTTGGAAAGGGCCCATTGTTCAAGTTTGTCAAGATCTTTTTGGATCCTGAGTTTGTCTTCTGGGGTGTTGGATACTCCTGCCAGTTTAGTGTAATCTGCAAATTTGATGAGTTCCCCTTCAATTCCCTCATCTAAATCATTGAGGAAGATATTGAAGAGTACTGGGCCTATGACGGAACCTTGTGGTACCCCATTGCTTACTTCTCTCCATGTGGATGTAGTGCCATTGAGGACTACTCATTGAGTATGGTTTGTCAGACAGTTACATATCCATCTGGTGGTGATGTTGTCTATTCCACCTTTTTCTAGCTTACCAAGAAGTAGGTTGTGGTCTACTTTATCAAATGCCTTACTGAAATCTAAGTATACTATGTGCACAGCATTTCGCTGTTCTACTAGTTTAGTCACTTTATCAAAGAATGAAATAAGATTGGTTTGGCATGATATGTTTTTAACAAACCCGTGCTGGCTACTAGTTATAACTTTGTTTGCTTCTAGTTGTTCGCAGATGTGGTTTTTGATTATCTTTTCTAGGATCTTCCCATGTATTGATGTTAAACTGATTGGTCTGTAGTTTCCTTGGTCCATTTTCTTTCTTTCTTGAAGATGGGAACCACATCAGGCCTTTTCCAATAATTGTTTCCATTGTTGGAAACGATGGATGAAACTAATCAAGGAGAGAAGCAACCTGGAATTAAGGAGAAATTTCCTAACAATAAGGACAATTAACCAGTGGAACAGCTTGCCTTCATAAATTGTAGGGGCTTCATCACTGGAGGTTTTTAAGAAGAGATTGGACAGCCACTTGTCTGATATATGTTCTCCTGCTTGAGCAGGGAGTTGGCCTAGAAGCCCTCCAAGGTTCCTTCCAGATTCTATTCTATTTCTATTCTATTCTATTCTATTCTATTCTATTCTATTCTATTCTATTCTATTCTATTCTATTCTATTCTATTCTATTCTATTCTATTCTATTCTGTTCTGTTCTGTTCTGTTCTGTTCTGTTCTGTTCTGTTCTGTTCTATTCTATTCTAAATTTGCATCAATAGCTTTTAGGAGAAACCATCATTTCTTTTCTTTGCTGTGGCTTCTGGACCTCTCACAGTCAAGAAAGTATTAATGAAGACCCACAAGGTCTAGAAAGGCATTTATACTGCATGTCAGCACAATATCCTTTTTTTCATGAAAGTAATCATGATGATTACTTTCATGAAAAAAGCCCTCAATTTTTTTCCACTCCAGTTTTCAGAGCTTCGAGGAAACTATATTTTCTAACCATTAATTCATTCTTTTGCCTCGCTGCAGCAGTTAGGGAAGAAGGCTTCCTCCACTCAGCAGTTCAGCAGAATTTGTATCCAATTAATATTAAGTATTCCTTTCAGCCAGTAAAAGGGTTCTCTCAATATTTTTAGCACTTGGAAGCATCTAAGATGGAGAAAAAAAAGCCAAGCATTGATTGGTCTGATTCCACCTGTAAAGGTTTTTGCTTTGGATTTTCCAGGTAGCAAATAAATTGTTTTTAGTGAAGCAAAGAGGTGCCTCCAATTGTTTCTCCAGCTTCTACCACACCATTGTGTTGGCTTTCCGTGACCATTCCAAAGCTTAACATTTTTGACAAGAGTCTTATTTAGGTATTCATTTTTCCATGTTATGTTTTGTATACAGAAAAGAATCGGCTTGCAGAGGCAGGTACTTTCATGTTGCTTCAATAAACTGGATCCTGCTTTATTTTGCTTCCTGCCTGAGGCATGGGAAGCCTTTCAACAGACACAACGTCACCAAAGGATTTTGTGCTGATGAGACACTGGCTTTGAGCCACTAGGAACAGCTACTTAAAAAAAAAAAAAGCAATAATGCCTTGGTAAGCCCACACTTGGAATATTACATCTAGTTTTGATTGCCACAATATAAAAGAGTTGTTGAGACTCTAGAAAGAGTACAGAGAAGAGCAACAAGGATGATTAGGGACTGGAGGCTATGAAGAACATGTGAAGAACGATTGCAGGAATTGTGTATGTCTAGTTTAATGAAAAGAAGGACTAGGGGTGACATGATAGCAGTGTTCCAATATCTAAGGGGTTGCCGCAAAGAAGAGGGGGTCAACATATTCTCCAAAGCACCTGAAGGCAGGACAAGAAGCAATGGATCGAAACTAATCAAAGATAGAAGCAACCTAGATCTAAGGAGAAATTTCCTGACAGTTAGAACAATTAATCAGTGGAACAACCTGCCTCCAGAAGTTGTGGGTTCTCCAACAGCTTTTAAGAAGACATTGGACAACCATTTGTCTGAAATGGTATAAGGTTTCCTGGTCAACCAGGGAGTTGGATTAGAAAAACTCCAAGGCCCCTTCCAACTCTGTTATTCTGTTAACATTGCTATTGTATTCCATCTGTTGAGTCACAGGCAAGTTCTTGTTCATACTATGAATGGGCTGTTCTACCAAGATAAGATGAAGAAGTAGTAAATGAAAATTCAATACTGCCAAGTCACCATTCTAGTTTAAAGAAGCTGCCATCAGCTTTCTTGCTTCTTTTGTCAGGTTTCTTCAGGACAAATCTCTACATATGTCTACGTTTGCTCCTGTCCTGTGTTCATGGCAGCTGAAGTCTGAGCTAGCTTTAAAAAAAATCTGGACTGAGATGGTTGGTCACATTGTGAAAAGATTCAGTCCAGCCTGCAGGCTATCATCATTTTCCAATGGGCAATTTCCCAATTGCTTTACCCTTCCCACTTTTTCTTCAATTCCTTCTTGTGGGTAGCTTTTCCTGGACATAGATACTTTTATATGTATATAAATCTACATAGAGTTAAATTTATATTTACAAAATTAAAGCATCAACATGGATATAACAGGTAGGCATTTTTTGAAAATCCTTTCTTGCCAGCCTTTTTGCTCTCTTAATATTTTCTAGATTTTTTTTGTCATCAGTTCTGAAATATCACAATGGTTAGGAACTTTGCCTAATATGTAAGATGTGTCAAAACCCAATAGGGATTTTTTTACTACTGTTTTCTTCAGCTAGCTCAGGGGTCTTCAAACTAGGCCCTTTTATGACTTGTGGACTTCAATTCCCAGAATTCCTCAGCCAGGCACGTTGAAGTCCACAAGTCATAAAAGGGCCAAGTTTGAAGACCCCTGAGCTAGCTGGTGGAGGGCTTTTTTTTCACATGAAAAATGCACATTTATACTCATTTGTATAGGGAAAGCTAATTAACTGAGAAAAAGGCAATAGTAATTAAAAACAAATGTTTCTGCTGGATTTTGTGTCAGTAATCTCTTCCATACTAGGCAAAGCCCTTAGCCACTATGTTGTCTTTAATCCTGATAGTAAAGGGAAACTCTTAGAGGCTCTTAAAGATCAGCACAAGTACTGCCTTAGTTGAGGAGTGTTACTGCCTCAGCAAAGTAGCCAGTGAACTGATGGACTTAGGCTGTAAGGTAATAGAGCACTACAAACAAACAAGAATCCTAAAGGTAACATAAGAGGAAAATACTACTGTTAAACTGCAGGTAAACATATTCAGAGGTTAAATCTGTGATGGTAAAATGGTAAGTCAAGATTGATGTTGTCCATTTTTCCCTCAATTTTTTTTTTGTCTCATTTGTGTGAGGGAATGTAGGGGAACCCTCAATTTGGACAGGATTTTTTTTTAATCCTTTGCTAATCCTTGTAGCCAAGATATTATAAACACAAAATGGGCAGTTTAAGGGCACAGTGTTTATGTGGCCTGAGGACTTTAGCTTAACTGTGGTTTGAATTAAGAACCATATCCGATCCTATTTTCTCAGGATATATTTGGTCGATTGCAAACTGAACAGACATGGGTGCAAGTAGTTTTGCTGTTGTTCAATATGATAGCTTCAAAGCAGTTGTATTGGAGTAGCCACTCTAACGGCCTAGGAACTGCAGTGAAAATCCCCCTGCTATTGCTTGTAAGTCTCTATTGGAATGCACCCAAATTCTTGAGTTTGGAACCTGCTTTGCACATCATTACCGTATCTTTACAACACTCCCCAAAATTTGGCATCACAACAGATTTGAAGCAACAGGCTTCAGATTTGCCCGGGCAAGCCTAGAGACTAGGATAGAAAGGACTGTATATTAGAGGAAAATATTTGTGATGTTTTCTATTCTCTTCATAATTTATTTGCTGTTTGATCATTTTAAAGGAGTGATAATGGTTACTCAATATTTTGTCACCTGGTTAAAGAATGTAATAAGATTTGTCTGGCATGATCTGTTTTTGACAAACCCATGTTGGCTTTTGGTAATGACTTTATTTGCCTCTAGGTGTTCGCTGAGTTGTTGCTTGATTATCTTTTCCAGAATCTTTCCAGATATTGAGGTCAGGCTGATAGATCTGTAGTTTCCTGGATCCATTTTTCCCCCTTTTTTGAAGATGGGAACTACATTAGCTCTTTTCCAGTCCTCTGGTAGTTCCCCAGTGCTCCAGGACCTTTGAAAGATATAGTTCAGTAGTTCTGAGATCACATCTGCCAGTTCCTTCAGAACCTTGGGGTGTAATCCATCTGGTCCTGGTGATTTGAACTCGTCTAGGGTGGACAGGTACTCACTTACCGTTTTCTTGCCTATCTTAACTTGTGTTTCTAATCTGTTTTTTACGGTACTGTTTTTGATAGGTTGGAATGTTTTTTCCCTTTGTGTAAAGATGGATGCAAAAAACAAGTTAAGTAGTTCTGCTTTCTCCCTTTTGCTTGTCACCTTCTTTCCACTGAATTCCAATATTGCATGATCACTCCCCCCCGCAAGGTTCCTGTGGCTTCAACACCTTCTATCATTTCATCTCTGTTAGTGAAAATTAAGTCCAATATGGCTGATCCCCTAGTTCCCTTCTCTACTTTTTGGGAGAAAAAATTGTCTACTAGGTTTGTCAGGAATCTGTTTGATCTTCCACTTGGTGCAGAGTTTGTCTCCCAGTTGATGTCAGGGTAATTAAAATCCCCCTTTACTATTGTGATGTGCTTCCTACATACCTTAGTTAACTGACTAGCAAAAAGTTCATCTATTTCCTCTGTTTGGTTGGGTGGCCTATAGTATACACCTATGGCAATTCCCCCCCCCCCCTTTTATATTGACCCAAATGCATTCAAGACAGGTTTCATCATTGTTGTTCTTTATTTCTGTAGAGATGTAGTTATTTCTTATATAGAGAGCAATTCCACCTCCTCTTTTTTTTTTGGTCTGTTTAAATATTTTAAATCCCTCTAGCTGTGTGTTCCATTTGTGGGTTTCATCCCACCAAGTTTCCGTAATGGCAACAGTATCATATCTGCAAAGATCTGTAACGATCTACTGCTCTCTTGACAGTCCTGTGCTGCACAGAAGATCGGTTCCAACTAAAGGAAAAATAGCCATTCTCCGCCAGCTCTTTATGGTGTGTTTCAAGGTCTGTCATCAGTGGATGCATTATAGGTTTTCTGCTGGTTCTGCCGACCAGGAGTTTCACGTGGCTTTTTAAAAAATTACTCAGCTAATGGGCAACATAACTCTGCCTCCCTTATTCAGCTCTGAGAGCACCAGTTATGATGGTTGATGATGTCTATTGTTATTACAGGCAGACTAAAAAGAATTGTATTTTCTCCATGGCTATCCATTGACTACTTCCAGCAAGTCAGAAATGTGCTCCTTGCACTCCTCTTCACTTGTTTCCCTAGCTGGGAATGGAGCACAGGGATAGTTGTTACCTCCTACTTTACCTGATGCCTCTCCAGGGCCGATACCTGTCAGCCAAGCTCCTTTTTAACATGGGTTTAGCAAAATAAATAAGCTAACTAATAGGTCATAAAAATGGAAGATGAGTTGTGTCAAGCAGGACTATCAGAGCTGCTTCCTCCTACATAGTCCCATGTCCTCAACCTGTTCATTGGACCATGCTATAGGAAGCTAAATCCACCACTCTAAGTACTTATCTACATTTGCCCAAACTAGCCTATTTTACATTAGGAAGAGTGATTGGTATTTGCTTTCCTGCCAATAGATGGGAGGGAAAACAAAGTCAGGAGACTCCATTAATTCCTTTCCTTAACCTGGGTCACAGTAGATTTATAACAACAGTACCCTTCCTAAGCCCTGCTATTGTGGGAGAACAGAGATTGGTAATCAGTCTAATTTATTCCACTTGTCTGCCAGCTCAGGGAGGGAAGGAGGGAGGGAATGGATGGATAGTACTTTACTGGATCTATTTAGAAGAGCCTTCAGTGCATCTTTATTTGGTCAAGAAACAAAACAAGATAATAAAAAGGAAATCACATCTGCATGGTTGATTGTTCGTATATTTCATGATCACGTTTTACTAAGGTTATTTATAAATTTATTCAAATTAGTATCAAGATACAGTAAGTACTGAATCTCTCAGATAGTTCAAGTCTTCGTAGACAACATTTTAATATGTGACATATAAATAGAACATAAAAAAACCAAATCCTGGTTATTACCCTGATATGGATCTACAAATCTTGACTAAAGCTAATAAGTTACTAAGATTCCACTAAACTCAGGGCCACCTAGTGATCAAGCTACCAAAAATTTCCAAATTCACATTCTTCTGATCTTAAGAGCCACTTACATGCTTTCTATCTTTCTTCCTATTTTTAAGGAAGAGGTTGAGGGTTTTTTCAGTCTTCTTTCACTAGATTCTTTTCTTCAAGATCTTGTTTCTTCTGTCTTTATTTCCTTCCATTGACAAACTCCTGTGTCTTCAATGGATCTGTTATTTCCCCATATGTATTTATGTTCTCTCCACAGCATTATTAAGTCCGATAGAAAACCATCTTCCTGATTTTCATTGTATTGCCTAGAGCAGGGCTTTTCAACCGGTGGTACGCGTACCACTTGTGGTACATTAACACATGGCAGGTGGTATGCAGCCCTGCCTAGCCAAGTGTAGTGGGAGAGAGAATGAGCCAGCACAGGCAAGGACTTACTGTGAGAGAGTCCTCTGGAGCTGCAGAGTGGCTGGGGCGAGGCAAAGGCCCCAGGCTCACTTCTGGCTCACCCTCCCCCATGAGAAAGGAGGAGGAGGGGGGCAGAGACAGGAGAGGCTATAAAAGGAGGTAGTTTGGGCGGGAGAGGGAGAGAGAGAAAAAGCAGCAGCCTTGGGAGGAGGTGGAGTCAGCTCTAGCTGCACCGAAAGGAAAGAAGAAGAAGGAGGAGGGGGGGGAGAAAAGAGGAGATCAAGCCAATCTACAACTGCTGTGGCAGCCACCTGTGCTGGCAGCAAACAGGCAAGAAATGCAGTGGGGGAGGGGTCATCCTCCACGAGGAATGAAAAAAGGCAGCATCGGCTGGAGGTGAGGCACGGAGGGAGGGAGGGAGATGGAGAGTGGAAGGATTCTTATGTGCTTTTGTGACTTTGAAGTTCTGGGATTTGTGCAATGTGGGCTTTGTGTTCTTAAGGAGTGTTTGGCAATTTCTATTTGGCTGATGGCTGATGTCTCCTGTTAGCTTCTATTGCTCTGCTATTGTTAGCTGTAAGTTTTGCTGCAAGGGATTTTGAAGTATTTTTCTCCTGAATGGATTTTGCCTGTAGCATTCCTTTACTTATGAATGGAGCCATTTGGGGAGGCTGCCTTAGCCGGCAGCCAGTACTTATTTACATTTTCTTTTCTTCCTTAAGTGCCTTATATTATGCACTCCTTAACTTTCCTTTCTAGCCAGTAGCTAATTCTTAAAGGGGAATGTGCCTTTTTAAGCTAGTTCCCTCAATGGCTTCTCTTTTCTGTCTCTGGAGGCTTTTCCTTGTTTGTTGAATATATGGAAGAGGGGAAATATGGGGGGGGGGTTTCAAATTCTTCCTTCAGAAGGAGATGGGAATGAGAAAGAGGGAGGCAGGGAAGGAGGAGGGAGGGAAGGAAGTCCCGCCTTAGCACTTGGCCACCAGCAGCCCTGCCATTGACTTTGCTTGTCAAAAGGTTGCAAAAGGGATCACATGACCCTGGGACACTGTGACCATCATAAATATGAATCAGTTGCCAAGCATCCAAATATAAATCACATGACCCTGGGCATGCTGCAGTGGTCATAAGTGTGAAAAATGGTCATGTCATTTCAGTGCAATTTCAACTTTGAACAGGTTTTTTTTTTTTGGTCATCAAGTTTTTGACACCTTGCTAGGTGGTACTCGAATATTGCCATATTCTAAAAGTAGTACAATCGGTGAAAAGGTTGAAAAGCTCTGGCCTAGAGTCTTCATCTCTATCTGCTAACCTGCTTCAACTCTTTGTATCTCTCTAATCTTCAGTCTCTTAAAGTGCCCATCTCCTATATCCTGTCTATAATTGATTTCTCAGTTCATAATTCAATAGTGGGATCTCATGAACTTCCAAAGGCTGCAACTTCCCTTAGCAGATAGAATATTTATAAATATGACTCAGTATTCTTTTCTTCAGCCAAGAACTGAAGATGTTGTGTCTCACAGCTTTTACTATTCGCAAAGTTTTTCACAACAGACACTTGCCGAAGGAGGTTCTTTGATATACTGTATACTTTCCATTGGACTGTGCTGCCTTGTTTGAATGTGACATAAATTATAGCATTAAAAGTTAAAGTAGGTTGATAGGCAAGGAAAATATTAGTCTATGTTTTGTATGTTTGCTTTGACTCAGCAAGGATTCTTGATGGGATTGCAAAGTTTGTAATTAGTTTGATTATTGTTTGACTTTTAAAAGATTGGCAAGTTTAATGTATTTTATATTCACTAATATGTAGAGATATCAATGTTAACTTTGATATTTAGTACCCTTTTTAAAATCATAACTCCCAAGAGACTTCAGAAGTACGTTATTTAAATAAACTTAATAACAGTGATAATAACAACAATAATACATTCTGCTAAGATTAGAAGATGCAGGGGATAAAAATAATAAGATTTTTTTTACAATGCATGGATTAAGGATCTATTGACTTGTCTAATTGTTAGTATGTGGCAAATTTATAAAGGAAGGAGCTTTCTCCTTTGACAAAGTTTTATTCCAAGCAGTGCTGGTGATATTAATTCTGTTGTATATTTTTGTGATTTTTATGAACCTAAGTTGGAAATAACACACATTGATTCAAACAAGTTTCACACAGAATAAAGTACAGGTAGTCCTCGACTTACGACTACAATTGAGCCCAAAATTTCTGTAGCTAAGTGAGACAGTTGTTAAGTGAATTTTACCCCATTTTATGACCTTTCTTGCCAAGTTGTTAAGCGAATCATTGCAGTTGTTAAGTTAGTGACATGGTTGTTAAGTGAATCTGGCTTCCCCATTGACTTTGCTTGTCAGAAGGTCTCAAAAGAGGACCACATGACCCTGGAACACTGCAATCATCATAAATATGAATCAGTTGCCAAGCATCTGAATTTTGATCACATGACTATAGGGATGCTGTAATGGTCGTAAGTGTGAAAAATGGTCACCTCTTTTTTCAGTGCCATTGTAATTTTGGTCACTAAATGAACTGCTGTAAGTCAGGGACTACCTGTACGTGTAGTGATAGAGTTATATCATCAGCTAGATAATGTTTGATCTTTTCAAGCAGATACTCTTGGAGTTTAATTTTGCCTTAAATGCAAATAGCAGAAATAATATCATCAGCATACTGAAGACTCCTCGTATCTACTTCCTTGATATTTTCAACCCAAGATTTTTACTAAGAGTTTTAAAAAAGTAAGAGAAAATGTAAACAACAACAACAAAAATCCAATACCATGTCTTGAGACCTGTCTTCTTGGAATATACAATATCAAACTTCCTGACAGTTAGAACAATTGACCAGTGGAACAACCTGCCTCCAGAAGCGGTGAATGCTCCAACACTGGAAGTTTTTAAGAAGAGACTGGACAGCCATTTGTCCGAAATGGTATAGGGTTTCCTGCCTGAGCAGGGGGTTGGACTAGATGACCTCCAAGGTCCCTTCCAACTTATTATTATTATTATTATTATTATTATTATTATTATTATTATTATTATTATTATTATTATTATTATTATTATTATTATTATTATTGTTATTGTTGTTGTTGTTGTTGTTGTTGTTGTTGTTGTTGTTGTTATAATAATAAATTGTATCAATTAAATCTTTGAACAACTGTCAGTCTAATCCAGATAACACAATCTCATATCTAAAATTATCAATATGAGTTTCAATAAATTTAAAAGACTAACCATATACCCTTTTCGGAGTAAAATGTACCAATCTTATGTTCCTAATTAATTTTCATTGCTATGTGTTTTCTGAAGAAAAGCTGATTTCTTTGATATTTTGAGTCCTATCAAGGAACTAGCAAAATTAAAATGTCTGTGACTGTTTCTTGTATGCAGCAAGAAACAGGCAGAATGCAGGAAGAATTTACACTTTGTGTGTCTATAATATATATGTATATAGGAAAATTGTTGTATAGGAAGCAACCCTATAGCAATATGGGATGCCAAGCAGTGGCTTAATGAAAACATTTAGATGAGGGACCGAAATAGAGCAACGAGAGAAGGAGTAGGCAGGGGAAAGGGGAAGAAGGAAATATGGTTTCAGTTACTTCTTAAATCAAACTAGAGCTTGTGAGAGAGTACTGCCTAAAGGAAAGACCGAGATTAAAATTGCCTTTGAGAGGTCAGTTTGACTTATAACCTTCATATTATAAAACTATTTCCCTGCCTGGAGCCAGGAGGCAACAATATGTTAAAAAGGTCTGACAATGTGGCACTGTGAAAGATAAGGAGGCAATCAGGAGCATGAAAAGAGACCTACAGGAAGGATATTTTTTAGTCACAACAACAAAATGGGAATGCTACAAAATTTAGCATCTCATCAAGACAGCATTGACATTTGAATAACTGGTTCTGCAATAAATTCCAGAAAGAAATAAAGACCCAAATGGTAACAATGTAAGACTATCGGGGTTATAATTGGAAATCTTTTCAAATATAGACACAGATTTGAAAAGATCAAAACCTTGCTTGTGAAATATTGTTGGAGTTAGAGATCTCTAGCAGCTTTAATCTATCAATCAATCAATCAATCAGAATAGAACTGGAAGGTACCTTGGAGGTCTTCTAGTCCAACCCCCTGCTCAAGCAGGAGACTCTATACCATTCCAGACAAGTGGCTGTCCAGTCTCTTCTTAAAAATCTCCAGTGATGAAGCACCCACGATTTCTGAGGGCAAGCTGCTCCACTGGTTAATTGTCCTCACTGTTAGGAAGTTTCTTCTTAATTCCAGGTTGCTTCTTTCTTTGATCAGTTTCCAACCATTGTTTCTTCTTTCATCCACTATTCTCTTCAGTCACTTTGTGAAAATTGGTATTTACAAAGTGTTGTTGGGTATGTAATCCCCAAAATTTCAACTTCCAAAATGTCACTTCCCTACTAGCTGGGAAACTTAAATACTGGAATCACAATAAATCTGGAGAGGTGATAGGTTGGAAAAAGCTGCATAACAGATTTTTATGGAAGAAACTTTTGGTGACCCAAGTATATTAATAAATAAAATCTGACTATCAAAAGAAGAATAACTACTCAAATGTCTTGCGGTAAGAACCAGACTTTATGTTGAACATTTGTAAGCAAATGCTGTTGAACTCAACAGGAAATGTTAGTGCAGATTGAGAGATGAAACACATGGACTTTCTCAGGCCACATATATTAACAAGTAAACCAATGTGGTGAAATGGTGAGACTCTCAGCCTATGGCTGGGAAGAATCCTTCTTCTTCCTTGGTAGCGCAGGGGTTAGAAGACTGCCAGCAGTTCGATTCTCATTAGCTCAAAGTTGACTTAGCTTTCCATCCTTCTGAGGTCGGTAAAGTGGGAAGCCAGATTGTTTGGGGCAATATGCTGACTCTGTAAACTGCTCTGTGCTATAAAGCACAATGAAGTGGTATATAAGTCTAAGTGCTCTTGTTCTTGCTATTCTTTACCTATGAAATCCACTGGAGGAATCATATCTCTTGACCTAAATTTCCCCCCAGAAATTTTTTTAAAAGAAACTTTTAAATTAAAACGTTTGTGTTTGGCTTATAGGAAGCATATCTACTGCCCTTAGATCTTTGATAAAAGGAAGAATATAAATGTGATCAATACCAACCTAGCTGAATGGACTTTAAAAGACAGTGTTTGCAATAACAGGTGATACAAATGACAATGAAAATCAAAGAAGTGGAGAAACTTCATTGTTGAATAATCTTAATATTTAGAAAAGCTATCCTTCCTGAAATTAATTAATTATATAAGGCAGCTTATGTCAAAACTTCAAATTGAACAATGGAGAAAAAAGTGTTGCCTTTTACTTTTGGGGGTAGACAGCAATCATTTAACTGGTTTTGGACTCATTATATCATATAAAAGATATAAAGAGACAATGCTACAGTTCATTAGTTCTCAGTTCCTTTCTTTTGCAAAATATTGAAATAGGATAGAAATGTTATTGAATATTATATAATTCCTAGGAGTATAACATACACTGACTGAACAAATGGAACATTGTTGGAAATGGGTGCATATATGAGGAGGAGGAGGAGACTCTCACAACTGCTTTGTAGTAATGCTTCCTTTTTTACATCCTTATCTATATGGGTTGGCAAATACCTTGTCAATACAGCTAATCGGATCAGATTTACATTAACATCTAGCAGATGACCACTATAATAGACTACAGATGCCAGATTGGCATTTAGGGCGAAATCCAATCATGGAATTCTCCTGAGACAATTGCATCCATTAGCAGAACCAGAAGGAAAACAATTTCTGCTCTCCAGGCATCTTCAAATGTTGTTGTTTGGAGTCCATCCACCCCTTCCACAGCAGAATTGTAAAGATCTATAGTACGCTAGAAAGGGGAGGAAAAGAACTGTCCATTGTATGAACATGTTATTGTTTAACATTCAATTTCATGTTTAGTAATTTAAAAAAAAACTCCAGAAAGGAAAACAGGGTTTCTCCAGTTGGTCAATGAAATTATTTAATATGTGTGTGAGTAGAGGTGGTGCTAAGTGTCTTTAGGGGATGAGATGCAATATTTTTATAAATGAAGTACTTTCCTGTTAATCTTGTGATATACTCCATTTCACATTGTATTGGTTGATGTGAGGGCAGAAGTACAAAAACAAAATCTGAATGTTCAAAGATGCCAGAAGAGCTACGATTGACTAATCCAACTTTAAGCATATTAGAGGGATAAACAGAAGAGATAATCTGTTGAGAGATAATCTTTTGGCATGAAACAGATGGATCAGAAGAGAATAGGATTTTCTTTTCAACTCACATATGCTCCAGTGAAATTATTGACATGAAGCCTCATTTTTAGAATCAACCATGATGAGAATTTCTCCTTGATATATTTTAATGCAACAACCTCTTTCATTTCTTTCTCGTTCCACTACTCCAAGAGTGGTCCATCCATTCTGCCATGGTTTCATAGGATAAGCCACAACTATGCGTGGTCCAATAGTTATGAAAAGAAGACTAAATGTAACAACTTTAATTCAGAATAAAGGACCAGCGTTCTGTGATGACCTGCTTTTCATGCAGTTACTTTTTCTAGTTCTGCTAAGCTGTATGTCTTCCACACAAACCAGGAGTGAGGAACGATGTCCTTTTTATGACTTGTGGATTTCAACTCCCGGAATTCCTGAGCCAGCCATGGGAGTTTAAGTCCACAAGTCATAAAGGGGCCATCGTTCCCCACCTCTGACATAAATGATAAAATGATAAACAGTACAATTTTAATTTTTTTCAAGTTGTAGATTCAGGTAGCAAAAGGTTTATTTGGCAATAATGCCCTATGCTATAGAGCCGTGGTGGCTCAATGGTTAGAATGTAGTACTGCAGGCTAACTCACTGCTCATTTCAGGAGTTCGATCCTCACTGGCTCAAGGTTGACTCAGCCTTCCATCCTTCTGAGGTCAGTAAAATGAGGACCCAGATCGTTGGGGGCAACAGGCTGACTCTGTAAACCACTTAGAGGGGGCTGTAAAGCACTATGAAGCGGTATATAAATCTAAGAGCTATTTCTATTGCTATATTTGTACATATATTTGATAAATAGGATTAATATGATAGGATACTTTAAAATATCTGCATACCGACTTGTTTAACAGAAAATGCCAGGGATCAATTACAAATGATTAGAGTTCAAATCATGAAAACTTCAGAGCAGTTGCTTCTTGTCACATTTAATGATGATGATAGGTATGAGATATGAGACAGTTGTTTAGTTTACATTTTTATGGCCATCCAATTCTTAACAATGATTCTGGGAGACTTACAATTTGAAGAAGCATAAAAACTAGGAATTAAAAATGAAATAAATGTGATAGGAAAGGATGCACATTTGCACCTGTGTTCTAGAAATACCAGCAATGACTAAATAACTGTGCAATAATAGTATATTGGGGCAGGGAATCTGTGACTATTAAGACTCATGGAACCACACCTAAGATTTTTTTTCTTACCACCTGGAGTTCCTTTTGATTTTGTGAAATTCTATCATGGCAATGATACTGACAGATTCCTGACAGTGAGGACAATCAACCAGTGGAACAACTTGCCTTCAGAAATCTTGGGCACTCCATTACTGGAGATTTTTAAGAAGAGAGTAGACATTCACCTGTCTGAGACGGTATAGGTTCTCCTGCTTGAGCAGGGGGCTGGACTAGAAGACCTCCAAGGTCCCTTCCAGCTCTATTCTATTCTATTCTATTCTATTCTATTCTATTCTATTCTATTCTATTCTATTCTATTCTATTCTATTCTATTCTATTCTATTCCCTAAAGAAATAGAAATATACACCTTAACATGTAAGAATATCATGAGAAATGAACAATCTCTTCAACAACCAGGGAACTTGAGGAAAATGCCAGCTTTATCCAACAGCAATATATGTCACACTTGACATTATTATTCTGCCCCTAACCACCAAAATGTTGCCCACTCTGGTAGAGCTTGAGGAAACATCATGCTTCTCTTTGACAGTCATTTCTGTTTCCTCTCTTAAGTCCTTTGGAGACAGGGTTGTCCTTCTGTACAATTTATTTTTCCTTAACAATCTGCGAACACCTGATTATTTGACTGTACCTGTGATTAATTGGAGGTGTCTGTAAATGATAATTGTTCTTTTCCCTTACTTCCCACCCTGAAGTTAATTAAAAACTTTGATTCCATAACAAGGAACTGTCTTTTACTTTTTATGCATGTGCCAATGATGAAAACCGAGAGCTATGGAGAATCTGACTTTAAATGGGGAAGATTTCAACTGTTATTTTGAGAAGAGCATCGGTTGAAAATTATATATCCGTATCAACACTTGCTATTTTGAGAAGGTAAAACTAAATTAAAATGCAGGTGGCTCATTTCTCCCATTGTTGCATGGCAGTTTTTATTTTTATTTTAGACTGTTTTTAATTTTTTTAAGATTATTTTTATCTCACCATTACTATTTTTACAAGTAGCTCAAAGTAGAGAATATATTTCATACTCCTTCTTCCTCCTATTTTTCCTACAACAACAACTCTGTGAAGTGAATTGAGTTGACAGTGTGTGACATTCAGCCACCTTTCAGGTTTAAGGTAGGACTAGAACTCACACTCTCCTGGTTTCTAGCCTGGTGCCTTAACCACTAGATCAAACTGACTCTCTAGTAGTACTATTGGTAGTAGTGGTTCTCTTTCACACAAGTTTGGAAGGCTTATGCCTGTCTCACAATAACTCTTAAACAAAATCTGATTGTATCAAAGAAATGTATTCTCTTCTGCAGTTATAATTAGATTCTAGCTTTAATACAAGTATCTTGCAATGATAATGTATTTTCTTTTAATGATCACTTCTTACTTTAGAGACTTTGGTTTCATTCCTTTAAGAGCCATTTAGGCATATTAAATTTAACGCTCAAAATTATCTACTATGGCTTAATAATAATGATTTCAAGAGAAGAAAATTATTATTTCTGAAACTTTGTGATAGTAGTAAATGAAATTATTCTTTACAACAGGCCAGCATTTCCAAGTGCCGTGAAGCTAAGCAGAAGGAGTACATACACCCTAGGGTTTAATCTAAGTTGAAAACACAAGGGTACGTCTTTCTTTAGCTGTAGGCAAGGAAGGAACCCTAAAATAAACTCTACATGTTTTGAAATTTGTGTAAGTCCATATTCCTTCATTCCAAAATTTCTTAGACTCTAAACACCATGCATGTATATTTCTGTCAAAGTGTCATGGTTACAAATCCATCTTTTTCCTGTATCATGTTCCACCCTCCTACCCTTCCAGTGTATCATATAATTCTATTAAATTGTTATTTCAGTCCATGATAAAAAAAAAAGCTCTCTAAATGGCTCATCACTAGAATAATTACAACTTAATTGCCTAGTTATCAGGTTTGAAGCAATAATTGGCACTGTAATACTTATTGTTAATAACAATAACATTATTAATAATTATTAACAATATTGTTAATAGTATTCATATTAGTAGAAATGGGATGTTTCTAGCAATGTGCAAAATTACACTGTGTAGCTAGCAGAACATTTATAAAAGGTGTGGCATTATAGTCTCTGGTGAGAAGTAAGTTTTGTATTTTCTTGAAAAATTGATATTTTAATTATTTTTTACAAAGTTCAAGAGGGGGCGGAATTGCATATATTCAGAGGAAATCTGGCTTGTATTTGAATTTTCAATACCTTCTTTTCAGTATAGAGTAGGTAGCCTTTTCAGGAAGCTGAATGGTACAGTGCATTGATTTTTGTATGGGCTCTGCTGAAAAATGTGGTGGAGCCTTGGAAAAAATGGGCAGTGTTCAAAGGAAATTGCGGGATGTCCAAGCATAAACAAATATTTTTTAAAAAAATAATTTTCAGTCAATCCTTTTAAATATATGGGCAAATAATAAGATCATTTTATAGTAAACTATGATCAGGCAGCCAAAATCATAAGTTCTCAAATACTGGACACAGAAGGGCAAACTAATTCTGTTTTCCTATTCCATCATCTCTTTTTAAGCAGCTCTGCTTCTTTGTGGAAAGTGAGCTAATTGAAACATATATCAATATCTACATTTAGATTATTTACTTCATTTTATCTTGATGTGACATACCTTGTCTACTGCAGTTCTGGAAGACTTCCTTTCCCTTCCCTTCCTTGCCCTTCCAAGCAGGCAGCTAAGAGGCTGCTGCTGGGTGGGGGAGGGAACAAAGGATTGCAAGACTGGCTGGGAAACTATCATAGAGATGATTGAAAATGAAAAGCATATGACTGCAGTAGCAGCCAATAACACTGAAGCAAAGCGGCCAATAGTACTGAAGCAACCACAATGTTTCCAAATTTCATTTTCTGGGGATTCATTGATCCCAGATTTTGGACACATTCTGTAAGATATACTAGTTGAGGTAGCTTGGTTCAAAAACTGTTGCCCTATAATCTATGTTTTGCCCCGTTAAAGATTATAAAGACAAGAGTTTTAGTAGTCATATCAATTAGAAATAGATATGCAACATCCTTTTTTTAGTAAACGTCCTAGGATGCATAGATACTTTCTATATTTAACTATTGCTAGCTGACCCTACTGGACTATTGAATAGCTGACCCTACATCTTTGCCAGTAGCAAGATTTCATGACCGGAAGTCAAATTCTGACCAGCAACATATTTTGTTCAAGGATAAGAATACTGGTTTCTTTTTGTTTGGGTTTCATAACACATTCCTTTCCCTCTTCTAGTTTTGTATTATTTGGTCTAAGACTGCAGACTGAATAAATAGACAAAAAAACAACAACAACCATACAAGACATGCCAAAGGGTTGGAAAGTGTGGTGAGGCAGAGGTTCCTGCAAATATGGTAGGGATATGGGGCATGCATAAGTAATGTAAGTATGCAGCATCTTTTTTTTTAAAGGATTGCTTTTGCTGTTCTTTCAAATCCTTTATAAATGAGTTAAGATTAATTAACTAAGCTCATATCATGGAATCAGAATTCTTGAACTGGCTTCAAAGTAGTACAGAAATCTCATACAGAGGTGCCTCTTTAAGACAGTGTAGTACTCTAAGTGGAATCTAAGCCCCAGATTAAGAAAACAATATTTCACATTCATAGAGTTTGTTAAGTCAGTGGCCCAGATCTATTCTTTTTAGCCCTATGTACCATGTTGGGGGCGGGGGGTGGGAATCATCCTAGGGATGAATTATGTCTACCACCTTAGAATCAAGATCATGTGAAGTATTAATACCACTTTACAATGCCTTGTAAGGCCACACTTGGAATACTGCATCCAGTTTTGGTCACCACAATGTAAAAAAGATGTTGAGACTCTAGAAAGAGTACAGAGAAGAGCAACAAAGATGATTAGGGGACTGGAGGCTAAAACATATAAGGAACGGTTGCTGGAATTGGGTGTGTCTAGTTTAATGAAGAGAAGGACTAGTGGGGACATGATAGCAGTGTTCCAATATCTCAGGGGTTGCCACAAAGAAGAGGGAGTGAAGCTATTCTCCAAAGTGCCTGAGGGCAGGACAAGAAGCAACGGATGGAAACTAATCAAGGAGAGAAGCAACCTAGAACTAAGGAGAAATTTCCTGACAGTTAGAACAATGAACTAGTGGAACAACCTGCCTCCAGAAGCGGTGAATGCTCCAACATTGGAAGTTTTTAAGAAGAGACTGGACAGCCATTTGTCTGAAACGGTATAGGGTTTCCTGCCTGAGCAGGGGGTTGGACTAGATCACCTCCAAGGTCCCTTCTAACTTTATTATTATTATTATTATTATTATTATTATTATTATTATTATTATTATTATTATTATTATTATTATTATTATTATTATTATTATTATTATTATTATTATTATTGTTATTGTTATTGTTGTTGTTGTTGTTGTTGTTGTTGTTGTTGTTGTTGTTGTTGTTGTTGTTGTTAACCTTGAACTTCTTGAAGAAAACACGGAACTGAGCAGAATCATTTAGATAAGCAGTCCTCCAGACTACAACTCCCACAATTTCCTGCCATAGCCTCTGTTGATAGTTATGGGAGTTCTAGTCTCCATAAATCTGGAGGGTTACAAATTGATCTAGGCACTCTGTACATATGGAAATTCATTTGTTTCCTGTTAATTACCTTCTTGTTGGTGCTTTCAACTTCTTTCTTCCTGAGAAGAAATGTTTCTCTCTTTTAAAAAAGAGAGGGACCAATAGTTCTTCCTTAGGGTTTTAATTTCAAAGGGGTCTTTTTACCCTATTTCTCTTTAAATGTAAGCCCTTTTCATTAATGCTTGGACTTCCAAATCCCCCAAGCTGCCAGATGCCCAAGAAGGAATGAAGCTATGGATTATAAAACATATGGATTTATTTACTATAGGTGACTTCTTTACTAAAACATCTTAACACAGTTGTTACACAGCTTCTTTCCCAGGCCCCTGCTGTCATACATTCTGTCTAATGCAGGTAACCACCCCACATCTGCTTTTTCCATTTGCATTCCAGCTCTGGACCACCTCTTACATGCAGGTCTCAGTAGCAGAATCTACACAAACACACTTCAGGGACATAGTCTGGCATGACTGTCTGCCATTACGAGGTCAACAGTGCACGTCAGCCAATATATTCATTGGCCAAGCCATAGCCTTTGAATACCACACGTAGCCCGAGATATTTTGTATTTTGTAGCTAACCTTGTTATAAATATTATAGAATAATAACTAAAGAAAGGCATTCAGAGTCATCTTACAGGACAGATGAGAGGCATACAAATGAATAAATAAGTAAATAAATAAATAAATAAATATTGTGCTGTGCAATAACAATATCCCAGTAGTATTTTTCTGTTGCAAATTGCTTCATTACGCTAAACTGTGTGATTTAAAAATGCCATTCTTAAGACTAGAGGTAAACTGGAACAATGATCCAGTGCTTATCTAGTCCAATAATAATAATGCTTTTAGCAATGTAGCAAATGATTAAAGTATTGGGTTGTATCCAGGTTCAAGGCCCAGTTTAAATATGAAATTTCATTAGGTGACTATCTTTTAACACAACCATCTTCACAAGGTTGCGGTAATGAGATGAGAACTTCTCTATGTATTACCACTTAGTCTTCTAGAGCAAAATTGGAATGTAAAACATAATAGTTGACATCAAAAACTTATTTCAACATTGTTTAATTCCCCAATTCTGGTTCAACCTTCTTAACTATTTTACTGAAATCCCATCTTACCTATTTGGATATACAGTGTTTCTCTAGTAATTTTTCTGGATGAGCCAGAGAGAATAAGGCACAGAGAGATGCAGAATATTTTCATGCATGCTATGGATAGAACACAAGAGAAGCCTTGCTGAAAGAAAATGGAATATTGAATTAGTTCTGGATTTTGTGTTTTACACTTCCCAAACACATCCTTCCAGAAAAGTACCAGCAAGGTATGCCAGGAAGGCATACTATTTATTTCCCAGTACTTTCTTTGGGGGGAACAAGAAGGAACAGAATTGTTTCCCCCCCCCCCCATCGAAACAAGTTTTATTAATTTTTCAATTTTTACATCAAGGTGCTGAGGAAACAACGTGGTGATGGGGTAATCAATTATCCAAAAACAAAGTCATACATGTATATCTCAGGTTAACTCCTTAAAAATTCCCTCTCTATTTCCCTCAATTAATATAACATATTCAAATTAATACATTTCTGAATAAAATTCAATCAATCAATAGGATTTATCAATAACATTTTACCTATACAAGTCCAAATCCTGTTTTTAAGCTTTACTAAATTCCAATTACCATATTCCAATTTAGCCTTAAATAAGCATATTGTTTACACTTCGGGTATCCTTAATTTCCCTCATTTCATAACATAATAATTATAATGTCTAAATAAGCATCTTATTCCAACAATTACATTCTTACATTTCCCAAATGTATTCTATTTCTTATTCAAATAAGTCCTCATTTACTAATACCATGTCTTCCATTGTCACAATCCATTTCCTTGTTCTTATTCCATTACAAGATGATTATCATACCTAAAATAAACATATGATTCCAAAAAATACATTCTTACTTTATTTCACGTATATATTCTATTTCTTTTTTCTTTCCCCCCCCATAAATTTTATTAAGTAAACATTTAAAAACAGATTGAACACAGTGTGACTTTTCTGGCTGTTATTTGCCATACATACTATACCATATACCATATACCATATATCTCCCTATTCATTGATAGGTATTCGTTATACCATTTACATATTACCTTTTATACTATTTACATATTTATATATTTACATACATATTTACGTCTATTTACAACATAACTTCCATTTCAGTTCTTTTTTCATATTATTTCTAATCTCTATCTTACGCTCTACACTTTCTCTCTTCTAAACGAGCTTTCTTTGTTCTGACTTTTTCTCCTCGAGTCTAACCAATAGTACATCTTATCCCAAACTTCGTAATATTCTGTTTCATCCTTGTCTTTGATTTCTAATGTTAGTCTATCCATCTCTGCACATATCAGAAATGTTTTAATTAATTCATTCTCCGCCGGGGAGTTTCCGTTTTTCCAGTTCTGGGCGTAGACCAACCTTGCTGCTGTTATAATATGCAACAGTAGATATCTCTCTCCTTTGTTAAACTTCCCATCTATCATTCCCAGTAAAAACAGTTCTGGTCTGGGATCTATCTTCAGTCCCAGCATTTCCTCCAACCAAGTCTTTATTAGCCGCCAAAATTATTTGGCTTTGGAACAGGTCCACCACATATGATAATAAGTCCCTAACACTTTCTTGCACTTCCAACACTGTGGTGACATATCTTTTCTCATCTTTGCCAGTCTTGTTGGGGAGAAGTGCCACCTATAAAACATTTTGTACAGATTCTCTTTATATGAGGTGGCCAAGGTTAACTTTCTATTTCTTTCCCATAACGTTTGCCATTTGTCTAGATCGATATTATATCTGAAATTTTGGGCCCGTGTTATCATCACTTCTTTTACCTGCTCGTCTTCCATTTTATATTCCAATAAATATTTATATGTTCTTTTGATTGCTTTCTCCTCCGTTCCTAATAATATTTTATCTAGTGTTGTCAGATCCCTCCGTATACCCCATTCTTTTTTGTCTTTCTTATAACGTGACTTTGCAGGTACACCCACCATTCCAATTATACCCTGTTTTCTTTTAATTCTTGTCTAGATTTAATTTCCCCTTGTTCATTTAGAATATCTCTATACGTGACTACTTTTCCCAAGTTCATGAAATTTGGATGCACTAGCGCTTCCAATGTTGAGAGCCATACCGGTATTTCTCTATAATTCTGTTGTTTAACTTTAATCCACACATTTAATAATGCTGCTCTGATATGGTGTCTCTGGAAGTATTGATGAACGTTATATCTCTCATCCCACAGAAATGCGTGCCATCCAGATTGTAAATCATGACCCTCTAGGGTTAATATCCTTCTGTCTTTTAAATTTATCCAATTCCGCACCCAAGTGAGTATTGCAGCTTGGTAGTACAGCTCCCAGTCAGGTAGACCGAATCCCCCTCTCTCTTTAGCTTCTTGTAGTAGTTTTAATTTAATTCTAGGTTTCTTCCCCTGCCAAATAAATTTCAATATTATTTTATTCAAATTTACAAAATATTTTTTCTCTAATTTTATGGGGACATTCTGAAATAGAAAGAGTAATTTAGGTAAAATGTTCATCTTTACTGCTGCAATTCTCCCCATGAAGGAGAGTTGCAAATTTTTCCATCTTTCTAAGTCTTTCTTTATCTGATTATTTAAATTAACATAGTTATCTTCTTTAATTGTAATACACCTTGCTGTTAGCTGAACTCCCAAGTATTTAACTTTCTTCACTATTTGGATATTTACTTTCTCCACCAGGTCATTTTTCTGTGTACTAGTCATATTTTTAACTATCATTTTTGTTTTATCTTTGTTGATTTCAGTCCAGCTACCTCTCCATATTCTTCTAATATTTCCACAAGTCTTGTACCCGAATGTAGCGGTTCCTCTAAGATAAATACGAGGTCATCTGCGAAGGCTTGTAGTTTGTAGGTTTCTTTATTAATATTTAAGTCTCTAATTTGGCTTTCCTTTCGGATCATTCTAGTCAGTACTTCGAGAGTTAGTATAAACATTAACGGTGAGAGTGGACACCCTTGTCTTGTACCTTTCCTGATTTGGAAGCTTTGTGTCGCTTCTCCATTAATTATAACTCTTGCCTCTTGTTTATCGTATATGGCTCTGAATATGTTTATAAAATTTCCGCCAAAGTCCATATAGCCTAACTGCCGCAACATAAAATTCCAATTTACGTTATCGAAGGCTTTTTGTGCATCCAAAAACATCAGAGCTACTTGTTTTTCACTGTGAATCTCGTAGTACTCCAAAATATTTAAAATCGTCCTCATATTGTATCAAATTTGCTTTCGCGGTAGAAAACCATTTTGATCTACGTGAATAAATTCGTTTAGGTATCTTTTAAGCCTTCCCGCAATTATTGCCATAAATATTTTATAATCCGAATTTAAAAGCGATATTGGCCTATAGTTATTAATTTTTGTTAAGTCCGAATTTTCTTTTGGGATCAGCACAATATTTGCTTCTGTCCAGGATGCTGGCATTTTTGCTTCCTTTAGAACTGCATTAAACGTCTCCAGTAATATTTTGCCAAATGAGTCTTGGAGTTCTTTGTATATTTCTACTGGTAGTCCATCTGGGCCCGGTGCTTTATTGCTCTTCTGTTTTTTCAATGCCTCATTTAATTCAATCATTGTTATCTCCGCATTTAACATACACTTTGTTTCATCTGGAATTTTGGGTAAATCTGCTTTTTTAAAACATTGAAGTATTTTTTCGTCCGTAGCCCACTTATTCTCAACATATAGTTTCGTATAGTAATTTTTAATTATCTTTTTCTTCTCTTCGCTTTGGTGTTGTATATTTCCCTCTTCGTCCTGTAAATTATTAATCCAGCTCCTTTCTCTCTGCTTCTTTAGCTTATACGATAGCCATCTCCCTGGCTTGTTCGCATTCTCAAAGAAATTCTGACCACTCCTTTTAATTTGTTGTGCTAGATCTTCTTTCTCAAGAATGGACAGCTTATGTTTAATCACTTCCATTTGTTGTTTCAGGCTTTCATTTTGGGGGTTATGTTGTAGTTCTATTTCTAATCTTTGGAATTCCTCTTCTAGGTTTTTTCCCTTTTGTTTCTTCTTTTTGTCTTCTCTTGCCATATAAGCTATAGCCACTCCTCTCACATACGCCTTCGTTGTATCCTATAGATTTTGTATGTTCGTATCCTCTTTTTTATTTTCCTGGAAGAACAACTTTAGCTGTTCCTCCAGCTTTATTTTAAATGCTTTGTGTTTTATAATCGCTCTTTTAAGTGTCCATCTGCCTATTTTTTTCCCCCCTCTCCACCTGATTCTTACCGGGTTATGGTCCGCCCAAAGGTTCATTTCTATTTCCACTTCCCCCATTTCCTGCGATAGTTCTGTCGATACCCAAACCATATCTATCCTAGACCACGTCTTATGTCTACTTGAATAGTACGTATATTGACTTCCCCCTTGATTCTCTTCTCTCCAGATATCTCGCATCCCTAGTTCGTCCACCATCTTAAAAAAAACTTTTGACAATATTCTTCTACATTCCTTTCTTTCTTCCTTGCTTTTATAATCTAACTTCCTATCTACTATTGCGTTAAAGTCGCCCATAATACAGATATTCTCACAATCTATCGCCCGTAGTGTATTAAATAATTTCCTATAGAACTGTTCTTGCCCTCCATTTGGGGCATAAATTCCTACTACTATTATCCGTTTTTGATTAATTGTCATCTCCACTACCAAAATCCTGCCTTCTGTATCTTTATAAATTTGCTTGGCTAAGATTGACTCTCTAATATATATCACTACTCCTCTTTTTTTGTGCTGTGATAGAGATGCAAACATCTTCCCCATTTTTGGACATTCCAACACCTGTCTATGTTGTTCCTTAATGTGAGTCTCTTGCATAACTATAACATCTAAATTTCTTCTGATCAATTTATTAAAAAAAAAATTCCTTTTTTGAGGAGAGTTTAGGCCATTAATATTCAAAGATAGGATTTGGAGTTCTCCCATCCTGTTTCTACTTATATCTAGTTTTTATACCTCTCGTTATTCTAGTCTCCTTTGGCTCCTCTCTCAGCTTTTGTCATTCCCTTTCATGATTTACCGTTTCCTCTCTCTTGTCTCTTCTCATTTCCCCCTGTTGTCCCTCCTCTTCTACTCTAGCCAACCTTAACTCCCTCACTTCTTCAACATCTCTCTCTAATTCTTCTTCACTGCTAAGGTTTTGCTTCTAAATTCCTCCACCTTATCTGGAGTATCTATTCTAATCTTCTTGTCCTGCCATGAAATCAGTATTCCCTCTGGTATCAGCCATCGAAAGTTAACTTTATCTCTAGTCAGTTTCGTTGTCAAGAAGTGGTAGGGTCTTCGTAGGTCCCTAACTCTTTTCGGCACCTGCTTTAAGACAATCAGCTGTTTCCCCTTACATTCTAATGGCTCATCTCTCGTTCTATGGAGGATCTCATCCCTAATTGACTTTTTAACGAACCTAACGTGAATCTCTTTAGGCAGGTTGTGTCATCTTGCGTAGTTTGTGTGGATCCGATAGACCTCATCCATTTCACTCAGCATTTTTTCTTTCCCTATTCCCAGAACTTTTGTTAGTAAATCCGCCATCAGTTCCAATAAATCCTCTCCCCTGTCCTCTCTTATATTCTGAAACCATAAGTATTGGTCAGCTTTTTCAGATTCTAAGGCGATAACTGTTGCTTCTAGTTCTTTATTCGCTCTGGTTAGCTTCTCATCTATTTCTTCTACTCTTTTTTCTTCCTTTTCCATCCTTTCCTCCATTTTTTGTAATTTCTGTTCATTCTTTGCCATCTGCTGTTGGAACGATTCCAATCTTCCATCCATTACTTGCATCCATTCTTTGAGATCGCTTGTGTCATTCCTCACCTCTCCAATCTCTTTCCTCAGCTCTTCATGATTTCTAGCCATGGCCTCTTGCATCGCTTGTAACATGGCCTGTATGTCTTTAAATGAATTAGATCTTTCTCTTTGCAGAAGCTCATCAATTGGTTTTTGGCTCAATGGACTTAAGATAGTTGAGGCAGTCTGTGCCCCCTTCTTCGCTATCCCTACCCTGGGTGGGTTCGGAATACTCGTCATTTTAAATTCCACACTTCAATCAGTAAAATAACCTACTTAGCTTAATTATACCTTAGATAATAGTAGTATTAACAGTACAAATAACAATATAAGATAGGTAATTAATAGCAGTAGATAAAATATCTATAATTTTAAATATTAATTTCTGGGCACAAATTCACTATTTCTTAACTATTTGAACCACGGCCACAGTTAAATCTTATCTGTTACTCTGAACCATCCTTTGTATCCAAAGTCTATTGGTAATCCCACAGAGAGGAGAAGAAAAAACTTCCAAGAAGATACGTCCAATGTCAATAAGTTCCAAGGGGAGAAAAAAGAGAAAAAGTTCCTATTTCAATCACAAGATGTCCCTCTTGGCTTTTTAGAGGGTGTGCTGTCCCTTTAAAATGTCCTTTCAAGATGTCGGCCTGTCCTTCCAAATCACCTTCTTTTCCCTCTCTTCTACTGCCAATTCGGTCTCATAAAGTCCTCAAAGCTCTCCAGTCTAGGTTCCCTTCTCCTTATCTCTATTCTTTCCCTGCTAGCGCGTCACTATCTCATTCCAAGTTCAATTTGGGCCTTTTTAAATTTTTCCCCAAACAAGCCTTTCTCGCCGCTGTCGCAGGGGGGGGGATGAAAAAAGAACCCCCCCCCTTTTTTTCCTGGGATCCTCTTGACCTGTGCCACCCAGGGAAAACTTCCAAAAAACTCGTACTTTCCAGTTCCCACCGGTTCCTCCGTCAGAAGCAATTCTCGACCAGTTCCAGTCACCTGTTGTTCAGCTACTTCACCGCCTGCATTGTCCCTCTGTCAAGCCTCTATGTCGGCCATTAAAGGCCGTCTTCTTCCCCGCTCGGTCTGCCAGGCTCTTCCCTGCCGTCGCACTCCGGTCGCCACCTGGATTGCACTGCAGGTCGTCCTTGCTTCTCGGCTCCCCTCCAAGGAACTGCGGCTCCAAAAAACCAGCCCAAGTGACTGGCAAGGTGGTTGTGTATTCCGGCGAACCTTCCAACACAACCAGTCGGCTTGACAGCTGGCCCCGCCCCCGTATATATTCTATTTCTTATCCTAATAGCTCCTCATTTAAAACCCTTTTCATATTACAATTCCAAACTATAATCTAACCAATAATTTTCATCTCAGTTATAGATCTAAATCCTAAACATTAAATCAGTCCATATCTCTAAAAAGCCTTTAGTTTTCATCTCAGTTAGTATTAAATCAGTCAATATCTCTAAAAAACCTTTTTTACCCATTAAGTAAAGTTTTAAATCCCATCTTTAAATCTGACTCTGGCTTTCTTTTTGTGCCAGGCAGGTTTCCATAAGAGAGCCTCTATATCATCAAATCAAAAATTTTGGTTAGACATGTTTATCATCAATTCAGTCTGGTCGTACTTCTCTTCTCCTTCTTCCACTGTCATCTGAGTAGCGTAATCAATTTTGTCCAGTGTTATGACTGCTGGTTGGTTATCTAAGTTATCACAGTTCTCAATAGCTCGGATTTGCAGATCAATTCCTGTTGCTTTTGATGTTACAGGTGTTTTAATTAAAATCACTCTTCTGACGAAGAACTGGACTGTTTTGTTGTTTTTAACCTCTCCTTCCATCCCTCCGCCATCAGATCTGATGAAGTTTCTTGGATGAGAAACGAAATATTTTCTTTTTCTTCTTCTTCTTCCTCAAGGAAAAAAAACCCCCAGTCTAGTTGCCTTTTGAAGAAAAAAAACACCTTTGAGACAACTATGACCTGTATGATGAGAATCTCCACAGACGTTCTGACCAAAAAGTTGTTACTGCTGTTACTACACCAGCTCTTTACAGCATTAATCGCCATTCCAGGAGTTTTGCAAGCTTGTGTTTCTCTGAAAAGGAGGCATGTCATCACATTTACAGAGTTTAGCCCTGATTATTGGCTAAATGGTGAGATTGGAATTGATTCTACAGGTTCCGATTAACAAATAGGAAACTGTTTTCAGACTGTGGCCAAGAAAACACATGAATACCTCAGTGGAATGGATAATGTCCAGGAACCAAGGTTGAGCCAAAAGAATCTTTACCTTTTTCTAATTAATCTTGGAATTTAAAACATTGGCCTTGGTATTAATGGATTTTACCAAAATTGAAATATTGTGGATCATATAAATCAGCCCAACTGGAAATTGTTATAATTAATATTTAAGTCAGACCCATCTATGAATCTGTAAAAGTCCCATTAACTCCACATTGGTATATATCAGTGTACTCATTTTTCATTGAAATCAAAGTAATTTGTCACAGAGTGAGTCTGATATGTCCATATTTGACCTTCCCCATGTGAGAAGGGTGTGTGGTTAAAATAGCACAGAAGGTGCAACCGTGTTTTTTTTTCTAAGAAGATTAATTCAAACGGTTTATGGTGTGCTATGTTATGTTTAGAGTGTGGTCACTCAGCTGAAGGAATGGGAAAGGGGTTTTGTAGGAGTAGCTGATCTCGGAGTTTAAACAAAAGGGAGTAAAGAAAAACAAGAATTAAAGGACAAATGTTTTTCCCCAGTGTGTAAACATATCATTCCCCTAATGGTCTGTTGCACAAGGGCAGGGACTACTTTGTTTCACAGCAATATTTTTAAAGTTTGACATCAGGTGGATCAAATCACAGTCTGAGGAAATCCATTTGGAGTATCATAGAGTTTTAAGGATGGAAATTTCCCAGAACAACCAAGTATCAAATCTGTTCTCCTGAAGGAGGTCTCAGAAAGACTTTGCAATTAAGTTTTTTTTTAACCATTATTGATAGTTGCCCTAAATGCCATTTCTAAATTAGCAAATAAAGGCAGGCACACAAGCAATAAGTAAATAAAGGTGTGTTGTTTATGGCTGGCCAGGTTAGCTAATTCTTTTGACATTGGAGGTCAGAAAATCCTCAAAGTTCCTCTCTTTCACTGAAAGAGAAAAACAAAAATAAATAGGGATACTCTGACATTTTATGGTACCAGAAGTTAAGCCTGATTCAAAGGTATTTTTATCTTTATGACACCTGATACCTGCTCCCTTAAGAAGACTCCTCACTTTATGTAATGGCAGGACTGGTATTAACAAACGATCGCTGGAAGGATGGGAAGATAATTGTCTGGTTAATGTTACAATAAAAGAGATAATCCTTAGTTAAACATTGACTATGGAGACCCTTAAGAAAAAAGAAAGTTCTCTTGTGAGGACAGAGACAATAGCAATGAGTCATAGGCTGTACAAAGCTTCAAAAGGGGCTTGACTTCTCTACAGGTTCATACAAAATACCACTTGGAAGCTGCCTCCCAGAGCAATGAATCCCCATTACTCTAAAACTGACAGTATCACTTCATATCAAGCCCAAACCTTTCATCAAACATTATATTCATAAAAAAACATGTATGCATAAACATATAGAATTATGAGATAGATTCACCAAACTCCTATCAATAATTTTCCCTCAGTGGGTAATTCCTTGCTGCCTTTCCTAGCCATCTAGTATTGATTCTAACCAGGGATAGTGCAGGATATTTCTCATGTTCTGGCCTACAGTGATTTAAGATCATCAGAATTAGAATCTACTCACTACATACAGTAACGGATAGGTTTTTTTTGGGGGGGGGATGATGGTGGAGGAAGAGCAGGAAATCAGGTTGCTTGAGAAAATTGCACCCTATATTTCTTCCTTCCCTTGCTTCCATTTGAGTCTTTCCTTTAGTGTCCGTAGGGCAGAGTTGCCAGTAATACAACAACCTTGACCGAGGTGTGGGAGGAGAAAAGTTGCTTTTGGTGTTCTTAGCCATCAGGGAATGGAATTGTGCATCAGCCAGAAGAATGAAGAAGGTGTAGACAATCAAGAGGGGAAAAAAAAAGAAACACAAATCTCACCGAGATGGGGTGGCATAGAAGTCTAATAATAAAAATGAAATTAAATGAAATTAAAAAAAACCCAGAAGTATAGAGCTCTGCATGCTGGCCATTAAAAGAGGAGAAAAAGTAGAAGTCCTAGAGAGAGGAAATAATAAAGAATAGGCTCCATAAAAAGAACACATTGCTATATAATTGTAATCATACAGAGTATAACATAGAGGTAATTGCAATAGTGTATATAGGTCAATGGTAACATAGTATAGAAGCAGTAGGAAGCGTTCCCATATATATTTGTACGTTTTACACCTTCCTTTTATAAATACTTTTGATTTACAGAATAGAAAGCCTCTCTGTCCCTTATAGAGATAGATAAAAGAAACTACCTGGTCCAGGGTCCAGTGCTTTTTGCCTATCTTGTCAGGATCAATCTAATTGGGTATGCTTTAAAAAAGAATTTTTGACAGGGTGTTTGAAATAGTTCTGACATGTTGGCAACATTATCTGGAAGTGGGGATTGTCTTGCCTCTTTCCTAGGGCTAAGAAACAGGAACTGGGCTAAGATCAATCAAATGGCTTTGTACCTTGCACAAAACTCTCTAGCTTGGTGCCTTAACCACTACACCAAACTGGCTTGCAAAGATTATCAAGCTTCACAGAACGTGGCAAAAGTGCCAAGAAAAGCCACATTTTGCTCCCAGGTGATGTTATATTTGACACTTGTTCTGCTTCAGCTGTACACTGTACACTAAGCTTCCCAGCATCTTCTCAGTGCTACTCCCAATATTCTCATCCCCAGTCCCTCATCTTCCAAGCAGTTTCTCCCAGGCATTCCTCCCATTCAATTTTAGAGAGATTGTAAGAACGTCTTTTCCCCCCAATAGTTTGCAGAATGACAAAAAATGAGGCATAACATCAACAAGAAAATGGTACACTGAAACAAACCAACTGTCTACACAATCCACTTGAGAACAATTTTGCAGATAAGCTGCAAAATGGATCATTTATTTATTTATATCTCACCTTTATTTTGTTCACCTCAAGGCGATAGACATCCTGCTACTGTTCCAGTGTCAACTTCCCATTTGACACATTCAACCAAAGAAACTCTCGACTCTTTTAAATTACCATGCATGTAGCTTTATTGAAAGATCCATCTAGGTACAGCAGAAGCAAAGTTGGTTCTGGGATTTTCCCATGAAAACCCCACAGGTAAAACCACCTTTCCCCCTCTGGGCCACCCACCATTCATAGTTCACCAATTGAGTTCAGTGATTTTGTTTTGGGAAAAGACTTTCTGTGCCACTCAAATATTTCATAACTTGACCTTGATGTCTAATGTCTCACTGGCAACAGAAGGCACTCTTGCATTCTGGAGCTTCCCTACCTTCTTAGGAATTCATCCACCCTCTTCCCTTGCTGTTTGGCAAACTGTGAGTGACAGCAGGTGCAACTATGGAGTCCAATCAAGTTTGACACCTGGTAGCACAGTAGTTAGAATGCAGTATTGCAGACAAACTCTGCCCACAGTCTGGAGTTCGATCAAGGTTGACTCAGCCTTCCATTCTTCTGAGGTTGGTAAAATGAGAACACAGATTGTTGGGGGAAATATGCTGATATTGTAAACTGCCCAGAGAGTGCTGTAAGGCACCACGAGGCAGTATATAAGTCTAGGTGCTATTGCTGTTTCACAAAAACAACACCAATTCTGTGAGATGGGTTGGGATGAGAGAGAATGACTGGTCCAAAGCCAGCTAATTGCCCTTAGGATGGACTAGAACTCTCAGTTCCCCAATTTCCAATCCTATCCACTATATCAAACATACCATTTCTCACTGGGGGGAAACTCTTAACTTAGCCTGGTGCCATGTCAGTATTTCATCAAGTATTTGGTTGTTGTTTTTTCAGTGTAAAAATAAACATGATGAAACAAATTGGGTTGGGCTACTGATTGAATTTTTGCATTTCCTACTGGCAGAGAGGCTGGTCAGCTTACAAAAAGGATACTGACCATTGTTGGGAGGATATTAAGCTAAAGACATTTGCAGGACATTCTGAAAATGCTGCTGGGGTTTGCATGGGATGTGTGCATGAGTTGAAACTGATGGCTCAGTAGAAATTTCCATATAGTATCAGCTCCCTTTTTAAAAACAAATGAGATGGAATTAAGAAAACAAATATAACCAGAGGTGAAATTGATGCATTCCTTTGTTTATGACAAGAACTCTAAAAAAAATGAGCATAATACTTTCCCCTCTGTTTAAACTTTTCAGGGCTACCTCATTCATGTTCACTCTGGGAATGGTGGTCCACAAAAGATAGATGGACAGGTTGCCTGTAGACATGTGGAATATTTTTATAGACAATAATTATCCCCTTAAAAGTCATATCACTGATAAGATTGATTTCCTGCCACTGGTTTAGGCATGGTGGATTATATCTCATCTTTAATGCTGAAACCCGAACAACTGAGATGTAGAAGATGAATATGGAAAGTTTAGATGAAAAATGCTCACCCTTCACCCAAGAGAGGTTTGTATACTGGATTCACCACTGCTGGGATCAGGTTCTCTGCAGATCTTGAGATGAGTAATAATAGCATGGAGGAACCAGACTGAGTTGAAGAAGTCAACAACAGAGCTAATGCAACCAATTCTGGCATCTAATTGCACAGAGAATCTGTTCAAACATGTGGATACTGGACAATCTGACTTGATGAAGTGCTTTACCTCATAGATATCACTTCACTTCATTACAGTGAAGTGACTCAAAGAGGTTCTCACTCTTTCCTCGCAAACAAACATCAACAAAGGATGATTTACCCTAATTTGCCAATCTACCTCATTTATAGAAACGGCACAACTGCTGATTATAAATTGGATTGTTTCAATTCATTGAACTGTTTTGTTAGATGCATGAGTGGCACACCCCTTTTGAACATCAGCCCAGACCTTACATCTCTCACAATCTCTTCTCTGTCTCAATAATTGTAGGCAAAATAAAATAAAAATAATCCAGAATCTTTGTAGTGAATCAGAATGGAATTGAATTAATTTAATTTTCTAACCTCTGTGAAAATAGCAATGGAATGATGCATGTGATAAAACATATTACATAGTTGCCATATAAACAAATGTCCACATCTATAGGTAAGCCTTTTTTTCCTTCAGCCAGCAAAAGAAAAGCCTTAGTAGCAACTATTTGTTAAAGAGTTCAAGATAATCTGCATAATGCTCCCTTTTCCTGATTTTCCCATAACAACTACTCTTTGAGGTAGTTTGGGCACAGAAAATGTGTCTGTCTCATAATCACCCAGCATGCGGATGAATTCAAATCTGGATTTCTCCAGTGCCAGTCCTTATATGTGGGTTAAATAGCAGCCACTTCTTGAGGTCTGCTTTAGAAGAAATACTTTTGAACTGATTATTTTGAAAGGGAGGAATTGATTCCATAACAATAAGAACGGCATGCTTAAGTATCATTCTTCTTCTAATGACACAGAAGTCATTAAAAGTGAAAGAGTAAGATACCCTGGTTACTTCACGAAAGTATCTCCAACAATAGGCAAGTTAATCTTTAAGCAAATACTTTTGGTTATGGGTTTTGTTGACCCAACTCATTATACTGAGTAAAAGCAAGTGAAAGGATAATAATTAATCTTTCTAACTTTGGGGGAAGACCTCTTTTAAGCCTGAATGGAACGAGTTTGGGGAAAGCTATTGCATTTAATTATCAATCACGAAAATCAATTACAACGCTAGAGTGTGGATTCAAGCTCAGTTTTAATCCAGAGTTGTTCCTAGTTTTGTGCATTTTGCTGGTAATGTGTGCCTCTTAAGGAAGCTGAAGACCACTCACAGAAGCATGATTTTAAGGGAGAGGATAAAAGAAAAAAAAAGAGCAAGATAGAAACAAACAAACAAACAAAAAAACCATCTCGAAAGCACAGAAGGAGAGATATACAAGGCACAAACACTTGGAGTCCTGTGGTATTAGAAAACATGATCAGAAGACATGAGTAGAATTCCTCTAATAGATGAGGCTTAAATGTTATTCTTCCTCAGAAAAAAAGAAAAAGAACCAAAGCTCTTCATTCATTCTTTGTTTATTTGAGTCCCAGACACAAAAGGTGTGGAAAAACCCAGTTGGAAAGATACCAGAGATTCAGTCGGAAAAGAAAGAGAATGAAAAAACAAAACAAAAAAATAACCCCAGCTTCGCTGAGGCTGCTGCTTGTGTTCACACTGGCAGTGGAGTGGAACAAAACATCAGCTGCTGTCCTAAAATGTTTGCGTGTGCCATTTTGGCTGTAGGTCAAACCCAGATTTTCCTGCTTGCTTCTCAGCCTCTCTGTACAGTTTAGTTGCAAATGAGGACTTTGTTTTCAAACTGAGTGAGGAAACAGATTCAGTTCTGAGAATAAGGGCTCGCTCTTCCAGATGGAAAATGCTTTTGGTTTAACTCCTACCTCTATAATTTAGAAGATTGGCTTTTTATCCTTGAAAAACGGCAACCCTCTTCATTGATTCACCTGCTAAGGGTCAAGCCACACGTTGCTTAATCTCCCATGGTTCAATTTTTGAAAAAGCAGACCCTCTGCAGAGCAGGTGGTTTATACAGAGCATTCATATACTTGTTTGTTTATTATTATTTTTATATGGTCTTCTACCAGAATGAAATTATGAATGGATTATGAAATCAGTTCTTTGGACCATGACAAATAATTCAACTGAAGCTGAGTTTGCAGCTGAATGTCTCTGCCACATCTGAGCTGGTTTTTGCTGTGTGAAATCAAAGCCGCTGTGAATTAAAATGCTTCACTGTATGAAGGCGTAGATCTCTGCCACTAAACTGGTAATTGGTAGAAAACATCAAAAGCCCTTGGAAGTTTTACAATCTGGTGTGAAATCACAGTTCTAAACCAGTGTTTGCTGCATGAAACAAAAAACCTGTCACTAAAGCAGTGTTTTATACCAAAAGTGTCCACAGCATAAAATAGTCTCAATCTCTCTATCGTGAACAAATCTTTCAAATAATAATAATAAAAAATAGCTAACCTTAACCATCTGACTCCTGAACCATATCTTCCAATGACTTGTGGCCTGTAATTGTATGCATGCTAATCACTCCCTTTCTTCTTTTTGCACCAATCAGGAGACATTAGAGAGGAACTAGAGACTGTACTCTGGAAGACCGCCCATATTGTCCATGAATATTATAGATACCACGTGATGTTATTCCAGGTATGTGCTTTTGGGACCATTTTCCCTTCCAGTTCAGATGAGAGACTGACTATTTGGCTAAACAGTAACCCATATATTGCATCATGTTTTATGGAATATAGCCTTTCTCTGCAGTTCTGTAGGGGAAGAGCAGGCAGCGCTGGGGGGCAGAGTTAAATGCATCATCAGTTTAGAGTCCTTACTTTGCCACAAACAATCCATGTCCAGCCCCCCTTGAATTCCTTTGACCCTTATTTAGTGCCAATTTAGTACTCACCATTAGTTGACTAGATTTTTGTGTATAGGCTTGAAGAAATCTTCTATACTGCAATCTAATGGACGGTCCTGATTGTCTATTGGAGATTCTCAGTCATCCAGGTCATGGTTGTCCCAAAGATGCTTTTTCAAGTGGCAACTGGACTTTCTTGTTTTTTTTTGAAAATGTTTTGCTTCTCATCCAAGAAATTTCTTCAGCTCTGACTGGATGGTGGGGAATAGAAAGATTTATATTCCTTGCAGCTAGTTGGACATTTGCATTCTTTTAGAGAGTCATTGCAGAGCTGAGAAGCGAAATGTCTTCAAAGAAAAAACGAGAAAGTCCAGTTGCCTCTTGAAAAAAAACCTTTGGGATGACGGTCCTGATGCTTTGCACCTGATAAGTTCCCTTTATTGAAAAGCAAATTGAATAATCCATCCAAACTATATAATCCATAGATACATTCCATTATATGGGACTGTTTAATCTTTCCTTTTTTCTTTCAGATTGCTTCTTCAGTGCAATGATTGCCAATAGGGCTTTTTTTCTTGTTCACACCTAATCAAGCTAGGGCATAGTTTGGAGCTAATCTGAATACTTCCTTGCATTTAGTCTTCTACAATTTGTATCAGAAAGAGATTGTGGAGAACCGTGATCAGAAAATCTTGAGTCAATGATTTTTTTAAAAATTAATAAAGCATCAAATGTGTACATTTTAAAAAAATCTATAAAGCACTATTTCTGTAATTAGTGAAGCATCAATGAATAGATACATTGGTAAATATATATAGTAGTATAAGTATTATCTTCAAAATGAGAGATGGGATGAGTTACACCACACTTAACCGATGGCATCTGATGAAAATCTATCTTACTAAATGGGAAGCTGGGGGGAAAAAATCAAGGCTCCTGAAAAATGTGCTGTGACTTTTCTTTTTATATTCTAGCTGTGTTGACTCTTGCTGAATTCCTGTTTATTTGCTAGAAGTTATAGTGGATTGCACTCTGCACTTTCACATTCTTATAGTTCTTTGGAGAAGCCATGATTTTATAGAATACAATTGATAATAAATATGGTTCTAGGTGCGGTTTTTCCGCTTCCAGAGGGCCTCTCATGAAATTTAGCCGAAACAGTGAAGAAATAACACCACGCAGAGTTTTTCCTCGGGATGAGAGACCCAGCACAAAAGTCAGGGAATCTCTTTTATTAGCTCAGCAAAATGTGGGTGTGTACAGGAAGCAGGTAGGAGGGATTGCCTATTTACATATGAGTACGTGATATAGAGCACAAGTTCCAAACCGTTTGTGACTGGGAGGAGTTTTCAATGGGATTATTGCTCAAAGTTCTCCTTTGTCCTTTTTCCGTCCATGTGGTTCAGCTGCATGGCAGCCTACACGTGGGCTATAAGGACATTACTCCCACATCTCCTCTGTTTTTGTTTTTTCAATACGTAGGCCTTCAAGGCTTAAAAGTGATTGTCTTTCGGCTATAAACATATCTTTTCTTTGGGAAGGTAAAAGACCTTTACATGTCTGCAGTAGGGAAGGAAGACATTGAATGCAACAACACAACATAACCAGAAGAATGATTATGGTTATTATTGTAGGAATCAGAGAGCGCAGCCAAGAGCCGTCCGATAACCAGGACCACAATGCCCCCCATATGTCCAGGGCATCTGGGCCGTTGGTCTGAAGGGGGTTGTTGTTGATCATGTCTTCCATGTGTAGTATCGTGTGGGTGATATTCATTTTATAGTCATGGATGTATACACAACAATGGGAGTGGATCAGTGCACAGACGCCACCTTTAGAAGCTAACATAAAATCCAAGGCATACCTATTTTGCAATACTACTTCTCTAACCTCAGTCAATTCCTTAGTTACTAATTTGAGTGCATTAATGGTATCATTAAACATTACAACAGTCCAATTATTTAAAGCATGCAGATCCCTATAGTTCATAGCGATCCCTAGTGGTGGTATCATCCCACGAGCAATAGCAACGCCCCAGTTTACATTTAATGGAGACTTAATATCCTCCCTCCTATTGCGAAGACGTCCAACAGGCAGGGTGTCAGAGACCAGCAGAGATGGTAATACATATCCCAAGGTACAACAGCCAGACCACCTTGGTGGGACATGTGAATATGCTCGTCGGCCACACAAAAACCATAGTCCATGATCAATTATAGGAAATGTGGAGTTATCTGATGACTCAATCAACTTGACTATAGAGGAAATCCATCGACATGTCATGACCTTGCTGTTGGAAACATTATATTGTCCGCATTGCTTATGAAACATGTCATTGGCTGAGGTGTTAACAGGGCATGGTGGAGAGCAACTTCCTTCAGATTGGACTCCAGTATTACAAGTATACATCTGATATATACATTGATACTGTGTGTAGTTGTGGATCTGTTCCTTTAATATTTTTACTGTTCCATTGAGGTTAGTCCCGTTACGAGTCATTTGGGAAGTAATCTGTATGACTTTATTACAAAAAGGATAAACCCCTAATTTGATGCTGTTTGTACTATCACCAGGTTTGTATTCAAAACAAATCTCTGCCTTTTCCTGCAACCTATGACCAATCGCTAGAACCATCCCTTTCTTGTTTGATAATCGTTTAATGGGCTGTGTGGAGTTGTCATAGGTTAGCCAGCTGGTGTTATTCAAAGGGACTGCTTGCACCATCAAACCTTGTTTTCCTTGTGGTGGGATGTGCATACACATCCAGCAGTTTGTCTTGTTCATTGCCACAGCCAGTTGACCAATGTCTTTTATGTAGGTGTTATCTTGCCATGCTCCCTGCTCAGGAATTCCTTGATTCAGATCCATCTTATACATCAGGGCTTTCATTATCAGTGTCAGTCCTAGACCCAGGCACATCACTCGTTTTGCCATGGTATGGTTTCACCAGTTAACCCAAGTTGTTAACGTCAGATGGGGAAAGGTCCTCTGTTTTTGTTTTGGAATGATAGGGACGGATGTGTCGACCAGGGACCCACAAAGTCTCACCGTTGGTTTGGATGGCGGCGTAACCTCGTCCCCAGGTGAGGAGTTCAGCAGGGCCTTTCCAGGTGGGGTCAGGAAGACGTTTGAAGTACACCAGTGGTTTGGATGTTGCTGCAGCAGGAGAAGCAGAGAAGTGACGAGTTGCTGCGGATGATGGAGGAGTGCCCGTCAGGTTCAGGAAGTTAATGGTGTATAAACACAGGTTAAGCCTGTTTTGCAAAGCTGGGAGGCTAGGGGGAGTTTTCCCCTGTGTCTGATTATATTTTTCCAGCGCATGTTTTAACGTCTGGTTCGCACGTTCAACCAGAGCTTGGCCCTGGGAGTTGTAAGGTATTCCAAATTTGTGAACAATTGACCACTGATTACAAAAGGCAGCAAAAGCTGCTCCTGTATAAGCAGGACCATTGTCTGTTTTAAGTTCTTTTGGGCATCCCAACGTTGCAAATGAACGAATACAATGATTAATGACATGCTTAGTGGCTTCACCCCATTGAGGGGTTGCAATGATGAAGCCAGAGAAGGTGTCTATGGAAACATGAAGATATTTCCATGGGGCAAATGGGGCATATTGTGTAACATCCATTTGCCAGATTTCTGGTTTATAACAAAAACTGGAACAGAATAAGATTGCAACATTTTATGCCCTAAATAAAGATAAAGTGTAACTGTATCTTTTCCAAGGCAAATTGCAATCCATAGATACTTGAATCATTTTGTATTTCAAAAAGCCAATTAGATTGTATATTTGGGGTTCCAATTTAATCAAATTCCATTCAGATGAAACAAATTTCCATTAAATAGGGAAAACATGTACAAATCTAAGCAAAACAATTCAGAGTCATTTCTTTTGGTTGATGGACATATATGTCTAACTAAAAAATTTAAAACTCAAAAATTTGCAAAAGAATTGCCCAACAATTACTGTCTCCTCTTTCGAGTAAAAAAAATTGCAAGCTGAAACTGCAAGAGTGGGCATTAAATTTCACATCCACCCCCCTTCCTCAACCCAGACTTCTAGGCAGAGGAAGAAGGGAAAGAAAAAAAAATAGGTAAAACGAACAACTGCCCCCCTCCCTCTGTCTGCTTTTCCTTCGCTCTTAAAGCAATACAGCCAGCGAAAAACGAAAGAGTCAGGAGGGGGGGGGGAAAGAAAAAGAAATTTTACAAAAATCTCACCACTAAAAAAATTCATATGCATTTTCTATAAATTCTTTCACAAATCTTCCATAAAACTTTTCTCATGGAAACTCTTGCTATTGCGTTCCCATTTTACAACAATAAAAACTACAGTTTTACTGTTCCTTTCACAGCGTGGGATGGGTGGAGGGGTGAGGGCTAACACACACACATTTACACCAGCAAATTAACTCATTCACTTCCATTCTGTTTGCTTACACCATTTCATTCGTTTTCCAAGCAAACTTTTTATTTTTAATTAAGGCCTTTTTGTTTGTTGTTATCAAAGAGGGTTTTGACCCTTTTCCAAGTCTTGGAAATAACACAGAACAACACAGACAGACATATATACACAAATACCATTAAAACAACATTTATTTAGACATATGGCTTGTCCTGCAAGAAGCGAGAAAAATCATGAGATGATTCCAACCAAACATGTGGTTTTTATAGGGCCCTTTAACCATCTCCTATTTTTCTCACCATTCCAAGTCCAAGCTTAACATTCTAGGAGTTAAACATATATAAAACAAAACACACATCAACACAAAGCACCACCAGACATTGTCTGACAGGGTTAAACTTAACAGCCACTTGAAGTTTCTAAGCATCCCAATTGTTCCTCTAAAATTTGCCTTATGGGGGTGTACAATGGCTGTGGAGAAGCAAAAGAATTAGCCTCTCCAGGAAGAGCAGAAGGTCCCTAGGGCACCAAAAAGACCTTTATAGCGCCCACAGCATTGTGAACAAAAGAGACAGGAAATGCAGAACACTCAGACAATTCATCAATATCAAGCAAACCCTGACTTCGAACTTCAGCCATGGTAGTAGCAACAACACTCATGGGAGGAGCTGCAGGAGGAACAATAGAAAGATCAGCAGAAAGAGGAACTGAAAGGGGGGGGGATGTTGGAGCAGAGGGGGAGGAGGGGGAGGTAAGAGGAAAAGCCTCATTGCCTTGTGAAATTTGTTTCTTGTAAGGCGGTGGGGGGGTCACAGAGCCCAATGTCTCCATGAGCCCTTGTTCATGGACTTTGAGGCATTCCAGAACAATTCGCCATGATGATAGCATTTTTGCAGGAGCTCTGGGATGCTCATGGAAAGAGATACCTAATTTACTCCATGTAGTCACTTTAAGTGAGCCCTTTTCCGGATATGCCGGATATTTTTCCCAAATATAACATAATAAATTAACCAAATCAGATTTACTCAAAACAGGCAATAATTTACCGCTGTTTTTGAGAATAAAATTAGTAGACTTCGTTAATTCTCTAAGTTCTTGCAGATTCACGGCCTGCGTCTTAGAAAATTTTCCCCCCATTACTCACGAAAAGATAGCCGTCTTTACCAACGATATCTGAAGTGCACTAAGCCTCGTCCGGGCGATGAGTAGTAGGAGGTCGAAGGAACGTATCACTTTATTAGTGATCACGTCGGGGTCACCAGTTGCGGTTTTTCCGCTTCCAGAGGGCCTCTCATGAAATTTAGCCGAAACAGTGAAGAAATAACACCACGCAGAGTTTTTCCTCGGGATGAGAGACCCAGCACAAAAGTCAGGGAATCTCTTTTATTAGCTCAGCAAAATGTGGGTGTGTACAGGAAGCAGGTAGGAGGGATTGCCTATTTACATATGAGTACGTGATATAGAGCACAAGTTCCAAACCGTTTGTGACTGGGAGGAGTTTTCAATGGGATTATTGCTCAAAGTTCTCCTTTGTCCTTTTTCCGTCCATGTGGTTCAGCTGCATGGCAGCCTACACGTGGGCTATAAGGACATTACTCCCACATCTAGGGACAAGATCAAAGCACATACTATTTGCATTATTAGGTCACCCTTCTAGTTTAGACTCTTTTTTACTTTTTTAATCCATTAAAATTCCAAATCTATTTTATCTGCAATTTCCCCCTAACTTAACGCCTTTAAAAAAAAAAATATGGGTGAGGAGCTAGTGGAAAATTTGGGGGTGTGGTGGATGTACACATGTGGCTGTACACATGAACAATATGTCGACAGAGATACTGTGTGGAGTTGGTACAGTAGGTAGAAATATCAAGTATGATGTCAACGCTGTTAATATAGGATATTATTGCATTGACAAGATATGCAGTACTGTCTGGTATTTTTAGAGTTAATTCAGATGACATAGAAAGGGAGGAGATTTATGAGGAAAGCACGGGAGAGGAACAGAAGTGAATCTTTGGCCTCCAGCCTAATTGGAAGATGTAATTTATGACTGTAAAATAAGGGAGTGGTTTAGCAAGTAAAGATAGACACAAGCCAGAGAAATTCAGATTCTGGCATCCGCTTTGTATGCGCCAAAGCTATGTTTGCAAAATAAAGATTCTAAAAGGGAAACAAAGCCTCAGAATTCTTTGAAAGCATCTTCCTGCGGAACCATAACATATGAATGATGGATGGTGGAGAAAATGCATGAAAATAACAATAGGAATTGTGATTGCAGACAGAAGGGGTCTTCCTGATGACACTACAGTTGTAATATTGGGACAGTCTCCATTTTTGATTATTGAGTGTAGGACTGTCACCAAGCTTCTATCACTTTTATATTGGCCTTGAAAATGGAAATGCAGTTTTAGCTCTGTGAATGCAGCTTCAGAGAAAATAGATGTGCAGGTCAGGTTAAAAACAATCCCATTTATAATAAAAGTAAAATTTAAGAAAAGGCCTTCCAAAATAATCCAGCTATTAACATTTTTCCAAAGAGCCAAAGAACCAAACAGAGGTCCAGGCTGATCTCAGTTCATTACAGTGAAGTGACTCAAAAAAACTAGTCACACAGACTAGTTTTACACCCCTGCAAACTCTTGGAAATGTGAGTCAATAAGCAGTTTCCCCCTGGATGCTCTAATAGGACGGGGCCAACACTGGTCGGAGCAGAAAATTTTAAAATAAATTTCCATCCTGTAAGTTTTTATTTTCAAGACTATCTCCTTCTTTAATGCAACTTTTTCAGAAATATTTGCCCTCTTTCAAAGAATTTTCTCACAATGTATTTTGAACATGAGTGATCTGCTCAATACTGCTGTCTTAGAGTCATTTCACCTACTGGATTAGAAGGGAGAAACAACATTCAGATAAGTCCAGTGGAACAACCTGCCTCCAGAGAAACCACCTGCCTCCAGAAGCTGTGAATGCTCCAACACTGGAAGTTTTTAAGAAGAGACTGGACAGCCATTTGCCTGAAATGGTATAAGGTTTCCTGCCTGAGCAGGGGGTTGGACTAGATGACCTCCAAGATCCCTTCCAACTTTATTATTATTATTATAAGCCCACCTAAATTGGTGGTGAACAATCCACACCTGTATAAGTGACTCCCAGATCCCTGATATGGCTCGAGTGGTCCAAAGGGGATTGATAGGATAATAGCTGAAATGATAGTGATGATGGTGTTATTACCATATTGCCAATATTTGCATTGCTGTTGATGTGAATATTATTTGTTCCCATTTTTATGAACAGTTTTGCTTGCTTTTGCTTCCATTGGTATAATTCTCCCATCCATATGTGGCACAGTACACACAATGAGATATAGCAAATAAAGAAAATAAAATTTTGCTTTTATTTTGGTTCTGTCAGCTCAAACTGTCAAAGGAATGCAGAGTGACATTTCAACTGGTTTGTGCAAAAAAAAAAGAAACTTCCGCATTGCCTAGCTGACACCTCTAGTGATGGACAGGTTTTTCAAAGATGCTTGCAGGACTCCATATTTATTGTCTTATTTATGTCAGGTGAAGTCAATTTTATTCCCTGAGCCAGAGCTTTTAAATAAGTTGGTTTTAATATATTTACCAGTGTAATAAATTGTACTTTAGTTTTATTAGCAGTTTTTATTGTTACCTTTGAGGTATGAATTGCCCAGGAAACTGCATAGGTTTTGGGGTTGCTGCCTACATATGGAGAGCCAGTTTGGTGTAACAGTTAAGACATCAGATTAGAAACTGGGAGACTGTGACTTTGAGTCCCACCTTAGGCACAAAGCCAGTTGAGTGACCTTGGGCCAGTCCCTCGTCCCAATGCTTGAAAGCAGATAAGGGTAAACCACTTCCAAAATCTTGCCAAGAAAACTCTAGGGACTTATCCAGGCAGTTGGCAGGACTCAACACTGAGTTGAAGGCACAAGTCTCCTCCACACAAAAAATGAAAGAAAAAAAAACCCCTAACCCTACATATGAGGAAGGGAAGAAGAAAAGAGAAAACAAGGAATCTCGTGTACCTTAAACTCTGGATTATTAAAGGGAAAAAGTAAGAAATGATGAGGCATTACAGAATGAACAGAGTGATCATCAATCTTTCTACTGTTAAAAAAGACTTGGATTGAGGAGGCCCTATTGATTTTAAGCCCTTGTAATTTGTTTCTACCTCCAAGATGGCCACTAACGCACAAGAAGGCTACTGTAGCTCCATTCATTTGCAATATTATTTTCAGGCATCGGTGCAGGGAAGAAGAATTGGCTGCTGGCCGAAGTGACAGGCAGTGATAGGGTAGCATCCCGCCCACTCTGTCAGCACAGGCCGTCTTTGATTTCAGATGGGTAGACAAGAAAAAATATATATATGAAATGACACTGTGGAAATAGGGGGCTGGCCAATTATAAAAGCGGTGGGGTGGTGAGAGAAAGGAAATGCTAGGCGACGAAGCGCAAAAGCGGGACTTAAAAAGTACAGTTGAATCACCCAGTGGTTTCTCTGCCCTCCACCTCTGCTTGGAATATAAAGGGAAAGAGTATCAAGCAAGGCCCCAGGGGATAATAAGCTGAAGAAGAGAGATTAATTGGTGTCAAGTAGGAACTAGGAAAGGATCAGCTGATGCTTGAAAACATTGGGCTGCAGGAAATGTTTTATAGTTGCCTTCCCTGCTGAAAGTTCAGCATTGTTGCTCTCCAGCCGGCTGCCTTTTCCCTTCTGTTGGCTTGGATAATCCTTTTTTCACTGGGGTGGAAGGAATGATCAGCCTTCCATATGGGTGTCCTCGGAATGAGAGTCTTGGATATTAAACAGCAATGCAAGATTGGATATTGCTTGAAACGCTTCACCCTGATTCTTTTATTGGAGGTGCATTTCAAATGGAGGGGAGGGGGGGGAGGAGGAGGAAGGAATTTAAATCTCAGACTTTGCTCTTAGCCCACATCTGTTTTTGATATGTGAAACTAATCCCTTCTCTACTTGACAACAAACTTCTAAAACAGGAGAGATAAAAGTACTTCTGCACATGTTCTAGCAAGTATCTGGTGTCACACTCCATGCTTAAGCCTGTACCACCAAGATACGTAGCTGGAGGATATTAGCAGCACTAAAAGTCAAGCCTTTGTAAGTCAGTAGCTTATTCCATTTTCCTGCAATGTTTTCCACAAATGTATAACAGCATCTCTAAAGAAAGGTTTTCTGTCCTTCCCAAACCAATGCACCAATGAATTCTTGAATGTCCCAAGGAAGTGAATTCATCAGCCACATCCCTTCTTATGGTTAATCAATAGCCACACTGCTGCCTTAGTCAAAATTTCTCTGTTATATTAAATCAGTTAGACATAAAGCATTGGTTTGGGTTGAAAATACTCAAAATGCTGACTGTCTAACACTAACAGGAGACTTTATACTTCCATAGCCTTGGTGTTCTCTTGTCACAGCACTGAGGAGAAATCATCATGTGCAAAATTGTGCTGCCCACATTGTGGGGCTGTCTCCTCTGATAGGTCTCCTGTGCCTTTTACAGTTGCTTTATAAAGGGGAACATAAGAGAGGCAGAACAAAAAAGGAAAAGGAAGCTGAAGACTTGGGGGATTCATTGTTGTAAAGTGATATAAAAGTTCTTCCTGAAAATTAACACGTGATCTCCACTTTTAGGTATACAAAAAGTGTGCAGATGTGGAACCTTCTTTGGCTACTGAGTGGTATAAATTGGTTTCAATTTAAAAGTAACCAATGGATGAATTAAAAACAACTAATACTTAAGTATTTAATAATTTCATTCCTTTAATTTTTAAGTAACTTTTTGAACAGCTCTGCTCCCAACTCTTTGGATGTTCTATGTCAGATCGAATATAGAATTGGACTAGTGGTAGCACAGAAGACTGATTATAATGCAAAGCAATTATTTTACCTTTTTCCATAAATATTTGTAAGTAGTCACAGTGATATCAAAATAATTATGAGGATTGGCATCTTATTTATTTATGTTATTTATTTATTTTTAAAAATTACATGGCTGCCCAACTCAAACAATGCAACTCTGGGATTGGAGGCTTACAAGAAATAATCAAGGCAAAAACAACAATCAGCAGTTAACAACAACAACAATAATAATTTAAAGTTATTAGCCACCCACCTACAGTGGACTCTAATTAAACAATAACAGGTGACTTGATTTCTATTCATGTTCATTCTAAATGGGAAAGTAATTATTCAGATTCCAACACTCAGCAGAATGTTCTAAAAATACCTTTTTGAGCCCTTTCTAAAGGGTAAAAGGATTGAAATCAACGTATATAACTGCACCATAATATCTGATACTAGCATCCAGCAATCGGGTGAAAAAAAATCAACCAAGGAACAAGACTTTCTGAGCTACAGTAAGACTGAAATGACAGCACCAGGATTCCAAGGAGTTGTTTTGCTTTCTATGTGCACCTTAGAGACAAATAAAATGAGTTAGTTTGTTGCTTTCTTTCTTCCACGTTCACTGAAGAAGAGAAAGGTCGTTTCTGCAGCATTACATGCACAACATTTGCGGTCACATTAAAAACATATATCATGCACCTTCACGTGAACTCCTATTCCTTCCTCCATGATGGGAACACAAGAGAACATCTATTACAGAGTTCCAAAACCAATATTTTGTATATGTCATCTCAGAAACGAACTTGATGTGAAACAATGACCCCAATGAATGATGGAAGAGGAGACAATTTTCCCTCTAAGGAAAATGTGGACTGTCACGAGGATGTGTGTCTGCAGTTTGCCCATGTAGTCGTAATTGTGCATTTAGAAATGTATGTGTATGTAGCAAATCTTCTTAAGGTATTAGTGAGGTCTTTAAATAGCTTCAAGGAGATTGCAGGGGCTGGGATAAAGGAATGCCTGCTGGCTCCAGAACTGCATGCTGGTTGTGTACTTATTTAGTTAGTTTTTCATGGAAAAATTGATGTATGTGGTCACTAAGAGTTGACATTGACACAATCAAAAATCAATTCATTTTGCAATATTTATAACTAACTTCAACAATTAACATTCTGGGTGGTAATAAAAACAATTGAAATGAGAAATATACGCATGAATACAACATAAAATAAAATGAAATGGCACTTCAGAGTCTTCATTTTTCTTATCTCTGAAACAGAAGTGAAACTGGGAAAAAGAAGGAAGGCTTGTATTCATTTTACTCCTCACATGATTCTGGATCATTATTTATACCAGCTAATATAGTTTTTTTTTTATAACTTTACATTTGTTCACTGTCCAAATGCTCTTTGATTGAGATCATTTTATCTTCCTGAAACTTTATTCTTTTTCTCTGGCTGCATATTTCAGAAACCCCTGACCACTTGAGACTCATGTATAAACTATATACTATATTGTATATTATATAGATTAAATGCTTATCAGAACTATGCAGATTTACATAGTTATGTATGCACTTTATGTGTGTGTGCATGTAGACAGACAGATAGATAATAGATAGATATTTAGACAACTTTTCTATAATTCTGAGATATCAATAAGGAGAAATCATTATTTTTTCACTTTATAATATTCCTATAGATAAGTTCTCATTAGACTGCTAGTAGCTCTTGATGGACCTTGCTAAAGGGTTATTTAAAACTGAGGGAAACTTGTTATTGCCACATCATGCATAGTTAAATTTTGTTGCAGGCACTCTGCAGGTATGTACTATAATTATATAATGTGTCCATATAGTAGATTCTTTTTGGATCTATTTTCTCTCAACTAGGAATTAGATTACTTTCAACCCTTTCTGTAAAAAAAAATCTGCTGTGGTAAGAATGAACAAAACAAAAGAGTGAAGAGTGGTAAGAGTGAACAAAACATCCAAACATCCAGGTGTAAAGAATAAATGTATTAATTAAATTAAATAAATTAAATTTATTAAACACAAAATCATTTACATTTGTTTTATTAATAATAGAACATTTTAGTGGGTGAGGAAAAAGTATTTTTTAAAATTTTTGACACTTCTAGCAATATATATTTTGGTATAAGGTATTTTTGTTCTCGATGTATATTGGCATGTAAACCCTGCACTTCATAGCAGGATTCACATCATACAGGCTAAATATTCCAGTATTTAACAGTCCAATACATCTGGTGGGAAATCTGATTTCATTTCTGGTAGGGGATAATTGTCTTAAATGGCTGCTTTCCATAGTGTTACTATCTCTAGATATTTGCAAAGTAACAGAACATAAGCAACTAGAACTTTATAAACTGGATAAACTTGTATGCACATACTGTATTTGTTAATAGTTCACTGATCTTCACATCCCAGAAATGAGGATTTGGTTCTATAGAGCAAGGAGGAAAAATAATATTTAGAAAGTCTCCTTAGAATATTGTTCACTAGTAAAATTGACAGTGCAATCCTAGGTGTGTTTGTTCAAAAGCAAAAACATATTGAGTTCAAGAAGGTTTATTTTCTTGCTAAGTAAATAAATTGATATTAAAAGCAGGGAGAATTCTCCAAGGCATGTCTACCTATTTTTTTTTTGGGGGGGGAGATATGTGAGGAATCTCAATCATTTTATAATACCTGCATTTTTAAGCAATGAGAAGAAAGCTTCACCAATGACTAGGTCTTTGGGTTCAGACATTCAAAGCTAACAGTAGCAACTTTTCAGGAATATCTGCTTGCTACTCCATAAAGAACCTTTTGCTATGGAGATTGTGTGAACAGAGGAAAGTTCCTGCCTGAAGCAAGCTGTGGGAATGGAAACCCCACCCTCATTTTTACCCCTTTCCAGCAACTGGATTTCAGATTTAGGATCATTTCATTCCACAGTGACGTCTTCATTGCTATTTTATTCATCACCAGATTCAGATCTAATTCAACAATGCTGTACAACCTAAAAAGATAAAATATAGCAGAAAGAAATAAAACTCTTATAATTAAAACAATGTATTAATGATTCTACAGAAGGATGACTGTTATTATTGAAATAATAATAAAATTTTATAAGCGTAGTACTATTGTGCATACTGAATATGCACATGTTTAGATTGTTATCTGATCCAAAATATTGATCCTGTGGCAAATATGTGGCATGGGTATAGAACAGAGAAGATGATCTGGAATAATTTCTCTTTGTGAAGAAAAAATTATTTCAGTTTATTTTCTTAAACCTTCTTGAACTCAATAAGATTATACTTTTGAGCAAATATGCTTAGGATTTTAGCTAAATATTTGTTATATAATTTCTGTATTTTGTATGTCTTTTATGGATTTTCTAGTGGGGATCAGGACTTCCCTACCCAAAAAACATTATTTTTCCCATAGAGGCATCTCAGTGGAATTGTCATAGGCCAACTAGGCCCGAGTCAAACTTTCTCAGATGACTTTGGGCTCCGTGTGTGAAAAAGGGGTCCACTTCATAGCAGTCATTTCCAACAACATTGCTTCACTAAAGATGTCAGTTTGAAGTTGTGAAATTACAATAGAGTGGTTAACCTTTCCATGGTAGGAAAAAAGAAAAATCTGTATGAGGAGGAGTTGGGGAAAAGATTCAACACTTAAAGTTAGCTCCATCCCAAATAAACGTTTGGAGAAAGTTCCATGATTTCTAAGCAAGAGGAAGAAATTCAAGAGACTGTTGGCATGCAACCCTGGGAGAAGCAACAATTCAATGAATACTTTTATAATGACAAGGGATCAGTCTCCAACAGATGTTACATTTATATAGCCATGAGGTGGCTCAAGGATCTATAATCAAACATATTCTAAGAACAGTTGTTTTAGATTACTGCCTCTAATCATTTGTTAGAACCAGATCTTCTATATAATTACTAAGAGGTGCCTTCAAGACAACTGTTTTGCTCTCAAATTCTATCACTATCACTTCAGCTTTGATAGCATCTCTCTGCTTCTAAGATATATTTGAAAGCTCAGCTCTTCCTCAGACTAGTGAAGAGGGCTCAAAATGTCAAAGGTTAGGAGGGCAAGTGAAGGTTTTTTCCCCCCTTTCCACCCAAATGTTTGTTTTTATCTGGCAATTGTTCATCAGGATAATTAGGTGAATTGGAAGGATTTGTTCAAGAGAGGAGTAATCAGTTTTTGAAATAGTGGCATTTTGTGGTTGGCGGTCTGGAAAGAAAGTTGCTTCTTATCTTGCGCCTTTTGGGTTGTTCAGTGAAAATAAACACATGCAAATAACATTGTAATGATAGTGGCTTGTAGTGTAAAAGATATGGCACACAATGGATCTGCAGAATCCAGATTGCATTAGTGTTTAGAGTCAGCTTCATGCTGTCTAGACAAGCAAAAATTGTATCTACACCTTTCCTTTTTCCTGCTTTAATACCATGTTTGGAAAGCAACATCCTGAGAGGGCTTTTTTTCCAAGTAAAATTTGAAAACATCATGTGGATACTTTTCCAGTGGGGGAGTAAAACATGCTTTTTATCACTCTGAGCTCCCGAAAGTACCATTTGAGAGTAGGCTTCCTGTCCAGGCAGGAAATAGCCCTGTCAGTAACTCGGATGGACTCTGATTTTCAATAACTTTCCATCCTGGCAAATCATGATTCAGTTTCCATTTATAAAATGAAATGAGTGGTTAAATAATCAACAGCCCAAAGGCAACAGTAGGAAATGAGCCATCCTTCAAAACAATTCTTGTCTGTTTGGTTTGGACTTTGTTCTATTGTTAAAGGATTTCCTTATGTGCAGAGTATTGGAAATAATATATGTGGGTTGCACTTCCCCCCCTTCTCTTCTTTACAGGGTGCAAGAAAATGTAGCCATTATTGTCTGAATTTTTCAAGAAGGAAATGGAAAGAGGAAATGCAAATCTTGCAGTTGGAGAATAAACTACTTCCTGGTTGAGCAACATAGGATACTGAGGAAGGAACCCTAGAATTGCACAACCTTAGAATTCTCAAGTAAGATCAGAACTAAGAGTCCATTCAAATGGCAATGGTTGCTTGGATCCTTGGGCTGAACTCTTTCCATATGATTCTTGTGATTGAAGATGATAGGGTATGACAATGTTTTGATATAGGAGGCTGCACAACAAACAGAGAAGGTGTGTAGCCCATGGTGGGCAGGTCTGTAATGCAAGGGAACAAGGCTCTGTGACTTACATGGAGAAATTAAGGATATCAGATAGTTTCCTTTTTAGATGTGGGGAAGGAGTTTAGTAAGATTCAGCTGATTTTAATGTCTATTCTTTGCACATTCTTAGGTTTCTTACATGTTTTGTCTTTGTCTTAAAGTAGTGTGAAACCATACCTTTATTTTTGACAAGAATGTTCAAAGGGAGTGATGGCTACAAAAATGTAGATTGGGAGTAGGTAAGAATTTAGGCTATCCATCCTTTTGCTAGAAAGTAAACTTTCTTCATACAAAGTATGAGCTATATTTATGAGTGATGACCTCTCCCCTTTATAAGCAGTGGCTATAATGAAAAAAAAATCTCCATTTAAACTACATTTTGGGTGTTAGATTAAATATTTTTTTTTCTAAATGAGCAGACTTATCAGGGTCACTCAGGATTTGGTTTTGATCTGGGTAAGTACCAGGACTTTCCCAATGTTCGAAGGGGCGTTTCACTTCACTGAATATCAAAGCAGTGAATTTTTTTTATTATTTATTTATTTTTCACATTTCTGAATCACCCATCTCCCTCAAAGAGGGACCCTGAGCATCATACATTAAAACAGACATGTCAAACTAGTGACGTCACGTGACATCGCGCGACGTATCGGAGCTTTTTCTCCATTGCCGGCAATGGGGTGGGTGCGGTTTCCTGGTGACGCGTCCAGCCCGCGGGCCGGCAGTTTGGCACCCCTGCATTAAAACATCAAAAGATAAAAACAGCATATAAAAATTAACATGTTGAATCCCTCTGCTAACCATGCCCTGCTTCTGTTGTATGAAGAGAACATTTGCAGAATCTAGTATTTGTGAGACCAATCTGACTAAGGAAGGTCCAGATGGCCCCAACCCTATTGGTTGTTCTGAAGATCTGATTGTTTACCCAATCAGTCCAGAAGGCTAGTTGGCCCTTTCGTTAATGTGTTTTTAAGACTGGAGAGTGTCCTTTATCCAGGATACTATGGTTTATGGTTTTAATTGTTGGGTTTTAGTCTTTGTATGCTACCCAGAGTCACTGTTCTGAGATGAATAGCCATATAAAATATTTAAATAAATAAATAATGAGATAGATTGGCCTGGTGGGAAGACAGAGAGTCGTGATTTTGTGATTTTGCATTGAGGTGATGATACCATTATGAGTGGGTGAAGCACCTCATGGAAGCAGATTGCCTGTGATCTCCCAATCCTAATAAATACAAGAATTTAATGGATGAGAAGGATGAGGGCAGCAATACGAGTGACCTGTCCTCAATTAAAATGGAACTTCATTAATTCTCTACTCCTCCTTAATTAGCCGGCTGGGTGACCTTGGACCAGTCACTCTCTCTCTTAGTCCCATCCACCTCACAGGGTTGTTGGTGTGGGGAGGAGGAGGAAGTTGTGTTAATTGTGTTTGCTACCTTGAGTTATTTGTAAAAATAATAAAGGCAGAAAATGAACAAATAAATAAGTATTGTGTGAAGTCATGTCTATCGCAAAAATCAATCAGGTTCAAAGTTGCACATTCAGTTTCTGACTCATCAAAACTCAAGGCAAGGGCATAAAAAATGTATGTGTAGCTCATCATACTCAGGCTTCAGGCTATTCTGAACCTCAGCAAGTATCTGACCTTGCCAACAGTTACAATGCTACCCCTATGTCCTATCAGTATAGACTCTCAGAATGACTTCCTGCTCTTATTAATTTTTGAAACATCTATTTGCAACCATAGATTTTAGAAAAAACATATTTTCATTATGTAGCGTTATTGTACTGTTCACATTTGAATTTCATATGCATACATACATACATTTTATGCAGATATAAACATTCTATTTTTCAAAGCACCAAAAGGTAAGACAAGAAACAATGGATGGAAACTAACCAAGGGGAGAAGCAACCTAGAACTAAGGAGAAATTAAGCAATGGAATGACTTGCCTTCAGAAGTTGTGGGTGCTCCAATACTGCAGATTTTAAAGAAGAAATTGGGCGACCATTTGTCTGGAATGCTATAGGGTCTCCTGCTTGAGCAAGGGGTTGGACTAGAAGACCTCTGAGGTCCCTTCCAAGTTTATTATTCTATGTTCTATATTCTATATATATGGGTGTGTGTGTATATAGATACATATATATAAATGATATATAGATATATAGTTTCTAATAAGTAGCCTGATAATCTAGCTCTTATAAATACTGACTGTCTTCTATTCCTGTTAGTCCCTTTTCTTACACTATCTACCTCCCTCCCTCTTGCTTGTAGCATAGGCAAGTTTTATCTCAGTCTTATTGCATTCAAACATTGCTCATATACACATACAAGTGTGCTCCTCCATGCAGAGGCATCCCAAAACAAGAGACTTTAACAGAGGTATTGTCTGTATATAGCAGATGTAATTTGCTTATTTCAGAAGGAAAATAGCTGCTGGCAGTTTGGATAACAATTAGCTGAAACAATCATTCCAGCCTGAAATTGCCAACTTTCGTACATTGAAAGGAAGGAGAAGGGGGAGGTGAACTATTACAACAATACTACTAGTAGTAATGGTTTCAAATCAAATCAAATCAGTTTATTACAGCCATATGGCCAGAAACAGTAAAATATCCAATTGTAGGCTACTTACATACATACATACATACATACATAAAAATGCACTGAGTATGATCTAATGATGAGTAAGAACACATATAATAAAATTAATTTGAAAAGGATTATTAAAAAGATCTAAAAAATATTTATCTTATTTATGTTTCCAATGAATCCCAGTGCTGCTATGCAGAATCTAGCCATCTGCGCCGTAATCACCGCCTGTTCGTCCTTAAGCAGCCACTGGAGATAAGTAGTGTCAGAACGGCCAGGATGCCTATTGATTATTGGGAGGATATAGTTTTTTTGAATATCTCTATAGAAAGAGCATCGAAGGAGTATGTGTTCAACAGTCTCCACCTCTCCTGAGCCACAGGAGCAGAGTCTTTCAGTCAATGGTATCTTTTTATATGTGCCGTACAAGATGGCTGATGGGAGCACATGGCATTGTGTGAGTGAAAATGCTTTCCGGTGGTTTGCTGATTCCATCTGGCTAAGATAACTGGCAGGAGTAACAACATATCTAATAGAGTCTGGAGCCAGAAACAGCGGAGCTAGCCCTAAGTCCACTTGCCTCTTGATGTCCTCTACCCTTTGTTACAAGGTTTGTTTTGCTTGGTCGTAGTCCAATTTGAGTGTTGAGGCTGAAGAGAAGCCTAGTTTGGCAAGGTTGGACTCGACTGCCTTGATCCATGATGAGGAAAATTTGTCTTGGAGTATTAATGGAGCAAGGCCTTGCAGAAAGAAATTAAGCTTTAGCCAAATATTTAAGAAAGCCATACAGATTCTTGCTTTGACTTTTATCAATCCTGTCTCCAGGCGCAGAAGTGCATTTGAAATACAACACGGCATCTGGAGAATTGCTCTAATAATTTTGGATTGAACTCTTTCCAATGGTGTGAAACACGAAGCTGAGGGTCCGAGCAAGGTCCTATAGAGAAGCTGTGCTAGCGACTTGGTCAGAAAGAGCTTAATTGCGGCTGGAACATAGTGCCCTCCCTTTGTGCAGAAAAATTTGAGGATGGCATTTGCTGATCTTTGGCCAGAGGTAGCCGCATATTCTCCATGTGCTTTCCTTGAGCCAGTGGCATGGATGACCACCCCTAGGTACTTGTAATGGTTTGTATGTCTCATGGGAGGGGGGAAGTGCTATGCTTTTTCTAGACATCTGATATTGATTTGAGGAAAAATGGTAGAGAAGAAGACATGAAGCTGGCAGACAAGGCACTATTTGACCTATCTTCAAGTTTTGCTTTTTGGCCCATAAGATGGTCTTCTTCCTTAGAAATGTAGATGATCACTGAGGTCAACAGTGAACATCCTATTTTTATGACTGTAGATTGTTACATACATGTAATTATAATCAATTTCCAGGTCATCTCAGCAGCCACAGCAACCTTGAATACCATTTAAAACAAGAAAGAAAGAAATGTTAATAACAATACAACAATTAAGAATTCATGTCAAGAGACAACAGTGACACAGCTCACACGCATCAATCTTACCCCAATCAATCAAGTCAATATCCCAGTGGGGTTATGGATCCCCTTGTCCCGTGGTCTGTTGAAAGAGCCGAGGCTTCAAGGATTCCATAATGTCAGCAGGGACATTCTCAGAACTGATTGATGCTCTGGAGCTGTCTTTTGTTCTACCTTTTACAAGTTTCTATTACCTTTTTTTATATTATCTAGAAAGACCAGCACCTGGATTAGAGAACAAATGAAAGTATACAATACCATCGAGAGAGTAAAAGAATTGAAGCTATATTCAAACATCTTCATTAAATGCATAATAATAACCTCCAAGGTCCCTTCCAGCTCTATTCTGATACTGATTTAGGCCAGAAACACAAGGGTTGGCAAGAGATCTAAATCAATAATAATAATGATAATGATAATGATAATGATAATGATAATAATAATAATAATAATAATAATAATAATAATAATAATAATAATAATAATAATAATAATAATAATAATAATAATAATAATAATAATAATAATAATAATAATAATAATAATAATAATAAAGTTGGAAGGGACCTTGGAGGTCATCTAGTCCAACCCCCTGCTCAGGCAGGAAACCCTATACCATTTTGGACAAATGACTGTCCAGTCTCTTCTTAAAAACTTCCAGTGTTGGAGCATTCACCACTTCTGGAGGCAGATTGTTCCACTGGTTAATTGTTCTGTCAGGAAGTTTCTCCTTAGTTCTAGGTTGCTTCTCTCCTTGATTAGTTTCCATCCGTTGCTTCTTGTCCTGCCTTCAGGCCCCTTGGAGAATAGCTTGACTCCCTCTTCTTTGTGGCAGCCCCTGAGATATTGGAACACTGCTATCATGTCCCCCCTCGTCCTTCTCTTCGCTAAACTAGACATATATTAAACCATTTTGAATTACAACAGGTCATTTAGTGACTGAAGTTCAACAGTACTGAAAAAAATGACTTATGACCATTTTTCACACTTACGACTGTTGCAGCATTCCCCAGGGTCACGTGATCAACATTCAGACACTCGACAACTGACTCATATTCATGACGGTTGCAATGTCTTGGGGGGGGGGTCAGGTGAACACCTTTTGCCACCTTCGGACAAGCAAATTCAATGGGGAAGCCAGAGTCACTTAACAACTGTGTTGCTAATTTAACTAACGGCAGCGATTCACTTAACAACTGTGGCAAGAAAGGTTGTAAAATGGGGCAAAACTCACATAACAAATGTCTCACTCAGCAGCAGAAATTTGGGGCTCCCTTGCGGCCGTTAAGTCGAGGACTACGTGTATATGTTTTTATAATTTAACTTTTTTTAATGCAATTTCTTCATTTAAATAATTTGTTCCCTGTTTTACATGTGAAGCAATATTCAAACATCCTCATTAAATGCACATATTAAACCATTAACTGCAGACTCTGAGAAGTCTCCTTCGGCGTTTGGGATTCTAGAGACATGGAACCGTTTCCACAATGCAGCAGCTGTTGCAAATTTTCTCCCAGAATGAAAGCCCCATATCACATCAATAGCAGCATGTCATGCCTGCGCTTGATTTTGAAAGTACAGTAAAAGGGGAGCTGTAGTTTCACAACAGCTCTCGTTACAACTCATCACATTGGCAAATGCAGAATTTTGCGGATCAAGCCATAAGCCTCTTAAGTCTGTTATGTTCTGGGATTGATAGCTGTTTTTTTTTTCTTCCTTTCCAGCTGCTGTGAAGGAAAAAGAAACCCAAGATTAAAAGCAAAACGGTGAATTAAAAAAAGGAAAATATTTTGAATATGTGGACATTGTCAAATTACGTTTCATAACATTTCTTATCAGCATTTGACAAATCATTTCTCTAATACAATGTATAGTGTTGTATACATAAGCCATGCTGTACATGGATTTTAATGATACCGTACTTCTACTGTATTTCCTCTATTTTTCTCCAACCCTTCCTGTTGCACAAACCATATTCTTAGCATTAGTAACCCAGATAAAGGATGTTATTTTTGATGTCTAATCAGAATGACGTAATTCGTCAGTTCACACTTCATTTACATTCACAGCATAGCACTTGCATGGCATGTCCTTTTATCAGGCACAACAGAATCTGTCTGTTGACATTAAGTTATGTCATGCATTTTAACATAATGCTGGTTATAAGGCTTCATTTTATCCATTTCCTTTCTTCTTTGAAAATGTTTTTGCTTGGCTGTGTTCCAGACAAAGTTAAACAACTTTAGGTTCTATAGATTTCGATTATTAATGGCTTTGCACATTCCCGTTTTTACCTGCTGAAGATAATACTGAATAAGTTTCCTCTTTCCCCAGTGAAACTTTGCTATTAAACATACATAGTCTTGGATTGAAACTTGTTCCTTCTCTCTGCTTGGCATTCATTATTTCCCAAAGTGACTAAGATTCCTATTGAGGATAGAGAGACGAGGTATTTTAACCCATATTCCCTCTATAGCTTAGGATCCCTTATCATCTTGTTGTAAAAGATTTCTCAGTCCTTCAGATCAACTAGCTGGGAAGTGGGTGGTACAAAGGGCTCTTAGAAGAAAGGGAAATAAGCAAAAGTCACCTCCCCCATATACTCATTCTTGGATACTTGAAGTTTGTAGGAGACATTTATTACATCTGATGGTGATAAATCAAGACATGGAAAATCCTAATGGTAGAATGGAATGGAATGGAATGGAATGGAATGGAATAGAATAGAATAGAATAGAATAGAATAGAATAGAATAGAATAGAATAGAATAGAATAGAATAGAATAGAATAGAATAGAATAGAATAGAATAGAATAGAATTCTTTATTGGCCAAGTGTGATTGGACACACAAGGAAACAAGATTTCTTCTATTAGGATAATTACAGTAGGACAGACTTCTAACCTTTCTAATACTATGATTCCCCCCCTTGGGCAAAATTAATAATTTCACTGAAAATGGGACGGGGCTGTAAACATATCATTTATTGAAAGTGAATTAATTAAGTATGATATTAATCATACTTCCTTGACTTAGCTTTACTTTCATCATCACTATGGATATTGGACATTATTAGCTTTTCTCTTATCCATGAAAAAGTATTTCTGGTTTGAAAAGCTAGAAATTCAAAAATAACAGAAACAATGCTGAATTTCCCTAATAGGTACATAAATATATCATGACACAAGAGGGGCCAGAGACTCACAATTATTTGCCAGAGAAAGTGAATCCAACTACCAGTGGTCAGTATCCATGGGTACCATTATGGGATAATAGTTTGGCATATGAACAACAGGTGTCAGTTCTTATACTCCAAGTTTTGTTCATTTCAGTTTTCTTAACCTCTCTGATCCATGGAATGGAGTACAGAGTAATTAAAGCAAAATATCAATGTTTTCTATTTAATGATAGCTTTAAACAGATAAATTTAGCCACTTGTAAAATAAATATGCAAGTGTAAAAAAGTACTTTAAAATACTTTTAAAGTATTAGAATTTAAAGATTTTTTAAAAATGTTGTTGTCTCATAGAACCTTCAAGCATGTAGTTGAGCTTGTTCATTACACTTATGAATCCCTTTTCTACATTAAATTAAAGAAACAGCTAGAAAAGGGATTGCTTGAAGCAATTTTTTTAGAAAGTTGTGATCTCCTTCTAAATTTCCTTACAATCCCTGGGGAAGTCTCACATCTTAGTTTGAGAACCACTGTATTATCCTATAGGTAGTCCTCACTTTATAACTGGTCATTTAGTAACCATTCAAAGTTATGACAGACCTCCCCCAAAAGGCCACAACCTTCTTTAAATGAAACGAAGTTTTCCCTAAGTATAAAGTTGTCCTTTAGAATGGATCATGTCTCTTGTTTGTCTCTTAAGAAGTTTGAAATACATTTAGGCTAGGATTTTGTGGCTTCTGGAACAACATCTGAGAGTTGAATTTCTGTCTGAGATTGGATGGAGAGGAACATCCACTATCTGAGTTCACTTCCTTGCTGTCCATGATGTGTAGGTCTTCATCTTAGCAGAATGCCTCCCTATTAAAAGGGCAGAGGTTGGACAGGACAGGTAGGAGGACCACTGTATTCAAGGACCCAAACTTAATGCATAGGGTATTTGCATAAGTTTTCAAACTGGTCTATATATATTCTCTCCCATGACTTACATACAATGTGAAGGATACACTCATGGAAAATAACAATAATCAAGAGTTGTAGTGAAAGCTCATCTCCCTGACATCCAGCCTGCTAGGTGCTTTGAGAAAATTGAAGCTCTAACAATCAAGGGATTGTTCTGTTCAACAATAATAAAATAAAATTGAGGCTTATGTCTTTGTATGTAGAATGCATTGATTGATAAATAAAAAATCCTTGAATTGAGTTGACCTTATTCACGGGTTTGGTTTAGTTTGTTTTCTTTAGCCTGGATACCACATTACAGATTTCAATTACACATTCATTTTATGTGTAATTTTCATTTTATTACTATTACTAATAAATAGGAAATATTTATGGCTTTGCTAGTACGATAACCATTATAGCATAATTTTACAATATTAAATAGTATAATACTAAACAATTATAATAACAATTTAAAATGTTGCTGATTACAGCTATTAATTAAAGATTGCTCTTTAATAGTAATCATTTTACCTATGTTCTTAGGAGCTGCTGTTGGACAACATTCTCCCAGAACCGATTCAAACAGAATAGATTGCCTTTTAAAATATAAATCTTATTTTTCAATTTTAAAAATTCATTTATTACATCAGCATAAACAAGCAGCAGATCAAGTAGTCTGGATGACATCAGAAAGAAAGAATTTGACAATCTGTTGGATTGTATACATATATTAAATAAACATTTCATGCTGGATTGAAGCAGCAAATTATGAGAGTATCATATTTGAGCCATGAACTGTACACCAATGTCAATTATCCTTTGCAATAACCATGAATGGTTTTATCAATTCCCAGAATCATTTTGTTTCAAGAGGTCTAGAAAGGCCACCCTGACATCCTCAAGTATTACCCATTTTTAGATTGTCTCATTTATTAACCTCTTGAAGCCTGCAGATTAAATAGGGGGAAATCAAACTATTCCATGAAACATTTCCCATACTTTAATTCTTTAATCAGATGTGAATCTTTTGAAATTCAGGGGGCTCACTCTCAGATAGGTAGAGAAGTATCAGACTGCAGCCCAAGACTCCTATAAAAATCAGACGTTCTAATGTTCTAACAAAAGGTCCTGTGATCGGGGATGACCATGAGATGGAAGCGACAGAGAAGAGTTTTCTGTATCACTTTGGTATTAGAAATCTTATCTATGATTTGAGTTTGAACATAGTATTTATCAATTGTCCTTCTATGCATATTGCAAATGGGCCTGCCTATATTTTTCATCTACATTTGATATGGACTGCTTTGAAAATGCACTGATCTGATCTTCTTCTCCCCCTCCCTCCCTCCCTCCCTCCCTCCCTCCCTTCCTTCCTTCCTTCCTTCCTTCCTTCCTTCCTTCCTTCCTTCCTTCCTTCCTTCCTTCCACACAGCTGCCCATTTCACAAACATGTGACTGAGCATACAAAAAAACACCATTAAAACATTATATAATCTTTAAAAATATCGATATTGTTAAGAAAGATGAAAAGAGAGCATCCTCAATATCACAAAGTTTAGCCATCACAACAATTCTCTAGTTCCTTAAGATTCCCCAAGCCTGTTGACACAGCCACATTTTGAGGGACTTCCAGAAGGTTGCCACAGGTAAGACCTTAAGTCTCACCCCCTCATTAACTCCATATGGTCCTCCAAATTTAATTTCCTTGGTTTGCATTTCAGGTCTCTTTCTATTCTCAGTATTGGTCATGTCTAACTCTCAATGTGTGCCCAAACACACTTATCATTACAAAAGAGAAAGTCCATACTGATAACATGGCACAATTTGATTTTTTAGCGACCTTAGATTTGGCATGCTGGTTATTTGGCTTTCATTATTTGAATTCTGCCATTGAGTTTAAAAAAACAACAACCCCCCCCCCAAACCTTTACTTATAGAGTAGGACTCGTATGCTTCAAAAAATGATTCTTGGACTTCTCTGCTGTTAAAGCAGTTCTTCATTTTCAGGCTGCATGTGAATGAATGCTTAAGTACACATAGCTGGAGAGGAAATGTAAAGACCACACTTAGAATCCTGTATACAGTTTTGATCACCATATTATAAAAAAGATATTGAGACTCTGGAAAGAGTGCAGAAGAGAACAACAAAGATGATTAGGGAGCTGGAGACTAAAACAAATGAAGAGCAGTTTTAGACAGGGGTCTCCAACCTTTCTGGGTTGGCGGCCTGGTGGGAAAGGGAGGGGCAGGCACCTTTATGTGCACATGAGCACACACACAAATGTGGCTGAATGCACGTGCGTGCGAACGGGGCTGTCAGCATGTGCGTTCTGCAAATGGGGCTGCTAGTGCCGGTGCGTGACTCAGCTGGCAGTGGCACACGGCTCGGGGCTCGGGGCTCAGCTAGTGCCGGCACAAGAGAAGGTGAATGCATGCACACATGCACGTGCACTGGCCAGCCACTCACATGGCCCGGTGGCCAAGAGGCCACAGCCCAATAATGGGTCGTGACCCATAGGTTGGGGACCTCTGGTTTAAGAAATTGAGTATGTCTAGTCTAGTGAAAAGAAGGACTAGGGGCAACATGATAAAGTGTTCCAATATTTGAGGGGCTGCCACAAAAAAGAGGGGGTCATCCTATTTTCCAGAGCACCAGAAGGCAAGACAAAAAATGGAAACTTGGATGGAAACTAATCAAGGAGAGAAGCAACCTGGAATTAAGGAGAAACTTCCTAACAGTGAGGACAATCAACCAATCAACCAACAGCTTGCCTTCGGAGGTTATGGGTGCTCCATCACTGGAGGTTTTTAAGAAGAGACTGGATAGCCACTTGTCTGGAATGGTATAGAGTCTCCTGCTTGAGCAGTGGGCTGGACTTGAAGACCTCTGAGGTCCCTTCCAACTCTGTTAATCTGAAATTTTGTAAGGTTGACCGAAAATAATGGGAACTACAACTATCTAGATACTTAGAGGATTACATTTAAATACTAGAACTGAGCATCTTGATTAACTATGAATTCCCTGAGTAGTCTCAGAGCATTATTTCCTATCTGTCCTACGGTCATAATTATTCTAGCTTCACCTATGCCAGAATGTATATTGTTGCAAAACACGAATTTTAGGAAGTTAATTTTCATTTTATATGAAGCAATGTATGAATAAACCTAATTAGTAGTTCAGTCACAAAACATGATTTGTGTTCCCGTGCCCATTTTTTGTTGATTGCAAGGAAGCACTTATTGCATCTATGTGCAGCCTGAAGGTGGACCTTGCTGGTAGATAGCAGAACGCCATCTGTTCCCTGTGGGTCACCAGCCCTGCCTCGCTTAGCAATTAGACAGTAAAACATGAAGAAAAAGGCACTGGAACTAAGTAGATGGGGGGGGGGGAAGGAACAAGAAGCACAGTGAAGACTGTGAAAGTAAAGAAAGACAAAGTTGGGAACAAAAGATCTATGTTTAAAATCACAATAGCACCCTATTCTCCTTATCAATAGACACCAACTAACTAAGTCCCTGTAAGGACATACATTTCTGATGATCCTGAATTTGTTTTAAACACAAAAACAAACGGGGGTGGGGGTGCGGGTAGAGCATAGATTATAGGAAAAAAATGTGTCTTTGCGCTGTCATACAAGTGTTTCTTTATGAACATGTGCAACTTTGCTTTGTCTCCTGTGGACGTTGTTTCTTTCTGGATCATCATGGTATGTACCTTTTCTAGCCTGTAACCTTTAGAATGGGAGCTACATGAAAGGCTGGAAAGGGAAGAGGAGGGAAGGGAAGAGGGGAGAACAGAAGCAATTTTGAGTTTCATATTTGTGCAGAGTGTTGGGGGTTTTTTTCCTTCTCATTTGCCAGGTTTTGATCTGGACAAATACAGAGTATGTAGCAGATATAAAAGAAGGGCAACATTGCTTTTATTTGACTATACCTCAATGTTTTAAGCTGGTCCCTCAAAACAACTTGGTCAAGTATTTGGTAAAATAGGAGGATATACTGTAAAATAGATGACTATTGTTGTTGTTTTTTAAGAACCAAATGAAATGCAAAGTCATATTAACTATTTCAAGCAATGTCTCATGTGTTAAAGCTTATTACTTTGCAATGAAGTATTTGTCCAGAAGTTTCTTTTGATCAAATGGGTTTGTTTCCTATCTGGGGCACCAGAAGAGGGGATCATTTTTAAAACATAGATTTCCTGGCATTTCTGCAGAGCAAGAAGCTTTGGGGAGACCCAAGGACTTTAATTGGCTTTGTAAACACAGTTGCCATAATTAGTCATAAACACTGCTGTCACCACCACTCTATCACATACAATTAGCCTGAAAATAAACCAGGAGGCCCATATTCTTCTCCTAAACATATGGGATTTGTGAGGGTATACATTTATATCAGTAATGACTCAACTTTTTCCAAATCCTTAATACCACCACATACACACAGAGGCATTGAAATGAATTTGTTATGATTGTTGTTATGACAAAGAGGGCTGTTAAGTAGGTGTGAAGGTCTCTTTTCCTGTGGAGTAAAACATAAATCTATTACTGTAGTGCTTATGCTCTGAAACATGGTGGGAATCCTTTTCAGCGCTGTCATGATGCTAGTTATCAAGAGAAAAATAAATAGTGCAAGAAATGTCATCATTGCATCCACCCCAATGGACCTTCCAAAATAAGAATTCAAAAGTTGGGAGGTTTCTTTTAAAGCTTGTATATAGGCCATATACATTTGAACTTCAGTTCAAATATTCAGCCTTTATTACAAAATTGTAAACTTGGAAATAATGCAGAACAGCTGGTTGCTTTGCATTTTTATTTATTAGATTTATATCCTGCCTTTTCTTCAAGATGGCAGACTTGACACTTCCTTCTCCTTTTATAAATCCCCATAAAAGGAACCCTATAAGGTAGATTAGGCTGGGAGAGTAATTGGCCCAAAACCACCTAGTGAGCTTCTGTGAACCTCTGAACCTGCGTATTTCCAGTGCCACTCCAACACCATAACAAATACACCTCAGAGGCTATAATTGTTTTTCATCTCATGTGAGATCAAGTATAATGTATTATAAACTAAATACACTGTAAGAAAGTCAACAACTCTGAAAGAGGCACAGTGGCTCAGTGGTTCAATGACACTGGAGATGTTTCTGCTCCAGCGGTTCGAGTCCTAGCATTGAGTGTTGGGGTGAGCTCCCATCACTTGCCTCAGCATCTGTCCACCTAACAGTTGAAAGTACGTTCTATGTAAGTAAATAAAATAGGTACCACTTTAGGGGGGGGGCGAGCTGGTGCTCCATGCAGGCAGTCAGATTCCTGCCAGCTCTGAACCTTCCCGGCAGTGGCGCCCATTTGTAAGGTGGCTCCGGGTGGGGAGGGGGCCTTGGATGATGCTGCAGGAAGAGCTTCATGTCTTCCTTTCAGCTGCAAAGCCAGCTCACCCTCTTGTGGCACACCATGGAAAGCACACGAGTGTTTCCTACTGGTACTTTTGCAGCCAAACTACTATTCTGCAATTGTGTTATAGTCTCCAGGCTAATGTAATAAAGCCATATGCTAACAACAACAACAACTCTAGATTAACTGCTGGTTATGGAGGCCTGATTTCTCAGTATGAGATCTTCAAGTTCTGATCTCCTTTTCACTGATTTTCATCTGTAACAGATGTATTAATGTTTCAAACAAATAGGAAGAGCAGAGTTACTTTGTAAAGTGGAATTCCAATGTTAAATAGGTCTACAGCTCAATCCTTTACATATTAGCTCCACCCAACAGAGCCATACTTATGCCTGCCCTATCAGACAGCAGTCTTAACTTTTGTTGCAGGATTGCCACCAAACTTAATTTCCCAAAACTCTTTGAGGCTAACCCAGAACCAATATTTAAGCCATTGCAAGTTTGTAATGTGTATAGTCGCTCCTTGGCCTTGAACGACGGTAGAAAATGCGAGAGCTTCTACCTTCAACCCATCTTTAGAAATACTTTGATTATTTTCATGAGAAAAGTTGGGAAGGGTTAGAATAAATATAGTATAAAGCTTCATTTTTCACGCATGGGCTTGTAATGAAGCTGGTAATAGGTGAAGTAACTTAGAAGAATACACAAAGCTCTCTTCCCCCAATTCTGCAATTTGAGAGCCATAGATTTTGTGGTGTACAGACAATGGCCATCAGCTGAGCAAAGTTACAGCAGTGGGAAATTGCAGCATGCACTATGCTCAGCAGGCATAGTTTTATAGCAGAGCTCTGCAAATGGTTAACTCTGAAAGGTTATAAATGATCTCTCCGGATATCACATTTGTACTCTGTTCTCTTTCTAAAGAGCCTTGTGCAGCATCTACAGGATTTCCAGACATCTTTCATCCACTTTGAACATCTTTCAGCCCACCGTATCAACAGAAATTTCGAAAAGAAGTAGTGCACATTGAAACTCAAACCTTTCTACCTTCACGCATCGCTAATCGAGACATAAAATCTTATGCATGTAGGCTCTTTCAGCTGTTCCCAGTACATCTTTGAAGTGATGTTACGGTTGTTAGAAAACCGAGAAATCAGAGTTCTCAGCCATAATTTTTATGGGAAATTCATGGAGAGAGAGCCTTCCAGAGGGATCCTTCTGGTGTCTCAAATGAGCATGGTCTTCCAATTTTGATTCCAATGCATATTTTTACCCAGAGTCTGGAATTACATCAACACAAGCAAACCCACCATTTCTCTATGATGTGTCTACCCATGACCTTATTTAGGGAAAGAACATTCATGTGATTTTACTTTGGAAGAATCTTTTTTGGGTATTTTGGTGATCTTGCAAGATTCCTGGGAAATTAATAGGCCATCCTTCTTTTCTCTTCTTCTCCATACTATTTTTTTGGCTGGCAAGTGAAGAGAGCCCTCCCCAAATATTGCGGGCAAATGTCATTATTAAAATTTCAGCAAAATGTCCCTCCTCCACCTTATGCTAATTGAAATAGAAACTGAGAGGCTCAGATTATGATTAGTCTCCATAATCACACTAGCACTGTATACTGGTTAATGGAGTAAGACCAAGAAAACCCAGCTTCTGGTCTAACCTCAGTTATGGAGCTCAGTTATGGGTCAGTCACTCTCTCACAGTCCAACCTATTTTACATGATAGCTGTTGTGGGTAAAATTTGACAAAGGGCCATCTTTGGCTCATGAATGAAGAACTGAGAGCAAAACTAATGAGCAAATATTCCTAATATAATATTTATGAATTAGAAACTGAGGCAAAAAAATGAGTTTTATTTATTCTCCATTTATGCTTGATTTACACTAGGGGAAATACCAATAAGTTAGCAGGTGGTATTGTTTTATTTGCTCTCATTAGATAATTTGAAGTTTAACGATTGAAAGGCAATATAGTTGAGGTGACTTATGGAAAATTTATATATGGGGTTCAAGTGTGGTAGCTCAGTCACCCTTACAATACAACTGTTTCTGAATAACCTGAAGGTCTTCAGTTAGCACTGAGGGGGAGCCAGTTTGGTCTAGTGGTTAAGGCACTGACCTAGAAACCAGGAGATAGTGAGTTCTAGTCCTAGTTCTAGGCATGAAAGTTGGCTGGATGACTTTGGGTCAGTCACTCTCAGCCCAAATCACCACACAGGGTTGTTGTTGTGGAGAAAAATTGAAGAAGGAAGGTATGTTGGTTATGTTCACTGCCTTGAGTTACTTATTAAGTAATAAAGGCAGGATAAGAAAATCTAATAAATAAATAATTGATCTGTCTGAACGACTATTTATATATTACTATGTTTATTCATTGTACTCCTAAAGGATCTCTGACAAAAAACTTCTAAGTCACATTTGGAGAAGCTAAGGGAAGAATTAAAAGGAACAAGAGCTGAAAACAAATTTCTTTTGCTGGGCTTTTGGACCTTAATTTATTGAGGTTTATTGCTATTATAATTTACCAGCTGGGTTTATTCATTTTATTCTTTTATTGCACTCGTATGTTTTATGGTTTTAATTGTTTTTATTTCTTGCAACAGTCATATGACTGGGATGGTACAGAAGCAGTGTAAAATAAAAATAAAATAAAACTCCCAGCTATTTTTGGGGGGAGGGAGGGAGGGTGGGGGAATATAAAACTGAACTGCAAACTGCTGGGTAAGGCATTTTGCCACATCCATGAATTTACACTGAGCCATATATACCTCTTTTTGCTGTCCACAGATTAAATGTTGAACAGGAAAGGACATTTCAGCTCAGCTCTAGACCACTATGAGAAAGGTTTAGAGTCATTGTTCAAACTATTTTGTCCCCAAAGGTCTTGAATCTATTTATGTGTCTTAAAATTACTGAATAATACAAGAAGGGAGTGATAATATGGCAGAAACAACATTTTCTTTGTTCAAGCTGTTCTTTGCCTTTCATAACAGCCAGTGGCTTCTGCTACTTTCAGATACATCTCCCAGCGGAGACTATAATTTTCAGTCTGGCTCCATGTATGCAGTAATACTTGTAGCAGCAGGAGTAGTATCTCCGAAACCACTCTCTGAGTTACCTTACCTTTATATTCCCGCAAGCTAATAAAGGCAATATGATGATTTCTTAGCAGATTTCGGTCCACAGTTGATAGGGAAAGAGCTTCTACATCAGGCATTTTGCAATTAAAAAAAAGTTTGATAAGTCAATCTATAGCTAGTTACACCTGGTCTGTATGGATTGGTTGGTGTAGGGAAACTCAGATGATAGTTGAGGAGACACAATGACTTCAGGGAGGCACATAATTCCATGATGTTGCAGACGGTGACTTCATCAGCTACAGTATATATGGAGAGCCAGTTTGGTCTAGTGGTTAAGGCACCATGCTAGAAAGCAGAAGACCTGAGTTCAACTCCTGCCGTAGCCATGAAAGCCATCTGGGTGACTTTGGGCCAGTCATTCTCTCTCAGCCCAACCCACCTCAGCGGGTTGTTGTTGTGGGGAAAATAGGAGAAAGGAGTATTGTGTGTGTTCGCTGCCTTGACTTATTTGTAAACAAACAAATAAAATTATATTTATATATATTATACATATACATAATTAAATACATAAATAGTATATGAGTTATTGCTTTCAGTTCTATCACAGGATCATGGAGGGGTTGTCATGGTTCCGACAGATGAAACCCTTCAAAAGAACTTTGAGGCGTTGTTTACCTTAAAAAATCTTTTATTCGGGAAACAAAGTATCGGCACTACATAGTTGAACCCAAAAACTAAATTCCCCTCCCCTGGATACAAAATAACAAAGTACAATTCTCACCCCCAATAAACAGTCATAAAGCACATTCCCCAATTAGCTTGAAGCGCGGGCTTTGTCCTCAGCTCTCCAGCCCGCCAAAACGTTATCAGCTCAGGACCCAGTTTGTCCTTGGATTTCCACGGCAGAGTTATCATTATTATGACTAACTGAAGTCTCATCCCAATCCCCCCTCCCAGCACCAACTAATTCTGAAAGCATAGAGAAAATGGCTGCATTTTCATCTGTTGTCAAAGCAAGAACATCCGATGTTAGCAGCGTTGACAGCGGTTTGGCCAGTACATTGCCATAAGGTATGTACTGGTTATTTAATGACCATTTTACAACAGCGTCTAAATGGGTGCTTTGAAGCCTATAAAATGTTGTACCTCTCACACACACACCTGACCAGGTGACTGAATTTGGGGCACTTGTCAACCAGCTGGCATTTGCAACATACTTATTTGCTTGTGCTTAGTTTCTTTTGAAAGCTATTTCTGCACGCTACCTTGGGGGTGGGGAGGTTGCCCTGAAAAATGGTTAGAAATCTGAAGGAATAATTCAATATAAATAGATCAGTGTCGCAGGAAACCTTAGTATGATTCAGGAAACAGTTTTCAAGAAAAGAAGCTTTTTTTGAGGAAGAGAGGGAGGTTTTCGCTTTTCCCTTTCTCTTTAGTCTGCACATGCTAGAGACATGGTTTTTATTTATATATGTGCAGTGGTGGGATTCAAATACGTGAACAACTGGCTCTCTATGTGAATGCCGCTTCTGGAAGTCCATTTTGGGCCTGGGCAACAAAAAATTAGCTACCGGTTCTGCCAAACTGGTGCAAACTGGCTGAATCCCACCACTGTATATGTCTCATCTAAAAACTAGGCGGGCCAGGCATGCCAAATACATGCACATGCAGAGAGAGTGTGTATTCACAAAAAGAGAAACAAAATGCAGAATCAGGAAACAGCCCCACAATCACTTTCTCCGTCAGGAACTCTGGCCAGTTAAATAGCTCACAGTGCAATGTCACTGCTCCAGCTGGAACCGATTTTTGTGGTTTGGCACTTGTTCACTGGCTGTTTACAGCATGTCAGACCCCAGAAGGCTGGACGCTGTGAGAAAAGAGCGGCATTGATTCAATGTGATCACTTGGCATTTTCATTCCAGGGGATGCTCTATAGCACATGGAGGAGGAGGAGGAGGAGGAGGAGGAGGAGAGGAGGGAGGAGGAGGAGGAGGAGGAGGAGAGGAGGAGGAGGAGGAGGAGGAGGAGGAGTGAATTATGAGCCCTTGTATAGAGTCAAAGGCATGACAGAAGTTTGCAAAGCTTCCTGGCTCCTGTACCCTTGGAGGGCGTATCAGATTGCCTTATTCCCTGGAGGGGATATCAGATTGCTGTTCATTTGATTGGGTTGTTTCTTTCCCAGGGATAAATAAACGGAACATGATTTTATCCTGAATTGTGGCCACTGGGGACAGACATCAATAGCATTTAGACTTATATATCGCTTCACAGTGCTTTACAGACCTTTCTAAGCAGTTCACAGAGTCAACATATTGCCCCCAGCAATCTGGGTCCTCATTGTACCGACCTCGGAAGGATGGAAGGCTGAGTCAACCTTCAGCTGGTCAGGATCGAACTCCTAGCAGTGGGCAGAGTTGGCCTGCAATATTGCATTCTAATCACTGTCCACCATAGCTCTATATTAATGTGCAAAACTGGGGCAAAGAAAGCAGACTGCTTGCCCAAGACTATAAATATAAACTGAGTTCTAAAGGAGTAGTTCTCTCTAGAAGCAATATTAGTGTGGATGAAACAGTAAGTTAGAGCTATTGAGCTATTTATCTATTTATTATCTATTTAAGACATTATTTTATTAATGTCTTACTTTTTAATTATTGTCATTAATTTATGACAATAATATTAATTAATGTCATTATTTCCCCATAAGTAGAAAAATCCAATAAAGAAAATTGCAGGAAAGAGAAAAAGGAAAAATATATCAAAGTACAAAACAAAACAGAAAAAACAAAAAGAGGGGAAAATAACTAAAGAAATATCTCTGTATGTTTCTTTGTATACAGTATATTGACCACATACAGTATACATACACACACAGAGACCATCCATCACACCAATAAGGTGACTCTGGGTAGCTTGCAAATAACAAAAGATAAATAGATAAACAAATAGATAAATAGCTCAATAGCTCTAACTTACTGTTTCTTTCCATACTAATATTGCTTCTAGAGAGAACTACTCCTTTAGAACTACTCCTGTTTATATTTATAGTCTTGGACAAGCAGGTCTGCATTCTTTGCCCCAGTTTTGCAAATGTTGTTGTGAAAGCCCAGTGTTCATTGGAGCTGCTTAAACATTTAATCAAGATTCTGATTAAGGAATAGTCAAATTTCAATTTGTGATGCCTATTCCTAATCAGAAATCTATTTCTGTTAGTCAAGTTGCAACAGGTCCATATAAAAAAGTGCTTCCCTCAGGTCTAGGATTCTGCTTAAATCTATTTGGATTAGATTGGGTGTATAATCTGAAGCATCTCTTACCAATAAATTGACTGTTAAAAGGAAACTGATAAAATAAGAGTACATGTAATTACTCAATTGTCTGTCAAACTGTAATTGTCTGTCCCATTCAAATAATGTCTACATCTCTTCAGATATCAGAGGGAAGGTCCTTCTTGTTATGTAACAGCAGTAAAAATTTCAATGGTGCCTAAAAATTAATGCATGTTTTGGAACTTCCATCAGAGTGGGAAATTCTGATCTCATATATTGCCCTTGACCTATAGAAGCTCCAAGGTATGCTACTTGTGAAAAAGCTAAATGAATAAACAGAAAAATAAATAAATAAAATGACTCAAGTACCAATGATATGAAGAATGTTAAAGATTAATATTAAGATGAAACCAGAGGTTTTTTTATAGGAACTTATGGACAATCAATTAGAAAAGAATTATGGAGGGGTGATTTTATATATGGCAATTGCAGCAAGATTACTACATGCCCAAGGAAACACTGAAATAACCACAATGGAGGAATGGAATGCAAAGATGACAGAATTGGCAAAAATGGCAAAGTGTCAGGGATAAAACAAGTACTTTTATAAAAGATTGGAAACCTTTTATGGACTTTTTGCTGAAATGAAAAAAACTGAAATCGTGATTTCTGGATTTGCAGATTGAAAAAATACCTTGAATATGAGAGCAAAAGGATCTTTGTGTTGTAATTTTAAAGATGTGAGGATAGATAATTCATTTGTGACTGCTATGAAGAAGACTGGAAGTTGCTTCTTTAAATATCTTTTTTTATTGTGTTGTTTTTTGCACTTTTTCTTTTTTATCTTTCTTCTTTTATTTCTAACTCTTATTTATATGCTTTCATATTTATTTTTTCTCTAAGTAAAATTCTTCATATATATAAATGTGTGTGTGTGTATGCGCAAGCGCATGCGTGCGTGTGTATACTCCAAGGCATGTTATTTTTTTGCTATAAGAATTTTGACAGCAGAAAGAGATGGATCATTGTGATGTAATTATATTAGGGGAGCTGCTAGATCCAGTCTACTTCTGCCCCCTAATGTGCCCTCAAACAAACAGAAGGCACAGATCAATTCTCTTAAGTAAGTTTCAGTTTGGATGGGATGGGATCATCAATTTTTGGACTGGATAATCAAATGTTCAAAGACAGCCACTTCTCCATGTCTTCTGACTATCTCTTGGTCAAGCAGAACCTTAAATCTCTTGAAGGTGATAGTTCTCTCCAACACAGTCTATTCTTCCAAGATCTTCACAAAAGTACGGGAAAGAATATAGGAGGATAAAGAGAAAAATATTCATTCTGAATGCACAATTATTTTTTTCTGAGTAGCATGATGTGGCCGAAGCAGGATACAAACATTATATTTATATTTATATTTATATTTATATTTATATTTATATTTATATTTATATTTATATTTTATTATTTTATTTTATTTTATTTTATTTTATTTTATTTTATTTTATTTTATTTTATTTTATTTTATTTTATTTTATTTATTTTATTATTATTTTATTTTATTTTATTTTATTATTTTATTTTATTTATTATTTTAATTATTTTATTATTTTTTATTGGCCTCCCATCTTACCATAGGGTAACTCTGTGCGGCTTACAGGTACATATACAGTTAAAACATAAAAAGTTAAAATCAGACATTAAAACCACAGACACATGGGGAGGGCGGGGGCCGAGTGGGGGGGGGAGAGGTAGAAACTATTACTCAACCACCCACCCACTGGGGCCCCAGGCCAACTGGCAGAGCCAGGTCTTTAGGCCCTCATGAAAAGATAGGAGAGTTGGGGTTAAATTTAAACAGTTATCTTGTGCAGCTCTTAAAACAGGGTGGCTTTCAGTAAAACCTTTTGAGCTCCACCTTTACTAGAGAAGCTATCCTTTGTGATAGGATACTTGACCATCAATATCTTTTGCCTTCACATTCCATCCAGTTTTGTCCATATCAAGAGGAAGTAAAAATGGGATTCTGATAAGTACCTTGTGAACTCTCAAGCTTTCTCCTTCCGTTATATATTCAAGATGGACAATATTTAATATTTATTTGTTACGTATATGTAGGGGTGTGGGTCTATACATATGTTGTATATAGTATGTTTAGGTGTGTGTCATGTATGTGTTTCACTTTGAGAGCAGGCAACTAAATTTCATTTTTTGATGTGTGCTGTTGTGCCCACAGTAAAAAAAAAAAAAGACAATAAAGGTTATCTTACCTCACCTTTAAAAGCTGCCTTACATGACGTATAGTGTGGCTATTGTCTTAATGGGAATAATTTCATTTTTCGGCTCAGCTTAAAATGGTGAGTGAGAATTAACAATTGTTATATTTATTAAAAATACCAGTAGTCACCCTCAATATTATGTCAAGTGGCATTGATGCAGTTTGGTCTGCTATGTAGTATATCAGGATTTTTTTCTGTTTACTGTGTGTTTCCTGGTAGATTGAGGTTACCTGTATGATTAATATAAAAATGAAATAGATAGGAAATCTTATGGTTTATTCAAATATATGTTTTGAAAAAGGGCTGATGTTCACAGTCTAAGAATCTAATGGGAAAAGAGTCTTAAAAAAATCTCTAGTTTTAATACTCGAAAACTGAAACTGAAGAGCATTTGATGCATATCTAATTCTGTATAGTTTTTGAGCTGTGCATAATATACAAAAGGCAGCAATTCATACTGGCCTTTTTTTGGCTATGTTTCACAAAAGTAATGCAGGGAGGAAATGTAGCTGATATCTCTGAATTCTCAGGATCTTAACTTTGAGATAAACCATCTGTTCGCTGTATGACAAGCTATGAAAGATCCATTATCTCTGCTCAATACATGACAAATAAAAACAATAACAAGAGCATTCTAGTCTTCCAACTTATAGCCTCTGATGTTACTTACAGAGGCATCCAAGTATAAAAAAGCAAAGAGAAGCAGAGTGAACCAAACCAGTTGCAGCACTTAAAATAAGTTTTAGAAAATGAGAAATTATTTTCACGGGCATTGTTCTGGAAATATGTTTTAAAAATACAACAATATTCTTCTAAATTTAAATAGAAAATAGTAAAATGTAAAAGCATTGCATTCTAATAAGGATTGCACTGGGAATGACAAGTTTGACTGAAACTGTCTAGTGTGAGTTGCTGCTTTCCTTTTGTTATGTGGGAGGATAGAGTAGAATTTGAAATTTATTTCTCTTATGTATTAACATTATTTTTTAAAAAATATTTTTTGTGTAGATGCTTTTTCCTAGGAATGGTGGCAGCCTCCCACTATGACACATGAGATCATTCTGAAGTATGTCTTCCTTCCTGTTATAGAGGAATAGCACTGAATCTTGAATGTCAAGGTGCTTTGGTTCCTTTGCTCTTTCACTTTTATAGTCTTATGTCAACATTATCAAGCCAAGGCCTTCCTTTGTTTTTCTTGACACAAAAGTATAATCATAAAGGATCATTCCAAGTCTCTTGAATGTTTTATGCACACACAGCAGGGTCGGCTGTAGAATAGTGAGGCCTAAGCATCAACGGGTACTGTGTGAGGTTCAAGGTCTTTCATGCACATGGGGATGGCAGGCCTTGAGGAGATACTGTGTAAACAGACTTATTGAGTCCCAACAGATTTAATTGCTGCATTCAGCTTGACCAATGGTTCACTCCTCCAAAGCAGACAAAAGTACCTCTTCAGACTATGCACTACCAGGATCACAATATGAGACTAATTCATGAAGAGCACAACCTGTTAATCATTTTTGTACAACAAACATCCATCTTTGTTGTTCATCCAGAAGCAGAAGGCTTCTAACTTTGCTGGAATAATGAATGGGGGAAAAAAATTAGTCCCTTGGTCTCTGTTACTTGCTGGAGGCATCTGTCTGATCAGTGCGGAAAACAGGATGCCAGACTACTGAGATAACTGGTTTACATTTTCTCTGATATGCTGAGCACTGGAATACAGCTCCTCATATTTAATTCCACTTTGGATTCTAGTTCGAGGGGGGACAGGGAGAGTCTGGGAGGCCTATCATCTGTGCTCATAAGTTTATTAAACATAGCTAATTGGTGATTGTGGAAAAGAAGGAGCTGGAAAAGATGGAGCAAGATAAGACCATATACATCTTTGAATAGGTCTCCATCGCTTTCTTCCTCCTTTGGTCCTGAGGTAAAACAAGTCTCATTTAAATTATGACAAGAATTCACTCTCTAGAGCAGGCTAAAGGGAACTTACAGGATGCAACTGGAGGAAGTGATAAGGGAAATGGCTTAATAACATCTTTCTTAACTTGTGCCCTCCAGACATGCCACAATTTTCAGTCAGTATGGCATTATCATCCAACATATGTCTCAGCACCCTTCTTTGGGAAATTGTGGGAGTCAAGAGATTTTTGTATGAGACATATTTTTCTTCTAAATTAAAACTTGAGGAGAGGAGAGGAGAGGAGAGGGGAAAAAGAAAGAGAGAGAGGGAGGGAGGGAGGGAGGAAGGAAGGAAGGAAGGAAGGAAGGAAGGAAGGAAGGAAGGAAGGAAGGAAGGAAGGAAGGAAGGAAGGAAGGAATAAGTCTAAGAAATTTCCATCTTCAAAAGATCTCTCCCCTTACCTCCACCTTCAGAGTCTTTTTTCTGAACATAATATCCTGTTATATTTCTGCGGAAATAATTTTTCTGATCATGTAAGCTACTGTATTAACTTATTATATTAGCTTGTCCTTTAAATCTGAATGCCCATTGTATATGAATGTATATAATTTGAGTAATTGTATTAATTATGTTACCTGGAATGGATTTGGATTTAAGTGATTTTGTGACCTAAATGGGGTGATAGCAAATTTAAAGTTTGTCCATTGTATCCAAAATACATTAAACAGATGTGTAAAATCAAGATTTTCTTCAGTCATGGCACATGAGATGCTGCACATAGATTTGTCTAGTGAATTCCTATCAGAGCCCTGACCTAACCTGTTTTGTGACAATGTCATGTCCCTTTAACTCATTAGTTCAAGATTATGAAATGGCAAATCAAGAGAAATCAAACAGAGATGCTCAATCAAAGATGCTCTTTTGTAGACAGGAATCTGCATATTCAAAGGAGTGTCTATTTTTTTTTCCTGCAGTTCACTACACATTTTCAATATTTCATTTTATTATATGAAGTTAATGAACAAGTTACAAGATCAAAAACATAAATCTGTACAATTAGAATTAATAGAGCCGGGCCGCAAAAATTCTGATGACTGCTAGATACCATGTTTCCCTGAAAATAAGACCCAACCGGAAAATAAGCCCTACCATGATTTTTCAGGACGCTCATAATATAAGCCCCACCCCAAAAATAACCCCTGGTTAAGATCGTCAGCCAGATGAACGCATTTAGTATCGTATTTCCCTGAAAATAAGACCTAACCAGAAAATAAGCCCTAATGCATCTTTTGGAGCAAAAATTAATATAAGACCCGGTCTTATTTTCGGGGAAACATGGTACCATCAAAATGTTAATCTCTGCTGCCATCTGAAGTTCCTCCAGAATTTTGCTTCTTAGATGTGACCTCAAAATTAATAATCATGGCCATGTAAAAGGAAAAATAAAGTAAACTTGTTATAAATAAAACGACATTATTGCTTGAAAGTCTTCCTTGTTGAAAAATAAAAGACTTACTTCAAATACTGATAAGTAATGTATATGCATAATCCATTGTTGCAAATCTGGTATATATATTTCAGATTGCTAAGATTTTGGTGGAAGATGGTACAAAGAATAGGTGAGAAGAGCTATGATTATTTACAGCGGTTGCCTTTCTCAAAGGTGCTTTAAGATCATCAGATCCTGAGGTAAAGTTTGCAGTTGGGAGCAGGAAATAGTATCTAATAAAATGCAATATTTCTGCTAGGAAATGTGAATGTTTGGGGTCATAAGCAACTTTGAGCATCCTAAAAATCAGCATATAGGTAAACCAATCATTATAATTTTTAAAAGAGCACTTGTTTTATCTTAAAATAAATTTGACTTACAACAGTGCAGTCAGGTTGCTGAGTGCTCCAATGCTCACAAGATAACTAAGACCTAGTATGTGGGAGATGAGTTCTGTTCGATTTATTGATTTATTCAGTTTATGTACTGAGATAATTGCATATTACCATTTCTCCAGAAGTTGAAATGGTTTAGGGTACTAAATAAACAATTAAAAATAAATAGATAAAGTAACTCCACAGCAGCACAAGAAAGAGGAAAACAATGTTTACAATGGAAGAGGTATACCTTAAAGCACTTGGGAAACAATTTTGTATTTAGCACAGGTTTCTTCACAAATTTTAAAGTATGTGCAGGGAAGAATTGAAAAATCTATTGGCTTGAACTATTAGGTTACTTTTACCTAGCAGCTTCCATTTCCCACTAAAGATCATCTCTGTAGAATTGGGAGACCCTCTCAAATCATATGGGATGGGTTATGCAGGAATGCTGGGTGAAACATCCATCATCCCAAATTCACCCAGTCAGCAGCACTGGCTTGCAATTTTCTGGGCTCAGAAGCTAATCAGGGTTAATCCTTGAATGGGAATCATTGTGAATGCCAGGGCTATAGGCTAAACTAAGATGCCAAAGAAACATTCCAGAAGAAGGTGATGATGAATCTACATTACTTCGATATTGTTGTCAGTGAAATGAATGAATTTCTTTATTCTTTATTCTTTCTTTATTCTTTATTATTTATAGAGGTTGAGTCCAGCTCAAAAGAGTTTTGATTTGTTTTTGTTTTTTTTAGAGATGGTTCATTTTTTACTCAGAATGTTTCTACATATCCTGTTCCATTTTATTGTGTGGAGTCTTCTGGGGCGGGGGGATATGTTTTTTGCAGGAGGAGGACACATATTCAGAAATCATACTTCTGTGAACTTCTATTGATTAACTTAGTTTCCCAGGCATAGGATTTTAGAGCCACTGTATTTCGACTAGGATATTTTTAAGAGAGGTCAACATGTTCAGAGAAGAGCAGAAGCTCTGACACTTGGAAAAGCACTTAATCCATATATTTTTTGAGTTCATTTTAGTGCCTTGGCTTTGATTTCCTTTCTCCAAGTCCTCTCATTTATACCTATCTTTGAAACTTTGTTAAAAAGTAACTCCGAAGCCTTGCATCAATCTTGCACATCCTTCTTCTCACCTCCAGAGGCAAAGGTCTGCTATTGTACAAACTTGATTTCCGGAAATTTTTATTTTGTTTTGAGTGGCGCAATTATCAGTAATTATTGGGAAATGAGCAGGAGTCAGAAGCCATTCCAAAACGGGCCCAGAATAAACTGGTCATTGTTGTAGAGAACTTAATGGAAGCCCCCACAGTTTGGTGAATTAACATTCTGAAATAGTTAGCCATGACAGCTTCCTTCTCTGAATTGTAAATGAAATCAAGTCTAAATGTCACCAAGTTCAGGATAAAAAAAAAAATCCCATCCATAGAATTTATAAAGGGAATAGTGCTAGACTTTTCACAAAGCAAAACATCCTGCTTATAATTCAAAATATTTCAATTTCCAGGGGATTCACAGATCTAAAACAGCAGTTTAGGAAAATTCTCTGTACCCTATCTCACCTCTTTTCTCTCACTGATGGAACCATCCTCATTTTTCTGGACAGTTGCCCAGGAAGTACACAGCAACAGATTTTAGCCAGTAGTTAAGGCACTTGGCTAGAAACTGGGAGACCATGGGTTCTAGTCCCTCTTTAGGCATGAAAGCCAGTTGGGTGACTTTGGGCTTGTCACTCTTCCTCAACCAACTCACCTTACAGGGTTGTTATTGTGGGGGAAATAGGAAGAGGAAGGAGATATGCTCACTGCCTTGAGTTGTTTATAAAAATAATAAAATAAATAATACCTATAATATTTGTTGTCACAAACCTAGTATATAAAGCAGGGGTCTTCAAACTTGGCCCTTTTGTGACTTGTGGACTTCAACTCCCAGTATTCCTCAGCCAGACACGCTGGCTGAGGAATTCTGGGAGTTGAAGTCCACAAGTCATAAAAGGGCCAAGTTTGAAGACCCCTGATATAAAGGGTCTAGGACAGCCCAGCATGGCCAGAGACAACTTGCCACGGACAACTCACCCGTGGAACAACTCACTGCAGAACAAGAGTTACACTAATATCAAATAAATGGTGTAATAGAATCATGAAATGAAGGATGCAAAAAATGTGAATGAGAAAAATGAAAATACTGAAATTGAATTGTTGAATTGCCCTGCAGTGAGTTGTCCTGCGGTGAGTTGGCCACACTGACTTGTCCCATTCCAGTCATTACAGGTAGTTCTTGACTTATAACATTCAGTGACCATTGAAACTTACAATGGCACTGGAAAAAAATTACTTATGACCATTTTTCATACTTACTACTGTTGCAGCATCCTTGTGGTCACATGATCAAATTTCAGATGCTTGGCAACTGACTCATATTTATGACACTGCAATGTCCTGGGATCATGTGATCCCCTTTTGCGACCTTCTGACAAGGAAAGTCAATGGGGAAACCAGATTCACCTAACAGCTGTGTTATTAACTTAACAACTGCAGTGATTCACTTAACAACTGTGGCAAGGGAGGTCAAAAATGAGGCAAAACTCACTTAGTAACTATCTCACTTAGCAATCAAAATGTTGGGCCTAATTGTTGTCATAAGTGAAGATACTATTTTTATGAACTATGAAATAACCATCTTATTTAATGCAATATCTCATGGTATCTCTTAAGTTTCCCATTGTGTCTTTAAAAAAGAAAGAAAAACAAGAGTAGAGAAAATGTGGCTGATCCTCTACCAATTCCATTTCTTTGAAAACATGCAAGTCCAAGCTCGGATATCTTTAAGAAATGCTAAGAAGCTTGTTTTATGATGCCCATGTTGAAGCCAGTGTAGAGGACAAGTTTTTAAAATTAAATTTTGTTTCATTTTAATCAACTTGCTATTAAAAGCTATTCCTTCAAGAAGAGAAAATAATCTTCTGAAAACAAAAATCTAGCAAACGTAGGTGAAGTGTGAAATAATCTGCCTTTTGGCTGGTGTAACTAATAAGAAAGATAGTCAATACATATTATATTCTAATGATCCATGTAGTCTAGAATTATCTTAATGCAATGGTTCCCAACTCTGTATCTCCATATGTTGAATTATAATTTCCATCAGTACAATCATTGCCATGTTGTCTAAGGATAATAGGATTTGTAATTCCACATCTACTAACTACTCATCACTGGTCTAGAAAATCTGAATTAGAGGTCATTTGTATGTAGCTGAACTATTTGAGAACATTGCCAAAGATCGCAAGATTTGAAGATAGGAATTTACACGTACAAGGTATAGTTGTGTATGTGGTTGTATGCACTCTCCCTCACACACATACTCATCTATCACCACATTAGATTCTAGGGTGAGGCACAATATAAATTATAAATTATTTAAAAGCTTAATGTACTTCCTTAAAACTACTATTCAACAGCCATAATAAAACATGACAATAAAATTTCCAATTATATTGTTAATTAAAATTCCTCATACATCTGGCATGACATGCAGTTATATAGCTGCAGATATACTATAGTTTGATACATGATGGGCAGTTAATCAGATTTATAGTATCATCTAGTTCAATGCAGCACTTTGGAGAATTAATTTTTTCTAATCCTGGAATAAATTTACTTGAAGATTTAGGAAGATTGATGTATCTTAACTGGGTACTTTCAGCTTGTATATAGTCCACAAAATGAAGACAACTAGCCTAATTTAATTATGTTGTGCTTGCTGAATAATTCTCATACCTATGAGTAGAAGTGACTGGGAACATTTGCAAACAAACTTTAACATTCTATGTTGGCTGAAATCTATCGACTGAATAGACTAGAATCTTAACATCAGTTTAAATTTTCTTCTGTCAGTGAAAGTTTTGCTCAAAGTGCTCATCGCAAGGGAAATGAGAGGTGAGAGTGTCATCACTGCAAACCTGGGCACTCAGGAAGTTTCCCTAATCTGCTAGAGAAGAATTTGGGAATGGCATATAGGACTATGAATGGAAAAAGGAAAAAATAGTGGTAATTGCCACTGTCCCCATTTCATAATGAGATTGCTAGTTATCATCCCTAGCTTAGATGTTTTGAGAGAGCCAGTTTGAAGTAGTGGTTAAGTCTCTGGGCTAGAAACTGGGAGCCATCAGTTCAAGTCCTGCCTTACACACAAAGACAGCTGGATGACTTTGGCCTTGGGCTCACCTTGGGCCAGTCACTCTCTGTCAGCCCTAGGAAGCAAGCAGTGGCAAACCTCTTCTGACAAACTTGGTTAAGAAAATTGCAAGATCTTTCAAGGACAGTTACCAGGAGTTTAAAACTCTCTCACACAAACACAGACATTTTGAACATCAAACTCCCATCAGCCCCAGCCAGCATAGCCAATAGCAAGGAATTGTGGGAGATGTAGTTCCAAACCCAAGGAGAGTATCAAGTTGCCTATCCTTGCAGTAAGATAATGGGGAGGAAACACACGGTCTTATATGTCAAACAATTCTAGGTGGCTTAAATGCTGGAAAAATGTAGCTTCTTTCAGTTGTACTTTGGGTCAACACCTGGACTTATTTACCTTTTTGACTTTATTCTTTGAGAGTCAACATTTGGTTCCAGCAAATCTGGTCACATGATCCCTCCCACCCAAGTCATCATTTTAGAGTCCAGGTATTCATTGCAGAAGCAGTTTAATAACATATTTAAAAAAAAAAAACAACTCTGGGCCACCCCTGCTGCACTGCCCTTCAGCTCTGGTCTTTGCTTCGGTCTCTTATTACATTAGACATAACTGGCTGATAAAGAACATTTTTTTCTACTCAGCCATGAAAATTCAGGTAGTGTAGCTATAGGCAGCCAGCATATATTTTGTGAATTGATCCAATTTTCTGTTCAAATAAAAACACATTTTACACATGCCATCATTTTTTAAAAGCAAATTAATTCATTGTTACATATTTTAAAGTTTGCAAAAAAAATAAAAATGAATGTAGAACTTCTGCCCCATGCAAAAATATAATCTTTACTTAAAAAAAAACAAAATACCCCTAATATCTTACAACAGCAAATGTCTTAAATTAAATGTCTTAAATGAGAACATCTTCAGATTGAGTCTATTTTTTTGTTCTTTTAACAATCAGCTCGTCAGTTAAAGCAAAGCTCTGCTTCTCTTTATCATCGACTTCATTTTATTCAGGTGTCTTCACATTTGTCCCTGCAAAGATTGGATGCTCCTTGTAATATATCGTGGAAGTTGTTTTTTTATTTTATTTGTTTTCCTCATCAGGAAGTGCTAATAGTGCAACATTCAAAGCTTCTGCAGGAGAAAGCCAGAATCAAATCAAAACCAAACCCTGAAAGCTGACAGTGAAAAGCATGACATCATGAAGCAGCTATGAATGCATGGAATATTCCTGTCTTCTAAGCCAGGCCTCATATCCTGCTGCCCCTGGAAGAGCGCCAAGCCCAACATCCTTTTGAGGGTTGCAGGGGCAGGCACCGGCCTTTCACAGCTTGCTTCAGTCATCTTTGCATGCGGAATAGCCACTGGCAGGCATTACAATGAAAGCTAAAATTACTCCAGCAGAAAGCGGCTGATCCACCCTTCCTGCATTCTTTGCCGGCACTTAAATGGCAAATGGGCTTTTGCTGTGTTGTGGGGATTTGTATGGGAAAAAAAAAAAGTACTTGCTGAAGTCTTTGCAGGTTTTTGAAGGGTGCCTTTTTAAACAGTTTCAGAGTCAGTGACATTTTCCTGGGAAAACCAGTGGCATCTTCGTAAAAGCTTATCTGTATATTACACACACACACACACACACACACACACATGAAGATTATATTTATATAAGCTCATACTTGCCCCAGCTCCTGCCCATGTAGCATGCAAATGTGAGTAGATACATAGGTACCACTTCGATGGGAAGGTAACAGTGTTTCATGTACCGCGGCATATAGTCATGCTGACCACACAACCATGGAAATGTCTTTAGACAACGCTGGCTCCCTCCCACCTAGAATACTGCAACTAATTTTGGTCTCCACACTATAAAAAAGATGTTGAGACTCTAGAGAAAATGCAGAGAAGAGTGACAAGGATGATTAGGGGACTGGAGGTTACAGGAACTGGGCATGGCTAGTCTAGTGAAGAGAAGGACCAGAGGAGACATGATAGCAGTGTTCCAATATTTGAGGGCTGTCACAGAGAGGAGGGGGTCAACCTATTTTCCAAAGCACCCAAAGGTCAGACAAGGAATAACGGATGGAAACTGATCAAGGAGAGACTCAACCTGGAAATAAAGAGAAATTTCCTGACAGTGAGAACAATCAACCAATAGAACAAACTGCCTTCAGATGTTGTTGGTGCTTCATCACTGGAGGCTTTCAAGAAGAGACTGGACTGCCATCTGTCAGAAATGATGTAGGGACTCCTGCTTGGGCAGGCGGTTGGACTACAAGGTCCCTTCCAACTTTGTTTTTCTATTCTTGGCTAAGAAACAGAGATGAGCAGCACCCCCTAGAATTGGACACAAAGGGGAAACCTTTACCTTTATAGACTCTTAATGTTAAGGTGCAACTAGATGTTGGTATTCCTTGATATTACATGCTAGAACCAAGTTTAAGAATAGCAGGTACCCCATCACCACAACACATCCAGTGAACAGCCTAACATGTAAGAAGCCAGAAGTTCCAGAATGTCCTTATCCTCTTTGAGAAATTAACAAATAAAAGATAGTTACTTGCTCCCCTGTTTAACGGTACAAAGAAAATCTCTACTTGAGTCTCTACCTCTTATATAGAGCTAGTCTCTATATAAGAATACCAGGTACCCCCATCACCACAACACATCCAGTGAACAGCCTAACATGTAAGAAGCCAGAAGTTCCAGAATGTCCTTATCCTCTTTGAGAAATTAACAAATAAAAGATAGTTACTTGCTCCCCTGTTTAAGGGTACAAAGAAAATCTCTACTTGAGTCTCTACCTCTTATATAGAGCTAGTCTCTCCTCCTCCTCCTCCTCCTCCTCCACAGACAAATAAAGGAAGTTACAAGCCAGAAGTTCCAGAATGAATATAACCTTATCCTCATGTAAGAAGCCAGAATTGAGAAGAATTAACTAATAAAAGATAGTTACTTGCTCCCCCTGTTTTAACGGGGAAAAGAAAATCTTCTACTTGCGTCTCCTACCTCTTCTGTCTCTATATAAGAATACCAGGTCACCACATACTCCTACCAACAAAGTTCCAGAATGCCTTATCCTCTTGAGAATTAAACATAAAGATAGTTACTTGCTCCCCTGAGGGTACAAAGACAATCTCTACTTGAGCTCTCCTCTCCTCCTCCGTTTTTTTTTCCTCATCCTCCGCCCCTCCTCCTCCTGCCTCGTTCTTTTGACTTCTGGTGCTTCTTCTTCTGTCGGTTTGCTTCTTCTGCTCTTCTTTCGTCTTCATAATAATAATAACGTACTAATACTGCTGCGGCGTACTAATCGTAATAATAATAATAATTAATAATAATAATAATAATAAAATAATAATGAATAATAAAATAATAATAATAATAATAATAAAAAAATAATAATAAATAATAATAAAAGGTGGAAGGGACCTTGGAGGTCATCGAGTCCAACCCCCTGCTCAGCAGGAAACCCTTACCATTTCAGACAAATGGCTGTCCAGTCCCTCTTCTTAAAAACTTCCAGTGTTGGAGCATTCACCACTTCTGGAGGCAGGTTGTTCCACTGGTTTAATTGTTCTAAACTGTCAGGAAGTTTCTCCTCAGTTCCAGTTGCTTCTTTCCTTGACTAGTTTCCATCCATTACTTCTTTCCTGACCTCAGGCGCCTTGGAGACATAGCTTGACTCCCTCTTCTTTGTGGCAGCCCCTGAGATATTGGAATACTGCTATCATGTCACCCCTAGTCCTTCTTTTCATTAACTAGACATACCCAATTCCAGCAAACGTTCCTTGATATGCTTTAGCCTCCAGTCCCCTAATCATCTTTGTTGCCCTTCTCTGCACTCTTTCTAGAGTCTCAACATCTTTTTTACATTCGTGGTGACCAAACTGGATGCAGTATTCCAAGTGTGGCTTACCAAGGCATTGTAAAGTGGTATTAATACTTCACGTGATCTTGATTCTATCCCTCTGTTAATGCACCCATCACTGTGTTGGCTTTTTGGCAGCTGCAGCACACTGCTGGCTCATATTTAAGTGATTGTCCACTAGGACTCCAAGATCCCTCTCACCGTTACTACTATTGAGCAAGGTACCCCCTATACTATACCTGTAATTTTGGTTTTCTTGCCTAAATGTAGAAGAACCTTACTTTTTTCACCATTGAATTTCATTTTGTTAGATAGCGCCCACTCTTCAAGTCTGTCCAGGTCCTCCTGTATCTTAAGCCTGTCTTCTGGAGTGTTGGCTTTCCTGCCGCTTGGTGTCATCCGCAAATTTGATGAGTTCCCCTCTATCCCCTCTTCCAACATCGTTGATGAAGATGTTTGAAGAGCACTGGCCCCAGGACAGAGCCCTGGTGCACCCCACTGCACACCCTCCATGTAGATGCGGTTCCATTGAGGACCACACGCTGAGTACGGCCGGTCAGCCAGTTACGAATCCATCTGGTGGGATGCTGTCTAACCCACATTTTTCTATTTTATCAAGTTAGTAGTTGTGATCTACTTTATCAATGCCTTACTGAAGTCCAAGTTAATTATATCCACAGCATTCCTCTGATCCACTAATTTTGTCTGGACTTGGTCAAAATGCAATAAGGTTTGTCTGGCATGATATGTTTTTTGACAAACCCATTTTGGCTTTGGTAGTGATTTTGTTTGCCTCATAGGGTCGCTGATTCGTGTTTGATTATCTTTTCCAGAATCTTCCCAGGTTATTGAGGTCAGGCTGATAGGTCTGTAATTTCCTGGGTCCATTTTTTTTCCCCGTTTTTTGAAGAGGGGAACTACATCAGCTCTTTTTCCTCCTCCGGTAATTCCCCAGTGACTCCAGGATCTTTGAAAAATATAGTTCAATGGTTCTGTAGATCCACATCTGGGCCAGTTCCTGAGAAACCTGGGTGTGGAAGTCCATCTGGTCCTGGTGATTTGAACTCGTCTAGGCTGGACAGGGTGCTCACTTACCGTTTTGCCCTTGCCTATCTTCAACTTTGCATTTCTATTCTGTTTTTTATGGCACTATTTTTTGGTATGTTGGTCTGTTTTTTTCCCTTTGTGTAAAGACAGATGCAAAATGAGGTAAATCGTTTCTGCTTTTCTCCCTGTTGCTTCTTTCTTCTGCTTCTTTGCTCCCTGTTTGCGTTCTTAACTTTTCTTACTTCTTCTTTTCTTCTTCTTGCTTCTTCTTCTTCTTCTTTCTTTTCTTCTGTTTTCGTTCTTCTTTCTTTTTCTTTCTTCTTCGCTCTTCTTCTTCTCCTTCTTCTCTCTTCTTGGCTTCTTCTTTGCTTCTTCTTTCTCTTCTTGCTTTCTTCTTCTCTTCTTCTTCTTCTTCTTCCTTCTTCTTCTTCTTCTTCTTCTTCTTCTTCTTCTCCTTCTTCTTCTTCTTCTCCTTCTCCTTCTCCTTCTCCTTCTCCTTCTCCTTCTCCTTCTTCTTCTCCTCCTCCTCCTCCTCCTTTCTTCTTCTTCTCCTTCTTCTTCCTTTCTTCTTTTTCCTTCTTCTCCTCCTCCCCCTCCTCCTGTAGTTCCAAACACAAGGGAAATACCAAGTTGCTTACCTTTGCAGTATGATAACTAGGGAACAAGCACACAATCCTGTATGTTAAATGACTCTACATTTCCACCCTAACTCATCCTCAATGGTGGGTCCATCCTAAAATTAAATCTACCCTAAATCTAAATAGTAATAGCAAATGCAGGAATTCATATTCTTTCTAATTCACATTTAGATTTTCTTCAGGCAATTTAAAAAATTCTGATTGCATCTTTCTCATGTAACCTGACATTTAGATTGCAGTTGTTCATAGAGATGAAAACTTCCTTTGGCAACAACCATCAGATATCAAGGAACCCAGACCCAAGAATTACATATCCCTTTTTGGATCTAAGCAAATTGGATTAATTGGTATTGTTCTGTTGAAAAACAATTTCTATTTTGCTGGTTCAGCAATGTTATCCTTACCATACAGGACAATCTTCCCCACTTTATGACCTTCAGAAATACAGGATCACAATTCCTGTCACTCACTCTCTGCCATTAAGAGGCATACATCAAAGAATCTGCTTTTTCCATAAACATGCTATGTGAATTGAGTCCACACAGTTCACAAAGTTGTTTACTCACAGATTTCCCCAATTTGCAGTTTAGAGTCAGTAATCCTATCCTGGCTTGGTCTACAGAACTTTAAACATTTTTAAAAAGCAACAAATTGATATACGTATAACATCATAGTATTTGGTTGTTCCAAAGATATTTGTTCTAATGATAGCATAGTGTTTTAAAATTCAACCATCCTTAAATAAATTTTAGTTGTGGAAACATTTGGCCCCTGGGCAAATGAAAGCATGATGTGTAGAAATTAGCCATCCTTGGTTTGATGGAAGGGAATTATTTTCCAATTAGTCAGGAATAAAATAAAGATGGTCTAGCATTAGCCTTCAAAGTGCCCATTAACATAAAACTAATCATAAATGCTCTTGTGGTTTTATACTACCATTTGGGGAATAAGTATCCTCAGACCATGTAGCAGAAAAAGCAACTGTGGATATGACAGGGCACCGAAGGAAAGATGGGAAGAAATGACAAAGATGATTAAGCTCTTGGAAAGCCTGACATATTGGCAAAGAAAAAGACTGCGATAAATATTTGTAAATGGTGGAAAAATATCAAGATTGAGTAATGTTGTTCCATGGGGAAATCTTAGGGAGTATAAGGATGCAATTAAATATAATTATACAACATTCTCTCCATAAAATGTTTAAGAATACTCCATGTGCTAATCTCACAAACAAAACTGACTTCAAACATATTGCGATAAAAAAAAAAGTATGTTGCGATAACTGATATTAAAAGTAAGATATGTGTATAACTCAGTGTGCATGGTTTACTGCTCTGGAATATTCTTGTGTTATTCCACTGATGAGTTCAGTTGTTAGATGTGATATTATTAGGTGTTTAAGGTATTTAATAATGGGAGAAAATTTAACTAGCAACTGGATGAATGAGGAGAGGAGACTTAATATAGAGATGAGCAATCCAAACCTCTAGTTTGTATGTCACCCTTATTGTAAATTCCAGTGTTGGGATTTTTGTAAGCAATCTGTCTAGCCAGTCATGGAGGGAGGAAAAAGGAGAGATGATGATAGAGATAGATAGATAGATAGATAGATAGATAGATAGATAGATAGATAGATAGATAGATAGATAGATAGATAGATAGATAGATAGATAGATAGATAGATAGATAGATAGATAGATACATACATACATAAATACATACATACATATAAATGGATGGATGGATGGATGGATGGATGGATGGATATGGATAGGATAGATAGATAGATAGATAGATAGATAGAGAGATAGATAGATAGATAGATAGATAGATAGATAGAGAGATAGATAGATACGATAGATAGATAGATAGATAGATAGATAGAGAGAAGATGAGATGAGAGATAGAGAAATAGGCAGGCAGGCAGGCAGAGAGACAGAGAGACAGAGAGACAGAGAGACAGAGAGACAGACAGACAGACAGACAGACAGACAGTAGACAGACAGACAGACAGACAGACAGACAGACAGACAGACAGACAGGACAGACAGACAGACAGACAGATAGATAGATATAGATAGATAGATAGATAGATAGATAGATAGATAGATAGATAGATAGATAGATAGATAGATAGATAGATAGATAGATAGATAGATAGGGGATATCAGAACACAAGAGTGTGGATGTTCCTTCCTGTTTCTTACTTAATCCTCCTCCACTGACCTGCAGCCCCATGTCTATAGTCCCAAGGCACATGTCTCCCCACAGAAAAGATGTTCATTCCTCACTATGGTGTGCAACAAACTTTTCCACCATTACTTGTCACTTTTTTCTACTCTTATTAGACTCTGAGGGAAGCCTAATTGATGTCAAACAGACTTTCCTCTAAGGCTCTCAGTAGCATGGAGGTTGGAAGCTATTGTTATTGGGAATATGATAAGGAAGGAAAGGATTAAACTTTCCTGTCATATGCTCTTCAATTAGGAAGATGGGTCAATGCAAGCCTATGGAGCTCATTGCATTATATGAGTCAGGCCCTACTCAAGCCCTGAGCCAAATCAGTTTTTCCTAGCCTAGAACCAACATCAAAAAAATGTTCAGTTCTTGCTCATTAAGGGCAAAGTAACTATAGAACTCTCTTTGCTAGCAGCTGATGGTTGGAAACAGCATCTCCTGGTTATTAAATGTGTGATTGGTGGTCCTTGTGCATCCATACTAGCACAACAGCACAACATACTGTACATACCAACAGCATACCAACCTTAATTGCCACAAGCTTGACCTTTTCTCTCCTGTCTTTGCCCTCTGGAATCTCAACAAGAAATATGATTTAATTAACTTCTGAATTAATTGATTGTGTTTCTGCCAATCTCTTTTGGCATAAATCACTCTGAGTGCACACCACCACTGATTTTGCATCTTCCAGATTGTAATCTCTATCCAAATAGGATACTTCTTCTTTAGGCAATACTTCTAACAAACCAAAAAAATGCATAGTTGATAATGACACCGTTAGCATCATTATTAGTTTTCAAGTGACAACTTTGCCACTTTTTTTCTTTTCCTATAGTTGGTAGAATTTGGATTAAAAACATAATAAACTTTCAAGCCTTTGATACCATCAACTGTTAATGGGGGTAGATCCAGCCCACAGTACCTGCTTTGTGGTGTATTAGAGGGCTTGGGACTTTTCTCTCTCCTGTTTTAATTTCTACATGAAGCTGTTGGGTGAGTTCATCCAATGGTTTAGAGTCACTCATGCCCTGAACATCTCCTGTCTGGACTACTGCAATGTGCTTTAAATGGGGCTGTCCTTGAAGAGCATTCAGAAGATTCAGCTGGTACAAAATGCAACAGCGCCTTGTTTGGCATATGTTGTATGTTTCCAGTCTATTTCTGGTTACAGTTGAAGATGTAAGTAGATAGCTGGGCTGCATCTCAAACAAGATTATATGGTTTTGAATCCCAAGATCTGGTGAGAAATTTAAAGGGGAGAATTTCATTCTCTTCTCTTTCTAGCTCTGTGTAATGTTAAGTAGTCAGATGGTATCTGTAGTGCAACAATAACAACAACACAATTGGAAGGGACCTTGGAGGCCTTCTAGTCCAACCCCTTGCTCAGGCAGGAAACCCTACACCATTTCATTTAAAACTTCCAATGTTGGAGCACCCACAATTTCTGGAAGCAAGTTGTTCCACTCATTAATTGTTGTAACTATTGCTAAACATGATGAAGTAGTCATTGAAAAGTAAGTAGCAAAAATTGAGAAACCTTGGTAGGTGAAAACTTTACAAATTACAAAAAAATATTGCACAGAGAATTACTTCTTAGTACACCTGAGCCAAGATAGCACCCTGAAGGGGTGTTAAATTTCTTTCTTCTGATCTGCAATCAGCTAAACCCATATTTTTCAAACTTGGCAATTTTAAGATGTGTGAACCCCAACTTCCAGAATTCCTCAGCCAGCACTTAATCTCATGGCCCAGGTGAGAGAATCATATGTAATCCAGAACCCTAGCATAAGGCAAAGACGCTCTCAAATTGAATTCAACTCCATGTATTTTTCTTGGCAACAATGCCGGAGTGGTTTACCACTTCTTCCTGGATGTTTTTCAAATTTCCCAGACTCGCCTACAGCCTTGGTATTCCCTGGAAGTCTCTTATCCAACTACTGACAAAGTTTAAATTCATTTACACCTTTCATGATCAGGCAAGATTGGATGGGTATTACCATTTATTTTAAAATTTAACCCCATTGCACAATCCAAGGGTCACTGTGGAGTAAATCTATTCTGAAAGCCCAGTTTTTAATGATCGTAACTTGCAGATTCTTATAAAGTGCACATTTTATCAATTGGGAAGAGGCAAACAAATAATTGGATTACAGCAAACATGGAGGGAAGTCTTAACCTTTTCGTCCCTGCAGCTCATGGATATAGAAGACATTCATTTAGTTTGCATTTGAATAGAATTGCCCTTTTTTTTTTTCATTTCCCAGTCAATGCTTGAAATGAAATTTAATTATTAAAGTAATTCTTTCATGAATTTTCCAATATATATTATGGGAAACGATTCAAAATGCACTAGACTAGGGAAATCTCTTTGCAAACACTGCATGTTAGACAAAAATCACATAGAAAAATGTATGTTTGGAGATATGTGCTCTAAAATGCGTACCGGCATTCATAAAAGGTTTTACATTTTCTAGCTTGATTTTTTTAAAAAATGTATGTTTGTTAAGAAAGTTCATATAATAAAAGACAAATCAAAAAAGAGAGAGAAAAGACAGGAAAGTAAAAGAATGCCGGACAAGGAGCAGAAAATTAAAATTAAGAAATACATAAATGACTTCTGATCTTCCTTTCAACAGATAGTTAGGTTCTTATTGCTTTTCTTGCTTCTTAAACATTTTGCAAATCCCCTTATCCCCTCACTTAATCCACATCTTTCTTAATCTTCAAATCCATAAACCATCAATTGACAAAAAGAACTTGGCAGACAGAAGTTATAAATATGAGAAACTGAGATAAATGGATATATTTTTCTATACCTATTGCATGTCTGAGGGGAAAAAACCCTCACTTATAAAGCCGATCATTTTGGGAGTGGGTAGAAACATCTTGAATTTGCTAAACATATTCACATATCTTAACCCTAAACCCAGCAGTCAGTTTATCTTCCTGAAACAGCAACACTATTAACCAACTGATTTTGGCATTAATTCTGAATGGCCCCAGGTTCCTCAATCACTTAATGGGGGCTAATATAGTAGAAAGAGTTATGGTGCACTAACTTGTGAATGCCCATGTAATGTCAATACAGATTTGCTAGCTAATTCTAGCACAACATAATAGTACCTTCCTTAAAGGTAACAAATTTGTAATAGATAAATAGAATAAATAGGCTTAGTCCAAGCTGACTGCAGATATGAGTGTGAACAATGGAACTCTGATCCATCAAAAATTAATTTGGAGTGGCCAAGAGCTACCCATAAATGGGCCTTGTATACTTTCATAGTTTGCAATCATAGGGAAAGAGAAAGAGATTTCATTAGGCAACTATATCATGTCTTGTTAAACTGTGATATGACTAGCTGAAAAATGTGTTCATTGGAGTTCCCTTTGCTAAACCTCATCCAACTGGATTAGATGGGAAAGCAATGCAGTTCTTTAATCAGAAAGTTTCCATAAGGTTAAAAATGGGAAGAACTGAAGTGGGTTTTATATCTCAAGACTGCAAGCTCAGTTCTGATACTGAAACAAGTTCCTGAGCTGAGCATATGCTGACAGGCCTCCGATTGGCTCTTTTGTTTTCAATTCAAAGTGCATTCGTCGTCTGTCTTGAAGATAGGAAGTTGTGACCATCTACAATTATGCTTCTCAGAATCTCTCATTGTTGGCCATGTTGATTGAGTTCAACACTCACAACAACATCAAACATCTTTGTTTGGTAATGCCTAATCACCCTGAAGCTCTTCAACTTCTGTATAAAAAATAAAAATTGAGATATCTAAAACAGTCAGTATTAATGACTTATTTGATTCACTAATTTCAATGCTTTAAATCTGGACACTTTTCCCCCCAGTTTTCATTTAATTACAGACCCCTCACATCCTGGACATAAACTTTTTCAACTTCTTCCCTCAAGACAACGCTATAGGGCATTGCACGCCAAAACAACCAGACACAAAAACATTCCCCCACCCACCATGCTATCACTCTGCTAAACAACCAATTTCCACAACACTGTTTTATGCCCTGGGATGTCAAACCACCGAGTAGGGCTGTGTTACCTATTATCCTTCTCTTTCCTTAGCTTCTTATGACTATAATTTTGTTGTTTGTATGTCATGATTTTTTTTTTAAAAAAAAATGGTATTCACTTATAATATAAAATATGAAAATACAAAAGCAAATACTAGGGAACAAAGGTAAGGGAAAGGGGAAAAGTATGGAAATGGGGGGGGGAGAGAAAAAAAGCATTTAATTTCCAACTCCCTCTATTGAAGTAAAATAAGACATTAGCATCGAACCTCAATTTTTTACATTTCTATTATAGTATGAACTAACCATTTCTATACCAACAAATCAATCTAATCAGTAAAACCCAAAATCAAAGTATCATTTTTTTTTCCACCTCAAGCACAAAGTCCAGAACCGGTTTCCAAGTAGAAACAAAAGTACTTATATTCTTTTCTTTCATAAGTCGATTTAGCCATCTCTGCTAACTTGATCAACTTTTGTACCCATTCGTCCATGGTGGGAATCAAAACATCCTTCCAGTTTTTCCTGTAGAATAGTCTTGCTGCTGTCAACATATATAAAATCAGAGTTTCAAGTCTTTTTCCATTAGACCCAGAAGTAAAGTTTCTGATTTTATTTTTATATTCTTTAAGAATTTTCTGCACTAGAATATGAATTCTATTCCAATATTTCTTTGCTTTGTCACATGTCCACCATAAATGATAAAAAGTGTCTTCTTTACATTTACATTTCCAACATTCATTTGAGAAACATTCGTTTGTATCTCATGATTTATGTTGATTGCCTTTATTTAGTATCCTATTACGATTTATGTTGTTTGCTTATTTAGTATCCTATGATTATCACTGAGTTTGTATCCAATGATTTATGATGATTGTATTTTATGACTATGATCATAATTTATCACTTGTTGTATGTACACTGAGAGCTTATGCACCAGAGACAAATTCCTTGTGTGTCCAATCACACTTGGTCAATAAAGAATTTCTATTCTATTCTATTCTATTCTATTCTATTCTATTCTATTCTATTCTATTCTATTCTATTCTATTCTATTCTATTCTATTCTATTCTATTCTATTCTATTCTATTCTATTCTATTCTATTCCTTATTGACAACACTTCTGTTTATTGGATTAATTTTTTGTTAACAGTGGTGAAATTGTTTTTCAGTATGCATCTTCCTATGAGCAGGCCAAGGTTTTATTTGAGTAATATCCACCCATTTCTCATGTTTCACGCTTTATCTTATAATACAGAATTTTACTGACTCTGGATAAAAATAATTATAGCTGACTAAATTGGTGTGAGAGTATACCATTTGCAAATATTTCACTGGTTGTTTATTGACTTTACTTTTTGAGCATGGGAAAGAAAATAAAACAGTGTGATTATGCAAATATGATGTGAACATAACAAGAGGATCACACTTATCTTCTCTCCAGCACTTTCAGGTCTGTAGGAGCTGAATCTCCATGCAAAAACAAATGGAGAAAAGCTGGTAGCCTATTAGGAGACTTAAATAAACAATGGCTGCCAAATGATTTGCAGGTGTCCAGAACATCTGGCTTCTACTAGAAACTCCATGGCTTGTGATGGTTGTGGTTCAATCTAGCAAGAAGGTTACCTACACAAACCCCAGTGAAGGGTACAGTGTGACTTGTGTGGAAGAATTTCCCACTGAGCTCTTTTCCTCTTACAAACACACTACTTCATTTTGGCAGAAAATAGTTAGTAGATCAGCTGTTAACACTCAACAATAGCTCTGTGCTTCATGGCTTATAAGGTTTTAATCTCATGAGCTTTTTAGTTTTAAATTATTTTGTTTTATTGCAAAAGTATGGTGTTTCCCTACAGAAGGAAAAAAGACATGATAGCAGTGTACCAATATTTGAGGGGCTGTCACAAAGAGAGGGTCAACTTATTTTCCAAAGCACCAGAAGACAAGACAAGAAACGATGGAAACCAATCAAGGAGATAAGAAATCTGGAATTAAGGGGGAAACTTCCTAACGGTGAGGACAATTAACCAGTGGAACAGCTTGCCTTCAGAAGTTGTGGGTGCTTCATCACTGAAGGTTTTTAAGAAGAAACTGGACAGCCATTTGTCTGACATGGTATAGAGTCTCCTGCATGTGTGTGGGGGATGTGGGGGTGGTTGGACTAGAAGACCTCCAAGGTCCCTTCCAACTCTATTATTCTGTATTCTGTAGCTGTTTCTAATTCATTTTCTTAATTTTTCCTTCTCTTCCTCTTCTTCCTTAGATGAGCAACATGATCTCAAGGCTTTAACTGTACTGGGTAAGATCAGAAACAAATCCCTTAGGATCAATGTGCAGCTCCCTATTAGCATGTTATGAGGAGTTTCAGGGAAGAAATAATCCATAGGAAAAATATGAGTAACAAGAGATCAGGCAAAGTGGGATGATAGTAGAGGAAAGAGGAGGAGTATTAGAGATGGAACAATGTTTTCTTCAGGACGAGGATATAAAGAAGGCATTCCAAGAACACATGGGAACCAGCAGTGTGGAGAGAAAAAGAAAGGAGACCAGAAAACTTTTTAACAAGTGGGGATCCTGAGAATGGTTATAAGTTTTTTCAGTGCAGTTGTAACTTTGAACGGTCACAAAATGAATTGTTGTAAGTCAAGACTACTTGTACAGTATGCTGAAAAAAACTGGGGCTGGTGGAAGCTCTATGTTAATAAGCACAGCCAACATAATAGGGGAAAGGGCATAAGAAGAAGGGGGCAGAGAGAAGAGGAATGAGAGTGTGACTGGGTTGGAGGGACGGCTGCTGCCTCTTTCACTGAAGCAAGAGTGTATCTACATGTAAGTCAGGGAGATATCAAGAAGCCAGCAACTCTACTTCTAGTACACACACACGCACATACACACACACACCCTCCAGAACAACTGCATCCTGTGGAATATAGGCCACCTGGTAGATTGGAGATCATGTATCATGAGATAGCTGGCATTGCTCTGGTCCTATGTTTGAAGGGCTCTATGCGGGAGAACAGAATATGTCCCTGAGGCAGGCTGGGCCAACTTGTTTCCCTAGGGTTAACTTGTAGCTCTTGTTCTCATTCCAAAAGCCTCTTGCAAGCCATCAGGCAAGCATACTGCATGAGCTATAATAGTCCTGAGCTCTTGCAGAAAGGAAAGAAAAGAAAATAGATAGGAAAAAAGAAATGTTAGAAAAAGAAAAAAATTCTCTTTAGGTCAGGTCCCACCCACTTTGCTTCAGTCCCATCCACATTGGCTTTAGACATCCAATAGATTATAATTATTTAAGAGGGGAAAAATCAGAAACCAAAAAATCTCTTTCCTTAAGGTATGTGCTTGATGTCTCTTGGAAAAGAAATACTCTCATCAGGTTAAGTTTGGAAGTGATAACAGTGGCTAGGATTTGTCTCCACATTGACAAACTCAAGCCCAAGTCTGTCTATAGATGCGGGGTGGGGGGGGGGAAGCTAACTGCAGTTACTAGCTTACTAACCTAATCTACTCTGATTGACAACAAAAATCTTCCCATCTTGTCAGAGTTCTGTAAATATGCCATAACACTCCTAGTGGTTTCCCACAAGAATGTCAGGTGCAAAATATCCACACATTATGTTCCAGCTAAGCTGATGTATTGCTCAAGCCTATACCAAGAATCTAGTCAACTATCAGCCAGCACTAAACTGGGACTAGATAAGAGTTAACAGAATTCAAGAAGAGTTAGATTTAGACCTCTCGTGGGAATGTAACGACTCCAGGCTGATTCCTCTCTTGACTCTGCCCCCAAGTTCTGCTTGTCCTTCTCCTACAAGGAATCATATAGCTAGCTATATGAAAACAGCACTGAAAGACTCGACATCCAATTGCTGAGATTATTAAGGTCACTGTAAATAAACTGGTCATATTTTTCTCTACAAAAGAGAATGTAATACATACCTAATAATTAAGATTGAGAGGAAAGATGCTCCTTTGTCACCAACAGAAAACTGAATATTTTTCAGTGTTCTTTGTTAATGAAGCAATTTGAAACAGAGCAAGCAGAAACAAAACAGATCCAAGAAATATATTTTAGATTAAGAATTCAAAGTGGTTCTCTGAAGCTTTCATCAATCTTATAAAGTAGGAAAGTGGGAGAAACTCATTTACTTTGTATTTTAATATAAATGTATCCAGTTCGGACTTCCTAAGAATAAACCAAAACTAGAGTGGAACTAATTAATAGCTATAGTTTTATGAATATTTCAAAGCTGTAAAATATTGGAAGAAAATGCCCTCAGTTGGGCATATAATTGGGAAGAGTGCAGAAAAATGCACTGTATTAAGGAAATTATTCATAAAAATATGTAGATTGGGAGAACAACATACAAAGCTCATGTACTAGGGAAAGTGAATACTAGTTTATATGTATTAGTGAAAATAGGCAAAAAAACTGTGCCCATTTTTTTGAGTAAATAGATGCAGACATGAGGAATTGCATAAAATTGCTTGGGATAGATTCGCCTGCTCCAACAGTAAAATAGGTTTGTATTAGAGAGCATTATTGTATTATTAAATGTATTAGAGGGCCCGTATCAGAGGGAGATGAGTGGTTAAGAAGTACGAAATACAAATGAATTATTACTCAAAGCATTTGGGCTGAAAATGGAGCAACTGATCGGGAGCAGCTTGTTTTTATTTATTTTTTTAAAAAAAAGATTTTTATTCACTTATAATATAAAATACGAAAATACAAAAGCAAATAGTAAGGAACAATGGTAGGGGAAGGGGGAAAAGAGAAGTGTGGAAAAAAGGGGGGGGGAGAAAAAAAAGGAGTTGTCTTCCAACTCTCTCTGTTACAGTAGAATAAGGCATTAACATCGAATCTCAACTTTTTCATTTCTATAGTGGTATGAACTAGCCATTTCTATATCAACAAATCAATCTAATCAGTAAAATCCAAAATCGGGAGCAGCTTGTTTTAAGACCAGTTAGACAGGTTAGAACTGTGTTTTTAGAGAATATTTCATCTTCAATAAAATTGCATCTTATTTTATTTCATCATAAATCAGAACCGAAGTCTAATTTTCTATATATTAGTGTAAAGCATAGATTACAATACATAGAAATAAGATACAGATTTGTAGTTTATAAATTTCTGTTAGCTTGAACTCCCACGTGTGAATGGGCAGAGGATACCTACTATTACTTTCCTATGCCCTCCTCCAAGTTGTTAACAGCTTGTTCTAGGACCATCAAAAACATGGCCAGATCTTGCCCTATGACTGAGCTGAGATAACTCTGCTTGTTAGCAGTGAGTTTCTCTCTTTCTCTCTTTTTTAAATCCCTGGGCCCATTCCTGCTCAAAGGCCAAAGGCCACATTCTCATGTAAAGAAAGCCCACAGAGTTGCTTGCTCTACGGTCAACAACAGGTGGGAAAGATTAACCCTTTGAAAGTTATGCTCCTGAGAATCTCAGAGGTCATGATGTTAAGGTGGAGCTGGCTGTCATCAATGAACAGTAGAGCCCATTCATACCCTCATGGTGGATTTATGCTCCACATCCGAAAGCACTCAATGCAATGGCATTTTTGTTCCTCCTATTAGCATAGCTTCCTCAAATCAGCGGTGCAAGGTGGAGTGTAGACAATGCCATATGAGTGCTTCTTAAAAAAAAATCTCATATTAAGTCAAACTATCTATCATTCACTGGCAGCAGCATTCCAGGATTTGAGACTGGAGTTTTTCTATGTAATAATACTTTGAACTTAAGAACTTCCCCTGAGTCATAATGCTACATCAAATTATTTTCTTAAAGTCTTCCTTTAACTACTTTGCGAAGAAGTAAGCTGGCCTTGGTCTAGAAATCACCATTTGATTCACAAGCTGTTTATCAACCCCAACCTATGAAAAGGTAACTTTTAAGTTCATGAGATCTTATCCTTCTTCTCTTGATCCAGTCTTGATCCATTTTCACCTTGATCCAGGTGAAAAGCAGTGGCACAGCAAAGTGAACATCAGAAGCCCAAATCTGTCCAAAAGTTTTTTCTTACAGTATCAAAACTAGAGCTTGTGCTTACTGCCTTTCCCACACATACCAGCTTTTCCTTTTCCTTGCATGTGTTCTTGATTTCAGTAGCCTAATTTATTCAGTGCCGTGAGAAGTGATGAGAGCTGCCAATTTGCATAATGTTAAAAATGAAGCAGACACATTCATGGAGGGGAGAGCAAGATCAAGATTCAAAGGACTGTTTTGCTTTAGGATGCTTTGACTGAAACATCTTTTCAAGACTGAAACAACGCAACCTCCTGCTTTTCAAAGGGAAAATGGAGCTGCCACATTGTGTCACTATGCATCACTCAAATCACCCTACTGATGCTCCTAGTGCCTGGAAGAACTGCAAATTACAAGCTGTGCACATGCTCAGAAGCCCCATCTGGTTACAAGCCTCTGGTCCTGAAAGCAAATGGCAGCTGCCTCCATTTGGAGGAGCTGAATGGGACAATTTGTGGCAGCCAATTCACCATGGCCAACTCGCTGTGGGACAATTCACCTTGGGACAATTCAACAATTCAAATTAATTATTTGAAATAATTAAAAAATATGTTGGTTTTTTGTCATTCACATTTCATTTTGTCCCTCCTTCTGCATCCTTCTTTTAATGATTCCATTCCATCGTTCATTCAATATTAATGTAACTCTTGTCCCACAGCAAGTTGTCCCATGGCAAGTTGGTGTGTGGTGAGTTGTTTTGTGGCAAGTTGGCCGTGGCAAGTTGGCTGTGCTGAGTTGTGCTAGACCCCTAGAGGAGAGGGTCCTCAGGGTTTGTAAGAAGTCAATGGCTTACAATATCTCAAGAACCTGGGAAGCAACTCTTTATTACCATGCCTTGGGGAAGGGATTAGTGGTTGCCACTTTCATTGCTGGCTGATATGTTTCCTAGATGCAGCTAACTAACCACTGTCTGATGCCTCACACTAGGCTGGATGCATCCTTGGTGGGAGTATGCATGGCACTGGAGGAAAAAGCAACTCAGTGGTTTCATAGTATATGTGAATATACACGTAGTATATATTCTTTTCCTAAAATATTATGCCATCTACAAAAGACAGCCTCATGATCCCGGAAAATGACATAGCTGTTTTCAGAAGTTGTTGAGAGATGCTCTGTGAGTATCCCTACACCAAATAATCTTTTTGCTTTCTAATTCAAAACACTGCACACTGCTACTGTACCATTAGCACTGCACTTACGAGCTTTGCTTTTAAGTCACCAGCACAGCTTGGAAACAGTCATTGCCATCATAAAAAGGCACCTATGAATCGTGAGAGAGAGCCACAAGCTCCTAAATCAATTATGTCTCAGACATGGGAATTGAAACTCTGTGTGGCCTTTTGCTAGACTGTACTTGGGGCAATGGCCTATCAGCTATGGCCTAAGGGCAACACTAGCTCTACTTTGATTTTGGTGACTTCCTACAGATCCCTCAAGATTTTTCTGCTGGGGGAATTTGTCAGCAAAACATGCATTTTTTTCAAGGAAGGTTGAAGATATATCACTGTCATACCCCTGAGACTTTGGAGGATTCAAATACCAAAAAAGTAAGGAACTCTGTGTCCCCTTCCCAACCCCCAGTTGCAAAACATTTCTGTCTCTGAAAACAAGGAGTTGTTAGAATGATTGTACTGCAGTATTAAAAGAACAATTCTGAGTTGAAGTAAGGAACCAAAGAGAGTGCTGGTACTTCTCCATTTTTCTTTTCATATGTTATTGGAGAGGAGATTTCTTACATTTTTTTCCAACATAAAAGATGTGTAACACCATGACTTTCAAAAACAATCACAACATCCCTCTACTGATTAAAAAAAAGTTTGAGGCAGGTTGAATATTTTACAGTAGGCAAAATTTAGCAGGTGCCTTAACTCTGAGACCCTTTTGAGCAGTGATGGGATTCAGCCGGTTCGCACCAGTTCAGCAGAACCGGTAGCTAAATTTTGCTGAGTTCGGAGAACTGGCTGAATGCACACTGCTTCCGAAGTCCAGTCTAGGCCTCAGGGGCCTGGAGGAGGCCTCCCAGGCCTAAAACAGCCCACCGGAAGTGCATGGATGTCACTTTGGGAAGTCCGTTCTAGGCCTCGGAGGCCTCCTCCAGGCCTAGAATGGCCCACTGGAAGTGCATGGATGCCACTTCTGGAAGTCCACTCTAGGCCTCAGAGGCCCAGGCCTGCATCCAATAAGAGAACCGGTTTTTCAGGTATTTGAATCCCACCACTGCTTTTGAGCCTCAGATCCTTTGCCCCCAGCACCGGAAAGTGATGGACCTCTTTTGTGATGGCTTCTTGGCTCAAAAGTGGAAGGGAGATAAAAATGTCCTCAACATGACACTCTCCTTTTTCTGCCAGGTTAAAAATGGTTCTCATTTACTTGCCAGGTTAAATTGATAGGTGATCGGATAGGTTTGCTTCTATCTTTCAGATGTCTTGAAGCGATGGTTTGATTCCCCCCCCCCCTGCAGTTAGGATGATTTTTAACTGTGCATATGAAAATTGTATATACTCTATGCATATTATTTTAATCTCCTTTTTTTTTTCATGAAGTCCTAAAGCACAATTTTCAATGAACAAATAATTTTGGATGTGGGGAGGTAATACTTTTGGACACATTCTTGGATGAAAATTTTCACATTAGTCAATCACATCACAAATATGAGTACAACACTGCCGTGCTCTTTCAAACATCTCTATCAAACAGTGCCTTCTGTTTTCCAGCTGACACAAGACATAAAAATCAATCAGATGCACATGCCTAATATTCTGAATGAAAAGTCTGCAGTCTTGAATCTCTTCACTAGTGCGGCTAACAGAGAAACTGTGCAGCTGGTTTGATGGTGGAGATATCACAGCCGAATAAAACAGAAGTTGTCAATCAATCACATGTTGAGATTTTACAGCTGATTTGCCACTTACTGTCTTTGATATCATCAACCATGGCATTCTTCTGAATGGGCTCAGAAGGCATTTGGGCTCAGAAGGGATGGCAATTGGAAACACAATATTGTGGTCATTCTCCACTTTTATCCAGGGTTGCTTCCAGTCACTGTTAATGGTACCAGCGAAGGTCTAGCACTCTAGCCAAAACCCCTCAGAGATCCATTTTCTCTTTACTTTGTTTAATATGAAACCATTAGCACAGGGTTAAGTATCATTAGTATACTGATAGTAGTTATATGTTTCTGCCTCTGGCCACCCAAATGACTCTTTCTTGATTCTGTCCTGGGGTCTGGAGGCTGTGGAGATGTAGTAGAATGTGTGGATGACCTTTGGGAATGAGGGGGAAGAGATGCTGCTGAGGAAGCCAACAGACAAGAGAGGCAGGAGCCCCCAGTGGTTTAACGGGCAGAGAAAGAAACTTAGAGAGGTCCTGCCCTAATGGATCAGACAATTAAAACGGTGAGAAGTTTGTGCCTTTAGACTTGCAAGGTTCTGTTATTGTAGACTTTTAATAAAGTAGAATTAGTTCCGTTTCCTGTCCGGTTTGCTTGGGAGGAAAGGCAAGGAAGGTCTAGATGGGGAAAAGCAGATTGTGATTTAATCTAACAAGACTATGGGTAGTTCTGAGTATTTTCTGCCTTTGATTCTAAGTGGGGCTGCTTTCTTCCATTTGGACCCAGTTCGTAATTTGGGATTCTTCATGACTCCTGCTTAAGGAAGTCATGGCCTGGAGGGCTTTTTCACAGTGCACCAATTGTGTCCATTTCTGGACTGGGAGATCCTGGTCATGCTTTAATCATCTTCTGGTTGGACTTCTACAATGTACTTAACATGGGTCTGACCTTCAAAACCATCCAGAAACTGAAGCTGGACCAGAATGCAGTGGCATGGGTAGTAATGACCATGTCTCATTATACACCCATGTAACGTCACAACTTTGTGAGCTGCAATGGCTTCCTATAAGCTTCCAGCCAGAAATCAAGATGCTGATTTTCAATAAAGTCTACATGGCACAGGACTAGGTTACTGGTGGGCCTACTTTCCCCGGTTATCTTTGCCTATCCCATGAGGTTGTAAGATGGGTTTGTGTGAGGCTCCCTCTCTGAAATAATGCCACCTAACAGGACATAGAAGACATGCCTTCTCTGTTGTGGTGTCTTCCCTTTGGGGACAACCTTCCCCCCACCCCGCACACCTACCCTCATGTTCACTTTTTAAAGAGATCTTAGATACAAGCACTTCCAGAATTGGCATGCTCACGTTTGAGATCAGTTAAACAGAGCTGAACTCTGCCGGCATCGAGACTCTACTTAAAAAGAGGTGCAAATGACAAGAACATTAATTATTCAACACTTGACAATGTATTCAAGAGCATGTTAAATTAGCACACATTCTCTCTCTTCGGCTGCTTTGTGTTAACTCTGTTTTCTCTAAACCTTACAATAGTCAAGCAAAACAGCAGTTGCTGCAGTACAGGATTGGCGGGTTCTTCTTCTTCTTTTTTTCCTTCTAGCGAGCAACACGAAATGTCCTTATCCAAAAATGGAGGAAGGGGAGAAGGTACGGAGGAAATGCAAATAAAACCCAAAAGCCCTTCTTGGTTTTTATCTGAGAATGAAGAAGGGGTGTGTGTGTGTGGGGGGGGGGGAGACTCGGAGCAAGATCTATTTAGCAGGCCTTCATATTTCTTAGCGGGTTGGCACGAGGGAGGCTAGAACATTAGCAATGCAGATAGAGATAGAAGAATGGTGACTTTTGTCTTGAGCATTCATTGTCTTGAATTAGGCTATTGTTTATAAATGTGACTCCGTTGCACGAGTGGGAGTTCAACCCATTGAGGATTGCATTCTAGCCCCAATTCTTTCCAAGCTTCTAAAGGTTCCTCCTGCTTCCAAGCATCCGTTTTGGTTTTTCAGCATGCTTCAAAGCTCAAAGTTTAGGATTTCATGAACTGGGTTTTTGAGAACTGCTGAATGCTAGAGAGAGAATCACAATATGTGACAGAAATAAGAAGGTCACATCTTAGAGCAATATGGTATATGGTAGTTTTCCTCTGTCACATATCCTCACAATCTAGTTCCCATTTCTCCTTGGTAAAGTGAGGTTAGCACTGCATTATAATGCAGTGAAAAACAGGTAGGATAAGGATTTCCCTGTCATCTTTCCTTATCCTTCATTGCTTTTGTTTTCCTTTAAAAAAAAAAGCAACCCAACAACCCTCTTTTAAATAATGCTTTTTATTATGCTTTTCTTTATTCTGTTGTGGGACACAATGAGAAGGAGAGCATTTAGAATATTTTCTGCAAGCACAAGATAGTGACGTTTATAGTAATTCAGTTTAAAGCCATCCAGATTAAGATGTGGCAATCCCTTAAAGCAGGGGGGTCTCCGAACTTGGCAATTTTAAGACTCATGGACTTCAACTCGCAGAATTCCTCAGCCAGCATTGATGAGGAAGAACCCTGACTTAAAGGAAGATAATCTAGCCAGCATTCACCCTCCTTTGCCAACATTTCATTTTATTTTTAAAAATGTACAAGGCAGGCAGGATGTTGGATTTTTTTCTTTTCTTTATGTTCATTGGTAGTTCCCTTTGCATCTAAATAGAATATATGTCCAAATCCTGTATTAAAAATTCAAACATAAATCTGAGGGACTGAAAAGAACAGTAAAAAAAGAGCGCATTTACACATATTCGGATCTCCATAGTTTTAATTTTATCTGCTCAGGATAAAGTCACTGGGATCATACCTCGATATATACAAATATTGTTTTATATCTTGGAGGGATAAGTACCTTTCCCTTCCAATTTGCTTGTTCTTCACAATCTCAGAGATGCAGAAACTGGATCTTAATGATAAAAAGTGTTGATTGCAAGGACAATGTCTGAAAGAGTGCAGACTTCCTGATTAGATGACCAAGAGTGATTTCTCATGTATTAAAAGGATCAAAGATCAATGAAACCCACCACATAGAATAGATTTATTATTATTATTTTTTCAAAGGCTGCACAGGACGCATCTTTGAATAGTATTGAATAGAATAGAGCTGGAAGGGACCTTGGAGGTCTTCTAGTCCAGCTCCCTGCTCAAGCAGGAGAACCTATACCATCTCAGACAAGTGACTGTCTATTCTCTTCTTAAAAATCTCCAGTGATGGAGCACCCACGATTTCTGGGGGCAAGCTGTTCCACTGGTTAATTGTCCTCACTGTCAGGAGGTTTCTCCTTAATTCCAGGTTGCTTCTCTCTTTGACCAGTTTCCAACCATTGTTTCTTGTCCTGCCCTCTGGTGCTTTGGAGAATAACGTGACCCCCTCTTCTTGGTGGCAGCCACTCATATACTGGAATACTGCTATCATGTCTCTCCTATTTCTCTTTTCTTGGTGAGAAAACTCTGCCCAGTTTGAGATCTTTTGGCAATGACAATTCAATCCAGATCACATTTTTTTCTAGGAGGATTCCTCTGCTGCTCTGTTCTCCAGCTTTCCATGCCAGAAACTTAACTGCCAATCACTTTGTTTTCTAGGGGTTGATCTTACTGAAGTACAGACCTCTTGAAAAACGTATTGCTATTTACAAAGTTAAAGCATAAAATGCACGTATTTGTATACAGGAACAGCAACAAGCTTTAAAATAAACCCTTCTTGCATTTTCCTAAGTGACTTTCTTATCTGTGCTGAAGTGAATATGCTAACAATCTCTAAGTAGCATACTACTTATAGTATTTCCCTGTCATATTAAGGGGGTTGCTGGTTCAAAACCCAGCAAGAAAATCTATTTAATTTATAATTTAAAACATTTTAAGAGCTATTTTTCTTCTCCAGAGCTTCCATTTTATTGCTTTTTTAAAAATAAGTTTAATAATTTCCTATAACTTGAGGCAGAAGAATTTTACTTCAAAAAAGAACATAAAAATATGTTAACTATAATTGTGAAATGTTAATAGAGTTTCATGAATTGCACAATTAATGCTAAGTATTGCAAAATGCATTGAATAATTTTTTAATATAATAAGGATTCCTATTTTGAGCTTTATACAACACTGAGATCTCCGTTGTCTTATCATTTATTGTTGTTTATGAATATTAAAAAGAGAAAAAAGGAAAATGAAACAAAAAGGGAAAAAAAATTAAAACTAGTTGGGAAAATAGACCTTCCTTCTCTCTATATACTCTGCCCGATCTAAATATTTAGATCCCCTTATAAACCATACTGTAAGTATTTATATTTGCCTTGCTATTATATGGATATATTGAAATCATTCTTGCTTAATTTCTGTTGTGTATGCAGGCTATCCTCGCTTAACGTCCACTCATTCAGTAACCATTTTAAGAAGAGACTGGACAGCCATTTGTCTGAAATGGTGTAGGGTTTTCTGCCTGAGCAGGGGGTTGGACTCGATGACCTCCAAGATCCCTTCCAACATCATCATCATCATCATCATCATCATCATCATCATCATTATTATTATTATTATTATTATTATTATTATTATTATTATTATTATTATTATTATTATTATTATTATTATTATTATTATTATTATTATTATTATTATTATTATTATTATTATTATTATTATCATCATCATCATCATCATCATCACATGATTTTGATTTGGGTATTTGGCAACCAACTCTAAGTTTTGACATTGCAGTATCTTGGGCTCATATATAATCACCATTTGCAGCTTTCATGGTTGGCTTAAGCCAAGCAAAATCAATGGCAAAGCTGGGAGCAGAATGTAAATGGTAATCACTTAATCGCAGGACCACGTGGGATTTGCCTAACAATAGGCAAATGGAATTGCCATGGTAAATCGTCATGATCACGTAATGTCATACTTTACGACTGCATCACTTAATGACAGAGTTCCTGGTCCCAATTACCATCTGTAAACAAGAACTTCCTGTATATGCTTTTAGTTTTGCAATTGCTACCCATTCTCCACCTTTCTAAAGGTTTAGGTGTCTAAATTATTGTCATGTTAACAATTTCTAGTTTATATTGTACAAACACTGCTGTCTCCTGCTAATACCCATAATGTATTATTTGCATCTTATAACACAATAAAACAATTGACAACAAAAGAAGTCATGGTGCTTTAATGATGGATTTTTGGTGATTGCACTCCAATAGAAATTTTACCTATTGCACTTTGGAAGAAGCTAAAGACAGAGCGAGGAAGAGCCAGTTTGGTTTAGTGGTAAAGGCACCTGGCTAGAATCTAGGAGAGTGTGAGTTCTAGTTCCCCACTTAAGCATGAAAGCCAGCTGGGTGACTTTGGGCCAATCATTCTCTCTCAGCCCAATTCACTGCACATGGTTGTTGTTTTGGGGGAAATAGGAGGAGGAAGGAATATTATATGTGTTCTCCACCTTCAATTATTTATAAAAATAATAAAGGCAGGATATATATAATTTAAAAAGAGCAGCAAGGAGAAAACCAACCTGGAATTAAGGAGAAACTTCCTAACAGTGAGAACAATTAACCAGTGGAACAGCTTGCCTTCAGAAGTTGTGGGTGTTCCATCACTGGAGGTTTTAAAGAAGAAAATGGACAGCCACTGGACAGTCTGAAATGTTATAAAGTCTTCAGCTTGAGCAGGGGGTTGGACTAGAAGACCTCTCAGGTCCCTTCCAGCTCTATTCTGATTGATTGATTGAGTCTTTAATGCAAAGTGAGAGCAATGTACATTTGAGAATCACTTCAATATTTATTTAAAAGTGTCTTAAAATGTGTCAGATAAACAGATAAATACTGAACATTTTTGATCGATTTTTTCATCCCTCTGTTATTTGTGCAAGAGCATTTTGGGATCTGCACCCATTCCTGTCATAAGTCATTTCCACAATCAATTTCCTGTCTTTTGTATTGACACAGAATTACAGGCTTCTCAGGGATCACTTATGATCATGACTTGGGCAGAGGGAATGATCCTTTCACATACCAAACAGGATCTTCAGGCAATTTTGTTAGTGCCAACTAACAATTTTGTTAAGTGGCAACGATATTGAAAGCAGCTGCTGTGAGAAGAGGTAACACTGCCAAAGGCCAACAATGCACACACACCCTTTGAAACTTGCAATTGGGGAAGTGCCTGTAAACTAATTTATATACAGAAAGACAATTCTTGAAAGAGCCGTGGTGGTGCAGTGGTTAGAATGCAGTATGGCAGGCTAACCTGTTCACTCCAGGAGTTTGATTTTCACTTGCTCAAGGTTGACTCAACCTTCCATCCTTCTGAGGTCGGTAAAATGGGGACCCAAATTGTTGGGGGCAATAGGCTGACTCTGTAAACCACTCAGAGAGGGCTGTAAAGCACTGTGAAGCGGTATATAAGTCTAAGTGCTATTGCTAACTGCTAAACCCTAGCATTTGCAGGACATATTTGATGGCAAAAATGAACAAGTTAATGTCTGGAAGCAGAAAGCTTTATATAAATAAGAAGAGGGACTCCATCCAACTGTGGTCACATGAAAAGGCCCTCAATCCACATCAACACCCAGTTGATTCAGGGAGGCCCAGAGAGTTGTATAAATGCAGATGTGCATCCAGATGTGCATCCAGATGTGAGTTTCTATCTATATCAGCTACTCATTGAAGTTTACTTCCATATGTGGTTCTCCTTTGCTTGGATTTTGGAACGTAGATATCTCAATTATCTCGCATAGTATGGACAGGCAACCTGCTGTTGTCCAGATGTTAGTGACTTTAATTTCCATGAGCCTGGGTCAGCATGGGCAGTTAATGAGATTATGGGAGATGTGGTCCAAAACATATAGAAGGCAGCAGGTTCTTTTTCACTGCTTGTTTCATCACTTTGAAATAAGCTATTTCAAATTCAGTAAAGTTGAAAATATAGATGGCCTCTAGTTGATCCATGCAGTTTTATCAGCATTGCTATGGAAGTGGTTCAGTATTTATTTGTTAGAGTTACATCCAATCTTTCCTCCAAAAGCTGCCAAATAGCTTAGAAGCTGCCAAAGTTACTGTACTTTTTTTTTTTTTTACATCTCTTTCATTGGCTTTCACGGTGGGGAGAAGCAAAGGGACAGTCCAAAAGATGATTGAAATTCTTCTCTTTTGCCGCTGTTAGTCCTGCATCTTGCCTGCCATCTTCGGCTCACCCAGCCTGTTCTTAGTGAGCAACAGGTAGTCCTTGACTTATAACCACAGTGGGAACCAGAATTTTCATTGCGAAGCAAAGAGGTTGTTAAGTGAGTCACGCTCAATGTTATGACCTTTTTGCTACTGTCTGAAAGCAAATCAATGCAGTTGTTAAGTGAATCACACAGTTATTAGGATGTCTATGGAGATTGTCTCATTCTTCCAGGTCACGGTTGTCCCAAAAGTGCTTTTTCAAGAGGCCACTGGAGTTTCTTTGTTTTTCCTTGAAGACGTTTTGCTTCTCATCCAAGAAGATAAACTGAAGAAGCTTCCTGGATGAGAAGCGAAATGTCTTCAAGGAAAAACAAAGAAAGTCCAATTGCCTCTTGAAAAAGCACTTTTGGGACAGTTGTTAGGAGAATCCAGTCTATTGACATTACTTGTCAGAAGCTGGCTGGGAAGCTTGCAAATGGTGATCACAAGAACCTCGGTTGCTGCATCCATCATAAATAATACCGCTTGCCTGATTTTTGATCATGTGACCGGGGAGGAGGAGCTGCTGTGGTTGTAAGTGTGACTAGCGGTCTCAAGTCACTTTTTTTTCAGTATCGTTGTGACTTTGAACGGTTGCTAAAAGCATGGCTGTAAGTTGAAAGCTACCTGTACCTTATTTTATTCAGGATGCTTTCAGATTTATTTGAAGGCGTGTTTTGCGTTTGCTGAACAGTTGTAAGATAGTAGAGAGCCTTTTGTTTTGCTTTGTTTTCTATTATAAATCTCTCCTTTTGCACTCTCTCTGGCTGCTGCTGCTTCCCGATCTGCAACAGCCCCATTGGAGAAATGGACTTATAACGTCTTCCTTAAATGAAATAGGAATCCAGGCAGGATGAATATCACAGATTATAGGACAGTGATGGCGAAACGTTTAGAGACTGAGTGCCCAAACTGCAACCCAAAACCCACTTATGCATCGTCGAGTGCCGGGTGGGTGTGGCCCATTGGGTGGGCGTGGCTGCGGTGGTAACGGCAGACTGGGTGGTAAAAGTTCAATCAATCAATTCCAACTTTGCAAGATCTTTTTTTTCCCACGAGAAGTTGAAATTGACTGATTGAACCTTTTTTTTTTTTTTGCACACGGCAGCAGAGGCCTAAAGCGAAAAGGTTTTATAAAACCCAGCTGAAGACCTAGGACTGGGGCAATGGCGCGCGTGCCCACAGAGAGGGCTCTGAGTGCCACCTCTGGCACCTGTGCCATAGGTTTGCCACCACTGTTATAGGACCACGAGATTCCTGCCATGAGGATTTTTCAGATGTTTCCCTCTTCTTCAAGAAAGGTACGTTTTTATTTTTTCCATGAAACTGAATGAGCATGAAACAAAACGCAGAAGAAATTTCTGGCACAGCACTACTATGATGAGCCCATAGGAAGCTTTGAAAAGGATCCAGGATCCCAAGAGAGAACATCAGAGAAAGATGAACTGATCAGAGGAAACCAGAAAGATGAAAGGAAATTGGTGAAATATGTAGCAGGGGAGTGGCCCAGCTGGATGTGCACACAGAGAGATAAAGAACAAAGCATCATATAAATCAGGGGAAAAAAAATGGCATCCATCAGAACAAAATCACTGGTCTTTGTGACTTTGATCAGAATTAGAACAATGTACATACAGAACTTCGGTTGTGTTCAAAATATCAACTCCCCTGCTTGGATGGACAGGTTTGAGTTTGGGGGAACCCAACTGTCTTGTTTAATCCTTCCTTACCAGTTTAGCTGACCTTTGCATGACAAGTGCTGACATCCTCCCATGAACTCTGCGAATGATAGTGGCCTGGTATGCAACAGACAAGGTGCAAACAGACACAGACCAAAGCAGCACATAATCAGACACCCCCTCCCCCATTTAAACAAATCAACATGACTGGTGAAGGGGAGGGTGAGAGAAAAGAAATCCCCAGGACACTGCCTGATACAGTGATAGATTCCACTGAACAACCAATAAATGCAATTCGGCCCGAAATATTCATTCGTAGTTATGTCATAAAGGTGCACAAGTTACATCTACTGAAAAATTACAAAGATTCTAGGTTTAAAGTAAGTTTTTTTTTCTTCAGAAAATCTGTATACTAAGAATCATTTCAAAGTCTCTGAGGGATTGAGGGGAATAGCATTATAGATAATGTTTTGATCTTCAGGCTTTTTTTCTGCAACTTTGGTGAACAAAAACACAGATCAATTTGCAAACTAACCTGGAGTTAAATAACTATTCATTAGCAAATCTGTTTCTGTGTGTCTGTGTGGTACAAAAATATGGAAGGAAAAATGGACGGCCAGCCAGCCAGCCAAACAAAAAGTATACCAATGCTGTCCCAAAAGTGCTTTTTCAAAAGGCAACGGGACTTTGTTTTTCCTTGAAGACATTTCACTTCTTATCCAAGAAGCTTCTTCAGCTCTTCAGTCAGAACTGAAAAAGCTTCTTGGATGAGAAGCGAAACATCTTCAAGGAAAAATAAAGTTCAGTTGACTTTTGAAAAAAACACCTTTTGGGCAACCATGAACTGGATGACTGAGAATCTCCATAGACATATACCAATGCTGTATAACATGGATCTGTTACATTTCAAAACTAATATATTAAATTTTAAAAGGGCTAAAAAGTGGCAACCCTTAACCTGGGTCTGAAACATTAGGCATTAAAGCTACCAGATGAACTATAAGTCCATTTCTCTTGTAACTAATTGACTTTAAAAAATTGGGTCATTTGGATCATTCAAAGATGACCAAAATCTCTAAGCAGGTATATAGGGGCAAAAGTCTTTGGCTCCAACTTATTGAGCTATTTTGGCTCCAAGTTATTCAAAGTCACTGTCAACATTTTCAGTGGGGATTGCCAGTGCAGTGAACACTTGCATTTGATGGAATGTTATCCTATGATATTATCAATTTATTCCACTAAACAACTTTGACATAAAACTGAATTTACTGTATTGACTTCAAAAATAGACAATGACATTTCTATAATCATAGTTGGATAAAATGTAAAGTTTGACTCTAAACTGCATTGAATCTTTTGGAAACATGGGGATGTTATGGCTTTCCAGAAACAGATACCCAGCCTAAATTACCCATTCCTGGTATAATGTTTTTATTTATCTTAATCTGTGAATGGACTAGAGCTAGAAAGGACCATGGAGGTCTTCTAGTCCAGCCCCCTGCTCAAGCAGGAGAATCTATACCATTTCAGACAAGTGATTGTCTAGTCTCTTCTTAAAAATCTCCAGTGATAAAGTGCCCACGATTTCTGAGGGCAAGCTGTTATATTGGTTAATTGTTCTCACTGTTAGGAGGTTTCTCCTTAATTCCAGGTTGCTTCTCTCTTTGATCAGTTTCCAACCATTGCTTTTTGTCCTGCCCTCTGGTGCTTTGGAGAATAATTTGACCCCCTCTTCTTTGTGGCAGCCCCTCAAATACTGGAATACTGCTATCATGTCACCCCTGTTTCTTCTTTTCTTTAGACTAGCCAAACCCAATTCCTGCAACCGTTCTTCATATGTTTTAGTCTCCAGGCCTTTGATCATCTTAGTTGCTCTTCTCTGAACTTTTTCTAAAGTCTCAACAATTTTTAGTATGGTGACCAAAATTGGCTGCAGTATTCCAGGTGTGGTCTTACTATGGTTTTATAAAGTGCTACTAATACTGCACGTGATCTTGATTCTATGCCTGTGTTTATACAACCCAGGATTGTATTAGCTTTCTTGGCTGCTGCTGCACACTGCTGGCTCATGTTCAAGTGATCATCCACTAGGACTCCAAGGTCCCTCTCACAGTTACTGTATCCAGCAGCTTTTAATATGATGGTCATTGAAATTCTGAAAAATCTCTTATAATATGTAGGAAAGATAAAAGACTCTTCAAAAGACTTTTCAAAGGTTACATTATTTTTCCACAGTAAAAAGTGATTTCTTCAAACTCTTTGTATGGACTTATCTATCTATCTTTTTATAATTCTTATTTAAACTGTATAGGATGCCATTCGGGGGGGGGGAAACATTTGAAGTGAAGTTTCGTCACAGATCTGGGTACTTTCATTAAGTTGATTCAATTGTTAGAAGTGGAAGTGAAGTGGAAGAGATAAAACAGGTGCAAATTGAACCCACTCTAGACAAGAGTAAAATGCTGATGGATTCAAGATCTTTACAATATAGAAGGTGGTGGAGGAGGAGGAGGAGGCTGTGATTGTTGCTTTTTTCTGCATCAAGGAATTCACTGACAAATCTTGGATCTAGTTGGGACCCAATATTCTGCATGCTTTACATGATGCTGACATGCATTTCTCAGCTAGGTGACTTTACAATACTATAGTAATCTAATGTTGGATTACCCTTCCCATAAACCTGCCAGCTGACAGGCCAGCTCCACGTTATCCTCTACCCAAGATTGTATTTTACTAAGATAAATGGCATATAATTTACCAGTTTCTGAAAGCAAGCTAATAGGCCTGTAATTGGCATGGTTCTCTTTCTCACCCTTCTTATAAACACAGATAATAGTACCTTGCAATAGAGGAATAGATAAACAGTGTGTTCTATTAATTTGGGTAAATAAGTTGACAAAGGGGGGTATCCATCACCAAAGCACTGGCTTTCAAAATCTCTGGAATTATATCATCAGTCAGGAGCTTTCCCATGTTTCAGCAAGATTAAAGTTCCTTTTGCAGACTTCACTACAAGACCTGGAAGAACATGTTTGTTTAATAATAAGAGTCCTGTGGATGGCACCAGCCTAGTCTTTTTATATATTTCAGTATAATATGATTCCCACACATTGGAGCAATCCATTGAGCTCCAAAACTCTCCCAAAGTTATCATGACTATTTCCCAGCATAACATAGTGTTGCTGAACCCAGAAGAGGAAACAAAGATCTCCATTGTTCCTATAGGGCAAGCCTCTTTTTCTTAATTAATTCAGATATATTTTTTGCTTTGTGGTAATACACTTGGATCGATCAATATTTGTATTCCTATGGATTATAAACTAACTTAAACTGCATTTTGGCTTCATAGTCTTCTTGATGAAGCGAATTTTGAGAGATTTCCTTTTTTAGATAAAGATTTTTTTCTCTCTTCTAAAACATCCAAACAGGATGTGCAAAGGACATAAAGAAGACATAGTATCACCAGCCTGCATTACATATCTTTTAAGAAACAAAGAGAGTTTGGGAGAAAATAAGAATGCAACAATGTTAATCAGTAGCTCCGAGGCCACTGTATTTTCCTCTGCTTATTTGTCAGTAAAGCAGCAGAAGGCTGAGCTTTAGGAGAACTGCAAGTATCAGAAGAAATGAACAAGTTGTCTATGAGAGACAGTTTGGAAATTGACTGAAAAGCTGTCATAGAAAAGCCCTGGATATTACAGGAATCACAACCTGAATTCAAAGTGTTGTCAGTCCTTCAGAGTAGGGTAGGTCAAAAAGCAAACACCTAGAGCTCTATTTTATTGAGTTGGTTAAAAACATGAATGCCTGTCAATGTTTCCTCTTCCCCTCCCCCTTATACCCAAGGTGGGCCAATCTTGAATGTCTTTCTCATACTTTCCTTTTTTTCTAGAGTAACTTCTGGTTTTGCTCATTGCTGCTGTACATTTTCTTCAAGACCATCTCAGCACTCCTTCTCAAGTATATTTACCCATTGAATTAAATATAGATTCCCTTTACAAATAATAAAATCAAGGCCACCTATCACTTAATTAGAGATGTATGTGGGTAATTATAGAATAATAGAGTTGGAAGAGACCTTGGAGGTCTTCTAGTCCAACCCCTGCTCAGGCAGGAAACCCTATACCATTTCAGACAAATGGTTGTCCAGTCTCTTCTTAAAAACTTCCAGTGTTGGAGTATTCACAACTTCTGGAGGCAGGTTGTTCCACTGATTAATTGTTCTAACTGTCAGGAAATTTCTCCTTAATTCTAGGTTGCTTCTCTCTTTGCTTAGTTTCCATCCATTGCTTCTTGTCCTGCTTTGGAATATAGCTTGACTCCCTCTTCTTTGTGGCAACCCCTGAGATATTGGAAAACTGTTGTCATGTCACCCCTAGTCCTTCTCTTCACTAAACTAGACATACCCAATTCCTGAAACTGTTCTTCATATGTTTTATCCTCCAGTCCCCTAATCATCTTTGTTGCTCTTCTCTGCACTCTTTCTAGAGTCTCAACATCTTTTTTATATTGTGGTGACCAAAACTAGATGCAGTATTCTGAGTACAGTCTTGCCAAGGCATACAGTGGTATTAACACTTCACGTGTTCTTGATTCTATCCCTCTGTTAATGCAGCCTAGGACTGCATTGGCTTCTTTGGCAGCTGCAGCATACTGCTGGCTCATATTTAAGTGATTGTCCACTAGGACTCCAATATCCCTCTCACAGTTACTACTATTGAGTCAGGTGCCACCTATTCTATACCTAGGCATTTGGTTTTTCTTAAGGATCTGACAAGATTAACCTGACCCTCAAGTTCATAGTTGTACCATAAATCAGAAGAAAACTTATGATATATTCAAATATCAACATCAAGGCATACTTTCATCTTGAAATCACCTCAACTTATGACTGTTCATTTAATGAAAGTTACAACGGCCTTGAAAAAATTGAAAAAAATCCTCAAAGACTGCACTACCACAGCAGTCATGTGATTGCAATTCAGGCCTTGGCAATTGGTTCACATTAGCAATAATTGCAGTATCTTGTGATCATGTCATCATGATCATCCCAGCCACTTTCCAACAAGCAAAGCCAATTGGGAAAGTTGGATTCATTTAACAGCCATGGTAAAAATAGTTATAAAATGGGATCAACTAATTTCATGTGCTCACTCATAAATCCACTCATTTAACGACCACTTTTATGACCAAAATTCAGGTCCCAATTGTGGTTGTAAGTCAAAGACTACTTGTATGAGAATTAGGTCTAAAAAAACTAGATTTCTAGAGCAATTACATACTATTCGAAAGTATCCCAAACTTTTCTCATCAGAACCTGGTAACAAAGCATGGATAGGGAATAAACAATAATAAGCAAAAGGCTACCTTATTAAAACTTAATTAGACCTGTTGCTAACATATCATAAAGGGGAACCTCATTATCAGCTTCAAGGGCAGAGGAATTGAAAGCCAAGCCGCCTCTCAAAGTTCCAAATATTTTAAGAAATCATAGAATTTCAGTATTGAAAGGGCCTACAAGGAAAATCTAGCTCAATCTTCTGCAGTGTGCTTGAAAACTAACTGAATAAACCATAAGAGGTAGCTCTCCAAACTTTTCTTAGGATGGAGAACCCATTACTTCCATCGGTAGTCTTTCCACTGTTGGGCAATTCTTACCATCTATAATGGGCTGTGTGAGTAACCCTGAGGAAGATCTGAAGCCTAGACAATGGTCTGATGAATGACATCTGAATCCAAAGCAGAATGTAATTTGAGTAAGTGCCTCAGAGTTGTTTGTCTCTAGTTCTCGGAAACATAAAAGGCATGGAGGTGAGAACATTCAGACTTGCAAGATTCTGTTACTGTAACCTTATAATAACATTAGTATTAATATTCATAATTTTGGTTTCTTGGTCGGGGCTACCTTGAAAGGCTCACCCCATCAGCAGGTTTTTCCTTATATTTCAATGAAATCTAGGTAGCTGCAACATAGAAAATGTGCCCCAAAGCTATCCTTAGTAAAGGATGTGCAGCAGTTTCAAAGAGAAAGGGGCATATTAGAACTTTATTTTATTTATTTATTCATATTTCGTAGTTCTAGACCTTGCATGGGTGAGCACATAGAACCAATTAGCAAGTCCTCAACCAAAAGTGTCCTCTTGAGATCATATGGCAACTATTATCATGCAGTCTGAAAAAAAGATACGCCTATTTTAAGGACATTCCAAAAGATCCCACAGCAATGTTCATGAACACTCTAAAACACTATTCTTCTTTTAAATTCAAACTATTGCATATTCCTTATCCTTACCCCTGGCAAAAAAGACTTTGTGAGGTCAGCCTTTCAAAAGACAGAATTCTGCTTTGGGCAGCAGAATCCTAAAAAAAGGTACCTGTTTTATATCCAATTGCTATCTATCTTTATAAAGATAACCTCCAGTTCTGAATAAACTTGATATCATTTCAGTGCATGGTTTGGATGCAAAAAGACAAGGGATTCTCTCCATGTATAAATTCCACCTTTCTTGAATAATGTATATGAGAGCATCCAATGCTGTCCATCTTTGTGCATCAAACATCATCTGTTAACTTCACCTTTTACTGGCAACTTATATGAGCTTTGGGACATATCTATTTATGTCTATTTATGTATTTATTTTCCTTTATTGGTTCTGGGATCTCGAAAGAAAAAAAATGCTATTTCAATTTTCAGTCTATAGAGATGTACTTGTCTACAAAGAACTAATAAATATGCCATGTCTGGAACATTTATACCAGGGGTCTTCAAACTTGGCCCTTTTATGACTTGTGGACTTCAACTCCCAGAATTCCTCAGCCAGGCACGTGCCAAGTTTGAAGACCCCTGATTTATACTATGGTGCACCAAGCAAATGAAGGAGGAAGAACATAGAACTGCAAATTTCTGAAAACTACCTCAATGGAGCTTGCAATGTATAGTGCTGTCAAACAGAAGTTAGTAATAAATAACTTTGTTGCCTCTGTAATCTATAAAAAACATGTCTTCTAAGTTTGGTCTACTGGTAGTAGTGATAGCGCTGGCCTGGAAACCAGGAGACCGTGAGTTCGAGTCCTGCCTTAGGCATGAAAGCTGGCTGGGTGACTTTGGGCCAGTCACTGTCTCTCAGTTCAGCCCACCTCACAGAGTTATTGTTGTGGGGAAAATAGGAGGAGGAAGGAACATCAGGTATATTTGCCACCTTGAGTTATTTATAAAAATACTAAAAGTGGGATTTTTAAAACATCTAAAAATATCTTCGAAACACTGCCTGAGCTGTTTTAACCCAATGGCAAGGTGTCATGGGCTCATTTCCTCTGAAGAAACAGAGAGCTTACATTCTTCCTAGGTGGTTACGAGAAAACGACACAATAATAAATGTAAAAGCCTGGCTGCCAGGGGGAGTAAGAAGGGCCACTTCCCCGAATGTGGAGATGATGGAAAAGAATCTCCTTTTGGTCCTCCTAGGTGACCTTCTTCTGGAGCTGTCAGGCTATCACAGTCCCATCTATAAACAAAGTAATAGGCATTTCCCTGGGCAGTGTCAGGATCACACTAGCGTGACACTGTGTTTGGATGTTCAAAGATTCTTTCTCTCCTTGTGTTCATTTTCAGGGCTTAACAAAGGAACTGCTAAAACCCACCATAGCTTGATAAGATGACAAGTAAGTCTTTTAGCGTTATTGATTGTATACAAGAGGTGGTGATAAATGATTTCCCACCCCATGCTCCTAGTGGATTACGTCTTTTTCAAGAGGTACCCTTGCCACAATTCTGGCCCTAAAACTTTGATAAATGCTGATCTCCATTTCCCTCTGCCCAAAGAATGTCCTCTTCCATTACCACATTTGATTTTGAAGCAACAAGGCCGGGTTCTGTTAAAAGCTGAAAAACTGCATTGGGAGCAGTTGCTGTGCTTAACGTAGATCCTATGCTGTTGCTTCATTCACAGAAAAAGGGGGAAGCTAATTCCATTTACTTCCCCTCCAGGTTCAGCCACCTGGGCCACATCTGATTCCTTTACAAAGATTCTTCAAAGCCTAGCGAGATAAGGAAGTGTGAAGAAGGAAGGGGAAAGTCCATTTCTAAGAAGATAAATTGCATGTTAATTCACAGAAGAGAAAATATCTGCCTTTCAAACCTTCATATTTGTTATTTTATGGTACAACAGCTACAGTGAAAGTGCTTTCAATATCATTGGTTCTCCCTAATCCATATTGTTGATAACATCAATTCTGAATAGCTTGTGGTTTTTCAACATTGCATTGTAGTGAGATTCTAAGGAAGCCTTTTCTTTTCTTTTCTTTTCTTTTCTTTTTTTTTCTTTTCTTTTCTTCTTTCCTTTCCTTTCCTTTTTTCCTAATCAAAAGTTTCATAGAAGAAATTAAAGTAACTGTGGTCACCAAAATAAAGCAGAATCTATTTTTTTAATCAATGGGCATTATGGGGGAAAAAACTATTTTGATATGAGAAAGAGATTTTTGACATAACTTCCCTATGATTGTTCTGTAACATTAGTTTAACTACTAATATTTTCATAGATTCACATTGAGATTGAGAGTTTGCAAAGACCAGAATAACAGAGTTGGAAGGGACTTTGGAGATCTTCTAGTCCAACCCACTGCACAAGCAGGAGACCCTATTCCATACAAGTGGCTGTCCAGTCTCTTATTGAAAGCCTCCAGTGATGGAGCTCCCATACTTGGAGACACATTGTTCCACTGACTAATTGTTCTAACTGTCAGGAAATTTCTCCTTAGTTCTAGGTTGCTTCTCTCCTTGGTTAGGTTCCATCCATTGCTTCTTGTCCTGCCTTCAGGTGCTTTTGAAAATAGGTTGACCCCCTCTTCTTTGTGGCAGCCCCTCAAATATTGGAACACTGCTATCATGTCACACACACCCATACCAACTGTTAATCTTGCAATATTATTAAAATATTTTTAACTTTGTATTTGTTTTCATCTTTGGCCTACCCTAGAGACTTAGGATCTAATGATAAAGGATCCCAAATGCACTTAACTCACTTCTTAAACAGACGCTATCTAAGCAGAGAGCAGAACATTTGGTGTGCGGATATCATTTCCATGGTGGGGGGAATAAAAGGAATGTTTGTGGTACTTCACAAGCTATACTAGAAAAAAAGGGACAATTAGCCAGCACATAAATTATTTACTAGACTCCTTTTAGACACGTACTTCCAAATTTACTACCACAGGTGATGTATTACTAAATATCAAAGCCATTGGTTATTGCATCAGGGGCAGTTCACTATTTCATTCAGAAATATCGGAGGAATCTACGACAACTAGAAAGATTATTTTTTTTAAAAAAAAGTCAAGGTGATTTTGTTAGAATTTCTTCTGGCAAGAAGGTATTGGCTTAACCTGCCTTTTTTCTGTTTAATCACTTTCAGAAGCTCATTAGGCTAAGAGGAAATAAGCTTTAAAATTCAAACCACATGCCACATTTCAAAGGACCACAAAGTTGCAGGCTATGTCTCCATTTACAATGTCAACTGGCACTGAATTCCACAGACGCACACAAAGAAACACCCTTAAAAAGTGTTAGAAGATGTAAAATTAGGCCATCCATTAAATCTTTTAAATTACATCTGAAAGAGATTGCATAGTTCAATGATTGCTGTCTGCCTACATTGTTATATTGAAGATGAGGTGATACAACATTCCTCTTCCGATTCCATATACTTTAAGACATGATTATTATTCAACCTTTTAGCTCATTTTTCATCAAAATTAATTTCTATATTGCCTCACTTTAAGCCTAGACAAATAATTTCAATTACATCTTCCTGATACATCTGAACAGTGAAATGCTTGCATGAACAGTTCCCCCACATGTACAATTATCCATGAGAAAAGAGAAATACGTGCAATTCTAGAGCTGCCTATGTGTTCCTCGCTCACCCTTGGCTATACACAGTACACGTACCAAGGATAAAATTTCAAAATCTGTGGGATACAGATTAAATCAATGTATATCTTCTGAATTTGTGTTTTTGTTTGCACTTCAAAACCTGCACTTTTCAGGATTTTCATTTTTCTATTTTAAAAAACAACACACATAATACAGTTTCAGACTGAAATATACAATAAAAGGCACATTAAACATGCATTACCTACAAAATATACAGTACATCATACACATATGAATTCTCATATTTGTTTTTCCCCTTCTGAATTCACAGTGATGTGGAAATGAAGGAAAAGGATTTTTCGGTCAGAAGCAGGAAAAGTGAAATGGACAGATTTATGCTAATTCATTTCATGCTATGGTATGGTAATTTTGTGGTGATTTAGTCACAGAAGATGACCAGTAATGCAGTGTCACATGCAACATTTGGATTAAAAGGGCAGAATTACACTGCATGAGATTTTTAAATTAATTGGTCTTAGCGAAGCAGGCAAAGGAACATACATCTTCTCTGAATGAAAATTCAGACTTTGTCCATGCAGCACAAGTAGGAGAGTAAAATTTTATATATTAGAGACTGATCAAAGCAGGACTGGTGAGGAATATATTTTGCCTATGATCTTGTCAACTGAAGACGGACAAAGTTATCTACTTAGTGTCAAAGAGAAAGCTTACACCTCTCTTCCCAGATTAATACAGGTAGTCCTCGACTTATAACAGTTCATTTAGTGACTGAAGTTACCACGGCTCTGACAAAAGTGACTTATGACCATTTTTCTATACTTACGACCGTTGTAACATCCCCATGGTCACATGATCAAAATTCAAATGCTTGGCAACTGACTCACATTTATGACGGTTCCTGTGTCCCGGGGTCATGTGATTACCTTCTGCAAACTTCTGACAAGCAAAATCAATGGGGAAGCCAGATTCACTTAACAACCGTGTTACTAACTTAACAACTGCAATTATTCACTTAACAACTATGGCAGGAAAGGTGGTAAAATGGGGCAAATTTTACTTAATAACTGTCTCGCTTAGCAAGAGAGATTTTAGGCTTAATTGTGGTCATAAGTTGAGGACTATCTGTAGTTGCACAAGTAGTTTGATGAATGGAAGATGGAGAGAAACAGCAAAGCTTGATTAACCAGGACAACAACAGTGTTTCTGCAAAGAAAATACTCCTGGAACAACTGTAAGTACAAGAATGTGACTGATCTGCTCTTTAAAACACAACAAATATAAACAACTCACCACAGGAAAGCAAAGGAAGCTACCCTGGAAGTATCATTTTAAAATTCAAAATACTGAAATGAAGCGTTTTGTTCCATGTTAAAATATTAAACCTGACAGCATTGCTTCCTAAAGTATTCCTTCCTCTGTCATGTATTTTCAAAACCAAGTATATTTCAAAGCCCAGATCCTCTTCATGGACTAGTCACATGTATAGTACACTCTCCAAGACAGGCAGTGAATATGGCCAGACGTTTTACACACTAACCATTCAGGATCATATACTGATGGAATCATTTCCTTGTAAAAATGATTTGTGGCATCATACAGATAAAAATTAATACTGAATATTATTTTTAAAGAATATATTAAAAACATATCAGAAAATAAAACAATTTAGTTAGATGTTGAGTATCCTAATAAAAGATCCAGTCAATTCAGGAAGAACAAAACAAAGTATATTGAATTGAAAGATCTGAGCACCAAAAACTATTTTTACCTCATGCCAAAGATTCCATTTAGGAGGAAAGTTAAGCTCAGTGGCTATAGTCAACTGAGTTTGGATTTTGGCATATCTGGTCCAAAAGAAAAGGCCCTTTTTCTAATCATAATCTTCCCATTGCTAAATATCAGTTAGTGGCTTCATAAGATCCAGACAGAGTTGGTTAGTAAGGTTGGTGCCTCTTTATTTTATTTATTTATTTTTTTCAAATTTGGAAACTGCCCATCTTTCTCACAGAGCCTCTTCACACTTACCGGATCCATTATCTTGGCCGGTCATACAGAAATGTTTGTCTGCACCAATAACAATCTCCTTGCTAAAGGTATTTGTTAAGCCCAATGCAGAGTATTATAAATGCTCTTTTAATAGTGCAATCCTATATGCATCTATTTGGAAGTTAATTCCACTGAGTTCCAAGGGGCTTATGTGCAGGACAAGTGACAATTTTATGGCAGCCTAATCATTTCCTCTCTTCAAGTAAAGGAAGCCGCAGCCTGTTTCTTGTTTCAACAAGTCTCCCGAACGAAGCAACTGCAGGTAAGTTTTTAATTTTAATTTCATACACAGAGCAAAGGAGAAAACTGTGCCCAGGTGTCACATTGTCCTAGATAAAATGGATTTATACATCAATTCTACCTTGATTTCGGACAAGGAAATTGCTTTGCGCGCGCGCGCGCACACACACACACACACACACACACACACACGCCACACTGACAATCTTTACTAAGAATACTTTTGCCCCCCCCCCTTTTTTTTTTTTGAAAGCTCAGCAATAGCACCATTATTATTATTCCCACCAGTCTTGCCTGAATCAATAACCTCGCTTAATGGACACTTCCAACAGGAAATGATAAATGGGGCTTTAAATCGTAGCTTCTCCTTTTTAAAAAAAAAGAAAGAAAAGAAAAGAAATGACAGCTCATGGATTTTGAACAAGGTTTTCCCGCTTAAACTCTTGGGGATGTATTGCCAGCCACCAACTGAACCAGTCCCATTTGATTCGGGGAATTGGCCAGGCACCTCTGCCCGAGCCCAGTGTCAACAGAAGCCTGTTATTATGCCACATTACACAGGAGATCTGAACAGTTTACTGCCCAGGAATGCTTGGTATCCCTTTTAAACCCACAGCTCCCAGCTCCCCTCCTCTACAAAGGCCTAAATCCCTTGTGTTTATTTGAATAGAAGCTGGCAAGATAATTAAACATCCCATTCAAACATCCTGTTTGAAATATTAAACAGTAATTAGCTTCCTAAATTTTTCCCCTCCCCTCTTGGCTAGGCGGAGGGAAGGAGGCCCCCTAACAGCTTGCCTCCTCCAAAGGCTTCTCTGTGCGACAACTTGTGCTTTTTTTTTTTCCCACGTGAAAGTCGAGGGCTTGCCTTCTCCCTCTTTGCCCACAGCAACTGCTTATCGCACAGAAATGGCAACTAATTTGAGTGACCTCTCTAAATGAAGGTTCAAACAGAAATGTCTTTCAGAAGTATCCGGGTCAACAGCCCTCGGTAACCCACGATGTCTATTCTTGGACCAGCAGCATCAAAACAGCCTTGTATAAATAGAAACCGTTTCTATTATCACGCCTGCTGCCTCAGGCCTAGCACTCAGCACCTCCCTTCGTGCTGAAATATTCCCCTGAAATTCAGCTTTGAACAAAGGAGGAGGTCTTTGCTCCATAGTTTAGATGGAGCTTCCTTAACTGGATTTGAAACCAGTCTTGCAATGATTAGATTTGATCTTTCCAGAATATGGAATCCTTGATTTCTTTTTTTCTCGTGGCTCATATGAGTGGTCAGCAAATAGAAGTCCCAGAAATTATTTGTGGACAATTTGATTCTCTGGCAGCCAACCTACCTGAACAGGACTGTCATGGAGGTGAGATGGTCACCCAATTGATCTAACCATCACTTTCAATTGCAACTGTTAATTTGGACCATATCCTTGCCATGTGTATCATGAGGGTCATTTGGAGTGAATTTCTTCTTAGTATAACTGTAGAAAAGCTGTCAAAATGAGGGACATGTGGTGGATTTGGATGAATCCTGAATCTTGAGGCAAAGCATATATACTTCAGATGGATTTTTCAGAACCCCAGAAACGAATGGAATGGAATAGAATGGAACGGAATGGTACAGCATGACACAGAATGGCATGGATGCTCAAGGAATTTGTCTCTGGTGCATAAACTCAGTATACATAAATAGATCATAGATCATAAATCATAAATCATAGGTCATAGATCATAAATCATAGTTACAATCATTAATCATAAGACACAAACAATAAGTGATAAATCATAAGATACCAATAGGAGAAGACAGTAGGAAAGATGAGATGAGAAGATGAGAAGGATATTAGCAATACAGCCTACTACATGGGTAAATATGTTTAGGCATAAGACAGTGCTGTGGGAATTAAGTGTTCAGTAGACTGATGGCACAGGGGGAAAACTATCTTTGTGTCTTGTTGTTTTGGCATGCAATGCCCTATAGCGATGTCCTGAGGGGAGAAGTTGAAACAATTTATGTCCAGGAAGTGAAGGGTCTCTAGATATTTTTTCAGCTTTTTTGTAAGATGAATGTAAGACTGCAAATTGTCTTCACTTTACCCAATGACATTCCTATTTGGCAATTTTGGATGCTACCAGTAAGAATCTTAAATGATGATGATGATGATGATGATGATGATGATGATGATGATGATGATGATGATGATGATGATGATGATAAGGACAAATGCATACAAAGTCAAAATTGAGAAGACAGCAACAGACAGTAAGTGCCGCCTATGCAAAGAAGCTGAAGAAACAGTGGACCATCTGGTAAGCTGCTGCAAGAAGATCGCACAGACTGACTACAAGCAGCGGCATGACAAAGTAGCAACAATGGTGCATTGGAAGATCTGCAAGAAATATCATTTGCCTATAAGCAAGAACTGGTGGGATCATAAAATAGAGAAAGTCATAGAAAATGATAAAATTAAACTGCTCTGGGACTTCAGAATTCAAACAGACAAGCACCTGCAACATAACACCCCGGACTTAACAATTGTCGATAAGAAAGACAAAAAAGTCTGGATAGTGGACGTGGCAGTGCCTGGAGACAGCAGAATAGATGAGAAAGAACTGGAGAAGATAACAAAATACAAAGACCTACAAATAGAAATAGAAAGACTGTGGCAAAAGCAAGCAAGGGTAGTACCAATAGTAATAGGCGCCTTGGGTGCAATCCCAAAACAACTGGAGCACCACTTGAACACCATTGGCATTGACAAATTCGCCATTAGTCAATTGCAAAAGGCGGCCTTACTAGAAACTGCTTCCATCCTGCAACGATATCTGTAATAACATCAGACATCAACATCTGCCTATCCCAGGTCCTTGGTAAGGACTCGATAGGTAAATGCCAAATCCAGTCTAAACATCTGGCTGACTGTGCGATGATCCATAATAATAATAATAATAATAATAATAATAATAATAATAATAATAATAATAATAATAATAATAATAATAATAATAATAATAATAATAATAATAATAATAATAATAATAATAATAATAATAATAATAATAATAATAATGTTGGAAGAGACCTTGGAGGTCTTCTAGTCCAACCCCTGCTCAGGCAGGAAACCCTATACCATTTCGGACAAATGGCTGTCCGGTCTCTTCTTAAAAACTTCCAGTGTTGGAGCATTCACCGCTTCTGGAGGCAGGTTGTTCCACTGGTTAATTGTTCTAACTATCAGGAAGTTTCTCCTTAGTTCTAGGTTGCTTCTCTCCTTGATTAGTTTCCATCCATTGCTTCTTGTCCTGCCTTCAGGCGCTTTGGAAAATAGCTTGACTCCCTCTTCTTTGTGGCAGCCCCTGAGATATTGGAACACTGCTATCATGTCCCCCCTCGTCCTTCTCTTCGTTAAACTAGACATACCCAATTCCAGCAACCTTTCCTTATATGTTTTAGCCTCCAGTCCCCTAATCATCTTTGTTGCTCTTCTCTGTACTCTTTCTAGAGTCTCAACGTCTTTTTTACATCGTTGTGACCAAAACTGGATGCAGGATTCCAAGTGTGGCCTTACCAAGGCATTGTAAAGTGGTATTAACACTTCACGTGATCTTCTTGGGAAAGACCAGTCCTCTACCAGCTGGTGTATCGAAGAAGGAAACCATCGATAAGCAAGCCTTGAATTTCAGGCAGTAGCTAGCAAGCATCCCTTGTAATCCAGTGAGCTAAATTACTGCATACAAAGCAATGCTTATTTTTAGATTTAAAACAACAGCAGAAGGACAACAACACAGCAGGCAGTTTATATTTTTGGGTAGGTCAGACCTCAGTCACTGTATTGAAAAGAGTGGTTCTTCAGTTTGATTGGCCGTGTGCTAAGTCAGATGGGCACACTTATCTCGATCCAGCATTAATCTACCAACTATTCTGCAACACCTAATTGAAAAACTCTTGAGAAACCATATGTCATTTCTTCTGCACTAGATTCAGGAGACACAGATAACTGAAAAGAATAAAAACTGCAAATTCATTTTTTAATATTTCACACGTTTCTGCACAACAAAAAAGCCAACCGTCTTTGTCAGTCTGAAAATTGACATGGGCATTCTCTACCATAAATCCTACTATCACTAATAATGTTGGTGTCAGGCCCCAAAGTAATGTATCCTCAGTTATTTTAACTCCTTACAGTTGGCATATTTTATCCAAAATATTAAATGTATAGGCACTTTGTTGAAAAAGCAAGCCAAACAGATTTTAAGGAGACATTAATCTGAAAGATCTTTATTTCTGTAAATAAATCCCCAGAGCAATCATTTTATGTATGTAAATAAATAAATAAACAAATCGTAATATATGGGATCTAATTCATAAAATCCATATTTCAGTCCAGTACAAATCTGGATTCAGCTTTCTATCTGAATGTTGTAACTGATAAATAAACACAGTCTAAACATATTGATAGGGACTGCAGTTTCATTTCAGTGCATATAAATATGATCATTACAGTATCTTATTAGACATGAAGTTCTCTGGACCAATTCAGTCAACTTTTCATTGAATTACATCTCTTACATTTCTCTAGAATGAGAAACTGTGAATCAAGCATTTCTTTAAAAAGAAGAAAATAGGTTACAATATGAAAACAAAATACTGATTGCAATCTAAGGTATAATATTCTCTTTCCAGATGAGCCAAATAATAATAAGAAGAACCCTTCCCCTTGTAAGACAACAGCAACAAAAACAAAGCAGCAAAATTTATGTATAATGAAACTGAAAATTCATCCCAGAATATATTGCTATGCCTCAAAAGTTGTACTCTCAAAAGTTGGGAAAGCTTGTGATAATCCAAAATTGAGATGCCAAAGAAACGTTCTTCAAGAACATTTCAGTCTTCTTTTTTTATTCTGGTGGGTACAAAGAAGCAAGAAAATGTTCGAAAGAGGCCAAATGAAAGAAATGATGCCATTATGACAAAATAAATATGGCTTGTGAGCTTCTTATAACTTGCTACATATTCAATTGGCGGATATTTGCAACCTACATTAGTTTTAAAAAGAAACTTTGAAGCGATGGCACAACAAAAGATTACACAATAAAAGTAAGGTAAAGGATATTTTAGGAGCTCTGAAAATCTCTTCTCTCCCTCCTTCCTCTCCTTCTCCCCCCCCCAAAAAAAAAAATTCAACATTGCCACTGAACCACTAAGATCTTGGAGTTATTTACTTATTTTTTTACAAAATTAAATGTATATGCTATTCTTCCAAATCCTAGTTTTCCAGGACCGCATTGGGGGTGTTCAGGGAACTGTCTGTCACAGAGTCAACATGGAAAGAATAAGAACTCATGACTCAACCATCTGCTAGTGAAAAAATTACTAGAAAGGATGGCATTTATCTGGAATGTGATGACCTTCAGGTCACGCTAAAAGAGTGGCCCTTTTCAAGAAGTGCCTCTGTTAGCACTATTAGCAGAACAGCATTCATAAAACTGCTCTGCAGACACTAGTCTCCTGTTTGCTAATACTAGTTTGATCCTTCCGTTGAGTGGTAGCAGATGTCAGAAGACTTGCAGGTTGGCCTCTGTAGAGGAGCAGGAACCCATGGCATAAAGGTCCCCAAGCAAGCGGAGAGAGGGCGGAGATTTTATTTTAAGTGTAACCGATTGTGTTACATACTGTTCTGCCCAAAGGGATTGTTTTCTGTCAAGAACCTCGACTGTGAAAAGGTTAGGCTGAAGAATCTAGTAAAAGATTTCACCGAAGCATTGCTTATTAAGGACAATACTAAGCCATAGCTTTGTACATACAGTTACAAAGAGACCGAGTTCAGACTCTGAAGACGAGAGTTCAGATGCCTTCAAATACTCCATGCACTCCCAGTTTCAGTGTGTAAGTAACAAGAGTGCTAATCTAGTTTACAGTCTCATTATTTCAATGGCAGCAAGGTGTGCCACTGAATGGACTTATTCAGGTTGCCAGGCACACATTCTCTTTCACAACATTTCCTTGCATTCCATTGGGACCGTCCATAGAGTAGGTTAAAAAAAAAAGTAAAAATTTAAAAAGGGTGGGGTTTTTAAACCATGTGGCTTCCATTTTGAATTTTTTTTGTTTCTCCAACATGGATGCCCATTTTCTATTTTCCTTCTTCCCAACAGTCAGGCAACCTTGCATATATTTATTTTATATTGCCCTGTCACTGTAACAGTGACTCTGGGCAGTTTATAGCAAAATTCAAAGGTAAAAACATAACACAAAACAATTAAAAATTAAGAAAAATGAAACAAAGACTTAAAAATCAGGAGGACAGGCAACATGGAGATAGGGATCTTTTCTCTACCTCAGCATTGAGTGCCTATCGGGACCCCAGGCTGTCCGGCAGACCCAGGTTTTAAGGCTCTTTCAGAAGACCACAGATCTGGTGGCCAGCTTCACCTCCAATATATCCCTATATTTTGGAGCGGATGCTTTGAATCAGTCTTGACTCCTGGTTATTCTCCAGACATGCCCTGGAGTGTTCAGAAGTGATTTGCTATTGCCTTCTTCCTAGAGCTGAGAGAGAATGACTGGCCCCAAATCATCCAACTGGGTCTGCGCCTAAGGCAGGGCTAGAACTCCCAGTCACCCAGTTTCTGACCTGCTTCCTTTAACCACTATCTGTTCTAGTTTTCTATGCCTAAGCCTATATTAGACTACTGTGTCAGGTCTTTCCACAGTACTCTTTCCAGCCTGACGTCCAGGCGTGGCATTTTGGGAGTTACAATACCAACAGAACTGAAGGGAACCATGCTAAACCATCCTATTTCATTGAGTTCTCTGCCCCCCCCCAACCTCACTCCAAAGATTCAGCAGTGTCAGCATCCTAATCATGCCTCTCTTTTTGATGGGAGGACTGCCATATTTTGCCATTCAAGGATCCTAATCAGAGAATGATGTTCATCTTTGATAATGAGATAAAATATTGCTATTACTCTTACATTCTGCTAGGCCTGTTGCCCGTATCCTGGATAGCCATGACTGAAGTGCTATGATTAAATGAATGGTGAAGTTAAAATTTATTACGCTATAAAATCATGGGAAATTTTGATTAAGTGCATAAATATGGTCCACTAAGAATCAAACAGAAAGACTGCTCAGATCAAATCCTCTCTCCGCAGATGAAGTCATTTCAATTATTCATGGCTTTTAATACTATATTATTCGCCCCTTGGTATCTCAAATGACTAAGTCAACATCTCCTGAAATTAAATCAGAGATGTTACAGTAATCATTGCCAGTTATATGAAAGAAAATGTATAAATGTCATCTGCTTTTTTTCCCCTCAGTCAGTAAACAAACAGCTTGATCATCCAAACAGGATTCATTACTCAGCCCTTACTGACTTCAGGAAGTAATTGCCATAAGATGCTACCATTCATCATTTATCTCTTTACTTCTCTGGAAGGAAAAGTAGCTAAAAAAAAAAAAGTTATCTAGGTCTTTTCAGAGAGTAAACAATGACCTGAGGTTTATCTTCACACAGGGTGACCATGGTCTTTTGGTGTCATAGGTGTTTTTTCCAGGAAGAAGCAGAGGCTCTTGGTTTATCTTTATTAAAATGTTCTGAGCCCAACAGCAACTACTTTATCACTGCCTCTTTTATGGATATTCAGCTTCTTCCCTTTCTTAAAACTGAATCCATGACTTCCAGGATCCACTGGCTTCCTTCTTGCAGCAAAGGTTGAGCAAAAGTGTGACCAGACAGAGCAATCATATTCTCTGTGTCCCCTTGACCCACAAACTGAAATGTATCAATTTTTATAAATTCAGAGAGTGGTCTCAGCAACTATAGATGGATCTAACCCAGCTGTAGAGTCCAGAAAGAGATCAACACTCTTTGCTGACCCATTACTAGTAGAGCCCACTGACCTCTTCCTGAACCTAGGGACAAATTACCTCATCATCATCCCAATGGCAGGCTATAGGCAAATGCACTCCATTTATTTGTTTGTTTGTTTGTTTATTCCCTGCCGGTATTATTTTTATAAATAAATCAAGGCAGATAATATACCTAATACTCCTTCCTCTTCCTATTTTCCCCACAGCAACAACTCTGAGATGGATTGGGCTGAGAAAGAATGACTGGCTCAGTCGGCTTTCATGCTGTTGTCCAAAATAAAAGTGCATACAAATCTATTTCCTACAGGAAGGATTCTTTATAATCAGTTCCAAAATCTTATTCTAAAATTATCTGGACCTTTTAATCTGTATTATAACTTTCTAGGATGAAAGTCTTATTTAGCTTTTTGCTATTTATTTCATTTTTTTTTTTAAAAAAAAACAACCTTATAATTAAACTTTTCTTTCATTAAAGATTGAAGGAAAACTCACTTGCCATTTTGAGACTTGTCAATCTGAAGGTCTCTAATAGTTTAAAAGCAGTTAACAAGCAATTTCTGAACATGATCAGAAGAGAAAGTTTGCAAACTTAGTGTTCTTTAAAAGGCTCCCCCTGCAGTTGCAACCAAGATGGCTGTTCTCTTGTCTCCCAGTGCTCAATATCCACTGGAAACAGCTGTCCTGTGATTTCCTCATGAGAAGCAACTGCTTGGAATGCATGTGGGTCCTTTCCCATTTTCTTCTTCTCCTGAGAGGTTCTAAAGAGCCGGCCTAATTGCTGGCTCTTCACCAAAGTCATTAGCTCCACTTATCGTGGAACTGTCTTCAGTCTGCTATTTCTTCCTCTGGAAGCTGCCAAAATTGTTGGTTTCTGTAATGGAATGTGTGGACAAGGGAAAGAGAAGCTGTCTAGGAAACAATCAGATAAGAGAAGGAGAAGCACCCAATGGTCAGAGAAAAAAACTTGGGAAGGACCCGGCCCAAGTGATTAGACTGGTGGCAGGAAGTTCAGACTTGCAAGATTCTGTTAATTTAGCCTTATACTAAAGTAGATTTAGCTCATCTAGTTGCATTTCCTGTCCAGTTGACTGAGAGGACTGATAGTTTCTGAAGTAAACCATCTTAAGCCACTCAGAACGTATGTTCTCCAGTCTTTGGTCCAGTGGTAGGATTCAGCTGATTCACACCACTTCAGCAGAACCGGTAGCTAATTTTTTGTTGCCCAGGCCCAGAATGGACTTCCGGAAGCAGCATCCATACAGAGAACCGGTTGTTCACATATTTGAATCCCACCACTGCTTGGGTCCATTCTAGTATCCATCTCATTGTTGACGGGGTCTAAAACAAGCCGTTGAAACCTGGCATTTCTCATGGATATTTGGCCCAAGTTGAGTATCGTCCCCTTTTGGTTGTTTAATTATTCCAGTTGGTAACCGTTTTATGTTTAAATTTTATACATTAGATTGGTCATTTTTTTAAAAAAAGATTGAACGGCTTTCTTGGTTCATTGCTTGTTTCTGTTGTACCCTGTAATGTACTCAGTTATTAGGGGTAGCAGGTGCAAGCTGGCCATGTGGCCACTGAGAGACAGAATGTCTGGGGCCTGGGCAGGGTTGTTATTTTAGCACGGGAGAAAGCCTTGCAGTCATTGGTTGGTGTTAACCAAAGCTCCGTGTATAAGAAGGAGGGAGCTAGTTTCGTTTTCTGTTCTGTTTTGCAATCGTATGTACAATAAAAAACTTTTCATTGTTCAATATGCCTCGTCAATGTCTACCCACCAACAAACAGAACAACTGGCAACGAAGGTGGGATACCGCTGCCACCATAAAGAAGGCCCTGTATCACCTTAAGAAGGACCGGACCATGCGGAGGAATGGCATTCCTATCAAGGCTCACTCACCTGCCAGTACGCAAATGCTGGGGGAGAGTGCTGCAAGGAACTGCCTGGAACGCCTTCCAGTAGTGGCCACACATGGTAGCGAGGTGATGACAGAGACCTTACCATGGCGAAAATTGGGCGGATTGACGAATTCGATGTTGCTCGCCCTGAAAGGTGGAGTTCGTACGTCGCCCAGGCTGAAAACTACTTCAGGGTCAACCGGATTCAGGAAGACGAGTTGAAGGCTGCAACGCTCCTCTGCATGTGCGGCCAAGCCGTTTTCGAGATAGCAGAGAACTTAGTGTCCCCTGCGCCGCTGGAGGCTGTGACGTATGGTGACCTGAAGAAAATGCTAAAGGAGCATTTCCAGCCGAAGCTGTCAGTCATCACATGGTGACATGCTTTCGAGCAGCGGGACCAGCGCCCGGGAAAATCTGCTGTGGAATTCATCGTGACTCTTCGCCAAGCAGCGAGGCCGTGTGATTTTAAAGATTTGGAGGAACGATTGTGAGATCGTCTGGTGTGCGGCCTAAGGAGTCGTGAACTACAGCAAAAGATTTTTGCTAAAGAGACAATTTCTTTCCAAGATGCATTGCGCGAGATAACCGCTGAAGAGGCAGCTGGAGGAGCCATGAAGGCCTTGCGCCTCTCAAAGAACTTTCAGCCACTGCACGTCGTCCACCACGAGGACGCAGGATAGGAGGAAGATGCCGCGTCAGATCAAGAAGTCAATCTACTGTGGCGACCCCCAGCGAAAGGCCCCCCTCGGTTTCCTGACAAGACAGATCCTTTCCAGCGGTGTATTGGGTGTGGGGTTTGGCACAAACAAGTGGACTGCCGTTTCCGCGCTGCCAATTGTCAGGCATGTGGCAAGCAGGGCCACATCGCCGTGGTCTGTTTGGGCCGAGGAAAAACAAACCCTAAGGAAGAGTTGCCTCGGAGAGGTACCGGGCTCCCCAGCCAAAACAGGGTGGGGTTCTGTGCCAGTAGAAGAAGCATTCAGAGGACAGGGGCTCACCGGCCGTTAAAAAAGAAGCTGCACATCGAAGTCAGGCTTCAAGGGGTCCCCTTGAGAATGGAATTGGACATGGGTTCGGCCCTGTCCATAATTTCTCTGAGCACACTTAAGCAAATCTGTGGGAGAAGCGGCCAAAGGATTAAGCTCAGGCCATCGAATCTGGTTCTAACAGATTTTCAGAACTCTAGTGTTCGTGTCAAGGGGGAGGCCACGATGCGGGTACAATTCAAGGGATTCAAGGGTCCGTTAGATATCATTGTAGTCGACGGAAACCGCATGAGCCTAATCGGACTCGATTGGTTCGAAGCTTTGGGGATTCAGGTGACCGGACTTCATAGTCTGCAAATGGTCGACCTGGCGAAAGTGTGTGAGGAGTTTTCAGACGTGTTTAACCTGGAGCTAGGAAAATACAAGGGCTCACGTATCGCTTTGAGGTTAGATCCCTCTGTCGCTCCAGTGAGGATTAAACCTCGCCGGGTGCCCTTTGCGCTGAAGCATCGAATTGACGCCGAGCTGGACAAGCTGTTGCAGCAAGGCATATTAGAACCTGTGGATAGCAGTCCATGGGAAACCCCAATCATCACGCCACTTAAGGCCAATGGAGAAGTCAGAATCTGTGCTGACTACAAATGCACCTTGAATAAAGCTTTACAGCAGCATTCCTACCCGGTGCTGGTAGTCAGCCATATTCTGGCATCCCTCAAGGGAGGATGCAAGCCTTTCTTGGACTCCTTAATTTCTATCACGCCTTCCTTCCCCACAAGGCCGCAGTGACAGAGCCATTACACCGGCTCTTGGACAAACAGGCTACATGGAAGTGGACGAATGTCCACGAGAGAAGTTTTGCTCAGGTCAAGGCATTACCGTCGTCTAACGCAGTATTGGCTCATTTCAACGAGAGATTGCCAGTTAGCATAGCTTGCGATGCATCTTCTTATGGGATCGGGGCAGTGTTGAGCCACCTCAAGGAGGACAGGATGCAAGTCCCTATAGCCTACTATTCTAGAACCCTTTCTGCAGCTGAGCGTAACTATGTGCAAATTGATCAAGAGGCGCTGGCCATAGTGGCAGGAATTAAGAAATTCCATGGCTTTTTGTATGGTCGCTGTTTTACGGTCTTTACAGACCACAAGTCACTTCTGGGGTTGTTTACGACAAACAAACAAACGCCCCACATCCTATCACCCAGAATGTTGAGATGGTCCATATTCCTCTCGGCATACGATTTCTGTTTAATTCACAAACCGGGCAAAGAAATGGGCCACGCAGATGGCCTCAGCAGATTGCCCTTACAACAAATTGAGCCTGACCCAGCACCGGCAAACCACATTCTATCCATTCAGGATTTGCCTGAGTCCCCTCTCCATGCGGGGGATGTAGCCGCAGAGACAGCTGCCGACAACATGCTAACACGCGTGTTGAATTGGGTATTGTCAGGATGGCCGGACACGTGTCCGGGTGCGGAATTCCAGAGTTTCTGGAAACGAAAATCTGAGTTATCCACCTTTAAGGGGTGTATACTCTGGGGCAGTCAAGTAGTCATTCTGACCTCATTGAGGACTAGAGTCATTGTTTCTCTGCATGAGGGACATCCAGGAATTATCTGCATGAAGGTGCTTGCGCGCAGTTACCTTTGGTGGCCAGCGCTCGATAAAGAGGTTGAAGCCCAGATCCATGGGTGCCACACATGCCAGCAGTCCCGGCCTGAAATGCCCCAAGCCCCTATCCATAGGTGGGAAACAACTCATGCTCCTTGGTCAAGGATTCATATCGACTACGCCGGGCCCTTTCAGGGGCAGCTCTTCCTCATTGTGGTGGACAGTCACTCTAAGTGGCTGGAAGTCACTCCGGTGTCCGCTGCAATGTCCACTATCACCATCAGGGTGCTTTGTGGCATTTTTGCAACGCACGGCCTTCCTGACGTGATTGTCTCCAACAACGGAGCTCAATTTACTTCAGCGGAGTTTCAGTCATTTTTGAGGGTCAACTTAATCTGCCATGCTATGTCGGCGCCCTTTCACTTGGTGTCCAATGGTCAAGCGGAACGTGTGGTGAGGACAATGAAAGAATCGTTGAAGCGGATAATGCACGGCAACTGGCATCACCGGTTGGCGGACTTTCTCCTTTGACACCGCACCACCCCGTGCACAGCGATGGGCAAAAGCCCCGCTGAGCTCCGTTGGGGGTGCAGACTCATCACTAAGCTTGACAGGTTGCACCCGGACCAGGTAGCGCCACAGGTGTCCCAGCCGCAGGCAACGAGGCAGTTAAACTTGGGCGATCCGGTTTGGGCTTGAAATTACGGGCCTGGTAACTTGTGGGTGGTGGCTGTTGTTTTTCGGGTCACTGGCCCGCTCTCCTACGAAGTGGTTCTGGATGATGATCGGGTGCTGTGGTGCCACATCGACCAGCTTCACTGGCGGTTGCCCAGCCACTCTTCCGCTCCTGTCTCTGCTCTGGGGGGGGGGAGGAAGTTCCCGAGAATGATCGGGATGGTCAGGACGGTCAACAAGACCATGAGGGTGGTTTATCGCAAACAGCGTTGGGGGGTTTGCCATCGAGGCGGCTCCTGACTTGGGCATAACTCGCAGGGAATATGACAGGAGATCGGCTTTTCAAGCCTCTCCACGGGGAGGGGTTACCTATTCGGGACACTCCTCCCAACCTTCTGTTTCTACAGACCAGGGGAATACCACCCCTCAGGGGAATACCACCCCTCTTCAGGGGAATACTACCCCTCTTCAGGGGAATACCATCCCTTCTGGGAACGCCACCCATCCAGGGAATACCACCCCAAATGGGCACGCAGAGCTGGACCATCAGGCCAGCCTGCAGGTCCCAACTCTGACCATTTGATACGGATCCCCAAGTCCTGGTCTGCCGAGCCCGGTGGGCAAGCTTGCAGATCAGGCAACCGCGGCACTTCCACGGAGATTGGAGCGAGTCCGAGGGCCTCCCAAATTCCTCAAGGAATACGTGAGGACTTTGTCTGTGCTAGCTTAAGCGAGCAGAGTTCTTGCTAAGCATTGGGAGGTATCATCAGGCACTAAAGTTCTGTAAATTATGGCCCCGCATATGCGGGTTAAAGCTTCCATTAACTGCTCGTGGTAGCAAAGGCTCTAATGAATAAAGGAAGAGCACTTCGTCCAAGAAGGTCGTGGGTGGCTAAGGGAGCTGGGACAAACGGGTAAGCCTCCTTACAGAAACGGCTTACGGAAAATGGAAAAAGGAGTGGCCTCCATCAGGGGGCGGCCTATGAAATAAATCTATAAAAAAGGGGTAAAGTATGCTCCTCGCTAAGGGGGGAGGGGTGTAATGTACTCAATTATTAGGGGTAGCAGGTGCAAGCTGGCCACGTGGCCACTGAGAGACAGAATGTCTGGGGCCCGGGCAGGGTTGTTATTTTAGCGCGGGAGAAAGCCTTGCAGTCATTGGTTGGTGTTAACCAAAGCTCCGTGTATAAGAAGGAGGGAGCTAGTTTCGTTTTCTGTTCTGTTTTCCAATCGTATGTACAATAAAAGACTTGTCATTGTTCAATACGCCTCGTCAATGTCTACCCACCAACGAACAGAACATACCCTACCTGAAGTCTCATTGCTTGAGTTGGGTGAACCTATCAAGCCATGAAATAAATAAACAAACAAACAAACAAACAAATAAAGAAATAAATAAATAAATCCTTCCAGTGGCCAGATATTTTTTTGATGATTGTCAGTTGCTAGATTTTTAAAAAAAATAATTTTGCCATTGATCAGTCCTTTAAATCCATGAACTCTACTCAACCCTAGAAGAGCATGCTCCATTCAACCTTTACATCTTCCAATGGGCACCTTTTTGATTTCTGTCCAGCTGGGTGATACTTGTTCCCCTTGCTTTCCCACCCCTGCCCATAGCACTGGAAAGCTCCCTTCCTTTTCCTTCCCTTCCCTTCCCTTTAAATTACAATGTGGACACAAGTTGCTATATTCCTCTGAAACTGAATGATCAGTTCTTCCATAGTACAAACTTTCCATTGACATATAAAGGGGGGGGGAGAGCAAACTGTTCTGTATGGCTTTGATTATTGTAGCCTCGCAGCTACAATGGTACCACAAAGGAAGAAAAGAAAGACAACGAGAGAAAGAAGAAAAATCTTTGTCAATGTCAAGAGAGAGAATGTGGAAATGTATATGAAGGCATTCATTTGTGCAAACATTTAGGAAAGGAAAAGAAAGACACACCAAGGGACTGGAGAGGTACAAACAATTCCTAAAAGGAAAAGGCAGGCACTGATAGACTGGTTCACATAGAAGCCCATCAATGAGTTTAACTTTCCTTACACAGACAAGAAGGACAAGAATCAGGGAAACACCCAGTCACATCTTGCACTGACTGTAGTCCAGAGTGAGCATCAGCCCATCCCCAGACTGAAATCATTCCATTCTGGACTGGAGGGTCTGAAGTTGGCTTAAGAAGCACCAGGGAGCAGGATGGAAGACCAGTAGCTTAAGCTGCAGTATGGAAGTGTCCCAGGTCATTTCTTATATTGGTGATTTTATTCCTCCCCTCCACAAATTAGTAAAAATGTCACAGTGTGTCCTCATGGGCTCTTACAGTGAATAACACCTCCCCCACAAAATGTAGAATGGTTTTATACAACTCTCTTATCTTCCCCAAGAGCCCTTTGTAAAAGGACTGAAATTTTATGATAGAAATGTAAGATCCCCTCTTTCAGAACTATATCTTGCAATGTTTCTCAGGAAAGAGAATAACTCTAACATTAATATGAGCCCACTAAGATCCAATATGTGCCACTCAAAGGGTTCTGCACAAGAGCCCAAAAGCTGTAATACCACCTGTTTTCTCCCCAGTGGCAAGATGGAATAGAATTATTAAAAAGCTATACTGTCGATGGAAGGATAGAAGAGATAATAGTCAGAATTTTGGAGGCAAAACTGCAGAAATCCAGCCAACTTTGCTGGCCATGAACCATATTGGACGTGAAGCTTTTTATAACCCAAAGGTCCAGCCAAGAAGTAACTATCTTGGCTTGATGAATTATAGGGTGTGGGGGATAAGAAGAAATGGAGTATTCTTTCATTAGGAGGTAGCTTGGTTAAATACCTAGATTTTTTTAATTGTTAAGAGCTCCCTCAAATCTTTTAAAATAAATTAGAAACTGACCCCGGGTCCAAGCTGGTTGGAAGCACTTTAACCGATCTAATGATTAAAATACAATTGATTGAACCCAGGATTGCAATGTCTGAACCTTCTATTAGCATTCAATTTAACTTACTTGGGCTGATCATTTGAATAGAAGGCCTTTTTTCTAAATTGCAGATAAAAATCCTCACTGCCCTCAACAGCCAACAGAGCCGTTGGGAGCTCCCTTCCACCATCGCATGCATTCTTTGCAAAAAAAAAAAAAAAACACCGACAACTTCTCTATATGATGAATTTTACTCATCTTAAACATGATTCTGAGTTCTCCTCATTAAACCTAACCTGTAGACATCTAGGCTGCTAAATAAACCACAGAAGCTAGTTGGGGCAGAGGAACAAACTGGACAGGATAAAGAAAACATGGTAATACATCTCCCAACTTACAGGCCCCAAGTTTCTTTTCTTTGAGCATGGGCAGAGTGCCTTTACCTCAGGAACAAGCAGAGGTTTACCCTCTGTGTCTAGAAAAAGGAAACAGGATTTCCAGTTCAGAGGTAAAGAGAGCCAGACTGAGCTAAGAATGTCTCATTTTAGAATCCAGCCCCTGGTTCCTGTCATTTTGACCCCCACTTAAAATGCACAGGCATTCACTGGCAAGAATAATACAAAGGAAATGAGCCAAGAAGGTGAGGGAAGGGTACGTAATTAAGAAACATAAATAAACAGCATTATTATGGTAGAGGGTGTCTGGCTTTTCTATAGACTGAAATATAGACTGTTTCCTCTAAGGCACTCCACAGGTGGGGGAAGCTGAGCTGTTTCTAGCACACAAAGAGGAAAAGGAAGGGAAAACTTCACTCTGTGTGTGGGGGGGGCGGGAGGGGGGGTGATGGTCCCACCCTGCGTTATCTTTGAAATGGCCCAGGCTCAACACTTTGATCTGGCCCCTTCAGATGTTCCTGCTTCTTTTGGCTGCCTATTAGGAAGCAGCTCCTCTCCCCTCCTATGTCTTTCTTTTTGGAAAGAAGCCAGATGCTTATGGCAATGCATATTATCCTCCAGGATGTTATGTAAACTTCCACAAACTGAAGCTTAGGCTTTGTGTGTGTGTGTGTGTGTGTGTGTGTGTGTACGCGTATGCATGTACTCTTATCTGAAACTAGAAAAAGGTCTAGGGGAAAAACATAGAAGCAACAAAGCTAATAACGTTAAAGTGGATTTGGGGGGAGCCCTTTAGATTGTCAGAATGGGTTGTGTGCTCTTAACCTGGTTAAGTTGATAAGAGAAATCAAGGTGATTCCATAGCATATTTCAGAGGGAGGGACTGGAGAAGAGGAGGTCAACTTATTTTCCAAAGCACCAGAGGGCAGGCAAGAAACAACAAATGGAAACTAATCAAGGAGGGAAGCAATCTGGAATTAAGGAGAAACTTCCTAATAGTGAGGACAATTAACCAGTGGAACAGCTTGCCTTCAGAAGCTTCATCACTGGAGGTTTTTAAGAAGAGACTGGACAACCACTTGTCTGAAATGGTATAGACTCTCCTGCTTCAGCAGGGGGTTGGGCTAGAAGACCTCCAAGGTCCCTTCCAGCTCTGTTCTGAATTTGTAATTTGTAAATAGAGTGACAGTGGGGGATTCAAAGAAGGGGTTTCCTGAGCGTAAAGACCTTGCAACAGAAGGCTTTGAAACTGTAGAAATAGTTGCTTTCCTCCCTATAACATATAAGTGGAAACATAAATGATTAGACATGCTTCAGAAATATTGCCTGGATGGTGATAAAGGAAGATATAGCCACGTTGGCAGGACAGACTGTTCCTAGGGCATCCATGAGAGGCAAGGGGGATGTCTTATATTCAGTAGTATTGTGACATCACAAGTCTCACCCCTTTTCTGCATGTGAGGTGATGTTACTGTGGATTCTTCCTCTTTCCACTCTCCTCCTTCTGCAGCAGTTCATAGCCCACTCCAGGGATGTCCAAATGGAGGGGTCAAAAAAGTTAAGACAGCTTCCATGGGAGTCTGAGATCCTGTTCATTCATTAATGTTAAAGCACCTTTTAAAGCAATTGGTCCTTTTTTTCAGACTGGCCCAGAAGCCCCCAATAAGGGCTGCTTTAACTAAATAGAAGGGATGTGCTATTTTGTCCTTGTGTGAGAGCTGAAATATTTTGTTTCAAATGATGGTTGAGCGTTTGTAGTCTTAAAAACTAGTCCCATGGATTTCTCCTAATTAATTTATGATTTACTTTTTTTTTCTGTGTTCCCTCATAAAATAGGAAGAAAAAGAAGAAGAAATGAGCAAAAGAAATTCATCTTATCAAGATGTTGCCAACTTCTGCAGTGAAGCTCAATACGGTTAGTTTGGTTTTGCTTGAATTTATTAACATAGTTTGCAAGATGTGAATCTTAGAGATTGAACCCTCATGTAGTTCCGTGTAGGCCAACTTTTGAAATGTGACTTGTCCCATCTTCCATATTTTAACTGTTGGCCAGGAGCATTAAAATATGGGTCATACCTAACCTAGATCATTGTGCAAACCCAACCAATTGGGGCTTAGTCAACAAAACATGGTTAAAAATACATTACATTCATTATCATTACATTCAAACCCAGCCTTAGAATTCCTTTTCTTTGGTATCTGGTTTGGAGATTAAATTTTAATGTATGAAGATTTAGTTTGCCTTCTTTGATAAAGCTTTCAATAAGTAGAAAGCCCCACCTCCTTTGTTTGCTCAGTCTAAAGACTGGAGAAAAACTAAGGAGTACATAGAGAGAGAAGGGGGAGAGTGGGGAATATGTAAGAACTCAGTATTAAACTTTAAAATTAAACATGAATCCTGAATGTGAAAATTTGAGGGAAAAACAATTCTATTAACCAGGCGTCCTTGGTGCTCTCTGAGATTGGGCAAGGAAACGTCTGCAAGAAAACAACCAATCTAGGTAACATCATCAGTGATGATATTACTTAGTTTGGGCAATGAAATGTCTGGGGGGGGGGGAAACAACTGAGCTCAGAGAACACCAAAGACCCCTCATTTCAACCCTGAGCAACAAATATTCTCCTTTATTGGTAATTCAATATGAATTACCAATTAATATTGAATTATCAATATGAAGTACTTAAAATTCAACTAAACAGTCCATTCCATAGTCATATGTAATAGGCATGCAACTGTCTTACTCCAACATTTTCTTTATATTTTAATTATTTAGTTTATACCAAAGGTCCCCAGCTTACCAGAACGTTTCTGCCAGAGCTGACAATTATGCCTACAAAGAATGCATTCATGGAATTGCATGACACTGTCAATTTCAGGGAAATAGAGCCTACATTGAGAAGGAGAAGCTTCATTCCTGCTTTGGAAAAGATGCCGGGAGAGCTTTCCGTTATGACCATCCAAATGAAGCTCACCCCAAGCAAGCACCCTGTCTCTATACTGTAGTGAGGAGTGATCTTCTTAGATCTTCTTAGATGCATCTCCTTGTTAAAAAATGGGCATTATTACAGGTCAAGCCAAAGAGCCATAATCATACAAGTAATGCAGGATCTGAACCAGCCTGTTCAAGCCAGGTGGAAAGAAAAAAATGGGACAGCTTTACTATTTAACCTTTTAAGCATTTTTTTTTAAAGAACCTTTATTGCATTGCTGTTGGATTACTGTAATGCAACTTTCAAAATCCTACACTGATGGAAGGACAAAAAAACAAAACAAAACAAAACCCTGAACTGTATTTCAGAAGAGAAAAATCTGCCAAAATTTGTCCAACCTACTGAGACAAGTGCTCTTGATCTTTTGAACACCACCTTCCTCTGTGACCCAATTTTTGTGAAAAGTTAAAAGCTGGTTTCTAAGACTATTGGCTGCAATGGTCTTCTTTTTTCCTACAGATTAAACAAGGGTAAAAGGAAAAAAAGGAGCATGACAAAACGTAGTAGTCCAATTTCCCCCTCCTCCGAGCGGACACCTATTTTTATACATTTTCAAATATAAGCATACCTACATAGTTGCAAATTCAAAAAGAGAACCTATCCTTTAAAAGGAAAAGAAGCGCATCGCATCTCACCAAGTGGAAAATCTACAGCCTAGTGAATCGTGAGCTGCTTATTCTGCAATCCGGCTTCAAGGTCCCTGCTTTTCAAATAAATGATTGATGGTCTTTAAATCAGATTCAGACCAGACAGCTCTTAAAATTGTTTTAAGTTTCCGTTTCAATTGATTAACTTCAAATTTCAGCTCAGAATAGTACGGTTCAGTACGACGTACAAATTAAAACATAAATAGTGGAATACAGACCAATAAACGTAATCCTATCATTACTAGAAATTAAAACTACTGCACATCTTATTGTGTAGTTGGGAAGCCAGATAGCAAAATATTGCAACCTGAAATGTTATTTCCTGCTGGTTTTTTTTCATCAAATTGGAAAGAAACAGGTCCAACAGAGGACTGTCCTCTGTGAAGTAAATGTGCTTTGGGCTCAGCAGTAGATTTCATAAGATCACCCGTCTCCGTCACAGAACTGCTAACATCTGTTGTCTACAACTCAGATCATTTTTATGTTTAATGAGAAATACTTCTAAATGTGATTGAAGCTCCACTCATTTTTTTATGTGTATCACACATTGCACCCTTATGGCCTCCATCTCAACATATATTTTTTTACTATACTCTGCGGACATTTTTGTTGGAAGAGGAAAAAAAATTGATGCCTGCAATTTGCTTGCCTCTGTGCTGAAACATACTGGCTTCCTTTTTTCTTTTACGGCTTGACTGAGAAAGGACCAATAAGATCAAAGTTTTCTTCACGGTGGTCTTTAATTTGTACTACGTTGTTTATGTCCTAATTTTATGACATCTCAGAGAGTTCAAACAAATAAACAGGCAATGCATTAAATATATGTTACTGTGAGCATGATGCCTTCTTAGGTATATTCATAAGTGAACTGCACAGTGTTAATTAACAGGCCTGATGATGAGATTATTGAATTGTAAAGCTTCTCCAAAGGATATACAGTATGCTGCTGTGTAGCTGTTGATATGTCTTATTTTCTACCTGCACTTATATCAGGTACACAGAACAAGTGGGGGACGCAAGGAGTCGCGCGAGAAAACAAATCCTCCAGGCATTTGTTACCTACTAAAATACATCAAAAGAGAAAATAGAATATATGGAGAAATAGTCGTAATGCAGTAACGTAAAACTTTTTGTTTTACTAAGTATCCTTAAAGTTAATAATCCGTAATAAAAAGAGAACAGAACTAAAAAGACAAAAACTCAACCATAGTGTGTCATATGGAATTGAAGGAGAATCGTACACTCCTGGAAGGAACCTATTAGTGTTTCAGGTCTAATTCCTCATTCTTGTAGGCATTTAAATCAAAATATCCTTGACAGATGGCTGCCTATCTTCTGCTCCGTGATTTCCAATGAAGGGGAGATCACTAGCCCCCTAGGAAATTGGTTTTACCATTGAACTGTTTTTGGCATTAAATTTGTTTTCCTTATGTTCAACCTAAATCTGCCTTCCTGTAATTTATAACTATTATTCCATGTCCCGCCTTCTAGAAGGATGCAGGAGAGGTCTTGATCTTCTGTGTGGCACCCCTTCAGATATTTGAAAAGCCTCTCTCTCTCCTTCATCTTGGTGTGTCTGACCACTGTGGTCCCACTGACGCAGTCCACATTTTTTGGTGGTTTCAGGTTCAAAGAAGCTTTTGCCCTGTCACCACATTCTGTTGCAGCTCAGGAGAGACTGTCAAAACAAACAAACAGTTTGCCATGTGGAAATGTGACTCTGGAAACATGAGACCCATTGGAAGACCATCCTTTCTGGTGGCCCAGTGTAGTTGTGATTAAAAAAACACACACCCTTTTTACAACTCACAGACAACCCGCAAGATTTTAGCAATCAGGAAAGCCCACCGTTTGAACTGCCAGATATTTTTTTTAAAGTACTTTTCCCTTCAACACTGTCTCAGCAAAGCAAAAGAGTTAATTTAAGGCTCATTCATTTATTTTTAGCTGCTCCAGATCTGAAGGATTTGAAAACATTTCCTTTTTCTAATAGGACCTGCCTTCCTGTGTATTAAGGCTGTCCGTTGACCTTATTCCCTGCTGGAAGGTGCCACTGATCCATGACAAAATTCCTGCAAGGCATTTGAAAGCTGAATAGGAACCAGAAGAAAGTATGACCACGCTTACAAGGTTGGAAGCAGAGTTCAACAGTGGCTTTTGGGAAGGAAGAAGTTGCTCCTGAAACAAACAAGCACTTCCTGTGTTTGCTGAGAAGAACCCAATCACCCCTCTCTTGGTATAATAAGGTCATTACTGCTCATTTGCTGATAGCTAGGAGGGATTCCTGTCTGTAGTGGTGATTTTGTGGCCATTGCTTTCTTTTAAAGAGAAATTTAGCTGCTGGGGGGGCAGGGGGAGGAGTGGAGGGAAGGAAAGCAAAGCAAAGCAAAGCAAGACAAGCCATAATTGAAACACATTAATGGTAATTACTTCTTTCTTTCACTCATCATTCTGTCAGACAAATCCATTATCCTGCCATCTTGGTGCATCCACCAAATTGCTCTTCCCTGTGGATGTACAGAGATTTAAGGAAATCACAGCTCTATAAAATGTCCCTTGCCCATTCTATTTATACTTGAGAAAGTACAGTACATCTCAGCCAGAGAGAAGAAGTGTGATTTTTTGTTATGAATCACAGGTAGCTATAGCTGCACGTGCAAAAATTGGAAGAAGATGTTGGAAGGCCTTTTTTCCTCTGGTCACTTACCAAATTGGTATATCATCAGAAAGTACAGGATAATTGTAGGAAACTATGAGAAAGTGTGTATATATCTAATTTTACATGTATTAACTGCAGCAAGAATTGTATTCGCTCAACATTAGAAAAATTTACCAACAGATTTACCAACAGAGGAAGAGTTAATTAAAAAATTTTTAGACCGTGCAGAAATGGATAGATTGGCATTGAAAATGAAAGAGAAAGAAGATTCAGTATATTTTAGACCATGGGATACCTTTTATCAATGGCTGGAAAAAAGAGGTATAGAGAAAGGAATTTAACATATATTAGTAAGTTAAATGTTGGAAACCCAGACAATATGTTGCTGATAAAATATTAAGCATTTGTGATTATAAATATATATATATATATATATATATATTACAGGATAAAAAAAACAGGTTTTGATTATTGCCTTGATGAGAGGCTGATGGGAGATCCTCAATGGGTGTCTCACTTTCTTTGGTGTATTTTTAAATACGATCTAGAATAAATGCTTATATTGGCAGTCTATAATTGTACGACCATATCTGCAAAAGATGCAGGAGTGAAGGCAGATGGCAGGAAATTCAAATAGCTGCAGAAAATAAAAAGAAGCAATCAGGCTTATAGAAAAGAAATGGCTATTTGACAAACAAAAAAAAGGAATTATGAAATGTAGAAGACAAAACCTGTACTGAGCACAGATAGTCCTCAACTTACAACAGTTCATTTAGTGTCCGTTCAAAGTTACCATGGCTCTGGAAAAAAAGTGACTTATGACTGTTTTTCACACTTACGACCATTGCAATATCCCCATGGTCACATGACCAAAATTCAGATGTTTGGCAACTGACTCATGTTTTATGATGGTTGCAGTGTCTCCAACTAGAGCGGGGAGGCAAGGAATGTTGTGGGTCCCATCCCCTAAGGAGATATACCTGGTGGGACCCAGAAGAAGGGCCTTCTCTGTGGTGGCTCCCTCTCTCTGGAACATCATCCCTGCGGAAATTAGATTGGCCCCTACTCTGACACTCTTTTGGAAGGCCCTAAAGATGTAGTTCTGACAGCGGGCCTGGGGAACCCAGAGCAGGAGGGAGCTCATTAAATGGCTGGTATGAATGTGTGTTGTCACCGGGGTGGAGGGGTTTTATTTATTTATTATTTTATTATTTTTATTTTTATTTCTTTTATATTGTGCTTTTATGTCTTGTAAGTCACCTTGAGTCGCCATGTGCAGCTCTATAAATTTTGTGGGCAATATACATTTTCTAAATAAATAAATAAAATTGAGCCCCAAATTTCCATTGCTGAGCAAAGCAGTTGCTAAGTGGGTTTTGTCCCAGTTTATGACCTTTTGGCCACAGTTGTTAGGCAAACACTGCACTTGTTAAGTGAATCATGCATCTGTTAAGCAAATCTGGCTCTCCCCCATTGACTTTGCTTGTTGGAAGTCAGCTGGGAAGGTCACAAATGATGATCGTGTCACACATACATTGTTGTTATTGTTAGTTGCGAAGTCGTGTCCAACCCATCGCGACCCCATGGACAACGTTCCTCCAGGCCTTCGTGTCCTCTACCATCTTCTGGAGTCCATTTAAGCTCACGCCTACTGCTTCAGTGACTCCATCCAGCCACCTCATTCTCTGTCTTCCCCTTCTTCTATTGCCCTCAATCTTTCCTTCCTTCTCATTAGGTGGCCAAAGTACTTGAGTTTCAACTTCAGGATCTGGCCCTCTAAGGAGCAGTCAGGGTTGATCTCCTCTAGGACTGACCAGTTTGATCGCCTTGCAGTCCAAGGGACTCGCAGGAGTCTTCTCCAGCACCATAGTTCAAAGGCCTCAATTCTTTTGCGCTCAGCCTTTCTTATGGTCCAACTTTCACAGCCATACATTGCAACTGGAAAACCATGGCCTTGACTATACGTACTTTTGTTGGCAGGGTGATGTCTCTGCTTTTTAGTATGCTGTCTAAATTTGCCATAGCTTTCCGCCCCAGGAGCAAGCGTCTTTTAATTTCTGGGCTGCAGTCCCCATCTGTGGTGATCTTGAGCCCAGGAAGATAAAATCTGTCACAACCTCCATTCTTCCCCATCTATTTGCCAGGAATTGAGAGGGCCAGATGCCATGATCTTGGTTTTCTTAATGTTGAGTTTCAAGCCAACTTTTGCACTCTCCTTCTTCACCCGCATCAAGAGGCTCTTTAGTTCCTCTTCACTTTCTGCCATTAGAGTGGTATCATCTGCATATCTTAGGTTGTTGATATTTCTCCCAGCAATCTTAATTCCAACTTTTGATTCATCTAGCCCTGCCTTTCTCATGATGTGCTCTGCATATAAGTTAAATAGGCAGGGCGACAGAATACAACCTTGCCGGACTCCTTTCCCAATTTTGAACCAATCAGTGGTTCCGTGTCCAGTTCTCACTGTTGCTTCTTGACCCGCATATAGGTTTCTCAAGAGACAAATAAGATGGTCTGGTATTCCCATCTCTTTAAGAACTTGCCACAATTTGTTGTGATCCACACAATCAAAGGCTTTAGCATAGTCAATGAAGCAGAAGTAGATGTTTTTCTGGAACTCCCTAGCTTTCTCCATGATCCAGCGTATGTTGGCAATTTGATCTCTAGTTCCTCTGCCTCTTTGAAATCCTGCCTGTACTTCTGGAAGTTCTTGATCCACATACTGCTGGAGTCTAGCTTGTAGTATTTTAAGCATAACTTTACTTGCATGTGAAATGAGTGCAATGGTACGATAGTTTGAACATTCTTTGGCATTGCCTTTCTTTGGAATTGGAATGTAAACTGATCTTTTCCAATCCTGTGGCCACTGTTGAGTTTTCCAAATTTGCTGGCAAATTGAGTGTAGCACTTTTACTGCATCATCTTTTAAGATTTTGAATAGCTCAGCTGGAATACTGTCACCTCCACTAGCTTTGTTGTTGCTCAGCTTTCCTATGGCCCATTTCACTTCACATTCTAGGATGTCTGGCTCGAGGTCAGTGACCACCCCATCGTGGTTATCAGGGACGCTAAGCTTGTTCTTGTATAGTTCTTCTGTGTAATTTTGCCACCTCTTCTTAATCTCTTCTGCCTCTGTTAGGTCCCTGCCATTTTGGTCCTTTATCATGCCCATCTTTGCATGAAACGTTCCCTTCATATCTCCAATTTTCTTGAAGAGGTCTCTGGTTCTCCCTATTCTATTGTTCTCTTCTATTTCTTTGCACTGTTCATTTAAGAGGGCATTCTTATCTCTTCTAGCTATTCTCTGGAATTCTGCATTCAGTTGGGTGTATCTTTCTCTTTCTCCCTTGCTTTTCGCTTCCCTTCTTTCCTCAGCTATTTGCAAAGCTTCCTCAGACAGCCATTTTGCTTTCTTGCATTTCTTTTTCTTTGGGATGGTTTTAGTTGCTACCTCTTGTACAATGTTGCGAACCTCCATCCATAGTTCTTCAGGCACTCTGTCTATCAGATCTAATTCCTTAAATCTATTTGTCACCTCTACTGTATATTCATCAGGGATATAATTTAGTTCATATCTGAGTGGCCTAGTGTTTTTCCCTACTTTCTTCAATTTAAGCCTATATTTTGCAAAAAGAAGCTCATGATCTGAGCCACAGTCAGCTCCTGGTCTTGTTTTTATTGACTGTATAGAGCTTCTCCATCTTTGGCTGCAGAGCACATAGTCAATCTGATTTCTGTGTTGACCGTCTGGTGATGTCCATGTGTAGAGACGTCTCTTGGGTTGTTGGAAAAGAGTGTTTGCTATGACCATCATATTCTCTTGACAAAATTCTATCAGCCTGTGCCCTGCTTCATTTTGTACTCCAAGGCCAAACTTGCCTGTTATTCCGTTTATCTTTTGGCTTCCTACTTTAGCATTCCAATCCCCCATGATGATAAGGACATCATTTTTTGGTGTTGATTCTATAAGGTGCTGTAGGGCTTCATAGAACTGGTCAATTTCATCCTCTTCAGTACCAGTGGTTGGGGCATAGACTTGGACTACTGTGATATTGAATGGTTTGCCTTGGATTTGCACTGAGATCATTCTGTGATCATTCTGTTCATACCTGCCAGTTGCCAAATGTCCAAATTTTTATCACTTGACCATGGGGCTGCTGCATTGGTCATAAGTGTGTGAAAACTGTTGTAACCTCCAACAGTCATTAAATGAATGGCTGTTAATAATAATCAGAATAGAGCTGGAAGGGATCTTGGAGGTCTTCTAGTCTGGTCCCTGCTCAAGCAGGAGACCCTATACCATTTCAGACAGATCATTTCAGTCCAATCTCTTCTTAAAAACGTGTTGGAGCATTCACAACTTCTGAAGGCAAAAGCTGTTCCACTGGTTAATTGTCCTCACTGTTAGGAAGTTTCTTCTTAATTCTAAGTTGTTTCTCTCCTTGATTAGTTTCCATCCATTGTTTCTTGACTTGCCTTCTGTTGTTTTGGAAAATAAGTTGAGGATTACCTGTAACATATTCTTGACTGGTTTGTCCTAGTCAAAATACAAATGGCAATCATTTGAGCTAACTGAAGTTAGCTGGTGATCTTCAAGATCAGCTCCCATATTACATTTCTCTAATTTTGGGGATAACTATGGTATAAATGATGGTGGCTGAGGGTGCAGCCCTATACACCAATTGGAATTTCCTTTTGAGGAGATGTACTTATGCCTCTAAGTTCTTTTGCTCCAGTTGTAGTTAACTGAAACTTTAACAAAAAATCTGTAAACTACAACTGCTAGGTGAGATTTTGAAAATTGGGATTGCCAAGATGAGTGTGTGATGGGTAAGATAGGGAAGCAGTGTCACAGCACAAGACATGAAACTGCTTAGTTGTAACAATTCTTGGAACAGCCAGCTCACATTAATTCAGACCTTATGCATGAGGTAGGGCTTTGTGTGCCTTTGTAACAGAATCTCTTTATAATCTTCAGTTTCCAAATTCAGGAAAAAAAAGAATCAAAAACTGTAGCAAATTCTTTACTTATCTAAATTGCAGCCAGTGACTAGTTGGGATGAGTAGGAGTCTTTAAAGCCTGCATAAATCATGTGCATCTCCATCCTTCTATCACAAAATAACCTGGCATTGTAGATCCTAGATGACTGTCACAAATTTTTGTTGTCTCTCTGTTTTTAATATGTACTTTGCATGTTTCTTTTCACACCTTCTGCTGATCCTACAGAAACAAGGAAGGTCACCCACACACCTTCTGCTTTTATTTTTTTAAAAATAATGAGAGACAACTCATTTATGGCTTTGTGCAAGACAGATTGAAAGGAGAAGGCTGAATGAAATTTAAAATAAAGCAGAATCTATAACATATGCAGTTATCATCATCATCATCATCATTCTAGTCATTGTCTATTCACTGCAGGATGAAGGCCTCTTCCACATGTTTCCAACCAATATGGTCCTGAGCTTTCTTTTGCCAGTTGGGTCTGCAATACTTCCTGATGTCATTGCCCCATCTTGTTTTAGGTCTCCTTTCTGGACGCTTTTTATCAAGTGGACTCCGTTCTATGACTGCCTTAGTCCAGCTGCCATCAGTTCTTCTTACTATGTGACCAGCCTATTTCCATTTCAATTCTTTTACTCTCTTGATGATATCGTAAACATATGTTTACGATGCAATATGCAGCATTTGGATCCAATATGGGGAGGGGTCATTTGAATCTAGTATGGGCAACATCCCTGTGAGCTGCTTCTGTTTTGGGTATTCAGAGGATGACCACACTCTGGAAAATATTTTGAGTTAAGGAAACCACATAGAGGAAAGAGGAGGCAAGAAAAGCTCTTTAGAACAGGGGTCTGCAACCTTGACAACTTTAAGACTTGTGGACTTCAACTCCCAGAATTCCTCAGCCAGCCTAGCTGGCTGAGGAATTCTGGGAGTTGAAGTCCACAAGTCTTAATGTCAAGGTTGCAGATCCCTGCTTTAGAAATCCTATCATGGCAAAGCAAACGTAATCTGATCAGTATCTAAGAAACTGGTCTGATGAGAGTCATTACTGGAACTCAGAGCTTGAAAGATGTTGTACGTTCAAAGACAAGCACCTTAACAAAAAGATGTAGGAGCAGCTTTGCATATAAGCTAGCCATGTGCCAGTGAAGAAAATCAAATACCTGAATACCTCCAGAAGACAGGCTTAAGATACAGGAGGATCTGGACAGACTTGAACACTGGGCACTATCTAACAAAATGAAATTCAATGGTGAAAAAAGCAAGGTTCTACATTTAGGCAAGAAAAACCAAATGTACAGGTATAGTATAGGGGTACCTTGCTCAATAGCAGAACTGTGAAAGGACCTTGGAGTCCTAGTGGACAATCACTTAAATATGAGCCAGCATGTGCTGCAGCTGCCAAAAGGCCACACAGTGCTAGGCTGCATTAACAGAGGGATAGAATCAAGATCACGTGAAGTATTAATACCACTTACAATGCCTTGGTAAGGCCACACTTGGAATACTGCATCCAGTTTTGTCACCACGATGTAAAAAGACGTTGAGACTCTGGAAAGAATGCAGAGAAGAGCAACAAAGATGATAGGGACTGGAGCTAAAGCATATGAGGAACGGTTGCTGGAATTGGGTATGTAGTTTAATGAAGAGAAGGACGGGGGGACATGATAGCAGTGTTTCCAATATCTCAGGGGCTGCCACAAAGAAGAGGGAGTGAAGCTATTTCCCAAGGCGCCCTCAAGGCAGGACAAGAGCAACGATGGAAACTAATCAAGGAGAGAAGCAACCTATAACTAAGGAGAAACTTCCTGACAGTTAGAACATTAACCAGTGGAACAACCTGCCTCCAGAAGCGTGAATGCTCCAACCTGAAAGTTTTTAAGAAGAGACTGGACAGCCATTTGTCTGAAATGGTATAGGGTTTTAGGTTTCCTGCCTGAGCAGGGGTTGGACTAGATGACCTCCAAGTCCTTCCTTTTTACTTATTTATTATTATTATTATATTATTTATTATTATTATTATTAGTATTATTATTATTATTATTTATTTTATTATATTATTGTTATTATTATTATTATTATTATTATTATTATTATTATTATTATTATTATTATTATTATTATTATTATTATTATTATTATTATTATTATTATTATTATTATTATTATTATTATTATTATTATTATTATTATTATTATTATTATTATTATTATTATATGGAAGTCTTCCTGGAAGCATCTCAGAAAAAGGAGGGAACCTTTCATACTATGACTGAGGAAAGATGCAATCAAAGCTTAAAATGAATAAAGATACAGTAAGAACCTATACTACTACCTGGATTAAATTCTACTCTCCAGGGCCTGGGGAATGACACACCACTGTGTTGTAACAGCTGGCAGGAGAACCATTGACTGTAATCTTTGAAAATGACTGGAGAACTATTGAGGAGCCTGAAGACTGAAAGACACAAATATACTAATATAGTTCCAATATTCAAAAAGGGGAAATAGAAGGAGCCATAAAACTACAGATCAGTTACCTTTCATGTATTTTATTGGTCAGATACCAGAACAGATTGCAAGCACTTAGAAAAAAAATGCTACCATTGCCAGGGAGCCAGTCAAATTATTAACTGAACATCACATCTAGAAGGTGCTTGTAAATTATTCTGTATTGACTTGGAGGGAACTTTAATGTTAGGTCCCTTGGAGTTATATGCTTGGCATTGTGCTATTTGATAACTTTATAAATAATCACATGAATGAAATTAGAGGGATGTTTACTAAATGTATCGATGACACCAAGCTTGGGGAAATAATCTACCCTACTCCAAATGAATTCAAGATGCTTGAACAATGACAAATCCAAAAGGATGGTGCTCCTTGATGGAAACTGTACATCTGTACATAGGAAAAGTCAGATCCGTAGCTACATAACTAGGAAGCTGCTGTTTGGCAGCAGCGCATATACAAAGGTGTAGAAGTCCTAATGGGAGGTCGGTGAACATGAGCAAATGTCATTGCAGAGCAATGTTACACTATAAAAAAAGCAAGTGCAGTCTTGATTTGCATTAATAGCAGTAGCACTTAGACTTATATGCCGCTTCACAGTGCTTTACAGCCCTCTCTAAGCGGTTTACCGAGTCAGCATATTGCCCCCAACAATCTGGGTCCTCATTTTACCCACCTCAGTAGGACTGAAGGCTGAGTCAACCTTAGCTGGTCAGGATTGAACTCCAGGCTGTGGGCAGAGTCAGCCTGCAATACTGCATTCTAACTACCGCACCACCACAGCTCTTAACAGAAGCATTGTATCCACGGAGAAGCTGGAGTAAGTTCGGTGGTGACCTGGATGACAAAGTGTCTACAAATGAACCTCTATAGGGAACAACTGAAGGAACTTAGTGGTCCAGGACTGTTTGCCCTTGTGCCATATGATCTTCCAAAAGTATTGGGGGAGGGGGAGTTGATAACAGATGAAATAGAATACTTTCTCAAAGACAATAACTTTCCCATAGGGGGAAAAAAAAAAGGAGAACTGCTGGCATGGAAGAAGAGAACAGGAAACTTAAGGAGAACAACTTGTGTGCAGCAAAAAAGAGAGAAGGCTGACAAAGCAAAATGGATTCTAGACAAAATTACTGTTAAAAATAAGATTTTGGAAGTAAATTGAGTGAGGATTCAAAGAGGACCCCTCCCCCCGAAGAAGGAAGAAAGGCAGCATCAAGGGCTACATCTACTTAACACAGATAATTTCTGTAAGAAGCTGAAGGAAGAGGAAGACCTCATTTTGCCAGCTTGAAAGAGAGCCGGCACACGTAACTTCGTACTTAACTCTAGCTAAGAATTTTAGACTTAGGCTATAGGCAGCACACTTATCCAATAGGGACATGGTTAATTTTAAAATGCTTTGCCAAATCAGAGATATAAATCAAAATTTTGGATTATTGTTTTACTACTGCTTCTCACAAAGTCAGATAAAGAAGGCAGGAGAGCAGGGAGAAAGAATCTGGCTCAATTAGCTGTTGTTTAAGAGTTGCAATCAAATACTGTTTTAATAGCTGTAACATGCCTGCAGATGAAAAAGGAAAGCAGACTTTGTCAGTACCAGGATTGCTTTAATTGTGCCTTCCCCCGACAGCTCTTTCCTCTCCTCTCAACTTTGAAAGTCAAATCCCAAAAGTAGGAATGAAATTGATTTAAGGATCCAAGGCTGTTTTCTTCAATGGTGCAATGGGAAGAAAATTTACAGTTCCTGCAGGTCAAGGCCCACACACTGCAAAAGGTTTTCTTGTAAATCTTTAAGATAGGTTTAGGATGGTTGCTGTTATTTTTGTAACCTTTATCTGAACCATAACTTTCTCATCAGACGCTCTATATTCTACCTTTGGGATGTCAAGTCCCCAGGAGCTAAACTATTACTTTTAGCTCTTCTACTGTACAAAACAGCTGTCCCAAATACCCTTTGGGGGCCTTCCAGTATTGCAACCTTATTGTTCCCATTCTTCAGGGATCAGAACACAACATTTTTCATTCTTTATGTGCTAAATGGAGACAAAACCTTCCCTGAAAAAATAACTTCCTGGGGCCCACTATCAAACTAGCTTCTCTAGCTGCTTGAAAAATTCAAAGTGGAAGAATATTATAGTAGTATCCATCCTTTAGGGTGACAGTTTAGGGTTCAAATGCCACTTTAAGAAATTTGGCGCTCAGCTGTCAAAGCGCCAATGAGCAAATCAGTAAGAAATAATTTCTTTGAAGGAAACAGTGGAGAACAAGGATGGATGTTTGAAAGAAGACATCAAACGTATATATTCTACTATCCTATGACTGCACATTGAAAGGCAAATGTGTTTGGTAACACTGTGTAAAAGTGGCAAACCAGGAGCCACCAGAAAATAGCAAGATGCAACTGCAGCATGTTGGAGGAGAGATGAATGTGTGCAGACTATCCTCCAAAGCCTACAGTGGCTTGTCACCTTCTGATGCAGTGGAGAATGTTTTTGAATTCCCAGCATCAAAGAAACATTCAATGCCGATCTAGCTAGTTTCTGAATATGGAATGAGAGATGATAACATGTTTCCTGCTTCAAGTGGGCAGTCACGATCATGTCCATCACAGCAATTAGAAAAATAGCAAATACATTTTTGAGGGAAAATTTTAAGGTAGTTGATATAAGCTCTGTCCCTTTAGATGTGTTCATGACACCTACACATATAGAAAAGGGACAAAGCTTGTGTCAGGTCAGCACAACGCTGCTTTCCTTATTTGCTGCCCACTGTCCCCATCTGTAGATATCACTGTTCTCAATTACTTCCAGCTTTAGTCCATGAACCAAAACAATTCTATGACTTTGCTAAACTCCCTGTCTCTTAAAGGAAGTCAACCCTGACTGTTCTTTGGAAAGGCAGATACTGAAGCTGAAACTCAAATACTTTAGCCACCTAATGAGAAGAGAGGACTCATTGGAAAAAATCCTGATGTTGGGAAAGACTGAAGGCAAAAGGAGAAGGGGACAACAGAGGATGAGAGGGTCAAATAGTATCATTGATGCAATGAACACGAATTTGGGTGAACTCTGGGAGACAGTGGAAGACAGGGGGGCTTGGCGTCCTATGGCCATTTTTAGGGTCCATGGTCGTGAAGAATCAAACATGATTTAATGACTGAACAACAACAACACCCCTGTCATGCTATCCTTCTTGGTGGTCATTCCCACAAGTTGTGATAATGAATGCTGTTTCAACTCAACATGTAGCCCAATGAGACCATCACTTTCTGCCATGGAGATCATATCCAGTGAAAAACAATCTTCTCCCTGCATGGCTCAATCCTTGAAATTGGGATGTGATCCCACCACTTGGTCTATGGAATGCCTCATGGCTAAATGGTATTCAGAAAACTTGGCAAATTCCATGACTGCAAATCAATTCTGGAATCAATTGGGAACAAATTTTGCAGGCCACATCCTTCCACTGGCTGCAGGCAGGAATTGCGGCTTTATTTTTAGTAGAAAAACAATAAACTTTGAAGATAAATATCCGTTGAGCCCCTGAGCATATGACTGGATGAAATGTTCTGCCTATCCAAGATCAAGCAACAACATATCTAATCTATCTACTTTGCTACATGAACACAGAAATCATTAGCCTAATTTGTTCTGAGTCTGTGTTCTTTTTTTTACAGAAAAAGAAAGCTTCTTTGTCTCATATGTGATTTTTATCTTGAGCTAATGATTTTTTTTTTTTGGCAAATAAATCTCCCTGCCAAGAAGACAGATCCTTAGGTAAAATAAAGGGACATCATCCTCTACAATGGCAAGATTTAGGTAAGCAGGCCAGAGAAGCCTCCTACACAGATACACACATTGTCTATCAGGTCTTTGCAAATGAAGGAGTCATAAAAATGAGACTTTTTCCCCCCTTTTTTGAGATTAGAGCAGCTAATTAAAAATAATAGTTCACATGTCCTTCAAAAGCCCATTTTATTTAAGCTTTGGCAAAATCACGTAGTTATCTAAGGAAGATTTAGTCTATGTTACTTCAGCGATGCTATAAAATTTTTCAACAGCATTGACTCAAGCCAGTGGTGTTCTACAACAGCTTTTGTAAAACGTGGTGGCAGTACAACTTGGGAAGTGGAGACTGTGGTGTCTGGGGTACATTCCCATGAAGTACCTGACTCCCTTCCATTCAGTCCTGCCTGATAATCTCACCTAATCCTAATCTCTGAATTCTTCCTTGATTCCATATTGTCCCCTGAAAGGGTGTCTTCCATGCTGATCATGTAACGGGTGTAATTGAGACTTTGGTTATTTTCACACTAATCCTGTAGATGTTTACTTAGGGTACTTCCACTCAAAGTATTTTGGTCAGTCCAAATCCATGCCAGACCTTTGTGTTTCATGCCATCGCCTCTTTTCATTAGTCAATTTACTTCATCAGTTGAACAAACTCAGTATTATTTTTGCATTGTCTGATTGGTCAGCTGGAGGAGCCATTGATTGGTTTATGTTTTCCTACTGTTTTGAAGGCAGCAATGAAGATAACTGAAGGTTGGATTCACACTGTTCTTAGGGGAAAGCATGGTGAACATGACAGGAAGATTGAAGTACCCAATATTTTACATTTATTTGTTTATTTGCTTGTTTGTTAGATTTGTGTGCTGCCCATCTCATCTAGAGTTACGCATACAATATGTGTGAAATACTATTTGCTCTGTGAATACAGTATGTTTCTGACAGGCTTATTTCTTTTTTAAAAAAAAAGAGGGGGAGGGCAAATGCAAAGAAAAATAGGAAGCTCACAGAAAGAAAAGCAATTTTTTCTCCTCTCGTCTCCTCTTCTCCTCTCGTCTCCTCTCCCTCCTCCCCTCCCCTCCCCTCTCCTCCCATCCCTTTACCTCCTCTCCTCTCCTCTCCTCTCCTCTCCTCTCCTCTCCTCTCTCCTTTTTCACATAGAAAGCACATAGAATAACAGAGTTGGAAGGGACCTTGGAGGTCATATAGTCCAACCCCTACTCGAGCAGGAGAGTCTATACCATTTCACCCCTCTCTCTACTTTGCCTCCCCTCTACTCTCATCTCCTTTTAACTTCCTGCCAAATTTAAAACCAGAAGACTTTTATTTTAAAAGCAAATGTTATACTGCTGTGATGCTATAGCATTACCGATAAAAGTAATCTCTACAAGATACTAAAAAGCAACATAACAATAAGAGGGGAATTTTTATTTAAAAGTTAATTGGGCCAGCTGACATGTGCTTTTTGATCATTTTTATCTTATGTGTATATGTGCCAAATTCACCTGCATTTTCATACATGTTTGCCTTACATGAACATTTTATATGGAATTTCTGCTTAATATGTGTTTACTTTGCAAAACACTTGTTTTACATCACACTTTTTATAGCTTTTTTTAAATACATGTGTGCATTTTGTGTGCTTTTCTTTAACATACAAACACACACAGAGGCAGGTTGCTCAAGGAACTGTATGACGAAGATTTAGAGAAGTACAAGTATCAAAGGATAAGTGACATGCTGATGCAGGAACTGTGTATTTGGTTAGCTCCTATCAAAATGTAAATTGAAAAAAAAAAATTCAGCACAACCTGAGCTGCATGTCACAGATGCTTTCTGTTCTTCCCAAGAACAGCGATCATATTTGTCAGTGTCAAGATGAGAAATAAATAGATGTTTGTTTGATGTGTAATATTGCATCTATTAATCTTTCTTACTGCTTTTCCTTCCAGCACACATGCTTGTTTGTTTCTGAAAGGGGAGAGGCAAGTGACATTAGCAACTGGATTGAAGCAGTATTTACCTCTGCCCAGACCAAGAAATTCTCACTATATACATTTAATCTGGCTATTAAATTAACTTATTTTTTGTTCAAATACATACATTGCTTGCTAAACATTATTAGCCAACCAAGTTAATCACATTTGGGCCAATGAATCAGCTGTTGTTGATCTGATTAAGCATGTTATGCAAATGTAGGCAACCAGTTGAAAATAATTGGGGCTGTGTCAAAAAAAAGATGTTTGTCAGAGTTGCCACCTGTACTCAGCAAAAAGTTTTTCATTTTTTTAATCATCATAAATTTTAATTGGTTTGGGGTAGTACTTGCGAGCAGTGTTTTTGTGACTCTTTTTAATGCATCTGCATGCATATTTCTTAGACATTTTTCTGTCAGTTTACCTATCAATTTCCTCAAACTGTCATTAGCAACAAAGAGTGATTTATCCTGCAGTTAAAAAAAAAACTGAACAAGGAATTCTGCATTTATTGCCCTATAACTGGGCTCTGTGGATTGGACCAAGGCTCATCTGTTCTTGGGAAGATTTTAATTTTTGTTCTCCATATTTGTTTCTTTATAGTGTGATGAATCCCATCTTGGGAGATCAAGAAATCACACTCACATGCTTCACAAAAAGCACATCTCCCCTTTTCTGGATGGCTGTGTAAGATGGCTGTGTCTCTGGAAAATAAAAGGAACCCCCTGGGAATACGTTTTTTTTTTTATTTGGATTACTGATTAGTTTGTTGTTGTTGTTAGTTGCGAAGTCGTATCCGACCCATTGCAACCCCATGGACAACATTCCTCCAGGCCTTCCTGTCCTCTACAATCTTCTGGAGTCCATTTAAGCTCACGCCTACTGCTTCAGTGACTCCATCCAGCCACCTCATTCTCTGTCGTCCCCTTCTTCTATTGCCCTCAATCTTTCCCAGCATCAGGCTCTTCTCCAGTGAGTCCTTCCTTCTCATTAGGTGGCCAAAGTACTTGAGTTTCAACTTCAGATCTGGCCTTCTAAAGAGCAGTCAGGGCTGATCTCCTCTAGGACTGACCGGTTTGATCGCCTTGCAGTCCAGGGGACTCGCAGGAGTCTTCTCCAGCACCATAGTTCAAAGGCCTCAATTCTTTTGCGCTCAGCCTTTCTTATGGTCCAACTTTCACAGCCATACATTGCAACTGGGAAAACCATGGCCTTGACTATACGTACTTTTGTTGGCAGGGTGATGTCTCTGCTTTTTAGTATGCTGTCTAGATTTGCCATAGCTTTCCTCCCCAGGAGCAAGCGTCTTTTAATTTCTTGGCTGTAAAACAATTTAAAATAAAAAAAATGTTCTAGGTTAAAAAGAAAAGTGCCTCCCCTTAGCATTTTATGTATTTTTGAAAAATACTGAATTCTAGAAAAGGGCCTTACTTCCTGTACACCATTTAATCCACTGACTATGCTGTATCTTCTGGTATCTCTTGGCCACCAGTTCTGAAATGCGGCCTCCTGATGGCCATTCCCATCCTCTCTCCAGTTTTTTTTTTCTTTGAACAGAAATTTTTTCAAACCATTTGTTTCAATGTCTGGTACTAGTATTGAAGCAACATATGATGCGCCTCAATCAGGAGGAAGATCTAAAGAAGTTTAGCAACCCTGAGATTTCCATTAGGAAGCAGTAGCACAAGGTGAGTAGGTGGGTTTTGATGCCCAGATTCCTTATATGGTTGTTGACCATTGGTCTTCTTGGTCTGAAACTAGTTCCACCGCAACAATGCACAATCTAAGGCACTAGCATGGATGGTTACCAGGATGGATTTTCCAGGCGACACACCTGAAAGCATGACTGTCTGATTAAATGTGGGCAATTGGCAGATATGGCATGCCTGTGATGGTAGCTAAGGATTCATTTCCCAGTACACCCAGGAAAATAACTTCCAAGGAGATGTTTGGGCTCTTTTTCTCTTACATTGTACTTCCCTTCCAATAACAAATGGAATTTGTTTGAAATTCTTTCTGCAGGCAATTTTTCCCCTTGACAATTCCTTTATGTGTTCTACTTGCCAAGATATTGATCCCCACTGTTTAGTTTACTTCTACGCCATTATTTTCCTTAGCAAGCTAATTTCTGGGCATTATATGTCACCTCAGCAGGTAAGAAACTTCCAAGACTGGAAACTAGATTGGGAAGTCAAAGCAAGCAACCTGGAAGAACAGTCCCCCTTTCATCCTCTGGCAAGAGAACTATGTTACTGTACATGGGTAAGTTGATGAAGTCATGAGGAATCAAATTCAAATTGAAAGAAGCATTACATTTCAATTTATTATCATGTCTTTTGCTTCTACAGCAAATCAAAAACTCCTAGAAGAATCTGACTACAACCTAGTAACCAAACATAGTGTGGGGACCAGTTTGCAACAATACACAGAATAGTTTGCAGAAGTAGCTGAATTGTTTTAAAGTCACTCCGTAGCAGTTTAAACTGGTCAGGCTAGCTCTCTTTGGGTCAAAAACGTTTTTCATACAGTATACTGTATGAAGACATTTGCATTTGAGGTAGGAATGTAGGGGAAATAATATATGAATCAAAGTTCTGATTTCGTATTTTTCCAGTTTACCAAAATGCATTTGGCAGCAAAATGAATGTTAAATAATCTCCGAGAAATATCTGTTCCATTAGGCAACTGTGAACAGCAAAATGAAGTGACAGGACTGAAGCCAGAGATTGATAAATGTATGGTTGGGAAATTCCTATTTACTTTAGCTTTTCAGACTCAGATAAATTACATACTGGAGTTCTGAAGCAACCTTCTGATCATCTGGTGAAACTTTTTTGTATCATAAGTGGGAAATGTGGAGAACTGGGGAAGTGCCAGATGAATGCAGGTGGGCTAATGTTGTCCCTGTCTTCAAATAGGGGATGATGGATTTTAAAACTACTAATAGTCTGACACTGAAATTTAAGACAATTGTAGGGATGATTATAATGAGATAAACCCCTGAGCAACCCCCCCAAAAAGGGTCTAATTACCTGAAATTAGCAGGGATTTGTCACAAACAAAACTTGTCAAACTAGCCTGATCTCATTTTTTGATTGCATAACTTCCTTAGTAAGAAACCCAGATACTAAATCCGGTTAAAAAACAAAACAAAACACTGAAGGCCCTGGGTATATTTATTCTGGAGAAAAGATGACAGAACCGGAAAATGATAGCTCTCCTTAAATACTTGAAAGGATGTCTCACAGAAGAAGGTCAAGACTTATCTTTCTTCATTCCGGAGTTCAGAACATAAGATAATGTTTATGTTACAGGACGGCAGATTCTGATTGAATGTTAGGGGAAAAAAACGTCCTAACAATAAAAACAATTTGAGGGTGATACCAATTACCTAGAAAACTGATGGCATGCCCTTCAGTGGAGGTGTTCATATGGAGACTGGACAGCCATCTGTCAGGGATATTTTATTTTGGACTCTGGCACAGAGCAGGAGATTGGACTGATGGACTAAGCAGGCCCTTCCTGCTTACGTTTCTATGATTTAAAAAAATGTATTTTGAATTAAAATGCCCTTTTTGAAGGGCTGGCTTCAGGATAAATTATTGATGTGACCAGTGCTTTTTTTGTAAAAAGAAAAGGTGCCGGAACTCACACATGTCATACAACCCACCTTGCCTACCCTACAAGGTTCCATCCAAAAAAGGTGCCGGAACTCCGTTCTGGGCGTTCTATGACAAAAAAAGCCCTGGATGTGACTATAAATTTCTTGGTGATAATTTTTTTAAAAAAATAAATTCTAAGATGTATAGAATTAAGACAGAATATGAGCCTGCAGAAGTGAAAGTGGCTAGGGCCAAAACTAATTGGGTTCCCTTATCTTTATTTGCAAATGCACTGGAGATGTTCTCTTGGAATTATGAATTCAGCAGGAGTAAGTAGCAGAATGCCCCTTTTAAGAAGTTGCATCATTTTGGAAGCGAGAGGGAAGTGAGACAGACAGACAGAGACTGACTGACTGACTGACTGACAGAGAGAGAGAGAGAGAGAGAGAGAGAGAGAGAGAGAGAGATGGGAAGTTACCTTTTTCTTTTCAAACAAAAAATCCTTTAACTGACAATTGACCAAATGAGAAACAAGTCCAGGAACACTGTGTGAAGACCCTCTCCCTTCTTTGCCTCTCTCACTTATAGTGGTCCTATAAGCATAAAGGACAATGCTATCTCCAATACCTTCCCAGGTCTTATTTACAGGTAGTCCTTGATTTACGACCACAACTGAGCCCCAGATTTATGTTGCTAAGCGAGACATTTGTTAAGTGAGTTTGGTCCCGTTTTACGACCTTTCTTGCCACAATTGTTCAGTGAACCCTTGCACTTGTTAAGTTAGTAACACAGTTGTTAAGTGAATCTGGCTTCCCCATTGGCTTTGCTTGTCAGGAGGTGGCAAAAGGGGATCACATGACCTGTGGACTGCAACTGCCACAGATAGAGCCAATTGCCAAGGGTCTGAATTTTGATCACGTGACCATGGGGAGGCTGCAACGGTCGTAAGTGTGAAAAATGGTCATAAGTCACTTTTTTCAGTGACATTCCAATTTCATTCTATTTTATTCCCATTTCATTTTAAATTGTATTTTATCTAATTCCATCTTAAATTGTTTTTATCAAATTTTAGTAATAACTTGTTTCTGGAACTTTGCACTTTGATATGGCCCAAGGGCTAATCAAATCAATATATATATATAGTGACATTGTAACTTTTAACAGTCACTAAATGAACTGTTGTAAGGTGAGGACTACCTGCATTTACTTATGTGACAACTTATATTCTTTTCTCCAGCTGGCACTTGTCATAGTCTTCACTGATGTGTTCCCTCCCAAACCTGATGGGACTTAGGTCTCACCGCAAGCGCCACAGGAACAGCAGCAGAGCTTCCTTTCGTTATTGCCATATCAGAGAAGCTTCTAGCAGGACAGCCCTCCATCAGCTCCTCAACCATAGGATTCAAAAAATTATGCTATTTGCGGTTGGGATAAACGGCAACAAGCACTCCACTTACTGAAAATATTACTGAAGGAAAGACAAAGAGCAACTAGTACTCTTTTTTGTAATATAGGACGAAGTGTAGCAGTCACTTAAATAAATGATCGGTAATACTTCAAAAGAAGGAGGCAAAAACACAGGAGGAGAGAAAAAATATTTTAATTCATTAGAATGGGGAAGGTAGTTTGATGGGAAAAGGGAGAGAAAAGAATAGGTGCTTAAAGAAACATGTAGTCTGGCCCTCAATTATTTAGATCAGATACCGCTGAGAATCAAAACATATTGTCAAGAAGATCTGGGGAAAGCCTTGACGTATTTAATCACTCATTATTTTTGTTTTCACAGGAAGTAATTCCAACATAACCTCAGTTACACATGAGGTCCTGGAATGGAACTGTCTGGGGAATGCATCGATCTTTATGAAGTATCTATTCTGAGATATCTGCCCTGGAATAGGCAGTGTAAAATAATGCTTGCTGTGCTTTAAATTGAACAATGTTCTTCACTGCGGAGTGTCCAAATGTCAATAATAATATATTATATTTTGTAAGGACAGAAATACGCTTTTCTGAGGATATTATGCATCAAGTATAAGCTACACTACATCTTGTCATATTAAAAAAAACACATGATTCTAGCGTTCACAAAAATTTAGTTACAGAATTCTGTTGCCATTGAAGCCTTCAGATAAATTTTCTTACGATGGCTTCAGGGGAAAATGCTATTTTTACATTAGTGCTGAATTGGAATTATAAATTTTAGAGCCCCTTGGGACAAAAGAAAAGGTCTGAAGGAAGAGGTGACTAGACGCTGAGGTGTAGTATTTAAAATTTATTTTCAGATATGCAAGTTGATAGTTAAGCGCAAATAAACATTGCAGTGGAAAACAGTCCATCTATAATGAATGAATCAATCAATCAATCTTCCTATTCTATAAATTCAACAGAATTACAAAGTAGTTCTCTATAAACATTTAGCGGCTTTTTAAGTTACCTATTTTGACTCAGCTGATCCACTTCATGAACAATATGTTTTAAATATATGAAGTGCCTGCCCGGCATCAACACCTTCGAAGTGTATTTGCCAAGCCAAATTGCAAACAGAGAAGAACTGAAGGAACATGTAAAGTGAGGTGGTGTAAGCAATCTAGACTATGAACTAAGAATAACACTTGGGCTCAGCTGTGCAGTATCAAAGATGATACTGTTTACCACAGTATATATCTCTCTCTCATCCAGACTATATTGTTTTGTTCTGCCTTCCTTCTTTCTCAGGCACAGTTATAATTCGTTAAGGAGGCAAAGATGGCAGAAAAACCAACAACAGTATTGCAAACCACAACAAAACAAGTTTTTAACCTGATAAACTCATTTAAATATTCATATGGAAACTTTCCTTTCCTTTCCTTTCCTTTCTTTCTTTCTTTCTTTCTTTCTTTCTTTCTTTCTTTCTTTCTTTCTTTCTTTCTTTCTTTCTTTCTTTCTTTCTTTCTTTCTTTCTTTCTTTCTTTCTTTCTTTTTTATTTTTATTTTAAATTATGTATTGTTTCTTCACAGGATTATATTTATTCTCAGATTAATTTGTTTACAATCAGAGCAATGGAAACAAGCTCCATGTCATTCCTATTATTGTGATAGTGTTGCTATAACCCTGAGCATTCTTTGTAATAAGATCATCTGATCTGCTTCATGAATAATAACTTTGAAAGATGACATGCATGTATGGACACCACTATAATTGGGTAAAGTGAAGTAGTCATTCCAGTCTCTGATCAGAAGAACTGGGATACCACTTTATTCCTCAGAGATCCTTCTAAAGAGGGAAGTGCCTGTTCAAAGATCTACCGAGACACATATGTTACTATGTAGTTTGGATGAGTGGGCAAGGGTGAAAAAAGACAAATATTAATTGTGTTATACACAACTGAAGACAAATATATAACCATCTGAAGAATCCTCATAAGAATTTTAAGTTTAAAAGGTTGCATTATTGCTCTTTTTCTTTCCCCAAATGTCCAATGCCATCACATCCATGCCACAGATGAAGCAATTGATGATGAGGCAAAACTGGAAGCAGTAGAGTAAGCACTCCAGAGGCTCAAGAGAGCAGTTTTCCTCACAATGATGGAATCAAAACTATCAGTTTGATCATCGCTAGTAAAAATTAATTCATTAATGAATGACTGAATTAATGGTATTTGCCTAATGTTTACTGGGGACAAGGTCATTTCAAATTAAAGGCAGTTTGCACCATCTTAAGAGCTTTGCAGATGTCTGAAGAGCTTCATGAGTAGAAGAGTACAGAAGATAAAGTGTGCACCACTCCTGATTCATGAAATGCTATCATTGAAAGGTTAAACAAGTGGCTACAATTTCTGTCTCATCAGATAGAGTCAAACTGATTCAATTTCACAGTGAGGAGATAAAATGAAGATTTCAAACTGTCTTCTTTAAAAATGAATTATATATATATATTTCCCTTACTGAATGATCCACTCCAGTCTTTTGCAGGGTTTGTTTACACAAGGTCTTCCTGCAATCTGAGAGCCTCAAAGAGAAGGACCCCTATGAGACACAGACTTTATCATGGCCTCTTTTTATGGTCTAATCCCAGAGCACTTTTAATAAATAATGTTTTTAATCTAAAACTCTTGCAAATGGAGACAGACACAGAATTTATCCAGAACCAATTTGACATGACACAAGGTCAAATGCTGTTCCTGATTAAGTGACATCTTCACACCTAGAACTGAACAATCCAATAGTGGTGTGTACTCTCTTCCCTTTCCAAAGTGTCCTGGCCATACCAGTGAAGAGAGAAATATCAATGTTGGACACAGAGAGGTTGTGTGGAGCAGCAAATCTCTGCTTACATGATACAGTTTGCACATGGGTTGGAACTTTGATAGCGTGGAATTCTATACACAAACGTATTGGCTGAACAGAGCTACTAATTCTTGGGAATTCTAGTCCAGTAATTTAGAGAAAGTGTTTCTTTGACTTATAGTCTAACACCTACCCTATTTCTCAATGATGCTTTTATTGTGTGATCATTCCGCCCTCAAGCAAGGTCACTTGCCATTTGTAAACCTCCTATAATGGACACTCATTCTTTATTCCATGTCTTTCTTCTTTTTAAAAATGGCTAAAGAAGGGAAAGACAGTTACAAAGTGCTTTTTGAGAGGCTGGACCAGGAATTTCATTGAAGTGTTTGGGTGCTTGAATTCTCTGAATAATGGACTTTCACATCAGACAGTTTTTAGCATGTAAGCCAGCTTTTCCCAAACTTGGCAAATTCAAGGTGAGTAGATTCCAACTCTCAGAATTCCCAGAAATGGTTATGCTGGCTGTGGAATTCTGGGATTTGAAGCTCATATGCCTGAGGATGGCCAAGATGGAGGAACACTGCTCTATTGCTCTATTGTTCTATTGGCTCACAAAGCAATTGGAAGATGACCTGTAGCATTTCTGTAGATTTTCTGAATAAATGCTGAACACATACCAAGAACATCATGAGTCAGGCATATTGTCCCTAGTTGTGAGATGGCACCGAATCTTGAAAACATCCAGTTTAGAAGCCCTTTATCCAACAGTGGAGGAGAAGGCTGAAAGGTCCTTTCTCCCATAGTACTTGAAGTGACTGGAGGCCTTCTAGATTGCTACTCTGAGGCAAATCAAGTGGGCTATTCACTTGGGTGAAGCGAATCCAATCATCTCCATGGCCCAAACTGTTTCATTGAAACATACCTGAGTTACTTCACATAGGCACATCAAACAAACTGTCCGGACTTCAAAATAAAGAAGAAAGCATCCCACAGAGAAAAAAAATGAGGTATATAACTGCAGGAGAATTATTGAATTTTGGGTTAGAAAAAAAAATCATCCTAATATTCACGCTCAGCTTGCTAACAGTGACTCAATGAACAGCACAATCTGTTCCCAGCAAGAACAAAATGTCACCAAATCTGGCTGATTAAAACTCGATCCTGTTAATGTACAGCACACATTTCTCAAAGCAAATGTTTCTTTTTCATTCTTGTCCCACAAATTAAGGTTTTTGTTTGTAAAAGAAGCAGATCAGCATTAAAATTTTAATTTAATTTCAGTAGTACAATGTTTTAATGAATATAATGCTTCATAATTCTCATCATCTTTGAGACAGCCAATGGCGAGGGTTTTTAGAATAAATGAAAAACCTGACCAAACATAGAAAAAAGGAATGTATTTTGTGAAAGATGGAAACTAAGATTGAGGCCCTTCCCCAGCTGACCCATCCCTGATTAAGATCTTGCACTTTTCCTGAAATATAAAGCATAGATGCTCATGAAAAAGCAGTGCAAAACCAACAGTTGTGGCTAGCTGACTACCTTGATTTATTAAAAGAAAAACACACAAAAGAAAGTGGATGTTTTAAAATGTACCTAAATGGAACTAACAATGGATTCTTTGTTTCTCTACACACATGTACTTATCAAAACTTATCATTATTTTATCTATACAGTAGATTTCTTATCATGTTAGCACTATAGTGTGTTGCCAACTATGAGGAAATTGTTTATAATATTTGCTTTCACATTTTCTTTATCCAGTTCTATTCCCATTCATTCAGAACCTGGATTGATATTTCTATAATAAAGCCACCCAGAGTCACCCTATCAGTGAAATGGGAAATAAATAAATAAATAAATTGAAAAACACTTATTTCCTGATAAAACTATGGACTCTTTCTCAGATCTCCCAACTATGGAACAAACTTGCCCTACTAACTATTTTGAGGTGCCAAATCTTTGTGACCTTGCCTCATCTCATCCTTAGCCCACAGCTGAGCCAACTTAAAAGTCCTCTTTAGTGGGTCATGTTTTCCCTCTTCTCCTGACACAAACTTTGCTGTGGATGCAATCATCAGTAATGGGGTTGCTGACACAACCCCACAGAAGTCATGATCTGACCAGGATCAAGTTCTGTCCAGCTCCTATTGGCTGCTACAGCTGCTGTGGGCAGCTCTCTGATCTCCAGTCACCAACACTTTTCCAAGGAACTTCTGCTTCTGGAAGTAGGAGAATCCAGGTCTTTCAAACCAAACTCCCTCCTGAGTCTACCAGGTACCCAAGCCAACTCCAAATGTGGAAACTCAGTAAGCCCAAATACAGACAGTCCTTGACTTACAGGCTTACAAGGGCACTGAAAAAAGTGACTTATGACCATTTTTCACACTTACAACCATTGCAGCACTCCCATGGTCATGTGATCAAAATTCAGATGCTTGGCAACTGGTTCACATTTATGACGGTTGTAGTGTCCTGGTGTCGTGTGATCCCCTTTCGTGACCTTCTGACCAGCAAAGTCAATGAGGAAGCAGGGATTCACTTAACAACCATGTTACTAACTTAACAATTGCAGGGATTCACTTAACAACTGGGGCAAGAAAAGTCATAAAATGGGGGCAGAGCTCACTTAACAACTGTCTTGCTTAGCAACAGAAATTTGGGGCTCAATTGTGGTCGTAAGTCAAGGATTACCTGTAACTGTCAAGTGGTGCAGTGGCCAGGAGAGGTGAATCCGAAAGGAGAGAAACATCTTGAAGGCCCAGCCCTCCATTTTGCTGGTCAACTGCTAAACTTAAACATTAACCAATATTCCTTACCTGCCATGTCTTCGATGGAAGTAGAATTTGGCATTTGCATAGATCGGTTCCTGAGTTCAGAGACCTGGATCTCTGAATCCATTGAATCAATGGATTTGATCACATTTCCCTTTTCTTTGCTTCTCTTTTGAGCAGGTAGTCAGGTAAAGAGCCATCTCTGTCTCAATCCCACGTGCCTGTCAGCTGTTTGGGGGGGTTAATTTTAAAAAGGAGGTTGACCCTTTTTCAAAAGCTCAGGAAGCCTTTGTTTGAAAAGTGCTACAAAAACAGCCTGGAAAGGACAGCAGTTGTGAGGAGCTCTCCAAACCCACAGGCAGTTCTCCTCGAGAGAGCTAAAGCTGTAGCTTGAAAAACAGTTTAGATGCTGAGGGGAGCATGTGGAGAAACCGGATGTCTTTCCCTTCATCACACCATTTCCTCCTTCTTGTCAGCTGTTTTCAGGTTGATGACTGCTGGGGTGGGGACAAACGGCCCATTAAAGTAAGGGGAATGGGTTTTCCTGCTTTAATAGTCAACACCTCCTCCCATCCCTACCCCAGCTGATCAGGCACTGTGTATGTGTGATTAATCCACAGAATGGTGGTAGATGTTTGGCAAAGATGCCTCATTTTCCTTCCCAGTAAGTATCACCCACCAACCCACCTGTCTTTTCTGGGCTTGCAGCTAATTTATCGGGTGAAGAAAGCTGCCCTGTTCAAGCAAGGATGTCTCTGTAAAGCAAGCTATAAGCTGTTTCACTACTAGATGTTGAACTTGCTACAGTCTTGCCCTGTGTGTTAGGGAGAACACATGATTTTCCCTGTCCTCTCCCTTCAAAGTGATGCTTAATGGGATGGGAAATGAAGCCCATGGAATCTGCCAATTTCTTTCCTTAACTAGTTTTGCATGAATATGCTAAGCACCACTTGCCAGCCTTATTCATGAGCCAGAACAGAGCATAGTAGCATCAAATTTTATGCTGGCATATTTTTCCACTAGCTCCAGGACTGGTGGATTGCAGTTTAATGTGGCTGTGAGGAAGACACAAATGAAAGACTTAAAAATAGAGCTGGGAGGAAACCCACAGAGACCACCAACTGTCTATAAACGGATCATTTTGCAATCCAAACACGCTTTTTTCAGCTTCAACTAGTGATCCATCTACTCTTATCTGTCGAGTGATGAACTGACACAGTGACTCCCAGGATCAACTAAAAGAGCTATTTTGAGAGGTGATGAATTTGAATCCTTTTCCCGCTGCTGATGTTGGGACTGCCATATTAGTGATGCCCAGACGCTGATGCAATTCTATCACTGTAAACTGCGATGGCTTAACCTCCTTTCTCACCGAACATTCATTTATTTGGCACCCTGTCAGTTTCAGATCCAGTAGATTCTTACTTCTGAATTCAGCTCTTTTTTATCTATTTATTGGATGGGAATCTATTCTCCTCCCCCTTGCAAAGTTTTGCATAATTTATTCTACTAGACATAGCTGTGGGGAAAAAGCAGGAAATTATGCTGGGCAATGAAAATATTATGTGCATGACAACATGGACAAGCAAATGGATATTTTTGTGCTTGGAGATTTTTATTTGATAACAGTATTGTAATGTACAGTACTTTTAGGCTGCAGTCCTATAGTCTGAGAGTAGGATCCTGAGGAACTTTATTTGTGAATAGATATAAAGATGCTATCGTGATCCGTGTTCATTGGGACAATCTCTTCTCTTCTCTCCAGGTTTTGAAATGCCTTTAATTACTTAATTTTCCTCCACCTTTGTTCCATCTATCCTTCAACATCTCATTGTCAATTGCCACTCCTGGTACTACCTGTAGTAGGGCTGGTGGTAGATGGTCTCCTAAAGCTACAATGATGTAGTATGTGGCAATGATATCCTTGATGCTATATTACATATTGCACTACCTTCTCCCCATGGCACAAAATTAAACAAGGGACAGGAGCTGCAATGGGGTCTCCCCAAGTTGCAGTTCATTCAAGAGTTTACAGCTCCTCAGCTTGCCCAAGTGGACTAGAAATCTGATTCACAATTTTACTTGAAGAAAGCAGGAACCTTAGATTGTATAATCTCTACAATTTCCAGAGCATCCCATGGTTTTTAAGTAGTAGAGGAAAGATAGCATTTTCATGATTTTGTCAAAGTTGCATTCAAGGCTATCAGCAAGGAGAGATCAATATTTTTTCCTGAGTATGACTGTCTTTTTACATGACCCCAAGGAAGGATACAGTTGAAGATGCCTCTCCTCATTTTCACTTTTTGGGATATAAAAGGCCAACCATTCAGCATGCTGAGGGTTTGTAATGGACACACCATAAATATATACAGGGCAATTGTAGGCTTGTAGGTTTAAGATGTAACAAGCTCAAGATTTGGTAAAGCCATTAAATGAATGTTTACATTTTATCTCATATCCTGGCAGCTCATCCTATGGCCCTTCTCCTAACTTCCATGTATCCTTTAGCTTCATCACAATTCTGTATCTTTGACAGAAGTTGAGAATAAGAGTCTGAAATACATAGGCGTTTTTTTACAACTGCGCTTTCCGAAGGGTGGTGATTTTCTCTTTGAAATGTTTTCAAAAAAGGTAAGAAAATATCTTCTTTTCAAACTCATTTTATTCACTTAGCAACACATTTATGCATAATATCTGCTGCTAGAAATTCACAAGCAGTAGCTGCCACCCTTCAAGTAGTCAGATTTATTAAATCCATCCAAAGTATTTTACCCTGATTTAATTGGAGCTTCTTTTAAAATGAAATATTAGCATTCAATAAGAAAAGAAAAAATATTACATACCATGCTGTACTTACTCCTTAACTGTTTTGGGGATTGGTGAAAGATCTCTGACACAGATGGGGGGGGCTCTGACTATGGTTGAGGAGATGGGAGGAGGCATTCCCCCCCCCCTGGTTCTCCATTATACTAGCTGAGAGCAGGTGGTCCAGAGGAGGAAATTGGAGTGATTGGATGGGAGAATGGCAATTAGCTTGATAGGAGAAGTGCTAAATGTTGGGCAGAAGCAGCCAAGTGCTAGTCCCATTTTGCTCCTTACCTTGTTGTGAGGTGGGAGGATAAGGGTATAGAAGATCATGGGTGCTGTGGGTGGAGAAAAGGAAGTTCCTTTTGGTAGCTGGGTAGCCATGCAGATTTGGTAAATAAATAAAATGTGTCAGTTATGTCACAAAACTGAAAAATAGTTTCACCCAAGCCACTTCTGTAAGATTCCTGGGAAGAACATGTAGTTTGTTGTTTAAATGGTTTAAATCTTCTTCTTCCAAGAGCATATGAAGAGGGAAAATAATTTCATTCTGAGTGATTTAATGCAGTTCGGGTTTTAGAACTGTATTTGGAAGTGTACAAAATCCAGCGAGCTATTGAAGAAAGCCTTTGCTGTCACATCTATGATTATCTGAACTAGTTTTATCATGAGTATTCAGGAGAATGCACTCATTCTTAATGGAAATGCTGGCAACATTTTAAATTAAAGCAGTATGGGCGGATGTCAGTCAACTGGTAGTATAATAATCACAACAACAACAGGACCACAGCATGTTATATAATGCTTTTCATCTTCAAAGAACTTTTAAAATGTTATTTTCTCTTTAAGCCTGGGAAGGCTTGCTGCATCTCATCTTTAAATAAGTTCAAGTAGGCATTTCATAAATGAGAATAAAGGGATGGATTTGAAAGTAGGAACTTTTCTTGCTTCAATCACCAAACAGGTTTTTACCGCGAACGTGTGAGAAAAATCACAAAAGAACAAAAGCTTCTGAAGTCTTCCTGCCTTCTCTCTTTGTGAGCTATTCAGTTCAATCTGTTATACTGATAAACTGGATAGAGCTTTTCGCTCAGTCACTGTGTTGTAGAGGCATTGTAGAAGGGCCCAAAAAACGATGTCCTCTCCCATCTGTAACTTCCATTTTCTGGCCCATTTCTTTTATCTTTTTCTTAGCAGGGAAATATCAGTCAAGAAGAGAAAGATAGGATAGGATCAAATGTTCTTTTGATTGGTATGGCTGGGAGCCATCTCATTCTTTTTTTAATTTATCCTGTCGCACTCAGGGTGACTCTTAACCCTATTCAGGATGCATAAGTGGCACTGAACTCAATTCATCTTCAAGTCAAATGCCAAATGTATCAGCTCTGCCTGCGGGACAGTAAGTAAGATCTGTAATTTCTACAAGGTCATTTCATTCCCTCTTACCTACTCATGATTTGCTTTTGATATTTATGGACCACATTATAAAAGCAACATGTTATTTATTGTGATCTGGTAATTTTTCAAAGAAGATAACGAACCCCCAAATAGCAGACAGAGCAAACTGTTTCCTGTTTCCCAAGTTAAAATTATCTGAAAATGATGACTTTCCAGTCAACTCAGACAGGTGCTAAGCATGTGCAGGATTTTTTTTCAGTGAGAACAATGCAGAACAGCAGGTCTATAGTTAGATGCTTTGCTCATATACTGTATAAGAATGGACCCTTTCTGAAAGGCCAAGTTCACCTTAATAAAAATAGCCATGTTTGTTGGCCAGTACAGGAAAGCAAGCTTGTGAGTCATTACAATGCAAGGGATACGTGGAAGAGTGATTATGTAACTGTATAATTTATGAGTTGATAGAAGATGCATTGTGTTCAGATACTTTTGTGATATACAGGGGTTGCAGTTCCCACAGAGATATATTTGGGAATAATTCTACACAGTTCCTCTGCTAATAAATATCTAAATTTAACTAAATATTTAGAATATTTAGTTAAGGCACGATTCCCTCCATTTACCTTTATAGGAAAGGTTTTCCATTTGGGGGGCCAAGAACCACAGTTACAGAATAAAAACTAGATGTGACTTCCTTTCGCTTACATAGAAAATGTAACTAACATTAAATAGTATTAATACATGTTTTTCAATTTGATGTGATGTAATGTAATCTGTCTCTCTGTCTGTCTATATATCCATCCATCCATCCATCCTCTATCCCTGATTGAAAATTAGTTTGATAGCAATTTTTGAATATCTCTAAACGCTTTGTTATTTGCTTGGATTTGTAAGGCTGCCCATCACCCAAATGACTCTAGACAGCTATGATCATTTGAAGAAAGGAAAACAATTATAGAGAGAAGGATGTGTGAATCTGGACAAAACCCAAATCCTATGACAAAAAAATTGCCAGGGACTCAACAACCAATTTAATCCCCAGGCTAGGGGCACAACCATGTTTTCAAAGACTTGAGGAACTGTTGTCTGGGGGCAATCTTTTTTCTAGAGGGGAGGTGCTGCAACTTTTAATTCTCACAGTCAACCAATTCAAGGGTTTATTTTGTCACTCCTGAACTCCCTCAGCTTATCTAGTCCCATCCCCCCGGATATTGGACTATACTTCCAAACAACGCAATGAGTTGTATATTATTCATTTTTAAGAATACCTGTTCTTGAATTCTATTCTTAAGAACCAAGAATTCTATTGTTGGTTTTGTACAAGTATATTAATTTATAGCACACTATATATATATTTAAATTTAAACAATTTTAAAATCAAATCAGGTGGACCATTGAATCTATTGGATGCCACATTGAGAACCAGTCATAAACACACTTACCGCAAACCATCAGCTTCTTCTGTAGTCTATTCTGAATGGTAGGAGTCATCCTTCTCTCAAATCAATTAGCTATATTGCCCAGGGAAGGGAATCACAAGCCTTGCTGGGGCTGAACTATGATTAGCAGCAGCCATGTCATGCAAATAAACTTAGAAAATTGTTTGCTAACTAGAAATTTTGTAAAACGGACCCTACCTTTGAACCAGCTTCTTATTTATTTTCCTTATTATACGAACAAGACCTCGTGTCAGAAAAGTATCCAAAAAAGAGCCCCATGATACTCCTGTATTCTTTTTTTGTGGACCTCTGAATTTCCTCCACTTGTGATGGATGGAGACTGATTCATTTCAAGAAACAATATGATGAAACATAAATTGTAAGTCCTAAAGTGAATACAGTACAGTTAAAAGGGGAGGAAATGCCTTCTCCCCATAGTCCAGATGGGTCTCACTAAGAGAGATGAAAATTTACAATAAATTCTGTGTATCATTATGCAAAAATTAGTATAATTGGATAAGAAATAACAGGTATAGATTGCCATCCCTCAAGAAGTGTCCTGAAATGTATGAACCAAATTTGAAATGATCATGCAGACACCTTGCCAAATGGTTTCACCATATATGCTGTGTTGTGATTTGTTGAAGAAACCATCAACAGCATACTATTAATATGAATAGGTCTCCATACAGTTTCATATTGTTCCCTTCTCCCAATTTCCCTTGCAACACCACCCTCGTGTTAAGCTGGCTTGGTAGAGAGTATCAGAGCTTAGCATCACCAAGTGATCTTGTGTTACAGAGAGTAGAATAAAATCTGAGTTTCCCCAGTCCTACCCTAAACCTTAATCCCTATCCCACCGTGGCTTACTAGTCCTAAACAAATTCTTTGCTTTGCTTTCATGAAACATTATCTTGTTTTCGCTTTCTAAAATCACGACTGTGGCTGCTGTATTCTCAAACTTGCTGCTGCTGTCAAAGGGCATGTCTATGCAGGATTGTTGCATCTACCTACCACCATTGTTTGTGTTCAGGAACTGAAAGGATATTTTGTTTTCCTGGTTGAGCTGCAATATACTATATTAGAAGGATGCAAAAAGGCATTTGCATTGCTGATACTCAGCAGAACTTGGAGGGTAGACTGAATGTCTGTGGAGATTCTCAGTCATCTAGGTCAGGGGTCCCCAACCCCTGGTCCATGGACTGGCACCAGGCCGTGGCATGCCAGCAACCAGGCAGCACAAACAAGTGAAGCCCCATCCACGGGATGCAGGCAAGGAAAACCACGCCCCCTCCAGTCCACGGAAAAACCTTTCTCCATGGAACCGGTCCCTGGTGCCCAAAAGGTTAGGGGCCACTGATTTGGTCATAGTTGTCTCAAAAGTGCTTTTTTTTTTTTTCAAAAGGCAACTGAACTCTTTTTTCCTTGAAGAAGAACAAAATGCTTCGTTTCTCATCCAAGAAACTTCATCAGTTGTGGATGGCGGGGTGGGGAGCATGGAAGAATAAGTAGTGACAGTTGAGACTGGATAGTGGGGGGATGGAAGGATAGGTACCGATAGGATGGAGGGGGGGGAAGGTTTGTATTTCTTTGCAGTCATCTGGTCCATTAGTACTCTCTGTGAGAGCTCTTGAGGCCACTTGGGGGGGCTTATCTTTGCCCTCAGAATGCAATTGGCTGTGGAATCTTCTTGGCACTTCTGCAAGAGCTGCATTGTAGACTGGAGATAGGTGAAGTTTTATCCCTCCCCCTTTGTTGAGAGAGGGCTGCTCAATGTTAACATAAATAGCCTCTTTTACACCTCTCCCCCTTTGTTGAGAGAGGGCTGCTCGATGTTAACATAAATAGCCTCTTTTACACCTCTTTCAAACCAATGATTCTATTTATCCAAAATGTGGACTTTGCTGTCTTCAAAAGAATGACCTTTATGACCCCCAGGTTTGAAGGGTGGAGCATTTTTTCTACTGGTGAAGATCTGCCTCACTCCGACTTTCAGCTCAGTATTTAAACTAGCTTCTTTCTATACTGGTAAAGCTTTTATGTAAAGGGATTAAAAAAACCTGCCTTGGCATATTTCTGTCTCTCCCTCATATTTATTTACTGATTTTGGAAATTACTGGGCTATTGCATAGCGTGCAAACTAAAAATGTAATTGAGACATAAGAGCATCATTCAAATTCTACTTTTTTGCCATCTCCTTTCAGAATTAGTAAACTAGCAAGTCAGTGATAATAAACACAACACTGAATCAGTTTCCAACAGCTTTTGAGGAATTGGGAAATGGAAATGGTGGCAACCCTAACCCTTATAGCTACATCCTACCTGAATCTTTTGACTCTCAAAGTTGAACAAATATTTATTTCACCTCCACACACCCCATTTTACTAGTGAAGCAAAATGCACATCCCATTTTTAAAAAGTTCAGTGACACTTTTTTCCTCATTGCCAATAAAAATGCTTAATTTTCATGAAACAGATGGGAAAACATTTGGAGAAATTATATTAGAATTGGTAGCTTCTACAAAAAGAAAGGCCATCTAAAGCACAACTAGTGACTTCCTGGAAGTAATCACTTTAAATCCCTGATGTCCTTGTTTTAATAATAAATTCAGTTGTTAGAAAGTGTTTCCGTTTCTAGAGACAGATCATCAGAAACTGACTCAGAGATCTCCAATATACCTTTCCGTTATTTGACATGGCAGTGAATTTCCCTGTCTGTTTCTCTGTGTTATTGGCTGACATCTTCCCTGCTTTTTGTAATAATAGGACAAGGAGGCAGGTCATGAATCTGAATAGAGAACAGACATGGATGCTCATAACAGTTTAATCAAATTTAACCAGGAATAGCTCCCTTATATACAACACATCATGAAGCAAGGCAAATTCAGGCATTTGGAATACTGTTTCTAAGGAAAGAGTTAAGAGATTTGTTAAAAACAACAGATGAAATGACTTCAACAGATGAAATGACTTCAACAGATATAAGAAAAATATCTCAAATACTTAATATTTAAAATATAGTAGAAATGTTTAAAATATTTAAATAGTGGTTAGTGATTGGGGGAAAAATGAAAGGGAAGGAGAGAATGTTCTATCAAAAGTTTCTCTTCACAATGCTTTTTACTTATGTTCTATTTTTCGCATTGTCTTTGCTTTGCTTTTTGGAACTTTTTAAACATATAATTAAAAATAGGTAAATAAGATAATTTTGCCAAAAAATGAGTTGAGGAGTCTAGAGTAGACTCTCGCTATCCTCAGAAATTTAACAGCGCAACTACATGCATTTGTTAAATACAGGCTGCTGTTCTAGTTATGGTAGATTGGGCTGCAAACATTTGCATAATCATAGGATGGCAGCAAAGAGACACGGGTAACTGTAACTCTTTGTCACCATCTCATGGCCATCAGAATTTTTGCTGCCACTGCTAACCCTACTAAATTATACAAAAATAGGCTTAAATGGTTGGAATTCAGCATTTTAATTCTTTCATTTCAACATCTCCAAGTTGAATTCTATCCAAAATAATCCTATTGGTGGAAATACATAATTTGTTATATATTTGTTAATTAACAAATTAATTGTTAATTTGTTTGTTAATTTGAGGATACAAATGGTGAGGGAAGCAGAAGAGATAGAAGTTATTTTTTTCTCAATGAAATAGATTCAAAGGATGCAAGGCATTTACTACTGAGGTAGGCCCCTATGAACAAAGAGGGATTTATTTTCAAAGATGTACTTATTTATTTATTTATTTATTTATTTATTTATTTTATTTTCATATTCTTCTGTAAATCTTGGAAAGCTAAAGAGAACTTTCATCCAATCTGCTGCTGGTTATACTGAGTTTCATCTTAAGACTTTCCAGCTAGCCTTGAATCCCAACACACTTAGAGAACAAGCCGTTACAGGAGGATGTCCCACAGCTATACACTCACCTTTAGCTAAGTATTTACTTACAGGATTCTCTGATATTTTTAATTTTCTTAGATGCCAGATTCATTGTCAGCCCTACTGCAATTTTGATGCGTTTTTTTTTTTAAAGGCAGTCATACAAATCAATCACTTGATGAGTCAAATTTTGAAAGAAAGTCTATAGGCATACCAGTGATCTCAGGCCTCAAGAATGCTCAGCTGACAGCCTGATTTGATTCAGGGGTTGTGTGACTAAGGTAGGGGGGCTTTTGCTTTGACCTCTGAACATGCTGTTAACATTATCACTACTGATTTGCACAGCCAAAGCACTGGCAGAGGACAGAAAGGGCTGAAAGCTGAGCAGGGCAGCTGTTAGAAAACTGCTTCAGGTCTAGGTCTGGTTGAAGGTAAATTTGATTTCCTTTCTTAAAGATGAAGCTCACATTAAATCAGGAAGGAAGGAAGGAAGGAAGGAAGGAAGGAAGGAAGGAAGGAAGGAAGGAAGGAAGGAAGGAAGGAAGGAAGGAAGGAAGGAAGGAAGGGAGGGAGGGAGGGAGGGAGGGAGGGAGGGAGGGAGGAGCAATCTGTAAAATGTAAAGAAAGAAAACCATACAGCCAGAGAGAAATTACCATCTAATTGTGACTAAAACCCAATAGAATGAATGAATATGGAAGATAGCAATATAGTGTTTACATAGAAAGAAACACCCTGAAGCCAGCTTTCCTCAGCTTGTTACTTCTTAACTGCTTTCACCTACAACTCCCATCAATTTTCAACTAGCTGCATGACAACCAAGTTAACAAACTGAAATTAAGTATGCTTTCAGTGCTGCTAGAGAATGTACATCCATGGGGGGCAAAATAGGCTGGCTATGTACGATATTACAGATGCTAATATTATTATGTCAACTTTACAGATACTTTGTTCATATCTGCAGCAAAGTGGTACCTAATCACAAAAAAAGATAAATATCTGCTTAAAAGCAGACTCTTGGAAGACTTCGAAGTGCAAAGCTCAAAACTGTCAGGGATGCCCATCCAAGCTAGGTCTGATCAACCAACAAAACTTCCCCTGTTGCTTTTCCACGACTACAGAAACTTTCCAATTCCGCAGAGACTTGTCAGTGTTTGTTTACACCCTTTGCTTACACTGGTGCGTCAACAGTGGTGGGATCCAGCCAGTTCGCACCACTTCGGCAGAACCGGTAGCTAATTTTTTGTTGCCCAGGCCCAGAATGGACTTCCGGAAGCGGCATCCACACAGAGAACCGGTTGTTCACGTATTTGAATCCCATGACTGTGCGTCAAGACTGCACAAGCAGAGAACTATCTTAAGACATCTTTGTATATATTAAGTTTGATTTTTTCAAGGTTGCCTACTGAGAAGCCAGAGACAGGAGATAAAGCCATTTCCTAGAGAAGAACAGAAATTGGCAGTCAGTAGTCTTAGAGACATCAGGAATGAGAATTTTTCTTTCTTTCATATCAGAGCTGAAGAAGCTTCTGGAATAAGAAGCAAAATGCCTTCAAAGAAAAAAACAAGAAAGTCTAGCTGCCTCGTGAAAAAGCACATTTGGGATTCTTTCATATTTCTTTTGCCTTCTCTACTCCTTCTGCACCCAATACTTCCACTGAGATCCTGAGAACCAGAGAGGCTTCAGTAGGTAGTTTTGGGGGGTTGTTTTCATTAATAAAGAAAAACAGGCAATTCATAATGCTTGCCCAGATAAGTTCTTCAATATCTGACCTTCCTCTCTTCCTTTCTTTTCTGCTGGTCTTTGTACCCTTTACCAGGCATTTCTCTCACATTTTGTCAATCTCCTTTCTCTTTCAAGCATCCTTCCAGTCATTCCCCTTCTATACAGGGTAATTTCTGCTGCTGAAGCAGAAACGTTTCAAACCTCCATTCCCTGAGTTGTTATTTACTGCTTTGCCTGCTTTGCCTGTTTGTCCGTCTTTCATGGTTGCCAGCCAAATGGCCTGTGAAATTTATATTGATTTGATTTATACCTGACTTTCTACACTGGCATGTTGTGCTCAAGCAGGAGCTTGAGGTATTCCTGTACCCTTTCATTTCTTTCCATTCACATGACTCTCTGTGGACCTGTACTGTGAATCTGTCAGCTGCCAAGTTAAGAATTCCCCTTCTAGGTTTCCATCTGAACAGGGCTCTTTGTGAATCAGTACTTTGACTAGATCAGCCAGACTAATCCTAACCTAGGAACATCCCTGCCCATCACGGAGCCTTGATTGATTGTATTTCTCACCCAGCCATGTTTTATTATAACTGACATGACAATGCCACAAATATTCAAGCTACACCCTTTTCGATTCTTTGAGCAATCTGTGCACACAAGACTTAAGAATCAGAGCAGATTTCATTCTTGGCAGCCAACATTTAAAAAAATAAACAACAGAATATCAAAAATTAAAAAAAAAACATAGAGGAAAAGGAATATTAAAATCTGAGGGAAATGGGTGATTTAGAAATAGGAAATTATATGATAGATGATATAGATATAGATATAATCTATCATTTACAAAATGAAATTACAATGGAAGAGATACTTCTTTACAGATTTTTTTTTAAACAATATGTAGAGGCCAACCCAATTCCTAAAGGAACATTGCATAGCCTAGAAGCAAAATGCACAAAGTCTCCTCTGATATGGTCAAAAACCAAAATGTATGGGGTGTGGGGGCATCTTCAAAGGGATTTCCCCTATATGATCTAAGAGGCAGTCAGACTGGTAGCAGAAGAGGTGGTCCTTAAAGAGTAAGGCAGGTCCTAAACTGTTCAGATCTATATGCACATCCTCTCCACCACCTGGCAGCAGTCACTTATTTACCCACTGGCGAAGGAAGGAAGGAAGGAAGGAAGGAAGGAAGGAAGGAAGGAAGGAAGGAAGGAAGGAAGGAAGGAAGGAAGGAAGGAAGGAAGGCCTTGTTTGCATAAGCATCACTTCTAGAAGAGACTACATGCCAATATTTTTCAGAGGGAGAGCTGCATTTGAGTAGCATGCTAAAGTCTTTGCTCCAGTTATTGGGTGAGCCCCCAAAAAGAAATAACCTTGATTAAATTAAATTAAATCTGAATTTAACTTCTGTTTAAATCACGTTAATCTGACTGTTTTCCCTTATATTTGATAATTTCATTCTCTTGATTTTATAAACCAGTTTTGCGCTCAAGGTTTCGGCAAAAAGAACTTCAGGCATTGAGAACTCAGTTTGTGCTCAGTTATTTGACATATACCATCTCCCAGGTTCTATTCAATTAAATGATTCAGGGCAGGTCAAATGGGAGAAACACTCTTTCCCTACCTGATATTCTAGATAGCTGGGCCAATTAATAGAGAATCAATGGACAAGGGTTTGCCCACAGTAACTTCCTGTGTAGTCTCAAAGTTAGGATGTTACTATATTTTCAGTGCTGCCTCCAGTACTCATTCCACCTTCAGAGTGTAACTGTGAATATACAACTGTGTACTTGAGATGTCTGCCTTCCAGTCATTTCTTGGATGTGTTCAGTCACATTTTCAGCCACCCCCTTTTTTTTTCACTGTGCACTGCTGTGCTAGACTGCATTTGTGGGACTACTGAACATATCCATTTATGTGGTAGAACAAACATCTGCCAGGATTTTCTTGAAAAAGAAGAAGAAGAGAGAGTGGTGAATTGCAGAAGGAACCAAAAAGGAACAGTCCTGGTATTGTGCTGACATGATGATGATGATGCAGACAAGATACTGCTCTGTCTTAACAGAGAGATTACTGTAAGGAGGCAAATCAGCCTGAAGTTGCAGAAGTAGCATTTGAATATTGCAAAATAGTTGAAATTTGGACTTCAGATACATTTTAAACATGAAAATTTGACTTTTAATTTCCAGTTAGGGCCATTTAGGTAGTTTCTGTTATGCTGTTGTTTTTATGAGTGATATTACAATTATGTTGATGCCAGTGATGTACTTAATTTAGCATGCTAAAGCAGAATATAAGAAACTACCTTTTCCTGGGGTTCTTCTCTGGAGTTTCTCGAGAATTTGCATTCAATAGTTCTGTTTACTATCTATCTATCTATCTATCTATCTATCTATCTATCTATCTATCTATCTATCTATCTATCTATCTATCTATCTATCTTTCTATCTATCTATCTATCTATCTATCTATCTATCTATCTATCTATCTATCTATCTATCTATCTATCTATCTATCTATCTATCTATCTATTTATTTATTTATTTATTTAATATGGCTGTCCATCTCACATTCGTGACTCTGGGCAACGTATAATTAAAGCATAAACAATACCAAGAACATGGAATAAAATAACTATACCAACAATTAAAAATATTAAAACAATTAAAAACATGCAATACAGTCTTCAGGAAAGCACAATAATTCACAAACGGTACAACCATTTTATGAGCTCCACATCAGAAACTAATCCCCAGGCTAGATTGGAAATTCGGGTCTTCCAGCCCTTCCAGAAAGCCTTCAAGGTTAGGGCCAGCCTGACCTCAGAAGGAATGATGTTCTGCAGGGTGGCTGCAGCAGCAGGAAAGGCCCTCCTCTGGGGTCCCATCAGATGACACTCTGTAGTTGTCAGAACCCCGCAACAAGTTTCTTCTGCCAGACCTGACGGGATGAGTAGATGTTACTGGAGGAGGCGGTCCCTCCAACAACCTGACTCCATGCCATGTAGGGCTTTATAGGTTATCACCAACACCTTGAATTGGACCCAGAAGAAACTGGTAAATAATGAAGCTTGGGGACCAGAGGTGTAATGTGAGCAGATCAAGGTGTGCACCTATTTGCCCATGCCACTGCTTTTTTGCACCAAATGAAGCTTCTGAATACTTTTTGGTGATGAGAGCATGAGTGACTCAGTATAGAATTTCCTGATCCAGTAATGGTGCTCAATTGGTGCCCAACTCAAAGCTGAGCAAAGACCTTACAAGTTAGGACTGCCATCTGCTCTTTGTGCAAGCATCATGAGTCCAGAAGGATGCCCAGATTGTGCCACCATGACTGTTTGGAGAAGTACAACCCCATCCAAAATCAAGGATGGTAATTTCCCAATCCAGGTGGCCCCAGAAGACAAAGCTACTCAACCAGGATTGAGCCAAAGCTGGTTCTTCCCTACCCCAAAGCCCTAGAGTCTCCAGACATCACTTACTTCACCAGTGGCAGAGATATATAACTGGGCATCATCAGCATTCTGTGGCCTCAGATAACTTCATCCATGGCTATGAAAGACCTCACCCAGCGGCTTCATGTAGACGTTAAACAGGAACAGAAAGTACCAAACACTGCAATTCCCCACAATTTAAGAGCTGAGAGGAGGGTCTCTTGCCCCCAATCAACACCAATGGAAACTGGCCAATGAGGAGGAAAACGAGAACAAAACAGTGTTACCCACTACTGACCCAACTGATAGTCCAGAAGGATACCATGGCTGATGGTACTGAAAGACATGCTATGATCTCTTGTTCTTTCTTCAGAGACTTTCAGATCAATTTACTCTTTCTTAACGTGCATAATGTTCAAGTGGCATTCTGTTGACTCCACAAGTTATGTGGTGGTTATGAGCACTGAAGTTCTACAAATCAGATTTTAATTCATTTTTTTCTTCTTCATCGCACCAATCAATCTCTGAAACCCCTTCTATCTTCCCATCACTGGGATCCATCACTCTTCTCTTTAATGATGGACCCCAAATTCTTTCCCATTTATGTTACCCCATTTAGCAGTTGAATGCACCCCTAAGAAACAAAAAGGAAGTAGAAGGGAAACAACAACAACAACAACAACAACAACAACAACAACAACAACAACAACAACAACAACAACAACAACAATAATAATAATAATAATAATAATAATAATAATAATAATAATAATAATAATAATAATAATAATAATAATAATAATAATAATAATAATAATAATAATAATAATAATAATAATAATAATAATAATAATAATAATAATAATAATAATAATAATGTTGGAAGGGACCTTGAAGGGACCCTGGAAGGAAACCCTATGTCATTTCAGACAAATGGCTGTCCAGTCTCTTCTTAAAAACTTCCAGTGTTGGAGCATTCACAACTTCTGGAGGCAGGTTGTTCCACTCATTAATTGTTCTAACTGTCAGGAAGTTTCTCCTTAGTTCTAGGTTGCTTCTTTCCTTGATTAGTTTCCATCCGTTGCTTCTTGTCCTGCCTTCAGGTGCTTTGGAGAATAGCTTGACTCCCTCTTCTTTGTGGCAACTCCTGAGATAATGGAACACTGCTGTCATGTCAAGAAAGATTTCTTTTTCGCATCAGCCTTCAAGCAAGACCTGGGTAATCTGTTTTTCCCAGGTCTACCACTGTGTCAGTAAACTAGCTATTGTTTTTCTTTGATTTTTATCCCACCATTATTATTTTTATAAATAACTCAAGGTGGAAAACATACCTAATCTTCCTTCCTCCTCCTATTTTCTCAATAACAACAACCCTGTGAGGTGAGTTGGGTTGAGAGAGAATGACTGGGCCAGAGTCACCTGGCCGGCTTTCCTGCCTAAGGCAGGACTGGAACTCACAATCTTCTGGTTTCTAGGCCAGCACCTTTACCATTACACCAACTGGCTCTCATTTTTCAAACGATACTTAGAAATCTGAAATTTCTCACCTTTCTCTATGTGTCTCACCACATGCTTTACTTATTTCTAGTGCTATATTGGCTCAGACATAAGCGGCGTTGCTTCCTAATTTTTCAGGAAATTCTTTGATTTATTTCTATTGCTCCTATCCCAGGGGAATTTACTAATCATGAACTAAGGAATACTATTGTTGTCAATGCTGCTAACATCAGATGTTCTTGCTTTGACAACAGATGGAAATGCAGCCATTTTCTCAATTGCTTTTAGAATTAGTTGATGCTGGGAGGGGGAATAGGGATGAGAGTCCAGCTAGTCATAACAATAATAACTTAGCCGTGGGAACCCAAGGACATTGGGCCATGTGATTTATGACTGTTTATTGGAGGAGGGTATTGTATTTTGTTACTTTGTATCCAGGGGAGGGAATTTAGTTTTCGGTTTCAACTATGTAATGCCGATACTTTGTTTCTCAAATAAAAGATTCTTTAAGGTAAACAATGCCTCAAAGTTCTTTTGAAGAGTTTCATCTGTCAGAACCATGACAATTGTATTATTTGATTTGAAGTACGACCCATGGAGTGATTTTTTGTAAGTCATTTATTTTTTGGTGAAAGCTACATTCATCTGAATGTCATGAAGTACAAGGGCAATAATCTTTAGAGAAAGGATATTCATTACATAAAATCAATGTATTGTATCTTGGACAACTTCAAGACGTGTGGCCTTCAATTTCCAGAATTCTCCAGCTGTCATGATCACTATTGCCAGGTTAGGAAAAATAGCATTAAATTAAGAAATACCTTCTTTTTTGCTACCCCAAAGCTCCCTTAGATAACCCTCACTAATCACTAATCTGCTTCTCCAAATTATTCTGACCAATAATCATTGTTTTCTTCTATTGTGCCTAGTGATAACTGTTTTTCATGAATCCACTGTATCTTTGCATCTCCTTGAACCACCAACTTGGGGGATGAATAGCTTGCAGACTCCAGTTTGGGTGGTACTGTGCCTTGAGTTCCTGGTGACTCTCTAAATGACTGCTGCTCTAGTTTCCATGGCAACCACTTTGTGCACATTTTCTATTATCTCTTATTTAAAACTTTCATTAGCTTTAACATTTAACTAGGCATTGATTAAAACATGACATTTCTAATGTTCTGAAAAATATTCGTTGTGCACAAAACCCCATTATGTGGTACAGACAAATTGGTTGATAGCCAATTTAGTTAACAGAGCTTTTCAGTTGATATTGGATCATGGCACAAAGTGCAACATTCTCACAATAACTTTAAAGGTCTCGTTCAAACCCACACAAGTAGCTAGGGTGACCATATACATCAGTGGATCAGGGGTTATTGAAGCTTTAAATGATGAGCTACTGAAGACAAAGTAGTTCCTGCAATCTAGAGCAGGAACCAGATTCAATGTTTTCCTCTGAAGTAAGAACACGCCACTCTTTCCATTCCGCTGCTCTGAAGCAGTGTTTTAGGACTATAACTCCCAGAATTCCAATCAGCTAGCTAAGAATTCTAGGAGCTGTAGTTCAACCCTTCTTCAAGGCCCTGGCATGCAGGAAGCTGGGATAAAAATAGCAAGGCTTTTAAACACCATTATAGACATCTATGCTTTATAACAATAACACCAAAATGACAAGTAGGGGCTCATGTTTCTTTATCCCCCTGGCCATAATAATAAAATATCATATCCAAAAAGTTTTTTCTCAGCAATGGTTATAAGTGTGAAAAACTGCCATAAGTCACTTTTTTCACTGCCATTATAACAAAGTGACTAAATTAGTAGACCAGCAAAATGCTGTGGACATAGTATACTTGGACTTTATCAAGGCATTCGACAAAGTAGACCACAATCTACTTCTTGGTAAACTAGAAAAATGTGGGATAGATAGCATCACCACCAGATGGATTTGTAACTGGCTGACAAACCATACTCAATGAGTAGTCCTTAATGGTACTACCTCTACATGGAGGGAAGTGAGCAGTGGGGTACCACACAGTTCTGTCTTAGGCCCAGTGCTCTTCAATATCTTTATAAATGACTTAGATGAGGGAATAGAAGGAGAACTCATCAAATTTGCAGATGACACTAAGCTGGCAGGAATAGCCAACACCCCAGAAGACAAGCTCAGAATACAAAAAGATCTTGACAGACCTGAACAATGGGCCCTATCCAACAACAGGAAATTTAATGTGGAAAAAGCAAGGTTTTACACGTAGACAGGAAAAACCAAAGATACAAGTACAGATTAGGTGAAACCTGGCTCAAAAACAGTAAATGTGAGAGGGACCTTGGAATCCTAGTGGATGATCAATTAAATATGAGCCAGCAGTGTGTGGTGGCAGCCAAAAAAAGCTAATACAATATTGGTTGTAGAAACAGAGGCATAGAATCAAAACACGTGAAGTATTAGTACCACTTTATAAATCCTTAGTAAGACCACACCTGGAATACTGCATCCAGTTTTGGTCACCACATCACAAAAAAGATGTTGAGACTTGGAAAAAGTGCAAAGGATAGCAATTAAGATGATTAAGGAGACAAAAACATATGCAGGAATTGGATATGGCCAGTCTAGAGAAAAGAAGGACTAGGAGTGACATCATAGGAGTATTCAAGTATCTGAAAGGCTGCCACAAAGAAGAGGGAGGTCAACTTATTTTCCAAAGCACCAGAAGGCAAGAAAGAAAACAATGGATGGAAACTGATCAAGGAGAGAAGCAACCTAGAACTAAGGAGAAATTTCCTGAAGGTTAGAACAATTAATCAGTGGAACAACCTGCCTCCAGAAGTTCTGGGTGCTCCAACACTGGAAGTTTTTAAGAAGAGACTGGACAACCATTTGTTCCTAACAGTGAGGACAATTAACCAGTGGAACAGCTTGCCTTCAGAAGTTGTAGGTACTTCATCACTGGAGGTTTTTAAGAAGACATTGGACAGTCACTTGTCTGAAATGGTATAGGGTCTCCTGCTTGAGCAGGGGGTTGGACTAGAAGACCTCCAAGGTCCTTTCCAGCTCTATCCTGATTGAAACTTGGAATGGTCACTAAACAAACTGTTGTAAATCGAAGACTATCATACCTCTATAGTGTAAGGTTGCAGTTCTGTATCCATTTACCTGAACGTAAGGTCTATTCAACTCCATGGGATCCACTACTCAATGAGTGATGAAGCACTTTTTCCTGGACGAGCGTCCCATCAACTTTGCCTGCCATGCACGCCCTAAGTGTGGCCTCCAGATCTTCGCCAACCCCCACTTGTGGCAGCTTTAAGCCTTCTGAGCTTTTCTGTTTTATACAAATTCTTGCTGAAGCAGATAAGCTGTGTTTGGGTTACTTCATTTCAGACTACAAATGGGGAATTATGTGATTTACTGCTGCCAGAAAAATTCTCTCTGCACAGAAGACTGGGTACCAAAAACAAGTTTTGACTATAATATCTGCTTGTCTATACAGAGATTATATGCAATTCATGTTTTTGTATTGGGGGTGGGATGAGAAAGAGAGGAAAAGAGGGCATAATTCTTTATAGCCCAGATAAAGCCATGCTCCTTCAGTGAAGATTAAAATATCATCATTGCAGAAGATCAGCTATCAAAATCACATAGGATCCTTTAAAAAAAGTTAATAACAATTGTGGAAAATAGACATAAAAGTAGGATTATGGCCCAGGAAGACAAAGGAACTTCATGACATTCTCCATGCTACTTTTCTGCATTTTAAGATTCCCCCGTGAAAAACTCTTGCTTGAGTGATGGGGGAAAAATACAGGTAGGTTGACCTTGATCTCTCACAGTCTCCTGCTTTCTAACCTGGTGTCTTAACTGCTATCCCAAACTAGCTCTTTTTTCTCTAGACCAGACATGTCAAACTCGCAATGTCACGTGATGTCACGCAACGTATCAGGACGGTTTTGCCATTGCCGGCAATGGGGGGGGCACGGCTTCCGCATGATGCGTCTGGCCCGCGGGCTGGCAGTTTGACACCCCTGCTCTAGACCAAATTAGCTCTCTTTCTTCTCTTCTTTATTGACTAGTTTCATACAAAATTTCCATGATTTGTTGTGTTTGGCTTTGGTTTTGTGTGAACCTTATTAAGCATATAAGAATGGTGAATTCAACAGATTCACCAGCCACTGAAAGAACAAAGACTACAAATTAATTGCTAAATGGTGAGGTCCTAGTGGTTCCAGAGTGTGTTCAGTTTGTTTGTGATCCTAACACTCAACATGCAATTCTAACTACATGTTGAGTTTTAGGATCACAAACAAACTGAATTCTAATTACATGTGGAATTATGATGCCTAAATACATCTGATAGGCATGCATCTGATTTTAGCAACAAAAAGGCACTTTCATATCAAGGAGATATTCATGGAGTTTGTATTTCAATGTAAAATTACCTAATTTTACATTTTTGAACTGATGCATAGATCAGAAAGCAATTATAATTCATGATTCACAATTTCTCCAAGTTCACAATACACTTTGCCAATGAAAAATGAAAAACTGTAATGTGCGTGGGGTGGGGTGGGGAGTAGGGCTGACCCTCTCCCAAAATCAAATACATTATTTTAGAGGGGAGAAAAATGATTAAAAGCCATTATCTTAAACACATCGGGAAGCATGCACAAAAATATCAGCACATATTAATGGATCCATTGGTGTTTTTTTTAAATCTGAAGTTCATTGACAGAGTTGCAAAAAACTGAAAGTGTGATGAACTCAAATGGACATACAGTATTAACTTATCGCTACTATATTCGGCTGAGGAATGTAAGTTCTCTGGGACTTTGGAAAGCTTGAAAGAAGGTCTGTGACACGTCATTTTGAAATGTTGTCATTGCCCAGGATGACATGAAGTGTCTTGATGAGGCAAAGTGTCATTTTGATGCCTCATCAAGGCAGGTGGTGTGGCCATCATGGCACGAAAAACTTCATCAGGGCGAAGTTAGACCAACCTATACATCTCTTTTCTCCTCCTTCATAATTTATGTTCCCACAGCATGCCTTGTCACTACCATCTGGGCAAACATCTGGCTGCCCAGAGTGACAGATGGTAAGACTGGAGGGGTATCGCAGTAGCAGCGCCCAGTGGATCTCTGGGCTATATTTCTAATTTTTCTCAGACATGTTTCCATGATCTTGGTGCATATCAAAGTGCAACCAATATGATTAAAAGATCAGTGCTGTCATCCCAGTCCTTATCTGAACAAGGAAGTCAATAAGGGGCAACAGGGGTAGTGAATCCAGGGACCACCTAAACCTGTCTTTCTACTGATGTTTGAGAGAAAATTACCCTGTCATCCACATGTGAGAGTTCCAAGATGTTTATTTGCATGGTAGTCTAGATTATTTAAATGAGCAATCAATGAGCTTCAATCAATTAAGGAGAAACTTCCTAACAGTGAGAACAATTAACCAGTGGAATGGTTTGCCTTCAGAAGTTGTGGGTGCTTCATCACTGGAGGTTTTTGAGAAGAGACTGGACAGTCACTTGTCTGAAATGGTATAGGGTCTCCTGCTTGAGCAGGGGGTTGGACTAGAAGACCTCCAAGGTCCCTTCCAGCTCTATTCTGATTGATTGATTGATTGAGTTGATGTATAAGTTGAACAACAGGAAAGCCAGCATGAAGCTCTGCCTAACCCTTCTAAAAGTGGTAATTTCTTTAGTAAGATGCTCTTGGGTATTACATTGGACCCTTAAATATGAATTGTTGTACATTCTCAACATCAGGAGAAGTAGACAGTGATTGATTGTTGTTGTCAACATTTTGTGCCAAAGTTTCTCTCTCACGATCAGGTCAAAGGTAGAAAAACAAACACTGCACACAGAAATAAGTTCAGTTTAGAGCAAGGGTGTCAAACTCGCCACATCACGTGATGTGTCGCGACGTATTGCAACTCTTTTTGCATTGCCGACAATGGGGTGGGCGCGGCTTCAGTATGATGAAACCGGCCTGCAGGACAGCAGTTTGACACCCCTGGTTTAGAGGTATATATATTTTTTGCTAGCTGGAGCAGTATAAAGGCTGGGGATAGAACAGAACGGACTGGGCAAAAGCCAAGTTGTTTGCAAAAATATCCATCCAATCGACTAGTTGATTGTATATGTGCCTGGCATGAATTTGCTGGCTATACTCAGCAAGATAATAAGTCTACAGTTTGGGGGTAATTTTGTCTTTTAAATATAGGGGTAATCATTGTCACTCCCCAATCTTTGGGACCATTTGCTGAAACAAAAGAAGCTATAATTTGGGGCTACCATTCCATGATGTTTTTTAACTTCTGTTGTTACATATTTACTTTTATTTGCCTTATTCTACTTTAACCTTCTTTTATCTCATTAATCTTGTTAGTTTTAATTTGTTGCTACTTTACTCTAGTTAATAACCAAAATAAAGCACCTTCTTTTTCTACCCCACAATTTCTCTTTACTAGAAATGTATTAAGGTGAATAAATCCAAATTGAAACCCCTAAAGCAGTGGCCCCCAACCTTTTCGGCACCAGAGACCGGTTCCGTAGAGAGAGGTTTTTCCACGGACCAGAGGGGGTGTGGTTTCACATGCTGCCTGCATCCTGCAGATGGGGCTTCACTTCTTTGCACGGACCAGTTTCTGTCATGCTGCAAACCGGTGCCAGTCCATGGAATAGGGATTGGGGAAAGAGGCACTGGGTTTGTAAAAAGTGACATGGGAAGATAGGTTTCAGTGGCAATGATCCAAACATGCAGCTTTTCTTCCTCAGATCTCACTTTGCTATTCAGCATGACTGGATATTTAAAGGCACTAAAAATATGCTAACTCATGTATTTTATAAAATTTCGGATATAAATAATATTTCCAATTTTTTTATCCTAGTATTTTCTAGCAAGTGCAGGCTCCCCTGTTTTTCAGAGCTGATCCATTGGTTGCAGCAGAAATTGATAGACTGACTTGTCACACAAGCCTGACATCATGGCCTGAGAGAGAGAGAGTGGCTGGCCCAAAGTCACCAAGCAGGCTGGATCACTCAGCCAGTTTTCATAGCTAAACTGAGATGAGAACTCATGGTGTCCCAGATTCTAGCCTGCTGCATTAACCACTAGAACAAACTGGCCCTTTCAAATGTATGAATCCAAATTGATATCCAAGTCCTCAACATTAAGGTTCCATAAAGAGATATATAGATGGGGCATCTTACAATTTTCCAGCATCAGGTTTTCAAAGGTGACTCATCTGTTAGAGGATTGATAATTTACACTGAATCTTGATATGATGTATTATCTTACACCAGGGGTTTTCAAACTTGGCCCTTTTATGACTTGTGGACTTCAACTCCCAGAATTCCTCAGCCAGTGTGCCTGGCTGAGGAATTCTGGGGGTTGAAGTCCACAAGTCATAAAAGGGCCAGGTTTGAAGACCCCTGTCCTACACTGTCCCTATGCAGGTTTACTCTGAAGGATATCCCATGGCTATACCAAGATAGCATTTTAATTGACTTTCAACTTTCTCAAATAATATTGTAGTGCTGTGATGTTAGAATGTACATAATAGCATAGCAAAAAGGAAACCTTAGCTATAATGCTAACAGCACACACTCTTTCATTTCTATCAATACGTAATAGCAGATAATGTCCAACAGTAAGTGACATCCTACAAATAAAACTGTGAGAGAATACAAAAGGTTCAATAAAAAACCAGAGACCATCCAATAATTGCTTTTGGCTCATGGACAACATAATAAAACCTCAGGTTAACAGTCTTTACCCACAATGGCTTTAGCCCCAAACTTTCCCATCCAATTTTCATTGGGATTCCATCCCTCCATTAATTAAATTAATGGTTTATCTATTAAATCAAAGTTTTATTCAAATGACACCATTTATGTCAATTATATAACTGTGCAACCGATGCCAATTGACCCAAACAATGCAAAGTTGGATTTAATGAACTCTCCCTTCCTGGAATGGTGTTACCTACATCTATCTTTTTTCCTCCCCAAGAACAGAGGTCCCTTAACAAACTAAGTCTTTGGTTTTCTAGGCTGATGTGCTTAATTACTTTTGCATTTTCTGCCCTTTCAATTTAATTCTGCAATCTGGCTTGTCATTCCACAGGAGGGTAAATAACAGTAAATATTGAAACCCATTGGAAAGAAAAGGATATGACTCTTCGAAATATTTGAACACTGTGTTTATACTGGCAAAAGGTAATACTATAACTGAACCCAGCAGGAGAATAATCAAAGGTGTGATCTCTCTCTTCTTAATTTAATACATTTAAGGACAAGCCCAGCAAGTAGCTTATGGCATCCCTTGCTGAGTTTTGTAACACACAAATGGTAAGGTGAGAAAATCACAGATGTTTCAAGGACCACTGCAGAAAAGGAATGTTTGTTTAATGAAGCATTCAGTTTCTCGTAGCACAAATCAGGGATGGCACCCAGGATGAAAAGCAGATGGTAGCCAGTGTGTTTGACAGCATGTTCAGACGTAAATCTAGGCAAACACGGTATTGTATTCTTAATCCAAAACTGATTGCTTAGAAGTAATAGTTAAAGGATGGAATATACTGTATCACATTTCCATGTAAGAGCACAAGGGTTGGGGTATTAGGGTCTTCCAGCAGAGGTGATGTTACTGATGCAACACACTGCTGGAGAGCTGTTGTGGAGATTGTGTGCTCACTGTCATCTAGTGGAATTAATGTTACTGCCTCCAGATGAATACTTCCAATTCCCTTTCTTTTTTGTCTCAACAACAACCCTGTGAGTAGGTCAGACTGAAAGATTATCTGGCCTAAGATTGTCTAATAAATTCTGTAGCTGAAGAAGGAGCTGAAGAGATGATAAAATGTCTGGAGACTAAATCATACAATGAACCGCTAAGGAAACTAGGTATGTCTAGCCTAAGGATGAGAAGGTTTACAGCTGACATGATAACTGTCTTCCAGTATTTGAGAGGCTGTCACAGAGAAGAGGGAGTCAACGTATTCTCCAAAGCACCTGAGAGCAGGACAAGATGGAAAATTCTTAAAGAGAGATCCAAATTGGAACTAAGGATAAACTTCCTGATAGAACAATTAATCAATGAAACAACTTGCCTCCTGGAGTTGTAGACGCTCCATCGCTGGAAGTCATCAAGAAAATATTGGACAGCCATTTTTTCTGGGATGCAATAAGGTCTCCTGCCTTGGACAAGGGGTTGGACTAGAAGACCTCCAAGGTCGCTTCCAGCGCTATGATTCTATGATCTTTGTGGCTGAATGGAAGACACACAAAGTGCTTTTACCCGATCTTCTGTTGTATCTTCTTCCCTGTTTTTCCTGGGCTTGTTTTCAACCGCTGGTAAAGTTATTTGTAGGATCTGTATGTATGTGAGGAGGAGGAGGAGGAGGAGAAATGCCTCTACTGATGGTACTTGCTGTCTTCTCTTTTGCCTGACCCCTTTTTGCTTATCAACAATTGCTATTAATTAGTTAATTATTTAATTTACTGACAGGGCAGGGCTTGCATCTCTACTCAAAGGTAAATTCCACTATTTCCACTGTTTAGTGGCATTCACTCTGGGAAAAGTGTAAATTATAGATCATATTATCAAAGTATCATGGGGAGAGATGCCAGAGGCTGCATGACATGATAACATTTAGTAGGACCAGCAGTGGCAGGCTTTCCATACCCCAAGGTGCACTCAAACACTTGCACATATGTTAGATGAGCACACATCCAACCCTACTTCTCGCTCTGAGATGCAGATGCAGAGCAGCAGTGGATGGAGCCCATTCTCAGTGTAAGTATGGCTTTCTTCTTAAAAGAGGAGGAACAGAGACTGCTTTCCATCAGATCAGAGGAGCATCACTGAGCGTACTGAGTCTTTTTATGTATGTGGGCTGGGGCGGACAAAATCAGCGGTGAAACCTCATGATATTAAGCAATATTTGGGCCACAGGCCAAAGGGTATATTTGCCTGGTGCACCATAATTGAATCGTAATACAATTCTATTACACTTTCTCGGAAAGATTGCACTAGTGTGATTCTCCAGGCACTTTCTTGGAAGGACAGGATTTTGAACAAGTGGGGTTCGCTTTTGGATTAAAAGGCATAGGAGTGCTTTGGACGTACTGTAGTGTACAACCTCATTCTTGTTCATTTGTTATTCTTTGAGTCAACCTGCATTATAATAAATGTCACTAGAAAGGAGAAAGCCTGCCTAGGTTTATTTCCAAGAGAAGTGGGGTAAAAGAAATGGTTTCAACTTCTCCATTCCTCATACTGTTGTACAGGTAGTCCTCAACTTATAACAGTTCATCTAGTGACTGTTCAAAGTTACAACGGCAATGAAAAATGTGACCTATGTCCATTTTTTACACTTGCAACCACTGCAGCATCCCCATCGTCACATGATCTAAATTCAGATGCCTGGCAACTGGTTCATATTTTATAATGGCTGCAGTGTCCTGGGGTCACGTGATCACCTTTCGCAATCTTCTGACCGGCAAAGTCAGGTGAGGAATCCGGATTCAGTTCACAACCATGTTACTAACTTAACAAATGCAATGATTCACTTAACCACCATGGCAAGTAAAGTCGTAAAATGGGGCAAAAGTCACTTAACAAATGTTTCATTCAGCAACATAAAGTTTGGGCTCAGTTGTGGTCGTAACCTGAGGACTACCTGTACTTGTCTTCTTCAGAGGTACTGGAAACGGAACTGCTTGCTGCTGGCACTCTCACTTTCAGGCAGTTTGAACCAAGTGCTAAGTAACTTGTAACTGATCCTAAGGTGCATTAGTTAGTTCTTAGTCAGTTTATTAGCTTATTCCAGGAGCCAGGAGGATGCAATGACAAAAGCCATTTGATGAGTAAAAGATCAACTAACCGTCTGCGCAGCACTGTTGATTATTTCTCTCCCAATATATCTCTCTGAGCCAGAACGGATACAGTCCCTTGGAGCAGGACCGCTTGTTTTATTTGGTGTTGCTATTAGGAAGATCACAAAGGTGATGAATGGCAAGGATAGATTTGGCCCTAGCAAACAGACCACAAAAAATTCTGCCTTCAAAGTAAATTCAATTCATTTTCCTATACTGGATACGAAGCAGGGGGGGGGGGAACCATCCAGAAGGTAAGTACATAAACCCCGTTATCTACCAATACTTTCTTTCTGTAGGTATGTAGGTATGAAAGTTAAAAAAAAACAAACTGAAGAATTACCTAACAGGAGAGTAAGAAGTATGTGAAAATATTATGTCTCCTTGCATTAGAAGAAAGGTTACAAAGAAACATGGACCATACATGCTTGATTCAAACTTTAGTGCAGGGGTCTTCAAACTTGGCCCTTTTATGACTTGTGGACTTCAACTCCCAGAATTCCTCAGCCAGGCATGCCTGGCTGAGGAATTCTGGGAGTTGAAGTCCACAAGTCATAAAAGGGCCAAGTTTGAAGACCCCTGCCTTAGTGACTGAAATTTTCTTTCTCATTTCTTTTGAAACACTGCAGGTGGTAACAATATCTGCACTACATAAGATATTTGTAAAAGCTGATATAAAGATTTAAGATTTTAAAACACATTTTTTTAAAAATGTAAAAGACACAAAACTATCTAGATGATATATGAATACCAAGACAATGTTGAATTTCCATGAGGAGATTCAACGATGACTTGATGAGACTTCTGAATCAAGCCAACCTTCTGAATCAAATCAAAAACTGGATTGAATCACATGCCCTCAAATAATGTGGTTATTTGGAACTTTGTTATCAGCAAAAAAAAAAACAAATTTTCTTTCAATCAATTTAGAGAAGCAACCTGATGTGGCAATTCAGTTCAGACATCTCTATCGGATAGTTCCTTTTTCAAATCCATTTGAATTGTTTATTAAGATTGATTTGCTATGTTCAGTTAAATTCAGATCAGATCAGGGAAGCAAGAGAGTTTACATGCTGTTTGAGAGTTTTTTGCACAATAAGAGGCAGAGCTTTTATAGCTAGACCACTATCTTGTAACTAAAAGAGATGCAAAACTCTATCCCACCAATAAAACATTTTCAAAGATTTTCTTCTTTGCAACAGAAGAGAGCAATTTCCCCTCACATCACACTGAAGTTGTAATGCAACTTTTCTTTTCTTTTTAAAAAAAACAGATTGATTTTTTTAGCACTCCTCTAAATGAACCTCTTTAAATCTTATGGTTGGATTCAGTTCACATGTTCCTCACCTGTAGGGGAGATTTTTTTATATGGACAGTGAAAAATAATTCACATGTAGATGTCCTTTTCCAGATAGCAAACCAAAGGATAGGACTCTACTACATCCAAAACAAATGGGGCAGCCTTTATTTCCCACTGTTTATGTAGACACCTATATATAAATACGGTGTGTATTTTGAACTACTGTTAAGATTCATTGATGAGGAAATACTTTTATTTGACTTACATGCTTTCTGTTTCAATCTAAATTGCTGTTGGTCAAAATGTGTTCTAATCACATGTTGACTTTACTGTTATTATTGAGATTCTTGGTATAAAGTACTTGCTGTGCTTTGAGCTCTGGTGGCACAGTGGTTGGAATGCAGTATTGCAGGCTAACTCTGCCCACAGTATGGAGTTCAATCCTGACCAGTTCAGGATAAACTCAGCCTTCCATCCTCCTGAGGTCAATAAAATGAGGACCCAGATAGCTGGGGGCAATATGCTGACATTTGTAAACTGCTCTATGGGGCTGTATATAAGTCTAAATACTATTGCTATTCCTGTAGTGCAGTGTTTCCCAGTCTTGATGACTGCAAGATGTGTGGGCTTCAATTCTTAGCAATGGCCATGCTAGCTTGGGAAATCTAGGAACTAAAGACCACATGTCTGGGAGTTGCCAAAAATGAGAAACAGTGATGTAGTGCTTAGATGTCAGAAATGGGCCCAGGAAGGCCTAGGTTCAAAGTATCACTTAGGTATGAGGATCTTACTATGAGATGTGCCTGTTTTTCATTCTATTTCAGGTTTGGCTGCAGAAGGTTAGACATGCATGTTGCAGCAAGAAGAAGAATAAAGAATAGAATAGAATAGAATAGAATAGAATAGAATAGAATAGAATAGAATAGAATAGAATAGAATAGAATAGAATAGAATAGAATCTGGAAGGGACCTTGGAGGTCTTCTAGTCTAGCCCTCTGCTCAGGCAGGAGAACCTATACCATTTCAGACAAATGCTTGTCCAGTCTCTTCTTAAAATCCTCCAGTATTGCAGCATTCACAACTTCTGGAGGCAGGTTGTTCCACTCATTAATTGTTCTAACTCTCAGGAAATTTCTCCTTAGTTCTAGGTTGCTTTTCTCTTTGATTAGTTTCCATCCGTTGCTTCTTGTCCTGCCTTCAGGTGCTTTGGAGAATAGCTTGGCTCCCTCGTCTTTCTGGCAACTCCTGAGATATTGGAACACTGCTATTATGTCACCCCTAGTCCTTCTCTTCATTATACTAGACATATCCAATTCCAGCAACCACTCTTTATATGTTTTAGCCTCCAGTCCCCTAATTTTCTTTGTTGTTCTTCTCTGTACTCTTTCTAAGCATAGGTTTGCTTAATGATGTTGAAACTACAGTTCCCAGGAGTCTCAGACAGCATACAGTAGTTGATGGTGGAGAATGCTGGGAGTTGTCATTTATCTGTGCTGTCAGACTGTCACAGCCTAAAATACTTCACATAGTTGTTGTGATGATAAAATGATGATGGGACTAAATCATGTGAATGTTTTGGCAGGAAGCAGGCACATTTTTTGTGCTGCTAGTATTATTACTTACAGTGCCACCAATGTATATAGCATTTGATATAATAACATTTCAAAAGGCAGACTCTTATCTCAACAAAGTTGCAATCTAGTGAAAAGTGGCACAAGGATATGTCAGGGAACAGTGAACAAAAGTTTTGGATGCCTTCTCTTTTTTGAAGCTGGTATAAAACTCACCCAAGTTTTGTGTAAAATAAAGATGAGTAGAGAGGTTTGAAGATAAAATCAAATTTTGTCATTCCAAACATGAATGACAAAATTCTTATAGAAGAAACTTTACAGAATCTAATTGATTATGTACCATCAAGAAGGCATTGATTCTAAGTGACCATATAGAGTTTCCTGGATGAAATGTTATTCATACTGGGGGGGTAAAGGTTGAAAGGAAATGCATTAGAAAAAGATCAGAAGAGAGGAGTAATGTACATTATGCCTAAATAATGCAAGTTGTAGGAGTAAAGTAGAAATATTCATATTAATGCTATTTTAAGGGACCTTCTCCATATAACTGTTCTATGTATTCATTTGGAAATCCAATCAAGTAAGGAAGTGAATACATGATTGCAGTTTTTGTGTAATATTTTTTTGTAAAGCTTTCATTTCTGAAGTAGAATATTGAAGAATAATTATAGCCATATATGCAGAATGTTTGCTGAATGTCACTCTAACTCCTTGTATTGTAGCTATTTGATATGATCTGGTAAAAGTGTATGTGCACTGAAAAGAGAAATATCACTGTTTGAATATGTGCTTTCATGAAAATGATTTGTATGCATACATGAACCAAGTTCAGACTCCTTTCATAAAGTAAAGTTTAAATACTGAAGAATATTATTTATTAGTATTTATTTTATTTATTAGATTTTTATCCCACCTTTATTACATTATAAGTAACTCAAGGTGGAAAACATACATAATACTTTTTCCTCTGTCTCTTTTTCCTCATGATAATAATCCTCTGAGGTGGGCTAGGCTGACAGAGGGTGACTGGCCCAAAATCACCCAGGAGGTTTTCATGACTAAGGTGGGACTCAAATTCACATTCTCCTCGCTGTAACCTCACCATCTTTTTACCAATAAAAAACAAACAACTATATTGCCTGTGTTCACATATTATGCTAAGCCACTCTTTGTTTGGAGCATAGCTTGTTCACTATGCCATTAAACCAGTAGTGAAAGAGTTCCCACATTATACTATGCCATGGTTGACAACCAAAATGATGACACAATACACATTAAGCTAGAACGAAGTAGATCACATAACTTGATTGTGACCTTAGCCAATGTGAATTGTAAACCATGGTTTATGAATAAATATGTGAAGCCAGCCAACTAGGACAGCTAGAGGCTAAATAATGTCCACTTGATCTGATGCGTGGACCCAATCACAGTATGAAAAGAGGTTGGAATATTGGTGGGAGAGGAATATTCCCTTCAGGAATCAAATGTGGTTACATCAGAAACTATCAGTGTAAAGGAAAAGAGCACAGATGCACCCCTAATCATTATTTTGCAGAATGTATGCTGGGGAACTCTTGGGTTCTGCAAAAACTCCAAAAGAAAAGAATATCTGTAGCTCAGGGTTGAAATGAGGGGTCCTTGGCGCTCTCTGAGCTTGGTTGTTTTCTTGCAGATGTTCATTAGTGGTAGTGATTCTGGGGTTTCCTCCTTGTTTATAACAAGCAATAACTTGCAATAACTTGACGGGGCTTCATGGGAGATTAAGGGGGGGATTTATTGGTATAGAGCCAATTTTCTACTATTAGTTCTTTGCCTCTTTATTGGAATTTTTAATTGATAGGTTCCACAGCTTGAAGAAGTTTGGAAGCCCTTGTCCTATGGCTATGAAAAGGCTATGGGGTATGTAAGAAACTGCTTTTAAAAAATGTTGCCAAATATCCACCCAGCTCTTCCCTCCTCCTCCCCCCAACCCTCTCCCCCAAATGTCTTGGTAGGATAATAAAGCTTGCATTTGAATGTTGCCTCCCCAAAACTATGGGGAGCTTGCATTTCTACAGTTAAAATATTGGAAAATGGGATGAGTTAATAAGGGATGCCATCTTCTCTCCCCAATTCACCATGATCAATTCATCAATTCATCTGTGGTGAAGTAAACATTAGCCTGGCATTTCCTTATCTTTGAGGTGTAAGAATGCTTGAAAACTCTAGAAAGGTACAGAATAAATTCTAGAGGATTTGGCAACTTGTCCCACCTTGCCGGATTGCTTTCTGTTGGGAGAAAACGCAGGAATTGTGTTTATAGATTTGCATTTACATTCCTTTATGAAAAGCCAGAAGGCCTGAGTCTCACTCTCTTGTCAGTCTCTGAAAGCCATAATAAGAGATTGGCTCTGTGCGTGTGTTTGTGTGTGTGTGTTTTGGCTGGATGTGCTTCCTCTCATCAAAGGTAAATGGAAGAAGCAGGCAGCCAGCCTGATAAGAGAGAAAAACATCCCATTCAGGTCTCAGCGATGCAGGCCAGACCTAACATTACACACCTAAATAATGTGTGAAAGAATCATTCAATCATTCAGAAAAACCACTTGTTTCCTGCTGAGATAATTCTACAGTTCATGACAGGCAGTTAAAAAAATGTATATGTTAAATGAACAAACTTTGTACTGCGGATCTCCCCCACACACTCCTGTCCAAGCCTTGCTTCTGCTGCCAGGGTCATTCCAGCCTTTGAAAGAAACTGGTGGTCTCATCCTATTATCAATTTTGTCTTCTACTCCATAGCAGTTTCTGAAATCTCTGACTGGTAAAAAATTCAAGCCCTCCTAATTTATTTATTTACATGTGTTATTTTTAAGTAAATAACTCAAGGCAGTGAACACAGTCAGCACTCTTTCCTCCTTCTATTTTCCCCACAACAACAGCCCTGTGAGGTGGGTTGGTTGATAGAGAGTGACTGGTCCAAAGTCACCCAGCCAGCTTTCACGCCTAGATCTCACGGTCTCCTGGTTTCTAGCCTGATGCCTTAACCACTAGGCCAGACTGGCTAATTCACAACTTTTGAAAATTACTGCGCACAAAACATGCGCTACATGTATTCTGTCAATATGGTTTTAAAGGGAGCCATAGCCACCTGGTTCCTAAGGGTCCAGGTCCTATGTTAGCAGTCTCTCGACTGTGGGCTTTCCTTGTGGCAGCAGCATTGATAGCATTTTTCATTTCTCAATGTAATCAGCTATAACATCAATCTGGAACATCAAGGACAATTACCATGGTGGCCCAATTGCTGCAGCTTTGGCATAAGCTAGAATCCCACAGAGGACCTTTGCAACAATGGACAGAACAGAACAGAACAGAACAGAATAGAACAGAATAGAATAGAATTCTTTATTGGCCAAGTGTGATTGGACACACAAGGAATTTGACTCCGGTGCATAAGCTCTCAGTGTACATACAACAACAAAGTGATAGGTGATATATCATAGATCATAGTTACAATAATTAATCATAAAATACCACAACAAGCGATAAATCATTTTACCACTTGCTAAATCCCTATTTCTGTAGTTTTAACTGATGGTCTGAAATCACACAAAATAGTGGTCGTTATTTAATGTATCCTAACACGAATGATGTTCTCTGGACATGTTGCAATAAAATATCAGTAAAAATGATTCTATTGACAATGAACAATAAAGGAATAAAAGCAAAACCATTAAAAAAATGCACTTTAAATGTCCACAAGAAGAGGGTCAATTTTGTATGCAAATTTAAATAATTCACTTTCAGCAATTTAAATCCCAGCCCTTTATAAGTATTAATGCAGCTCTCTCCAACTTGATCTTTTTTCCAACACCTTGGACTGCAGTTCCCAGAATTTCCATCTAGTATGGCCAGCAATGGGAGGAAGTGCCACATAAACCACTGGTGTTGGTAGGCATTTGACAGCTGGTGTTAAAAACAGAAGAATGCCTGAAGGTAATCTTGTGGTTTGAGAGAAAACGTCTGGGACTCACCCAAAAATAACGATCTTTTAATTTTAGAATAAAAATTATTATTGGGTTTTTATCCCACCATTTTTATATATAACTCAAGACAGTGTGCCTACCTAATACTGCTTCCTCCTTCTGTTTTCCCACAACAACCAAACTGTGGGGTGGGTTAGGCTGAGAGAGAATGACTGGCCCAAAGTCATCTAGTTGGCTTTCATTCCTAAGGGAGATCTAGGACTCACAGTCTTTTGGTTCCTAGTCTAACACCTTCACCACAACACCAAACTGGCTCTTTTTTAGTTGTACAGCTAAATATATAAGCTTCTCTTGTTGATGTTTCAACTCCTCTTCCAACCATACTTTGTGTGTAGTGGGCATATGGGTGAAGCATTTGGCTAGTTCTCTTCTCCATGGAAAATAAGATAGACTCTGTAGAGTTCCATTTTCTTCTATTGTTCTACTTGCTCTGACATCTTGCCCTTATACCTGCAACTTGATGGTTCATTTTCTCTCCTTTCTGGTTGCAATCAAATTCTACATGTAGATAATCCCAGTTGCTCTAGATTTCCTTTATCATAGCTTACTGTATAGCTAATTTACTCTGTTGAAACTCAGTCCAATTTAGAATCTTCAGACATGGAATATGGTTGACTAATCCTTTAGTCCAATTTAGTCCAATCCCACCAGGAGTCTAGATTTTGGAGTTTTTTTTTTTTTAACTTCTACCTGTACCAATGGAGTTAAATGCATACTCTTGCACAGGTAACTAACATTTGTATAAATAAATGCCTGAGTAGTTGGGGGGGGCAGGATTAAACTACCCACACCATATGCAGTGGTCCTAGTCTAGATCCATTTATGCCAGAATTAAGGAAATTCTGAGGACCATAAACAGATGCATGAGAATCCACAACAGAGGGATTGTATTCTGTGATTCTCCAGATACTGCAACAATCACCTCTCTTAAACATTGATCATTTTGCTGGATTGCTGGGAATAGCAAAATTTACAGGCCAACAAACCCCCTGCCTTGAAAAAAGGGTGTACCTGATTTAAACAAGTTTATACACAAAGTTGACTGATTATGTGCCATCAAGTCAGTGTGGATTGTTAGCAACCAGATAGATAGGGTTTTTTTCAGTGATGATTTGTCCCTAACCTGGTCCTGATTTTCATATTCAGCATTATCTATTTTACCACATCTACTAATCTTGGTCAATTATAGCTCCACTCAGGAGCACTGAAATATCTGTATGATTCGAGAGTAGATGCAAGTTCTTGGTCTGGGTGACTTCTGAGCATTTAACAACGGCCTGTATAAAGTCCTGAAATTGAAAGGAGTTTTAAAGCTCTGCCACACTATACCTCGAAAATCCTAATGTAATATAGTAGTCCCCGACTTACAACAGTTTATTTAGTGACCATTCAAAGTTACAACAGCACTGCAAAAAGTGATGCATGACCGTTTTTCACACTTACGACCCTTGCAGCATCCCCAGGGTCATGTGATCAAAATTCGGACACCTGACAACTGACTTATACTTATGAAGGTTGCCGTGTCCCGGGGTCATATGATCAGTTTTTGCCACCTTCTGACAAGCAAAGGCAAAGGGGAGGCCAGATTCACTTAACAACCATGTTACTAACTTAGCAACTGCAGCAATTCACTTAACAACTGTGGCAAGACAGGTTGTAAAATGAGGCAAAATTCACTTAACAAATGTTTCACTTAGCAACAGAAATTTGGGGCTCAGTTGTGGCTGAGGACTACTTGTAGTTATTCCCATTAAAAACAAAGCAAAAGGGTAGGTCTATCTGTAGGAACAGCTTACTATTCTTCTACAAATATCCTTCGGTTTCCAAAAAGTGATTTAAACAATTGGTATATAAATCCTGAAGCTATTTAAAACGTAGTGCTGTTTTTTAACCTTAAAATGTGTGTGTGTGTGTGTGTGTGTGTGTATTTATATTTCTTTTCTGCATTTTAGATCATTTCCATACACTGCACTTTTCTTTTATATTTTATGTGAACAGATAAAAAGAAAAGGTATGCTCTCAGTTGAAAAAGAGACAAGTGCTTCAAAATAGTTCCAGGCAAAGAAACTACATTTTTTCCCCTACCAGCTGTCATTTAATTATATGAAAGAAAGTTCCTGTTCAAATATTTCAAAGGAGAATATAATTTCCTATATTTTCAAAGCAGAACCCTTTGTAGAGGAGCAAAGTTAGCTTTCCACAAAATTCTTCTTTTAGAGGCAATCATTTCTCTATAGAAAAAAATGTCCATTCAAGAGAATGAACACCACAGATTATGTGTTTGGCCCCCTCTGAATTGGGGAAGAAAGGGAATACTATCTGGCATAGAGTAATCCTACTTGGTTTGGAAATCACTCTTTGTTTTGTGATCTCTAATACCCTAGAATTCTTGCCTTAAGCATTTATGGATAGTCCCAGATAACTAATCTTCAAAAACTCGAGTGTTTCAAATAATGATGAAAATGAAGATACCTCTCCTTGTTTTCTCTCACACATTCTTCTACTGTTCTTTTGCCAAGGTTTTCTTCCTTGATTACACTTTCTTTTCTTCTTCTGATTTCTACTCTATGATGCAGGCAAAAAACAAATACAAGGTTTTGCTCAGCAACAAGATTACCACCATGTATGGTACACCAAAGTATAGGTTGAGGTTTCTTAAGTTCACGAAGTGTTTATCTTGCAGTGCTTAAATTGATGCCATTCATTATACCACAGCTGTATTCTTGCAAAGTTCAGAGAAACTATGAGGCCTAGAAAGAACCCAAAGTACATTGACTTCCAACCCATTTCCACCATCAACAAACAAACACAATCAAACAAAGCCTACAAGTTTCTCTGGAGCCACAAGACCAAAAAAGAAAACAAAGTGTAGGCAGATGGCCAATATAGAATGGCAGATCTGCAATATATCCAGAATTGTCCTCACTAGACCCACTAAGTCAGTATTGAATGTTATGCTATATAACAGAATAACAGAATTGGAAGGGACTTTGGAGACCGTCAAGTCTCCTAATGAAAAGAAGGACTAGGGGTGACATGATAGCAGTATTCCAATATCTCAGGGGCTGCCACAAAGAAGAGGGAGTCAAGCTATTCTCCAAGGCGCCTGAGGGCAGGACAAGAAGTAATGGATGGAAACTAGTCAAGGAAAGAAGCAACCTGGAACTGAGGAGAAACTTCCTGACAGTTAGAACAATTAACCAGTGGAACAACCTGCCTCCAGAAGCGGTGAATGCTCCAACACTGGAAGTTTTTAAGAAGAGACTGGACAGCCATTTGTCTGAAATGGTATAGGGTTTCCTGCCTGAGCAGGGGGTTGGACTCGATGACCTCCAAGGTCCCTTCCAACTTTATTATTATTATTATTATTATTAAGTCCAATCCCAAGTGTGGCCTCACCAAGGCATTATAAGTGGTATTAACACTTCACGTGATCTTGTTTCTATCTCTCTATTAATGAAGCTTAGGACTGCATTGGCTTTTTTGGTAGCTGCAGCACACTGCTGGCTCATATTTAAGTGCTTGTCCACTAGGACTGAAAGATGTCGATTTATTTATATATATTAATGGAGCTTAACAAAAATGAGTATGCTTGATTTTATAATATTGAAGTAACCAGTTTATACAGGAGAGTTTAGCAACAATATCTTGAGCTTGATAGTTATTCTATAAACAACTGCAATATGGGAAAATATACTAAACTGAACGTGGGTGGGAATAATTCAGTGATCATAAAGCTTCAGTTCCAACATAATCTTTGTCAAAAACTTGTGATGTTTACTGTATATAAAATAAGGCTTTTGATTTAAGATAAGGAGGAACAGTGGGTTACTTTAAAAGGACACAAGGCCAAATCTATAAAAATGACCACTGTTGACACCTAGGATCTAGTTTGTTTGTTTGTTTCCCACTATTTACTGAAGATTTTGGGCCATTCAAGCAGCATTTGTAAGGCCAAAAGGAAAAAATGTTGAGTGCAAAAAAGTCAGAATTGGTATTGATGAAATTGAAGTGCCAACTATATAAAAATTTGATTGCAGTAGGAAACAGAACTCTTGACAATGATGTCCCTTGATATATTAATAGTTGAAAATGCTGCTCATTTCATACCAGCAGTTTGGAAATGAGAAAATATCAATGAAAAAGTTGGCATTTTCTTTTCTTTTGATTTCACTGGGAAAGGAATAGACAGGCTGAAAATTCTCTAATTTAAATCAGTGACAAATGTTTACACTGCTCAGAATGTTCCAGTGCTTTGGACCCCTAAGCAACAGCCTGTTATTTGTTCTGCAATAACTGTGACTTCATCTCGGTTTATGCAACGAGTAGCCAGGGGCCATGAAAGGCATCCCCAGTGCATATTGCAACTCATCAGGTATTAAGGCATTAACTCCTCAGCTAACTCATGATCACGTATTAAGTGTGGCTCTGCATTTCGTGAACAAGTTGCATTAGGCACTGAAACATCACATCCCGTAATTCTTAATTGGTTGGTACAATACTAATTCTTTTGATTTTTTTCTCTCCCTTTTTTGGCATTTGATCTAACAATTCATAATATGTCATGAAGTTTCACATTTCTATTATAATAGCGTTCTGATTCTAGACTTGCCAGATGCCCTTAAAACGCACAGCAATATTTCCATACTATGCATGTAAATATGAAAAGACGTGCTTTCTCAGTAGCATGGAAATGTACAGACTCTTGGCACCTTGAAGGGCTGTGAATGTGCTGTATGGGCAAATTCAGGAGCAAAGCCATTTCTATAATATTTGGTGTCGGGCTTTTAACAAGTGCAGTCTGAGATACTTGCTCCAGTCTCTTTCCTTGTAACCGAAAAGTAGAACACAAATTATATAAGCTCTTCTAATATAAAGCAAAGTAAAGGCAGAAGGTATGTACAGGTAATCCTCGGCTTACAATAGTTCATTTAGCGACCGTTCAAAGCTACAACGGCACAGAAAAAAAGTGACCGATGACCATTTTTCACACTTACGACCGTTGCAGCATCCTCATGGTCACGCGACCAAAATTTAGATGCTTGACAACGTATGACGGTTGGAGTGTTCCGGGTTCATGTGATCCCCTTTTGCGACCTTCTGACAGGCAAGGTCAATGGGGAAGCCAGGTTCACTTAACAACTGGGTTATTAACTGAACAACTGTGGTGATTCACTTAACAGCTGTGGCAGGAAAAGTCATAAAATGGGGCAAAACGCACTTAACAAATGTCTCACTTAGCAACATAAATTTTGGGCTCAATTGTGGTCGTAAGTCGAGGACTATCTGTACTGGCCTTTAAGGGTTAGATGAGGAATTGATTTATTGGAACTGGCAAAGCTGTTTACCAGCATTTGTACTAAGAAAAAGTTCTTGACAGTTCTTTAAGAACAGGACTAGGTAGATCAAAGGATTGGCTTTGACCTCCAAAGTCTTAAATCACCTTGGCCTGGACATATCTCAAGGACTCCTCACTAGTCAGATATTCTGGGAGCCCTGACCCCATCTCCCACATAATGCCTCCACCTCTCCACAGAGGTCAGCAGATGTTGTTGTCTCTCATTTCTGGAGCTCCTTCGTGAGTTTGTAGGCCAGGTGCAAAGGATTATTTGTACCGCTTTTGGCGGCATTTGGTTCAAATGCTGTATCTGATAACATGGGTTTCCAGATAGAGACCTTCCACTGCTACCAATCAAAACATACTAGGCATTCTGCCCTTAGTGAATTTTATACAGAAAAGAGGGGGGGAGGGGGACAGAGGCAAGCAGAGAGAAAGGTAGAAGGACACACCTGCACCCCAATGAAATAGAGAGTCTTAATAATTGCACAGTGAAAAGCATATAGCAGCACTTGTATGCTCTGTTTAGCCAATTTATTTTCAAGTTTACTGTGGATTTTATGTTTTTTCAAAAAAAAAAACCAGAATTTGAGAAATAACAATTTCTCAACAGAGAAATAACAGAGTTTAATTTTAAGGGCTGGAAAATTAGAACTGACCTTGGAAATTAAAGGTGTGCTTTAATATCTCACCTGTTCTAATTTTACAATATCTGGGTTGTTGTTTTATTGTGGTTTATCTGATCCATGAGTATGATGCTCTGAGAAATGCCTTTTTCTGATTTATTTAGCATGGGGCAAAATCTAAGCAAAGCTAAACATTTTATTCCTGCCTGGAAAAATATAAACACAGTCCTCCCATAGAAAACAAATTCTTTACTTTGGCTGAATTGACCATAATCTGATTCAGCTCAGTTGCAAAGTGTGATATAGGATCAAATATATGCTTTGCTTTGTCTCCTCTGGAGATTCAGCTTTTTCCAGAGCTTGAAGGTTCGGTACAGGATAACGTCTCTCTACTAGTTATCAGCATTTCCAGAATTGGGATTATTTCCTAAGAAAGAGAAACCAGTGCTGTGCAAAATAAATGGATAGCATTCCAAAATGCTAGGTTAAGACTTAGCAGCCAAGAGCAGCTTTGGCAATTCTCCAGTTGCACGAAATTGTATCTTTAGAATTTTCAGCACGGTCAGGTTAGTTAGAGTACTCTGTAAATTGAATCCACCCACCTACAATTGCAGCAGTCATAGTTGCTATCTGGCTCTGAAATTAAGATTTCTGGAATTCAGAGTGTAAATCACATTTTATCTCCTTGTTTCCTTGGAGCGGTTACCTCCCATAAGCAATTTAAAAAAGCAGTGTCTTTTTATATGCTGGAAGCCAGCTATGCAGTAGCACTACCAACTGGATGTTATTCTGTAGCACAGTCCAGATGATGGATGATCCAGTTCTTCAGAAGAGTATCAGAAACCTTATTGACCCAAATTGATTCAAGCAGCCCTCTCTAATATAACGGGGTGCTACATAACATGGGTCAGCAAATAGAAATGCCATTCAAATAATTCCATAGATTGACTTTAAATATTATCACAAGTCTCCAAAATTGTAAGTTAGAGAAAGCTTACATGGAGGTAAAGAACCTAAATCCTTCCAAATGTTGCTTGAACTATAATTTTAGCATCATTGGCTATCCTGGTCAGAACTGCTGAGAACTGTGGTCCAGCAGCTTCTGGGAAGCCAAAGGACCCTGTATTGCTGTCTTCACATGTGCTGCCATATACTGGAAGTTGTTATGCACAGTGGAAAAGAAGAAATGGTTGTGACATTTTGCCCTTGTGCTCAGGTTTCCCCATACTGGCATTTTTCTGATGGGCTAGGATTGCATTTCCCAGAATTTTCAGTAAACGTGCTGGCGAGTTGTTGTGACACATTTACTGGAAAAGGGGTTATGTTTGTTTCACCTACCAACAGAGTACTTTTTTGAATGGGGAAAGTAGGAAAACACATATCTGCAAAGCTCTTTGAAAATGAAAGTACTAATTATTACAGCACGTAAAGGATCACTTCTAAGAATTTGCAGGATAGAATATAATTAACATTTGAAGGGATTCATTAAGAGTCAAAATGAAGCTCTTCTATAACGAGCTCCAACAAGCATAGCACACAACTCTCAACAGATTATTCTTCAAAAGGGTTCAAGGCTGTCATAACCAAATTACTATTTAAAGGGTCCTTTTCATTATCTTTCCATTTAAGTACCACTGTTTTAAATTAATGCCTCTTCCCTCCCCCTCTCTCCATATATGCTGTTTTCTGGGGACTATACATTGTTAGTCCATTTCTAATAATTGCAGTGTTAATTATTTTGCAGCTATCATGTTTGCTAAGTGTGGGGGGAGAATTATTAGCTCAGTGGTAGAAAAATCAGATTCATCATTTCACTGATATAATTGCTGCTAGGCAAAAAAAAAAAAGGCTGTGAAAGTTGAAATTATATAGCTGGATCAGACAGTACCATCACAATGGAGCCCCCAATGCTGAAAAATCTACCCATTTCACACCCAGAAAGGAAAAGCCAAACCTACCTGAAGTCTAGGCCCATCAACAACGTCTGTCTGTCTGTCTATCTGTCTATTCGTCCGTCTGTCCGTCCGTCTGTCTGTCCGTCTGTCTGTCTGTCTGTCTGTCTGTCTATCTATCTATCTATCTATCTATCTATGTATATATTGGAACCTTGAAGTCAGTGTTGATTCTTGCCCATTCCTTTGAGTAGTCCCTGCAGTTTTCCTAGCAAGAATTTTTGAAGTAGTTTGCTCTTGCCTTCTTTCTAGGGCTGAGGGAGTGTGACTGGCCCAAGGTCACTCAGCTGGTTTTGTGCCTAGGGGAGGACCGGAGCTCATGGTAACCACTACACCAAACTGGCTCTTTTCTCAGGCTAAGCCTGTCTGCATATAATTTCTTGTTCCACCTGTCACATTCTAAACCTCCATAACAAGACTGAAATATGGCACAAACGATAAGAGCAAATTGAGATCTTTCTGAAGTAAACAGCAAAATGGTTAGTATGTAGACACATGATAGCAATTGCAAAGACCTCTCAGGGGAAATGGGCCGCCAAACCCATGGAATGGTGGCAGCGAAACAAAAAGATTATTACAGTGCAGAATAGTGTTTCCTGAATGGGAGAAAAATCCCGTTAGCTATCAGAATCTGCATTTAATTAGATAAAAGACCTTAAAACATTTGGAAGTGGAAAACAAGTTCTTTCATTTGCTTCTTAGGATACTAGTGAAACTTTGTTTTCAGAGTAACAAAACACTCAGAACGTTTAAACTGGTTATGAGGGGACAAACAGATGTTTTATGGATATTTCTGAGCATTCTTCACATTTTTTTAAATCTATAGATGACAGCACTAGACTCCATATCAGTATCATGAAAGGCCAACCTGTGTCTGATATTTACATTTATTTTCTTGGCAAGGGAGAAAAAAGATTAAAATGCCAGTGGGTTGCCACCATTTATAAGACTAAAATATTTAATATTTTAAGTGGTATTAAAATATTGTAATAGGATTAAAGTGCTATACAGCTACATACATTTGGAAATTGGATGCTGAACCTGTTGGAATCTGGGACTCTTGGAAAGATCTTTTGAAGTTGCTCTTGCTGCTACTGTTGCTGCTATCCCCATCCAATAAATCAGATTCAGATTGCATATTTTTACCTACAGTTCTAAAGTTCTGAATTGGCACTAAGAATAAATAGAGCAGCATCCATCTTGCGGTATGGGTGTAAATGCATTAACCTTAATCTATCTGCCTCACTCCACAAATCTACTTGCATTCAAGCAAACTTTCATTTGATTTTCTTCTCAAGAGACCCCTTGGTACCTTTCTGCTTTATAATCTGGCAGATAGTGTGGGAAATCAGGTGAATCAGCCAAGGATGGAGATAATTTAAGTTATAGCCTGGGGTGTAAACCTATCTTGTACATACCTGCTATTCACTATTCACAAGCAAGGCCTGACCAAAATGACCCTATAGCCTGTCTTTAGTAAAATGTTCCTCTCTGCTTAAACAGTATCCCTAAATCCAAGTAAAGAAAAAGTCTCATTAACAAAAAAAAATGTCCATCTCTGAATCAAGATTATGGCCACTTCCCTCAACTGGGATATGCTCCAGATTTATGAATATCAGGTAGCAAATGTGAGACTAGGCCAAAAATACTCAGCTGATGCAGAAATAAGAAGAGGGGTCAGACAAGGATGTATTCTGTCTCCACTGTTGTTCAATATCTACTCTGAGTCAATCTTCAACGAGGCACTGGAGAACATCGATGCTGGCATCAAAGTAAATGGTGTTTGGATCAACAACTTAAGATATGCTGACGATACAGTTCTGCTTGCCAGTAAGCATGAAGACCTTCAGCTCCTCATCAACAGAGTCATCGAAATATCTGGAAAACATGGCTTGAAGCTTAACACCTCAAAAACCAAGATCATGGTTGTCAGCAAACAACCCGTTAACTTACCACCAATAAATTCAGAAGGAATACCACTAGAAAAAGTTGAAAGGATCACGCACCTCGGTTCTAATTTACATGAAAGCTGGGACATGACCGCTGAAGTAAAGACAAGGATAGAGAAAGCTCGAACAGCATTCTTCAAAATGAAAAAGGTCTTCTGCAGTCACGACATAAGCCTAAGACTGAAAATCAGGCTTGTCAGATGCTATATTTTTTCTATCCTGCTCTATGGAGTAGAGAGTTGGTCTCTGACAGAAGGCCACCTGAAGAGACTAGAAGCATTTGAAATGTGGATTTACAGGCGGCTGTTACGTATAAGCTGGGTGGACAAGATCAGAAATGAGGAGGTTTTAAGCCGCCTGGGAAAGCCAAGGGAAATCATCAAAACAATTAAAAAACGAAAGTTAGAATATTTCAGACATATGATGCGACACCCAGAAAAATAGGGCGTACTCCATTTAATCCTCCAGGGAAAGATTGAAGGCAAACAAGGTCCAGGCAGAAGAAGAACATCATGGCTTCAAAATCTAAGGGACTGGTTTGGACAAAACTCAGCACTTTTTCGTGCGGCTGCTGATAAAAACATGATCGCCAACATGATCGCCAACGTCCGATAACGGATATGGCACAAGAAGAAGAAGAAGAGACTGGACAACCGTTTGTCTGAAACAGTTTCCTGCTTAAGTAAGGACTAGAAGGCTCCAAGGTCCCTTTCAACTCTGTTATTCTGCTGTTTTTATTTCTCAGAAAGCATTGCCATGGATGAATTCCATGAATTGAAGTCCAGAAAATATATTTAAAAAGCTTCTCTTGCAGGGGAACATGTTGGGAAATCAGAATTTTGCATGATATAGAAAAGAACAATGATGGAACAGGAATCCAGATGGGAGTTTGCTGAAATTAAAGGAATTCTTCCTGGAAGTGAACTCTTTCCATGAAAAGTTGGAAGTGTTTCATTGGTCACTAAATCATTAAACTTAATGTAATTGAAGTGTGAGAATCTTGTCTGATTGTATTTTTATGCTGCTGCCCACTGAAGACATTAAAACATATAATGATGCTTTTTGTTGCTTTTCAACATCAGTAGTGCAATCTAGTTATAGGAGCTATGCCAATCAGTTGGACAGTTCTATGGAAAAGTATTTATCTTGTCCATAGAACTGAATGTTTGCAGCTTTTTGACACTGAGTGTAACCAGAGCTTTGTATGGGGAAGTCTGAGTGGATAAATAATATTCAAACTATAAACAAAGTAACCCAACATATGAAGTGCAAATGTGAAAAAGTAACTGGCCCTTTAGATTCAGAACTAATTTTAGTTGCAACTAATTTTAGTGGCAATAACTACTATACAACCAAATATTTCCTGTAATTGAGAAATTATCTTTTATATTGGCTATGGAGATTCTCAGTCATCCAGGTCATAGTGGTCCCAAAGGTGCTTTTTCAAAAGGTAACTGGACTTTCTTTGTTTTTCTTGAAGACGTTTCACTTGCCATCCAAGAAGCTTCTTCACTTCTGTCTTTCATATTGCTGTGTAGGAATTTCAATCAATCAATCAATCAGAATAGAGCTGGAAGGGATCTTGGAGGTCTTCTAGTCTAACTCCTTACTCAAGCAGGAGACCCTATACCATTTCAGACAAGTGGCTGTCCAGTCTCTTCTTAAAAACCTCCAGTGATGAAGCACCAACAACTTCGGGAGGCAAGCTGTTCCACTGGTTAATTGTCCTCACTGTTAGGAAGTTTCTCCTTAATTCCAAGTTGCTTCTCTCCTTGATTAGTTTCCACCGTTTCTTGTCTTGCCTTCTGGTGCTCTGGAAAATAAATTGACACATTTGTCAATTTATTTTCAAAATAAATAAAAAATGGGACCAGTTTTCCAGGAAAATGCCTTCAATTAAGTAACATTTAATAGTTAACTAGCCTGAACTGTCTGTTTCAGGTTCTGTCACAATGTATGGATGGGGTTCAATCTTGGACTTTTGACTTGGTCATACCAGTCCTCTGATAGATTTGCTTATATGTTTGGATTATTTTTATTTTTATTTTTTTTGCTACATGACCAATTTGTGCTTGAGCTGATGGATAGATGGCAGACAATCTTTCTGATACAAAGCAAAATTCATGCCTCCTTCAGTATTGGCTGGTTGTCCTTTTTGGTAAACTTGAGTTAAGCCACCAGTATTCTTAATTTTTGACCTGCTAATCTCCCATGGATCCAATTTTTCTTCAGTGTTTTTATAATGGTGAAATTACATGAATACTGACTAGTTCTAATGGTATACGGGAATGATCTTGGGCGATATGGTGGAGGTAGGAAAGAGATACTAACTAGGAAATGATCAGCAGCCAACAGGCAGAGAAAAAAAAACTCAGAAAATAATCTCCCTAACTTCTCAGGCTATAAAAAAGACAATGGGAGATTTGTACTAGCCAACTTGCAAATTTCTGTTAATGAAGCCTTAAAATAAAATAGAATTAGCTCTTATGGCCATGTTTCCTGTCTGATCTAGCTGGGAAGGCTGACCTAACCAAGACAGTAACCAGGTTTGTTAGGACTTTCTGGACAATGTTATGCTGCACTCTATGGACAAAACAATTCACTAATGACATAGAGGAGGAAGGGATTTTAGAGGTCATCTAATGTAGTCCCTGTTTAGTGCCAGATCCATTGCAGTGTCTCTCACAGGTGATCATCTAGCTTCTCTTTGAAGCTTTCTTGCAAAGGAGAACTCAGGTCTTCATATGGTAGCCTATTCTACTGCTGACAGTTCATAGAATGACATTCATTTTGATGTCTCTTCTGAGAGCCATTACATTATCATTTCTCTCCTTACTAATCTTTTCTATAGGTTAAATCTTGCCATAGGCTTTGATTTCCAAACCCCTCACTTCTGAACTTGCTCCAATGTATTACTCTGTATTAGAAGTATTGTGTTCAGAATAGGACAGTATACTCCAAATGAAATCTGTTCAGGGCAGAATAGATGGTACTTACCTCCCAAGAACGAGACTCTATTGTTTTATTGTTTTGTTACTGCATCCCAGATAACATTTGTCCTTTTAGCAGTTGCATCATACTATTGGGTCATGCTTAGCTTGGGGTTGACAAGGACATCAGTTTTATTTCATATTTTCCAAGCCATGTTTTCCCCATCCTATAATTGTGTTGTATATTGATACTGAAAATGTAATCATACCCAAATAGAGGACTTTTTTAAAGGGGATAAATTTAGAAATATTGATAGCCTAATAAGTAAACTTAGTTCCACCTTAGTTACAGTTTTAACTTGAATCCTTCTCAAATAAGAAGTTTTTCACACTACTGATACAGTGAAAGTTGGAAAGAATTCTATGGAATACCAATAGGGAATATAAAAATATTAAGGAGAGTTTGGTTTGTATTTTATTAGATATACATCTTTATAGAGATATTTTTTTTATTATTTAAAAACAAAAAAAGAAAACCACAAATAAAAAAAAATGCAAAAATATAAAAGAAAAAAAGGCAAAAACCTTCAGGACATATTTACAGGTGTAGCGTTACCTCCTCAGAGGCCGCTAAAGCCCAGGGCCCACCCCAGCCCCGTTCCCCTTAGTCAAGCTCTGCAGCTGTGCTCTCTAGATGTTAGTAAAGTGTCTCTTCCAACAGAGGCTCACACAAAGTGAGGAGGTGGCAGGCTCTTGTCTTCAGGGAGGGGCTTCCAGGAACAAAGATGACCAGCCCCTAGCCCCAATAGTCAATGCTGTGATGGTGTCTAGCAGCCCCAGGCTGTCATAGCAGCAACAGTCAATGATTCCTCAGCGACCTTTTTGGAAACAAGTGGGGAGGGGGAAAACCCCTGGCTCCAGGCAGTAGTAAAACACGAACAAAAGCAGTCAGCTTGCTGCAGTAACGGCTCGCCCCCCTCAGGGCAACTCCCCACAATGTCTAAAACTGGCACAAGCAGCAATAGTCACAGTTCAGATGGCCTTCAGTCTTCACAGCAACAAACAGCCTCTCGTCTTCTCCTGTGGCTTCTTGCAGTCTCCGACAGGCCAGTGTCAAACCCCTCCTCCCTTATCCTTTATTATTAAAATCTGAGGTTACCAGCCCCAGCAACTTTCTTTCTCCACACACTCTCTCTTGCCTCCGCTTGGGATATCTCCCTTGCAAAAGAAAGCAATAAAATTCCACCCTCTCACTCTCTCTCACTCTCCCCCTCCTTCACCAGAAGGGATCAGCTTAAAACCTCCAACCCCTCTGTCTTCACCTGACGAACTGCAACAACCAACCCCCCCCCCCCCACACACACACACACACCTTTCCTTCCTTCCTTTTATATATTTTTTCCTCCTCCACGCCTGCCGCACCCAAAACCAGCAGCAGCTGTCCCAATCTCTCCCCAGCCAGGCTTCTGCAGACACTTTCAGACAGCCCCGCTACACAGGCATCAATAAATTGAAGCCATGTTTGAGTACAGTTGTCCATAGATGATCTATATTAATCAATTCTGCGAACCACTGAGTAGTTGGAGCAATATGTTTGTTTTTCTGATGCTGAACAATAAGTCTTTTCATTCTAAGTCCATTTACTTTGCCCACAATTCAAAATATTAAATCTCAAAATTGAGGTAATGCATGTAATTGCTTTTTACTAAATTGGAACAATGAATTTAAATAAAACATTAATTTCACTGCAGCTCCAACAAAGAGAAATACAATGAGTTATTTCTAAAACTTTATTTCTTGTTGAAAATGATATAATCTAAAAATATATTTAAATGTGAGGGCTCTTTAAACATTTCTTTTTTATCAGTTAAGTAAAGCTTGCTGGAGATACATCATGAATCCTTTGATTTTGCCAATGAAACACTATGAAGCTTATATAATAGTTACTTTAAAAGCTGGCAAGGACCTCTGAATTGTGGTTTATTGCTTTGTCATCCAAATGTTTTGTTAAGTGCTGATGCCAAGTTATTAAGAGTTATTTTGGCATTATAAAGAATACTACTCCAGTAATACAGGTAGTCCTCAGATTACATCAGCAACTGGGAGTGGAATAGCTATCACTAAGTCATATAGCACAATGTCACATGAACATGTCACTTATTAATGGCAGTTCTAGTAGTGCCATTTGGCGTTGTTAAACAAGGACCAGGCAGGTGGTTAAGTGAGGACTTCACATGTCTGTGACTTCAAATATCCTGACAGCTTCATTGGCTTTCTTGTAGGAAGCCAGCAGGGATAATCAGAAATTACAATTATGTTACCTCAGCGGGGCTGCAAGGGCTGGATCTGTGATCTGTCCCCTCATTCAGCTCCATCACAAGTTTGAGCCAAAGTTTTATTCTGAGGACCACTTGTGAAACCAACATAATTTGATTTTTTGAAAGAACATCACACCTGTGATACCATTGGATTGTTGCTGGATATTGCTGGTTTCTTTACAGTCAATAGTAGACCTTAAAACCATGATGGTGAACCTATGGCATGCGTGCCACAGGCGGCACGCAGAGCCGTCCCTGTGTGCATGCGCGCCATTGCCACAGACAGAGGGACGCAGGGCCGGGCTCCTCCCCTCCCCCAGGAACAGCTGCGAGAGCTGGGCGGGGTGAGGGAACCTATAAAAGGAGCAGTTTTGGCGGGAGAGTGAGTGAACGGCTTTTGAAAGCGACCAGTGGTGGGTTTCAAATCATTTAACAACCGGTTCTCTGCCTCGCCTTTCCTCCGTCTTGGTCGGGCTGGGCTGCTCGGGGGGTCGGCTGGGGTGGGTGCAGGAGGGTGGGGGTCATCAGGTCCCGACTGGGGGAAGGCAAGGGGGTCTGGCTAGGGGGTGGGTGGGAGGGCCAGGACGCCTCCGTGGAGGGAAGCCGTCCCCCCCGCCGGCCGAGCCTCTCATCCACACTGCGGTCACGTAGGATTGCATAGAAGGGGCACTGGGCAGGGGGTTGGGGGTGCAGCCGGTAGGGGGGAATCAGAGCCGCCATCTCCCTTCTGCAGTGCAGCCCCATCGGCATGGGCGGAGATGGCCCTGGGACTCCTTTCGTCTCGCCCCCTCAACCATGAGATTGAAGCTTCCTGACTATAGCTCTGAAGAGTCCAACAGAAATAGGAGAGCTGTAAAGAAGCTCCAGCCTTTTGAGCCAATGCTACACCCCACTCCTCCATCCCAAATCTTTCCAGCCTCTTCACAGCTCTTCTCCAGGCTCATGCTTAGGATCTCCCAGCATTTCTTTTGCAAGGCTTGATAGCCGTCCATATTGTCCACAGGCCCACAACCCTAGCTCCAGGTCTTGCTGCTGAAATTGGGCCTGGCTTTGCAGAGTGACTGCTGGTCTGCCTCCTCCAAGTTCTGTAACCTATGTAACCATCCACTCCCTGGCTGGCAAATACCACTTGGCAAATTTGAAAACTGTCTTGGCTTTGAAGACATCTTTCTTCCTTATTTAAATTCCCACCGAAAGCTGCAAGGATGGCATGGCTCCAGATTTTTCACAGTTATGCACTCTTCCCTATAACTGCAACTATTACAGTGCACACTCTGTGTGTGGAGGAGAAAGCAAAATGGCTCCCTTGCGCCCAAAGGCCAGGAAGCAAAGTGAAGCTGGTGGATCCTTATGTAAATAAAACCAGAAATTGCCTGGAAAACGGATACAATTCAACTTTTTTATTATAACTTTTATAAGGATCTTTGAAAGGTCGTCATAAGCCCTCTTTTACGACTGGAAAACTGGACAATTTTTACATTCACTTTCAGACTCAAACCACAAAATCACCTACAAGATAGCCAAATATATTGTTGTGACAATAAAAGTTCTTGTGGTGTGCTCCAGGTCTCAATGGCTGAGGAATGCAACTTGGGGAGGCCCGAAATAGAATATTTCCCCTCAGAGGGTTAGGATGGCTCCAATTCTACTGGCCTTTTTTAAGGGCCTAAAAACCTGGTTCTATACACAGGCCATGGCCCCTAATTGCATGCAGGGGCCTGTCTCCTGGCTGTGCTAGTGGTTGTCAATTCTGACACCTTTCTTGGTTGCTAGGCATTTTAATTTTTATACAGTTGTTTACAATTATTTTAATTTTATTTTAAATATTGTTTGCTGCTCAGAGTCACCGGTTGAGATGCACAGCCATGCAAATTGATTAAATAAATACATAAATGCATAAATGCAGTCTTTTCTCTTTTTAACTGTTTGATATTTTTTTTGTTTCTATTGATGATGTCTGATCATAAATAATTTGGTTTGATTGATTTGACTATAAAAATGTCTAGAAACTGTCCAGAAGGGTTAAGATGGGGTTGGTTGATAATTTTACTGGTGAAATCCACTAGAGAATTCAGTGTCAGCAATATCTGGGGAGGGGAGGGGGCGGGCAAGGAGGATTAGGCTAATGCCAGCAATGTTGCAGTGGAAGCCCTGGCCTTTTCTGACATGCATTGTAACATGGGATGCATGCTTCAATGGAGTGGAGCTGGTATCTTTTCTTAGAATCACAAAAGCAATGATCTCTTATGAATGTGTTATGGTAGACCCAGGAGGAAGAACCACAGACAATAGTCAGATAAGAGGCAGCTTAGGCCACAGAAGCAATGGGGGCATGTCAAAAAGCTCAAAACGGACCCTCCCTAGTTTCTTGGACTGCAGAGGCAAGGGGCTGGAGATGTTCTTTTAGACTTGCAAGATTCTGATAATGTAATCTTTTAATAACTTTAGAGCTGGTACTTTGGAGCTAGGATGTGCTTCTTGTCATGGACTACTTTGCAAAACATATCAATCATGCAAGTCTGACAGTATATCTCTCCCCTCCCCCCATGCCTTTAAAGTCCAAGAAACTAAGAAGGGTCCCATCTGAGATATTTGCTGCACCCCAATTGTTTCTTTGGGGTAAGCTGCCTCTTATCTGACCTTGTCTAGTCTGCGGCTCTTCCTCCTGTCTCACAAGGTCATTCCCACATATGATTACAGAATGTCACTACTTGGACTTCAGGAGTCAGGAAACAGGGTGAGCTAAATGTTCCCATGTTAAGAAAAGATCTTTCCACCTGAAAATCCATGCAACTGCAACACTGAAAATGACAGAAAGAAGCTTTGTGATCTCAGTTGGACTTCAACCAAAATGGGAGGAAATTGGCACAACTCCTGAGATCAGAGTAATGGTCTTATGTAGAGGGATACTCTGTGAGATCATAAACCATAATCCTATCAGCTGTGTAAAAAAGTTGTATTTAATAATCCATTAGACTTGCTAAAGAATAGAACCTAGATAGTAGGATTGCAATGAATATGTAGGCATTCTCAATACCTATGAACAAAACAAATATATAGGAAAATAAAGCTTTTTTCATTATTGTTAGTAATTAGAATGGTGATTAAGATATTATGTATCATGGTATATAATAGTTAACAGCTGTACATAAGTTTCTTCAGACCCAAAAGTATCACTTAAACAATTTCATCAGTTTATTCGTTTTAAGGCCTAGTTCAATTAATTGGTTATAGCTTAACTTCTAAATTTAAACACTTAATCTGCTCTGTGTTAGTTGCTTTTTTCAACTAATTCTTCCACAGCTACATTAGGTGGGAAGTGAAATGGGTTCCCAATGTAGAAATAGAGAGAAGTAACTACAATAGAGAGAAGTAACTACACTCAATCAATTTGGAATAGATGAACTAGTTTAAATTTCAGTCTCATCCTGACTGATGCCAGGAGGACAAGTAATTCATTAAGTATATATTATACATGTAACTTGTTTAAACAGAAAAATCTATTCAACGATAGATAACATTCTACTATCAATTCATATTTTAATGAATTTACAATGGGAAGAATAATACTTTATGCCCAAGTCCTACTAAATATCTAATCAATTCCCTTCCTTTCCTCATACCTTAATTTTATGTATTGATTTTCTAACAATGTTTTTGTAATGCCCCAGGTCAATGACTCCACTTCAAATGGAAACTGAAGGCTTATTGTCAGGAAATACTTGTATTAACTATAATATTTTTTTTTTTTGGGGGGGGGGGATCAACATATTTTTAAATGAACCCTGTACTATATGAGATACCATTACAATTGCTATTAGAGACATTTTATAAGCTTGATAAATGATATTAAAAATGAAACAAGGGTAAAAAAATAACCAAAAAAGCTAACAAGCTGGAAATGCTCAGGTTTTTCCACTTTAAAAGATCAATATAAAAATTCTTACAATTTGACAGTGAAGATGCTGAGAAGAATTTTATTTAAATAAAATTTGAAAATTATATTTATAATGTAATTTATATTATCAATTATATAAATACACTACAAACTAATGTTCAATATTATTAATTTCTGCAGGTATAAAAAGAAATAAAATATATTACTGATATAATTGATAAAAATCAGGCCACTTAACCAAGTTAAACAAAATACATTAGACATTAAAAAGATAATGAAATCATAAACTACTTAGTAAATTCTAAACTCACTACATCTATATATTAGTAGAATAGAATAAAGCTGGAAGGGACCTTGAAGGTCATCTAGTCCAGCCCCCTGCTCAAGCAGGAGAACCTATACCATCTCAGACAGGTGAATGTCCAGTCTCTTCTTAAAAAATCTCCAGTGATGGAGCGCCCACAATTTCTGGGGGTAAGCTGTTCCACTGGTTGATTGTCCTCACTGTCAGAAAGTTTCTCCTTAATTCCAGGTTGCTTCTCTCTTTGATCAGTTTCCAACCATTGTTTCTTGTCCTTCCCTCTGGTGCTTTGGTGAACAACCTGGCCCCCTCTGCCTTGTGGCAGCCCCTCAGATACTGGAACACTGCTATCATGTCTCCCCTATTTCTTCTTTTCTTTAGACTAGTCAAACCCAAGTTCTGTAGCCGTTCTTTGTATGTTTAGTCTCCAGGCCTTTGATTATCTTAGTTGCTCTTTTCTGAATTTTTTCCAAACTCTCAACATCTTTTTTATGATAAGCTGATCAAAATTGGCTGCAGTATTCCAGGTGTGGTCTTACTAGGGTTTTATAAAGCGGTAATAATACTTCGCGTGATCTTGATTCTATGCCTCTGTTTATACAACTCAGGATTGTATTAGCTTTTTTGGTTGCTGCTGCACACTGCTGGCTCATAGTCAAGTGATTGTCCACTAGGACTCCAAGGTCCCTCTCATAGTTACTGTTTTTAAGCCAGGTCTTGCCCAACCTGTATTTGTACCTTTGGTTTTTCCTGCCTAAATGTAAGACTTTGCTTTTCTCCACATTGAAACTCATTTTGTTGGATAGGGCCCATTGTTCAAGTTTGTCAAGATCTTTTTGGATCTTGAGTTTGTCTTCTGGGGTGTTGGCTACTTCTGTCAGTTTGGTGTCAACTGCAAATTTGATGAGTTCTCCTTCAATTTCCTCATCTAAGTCATTGATGAAGATATTGAAGAGTACTGGGCCTAAGACGGAGCACTGTGGAACCCCACTGCTTACTTCTCTCCATGTGGATGTAGTGCCATTGAGGACTACTCGTTGAGTACTGTTTGCCAGCCAGCTACAGATCCATCTGGTGGTGATGTTGTCTATTTCACCTTTTCCTAGCTTACCAAGGAGTAGGTTGTGGTCTATCTTGTCAAATGCCTTACTGAAATTTAAGTATACTATGTCCACTGTGTTTTGCTGGTCTACTAGTTTAGTCACATTAATATGATTGTCATGATCTTTAACTGTGTGAAATGGTGCATCACAGGGCACTTTTTGAACCAAGGTACCTCAGACAGACTAATTTCTTGAATGTGTTCAAAATTCAGGATCCATGTCTACTGAAGGAATGAAATTTGAGGAAGTTGTGGCTTCTACAGAGCCATTGGCTGCTGCTGGGTTGCTGCTGAAGTCACGTGATCTTCATTTTTAATGTTCTGTGACATTGTGTTCTGTTTCTCAGTCAGTCTCGCAATCCCTCACTCCCTCCCCCAGTCAGCAGCAGCTACTTATCTGCTGGGTGGGATGGGATGGGATGGGATGGGAAGGGAAAGGAAAGGAAAGGAAAGGAAAGGAAAGGAAAGGAAAGGAAAGGAAAGGAAAGGAAAGGAAAGGAAAGGAAAGGAAAGGAAAGGAAAGGAAAGGAAAGGAAAGGAAAAGTTCTAATACCTTCCGCCAGATTCCCAGAAGGCAACTCAATATCAGTAGGAACCTGGAAGTGACTCCTGTTCCCACTGATTTTTTGCTCACCTGTGATCATTCTGTTCCTCTGTTTAGATAAGGAAATATCTCTGAAACAACAACCCAATGGGAACAGGTTGCCTCATTAATTATAAAGATGAAATGGAAAGCCAAGATAAATACATTTTTAAATGTAAACTTTGAAAGGACTTACTATTAAATAAAACACCATGTAATTTATTTGTGGATATATTGATTATTCTTAAGAATCTAAATAGAGATATCTCAGTTGAAAATTGAATACATTTAGTCAGTAACAGGTGTAGAAGTTAACTTTGAAATGTATTCTGCTATGAAAATTAATCCTGCTAAAGTATCAAAATCTTATAGGTCTTTGCAGCTGTCCACATGGATTTAGATATTTCAGAGTGATTATTACAAAGGACTGACATCAGTTAAACAATATTAGCTATGACTCTCTTCTACACAAGATTAAAACAAAAGATAAATCATAGCAAGAGCTTTCATGATCCTTGTTCAGTAGGATGGTTATAAACCTCCTAAATTATTTTTGTTTTAAATGGTCTCAGTTTCATTACGTATCAGTGTTTCTCAAATGTTCTGTTATTGTGGAGCATTAAATTTGAAAAATGAGAGGACCATCTAATTAATGAAATATTTTTCTATATGCTCATTACAGGTTTTGAAAGTAAGATCATTATTTCAGTTACATTTCTGGATCCCTTCCCACCCCCACTATTTTAAAACTACAATGAACAAAGGAAGTATTTATTTTCCACTGGAATTATTTTATGCACTCCATGCTATAATAAACAAATTTTAGCACTAATCTCCTAGTGAAGAACAATGGATCTAAACGGGTGCCTACCCCAATCAAATCTCTTTTTTTCCTAGTCACCTCTTTCTTTGGTTTGACTTCCATGAAATCCCAATTTCACTTGATACAATGTGCAGACCACTGTTTGCAATTGCCTTGGAGACTATTATTTCTTCATTACATTTATTTATATACTACCCAGCCCCAAAGAGCTCAAGCCATTTATACAAATAAACATTAAAAACGTAAACAAACCAAAACAAGCCAGTCCCTCCCCATCTAAAATCAACAGAAAACCCCCCCCAATCATCTTCATAATACAATTAGTTATCTGGCGAAAACATAGTATCGGCTGTCAGTTTTCTAAATTTTAAGTGCTGAGAGTGCTACTGTATGAGCACTTGTATGTGTCAGTGAACAGTTTTTTCAGCCACTAGTTGGTTTTCTTGAACCAACTATTGAGTGGTAAATACAGGGAGGCTGCAATGAATCACCTGTTGAACCTCTGCAGGTTGAAATCCGAGAATCACTGGAATGGTCACTATTACCCCCTTGGTGTCAGGCTCAATTATTTCTCCACAAAATCTCCAGACCACTATAACTAAGACTACTAACAACATTTGAAAAATAACAATAGCAATAGCACTTAGACTTACAGTATATACCACTTCACAGTGCTTTTCAGCCCGCTCTAAGCGGTTTATAGAGTCTGAATTTTGCCTCCAACAATCTGGGTCCTCATTTTACCAACCTCAGAAGGATGGAAGGATGGGTCACCCTGAGCTGGTCAGGACTGAACTGGCGAACTGCTGGCAGTTGGCAGTCAGTAGAATTAGCCTACAATACTGCATTCTAACCACTGTGCCACCATAGCTCTTTTATATTATAATCTGCCTCATTTAGTAATAAGGGAATCCTACATAAACAATACATAAAACGTTTATACTACGCCAGAAAAATAATCTTGAAGATATTAAAAAAGCTTTGGAAAACACAACTTGGCATTTGAACTTGATGAATCTTGTAGGGACTTTATGTGGTATAGCACTGCCATTAAATCAGCATTGTACTCTGCTCAAATTACCATATAAATATTAGTATTTCCAAATTACGTTGTCAGTATTAAAAACAAATTGGCATGTCTATGATGGAAGTGTCCATCCTTTTGGTTGAAAGATTTTTATTTTTTTTTTAAATGTGGAACTAATCCAAAAGTCTGCTATATTGAAACCTGCTATTGGGTTATGGTCCACATTTTCTGCAGCATATATTTGGATGCAACATAAAAAAATATTGTTAGCTGCCAAATTTGTTAGAGCAAAATGCCAGAAAATACATCTTTCATTGGAGCAGTGGTATTTAAAAGAAGGGAGAATTGCCCTGCTGAAAAACTGACAAAATAATCAAGAGCAAAAAAACATCCCACAGTGAAAGTTTGATTGATTGGCTATGTGCCATCAACTTGTTTCCAACTTCTAGTAAACACATAGATCTTCTCCATGAGGATGTATCCTAGCCTGATTTTTCAGGTCTCCCAAAGTTGCACTAATCACCACTATAACTGAGTCCATCCACCTGGCTATTGGTCATCTTCTTTTAATGGTTGTAAATGTATAATGATTTTCCTTCCGAATCAGTGTATGGTGCGTGATACATCATATTCTGGGCAGAATAACATTAAGCCATTGCACATGGGATGACATGATAGCAGTGTTCCAATATTTGAGGAGCTGCCACAAAAAAGAGGTGGTCAACCTATTTTCCAGAGCACATGAAGGCTGAACAAGAAGCAATGGATGGAAATTAATCAAGGTGAGAACCAACCTAGAATTAAGAAAAAAAATTCCTGGTGGTGGGAACAATCAACCAGTGGAACGGCTTGCCTTCGGAGGGTGCTCCAAACACTGGAGGTTTTCTAGAGGAGATTGGACAGCCATTTGTTCAGAAATGTATGGGGTCTCCTGCTTGAGCAGGAGGGGTGGACTAGAAAAATCCCTTCCACCTCTGTTCTATTACACCTTTCTTGGCATTACCACCTTTTCCAGAGAGCTAGGTCTTTGCATAAGGTGTCCAAAGTAGCATAATTTGAGCCTCAGGTGAGTGTTTTGAATTGATCTGTTTGATAATCCATTTGAGTCCACGTTATTCTTAGGAATTTTCTCCAACCTCAAAGTTCAAAGTCATCAATACTTTTCCTGCCCTGCTTTTTCAAAGTCCACAGACTTTCACAGAATGTACCATGCATGGATTGCAGAGTATTACAGGGAATAACATAGATTGCACAATTCTGATCTTTGTAGCTATAGACACATCATGCATTTGTATCTCTCTTCTCAGGCCTTCAAGTACTGGTCTGCACTGGTCTTGTCCGACTGTTCTTTTACTGTTGAAGATTGATTCTAAATGCAAATCTATCTACCACTTTGATGCAATGAAAGATAAATCTACTCAAATACAGCCATCAATATTAGCTATTGTATAATGGCCAGCATTATTAGCTATATTATCCATTTTGCTAATTAATTATGTCTGTGCATAATGGAGCAGAAGTACTGAACACAAATGTGTGAAATAATTTCAGAAGTTTGCATATGTATTTATATAATATATAATACACAATAATTTTTATTGTGGTGTTTCTTCACTTGCTTTGCTTTTGGCTGGTTTTTATTTCAGCGTTTTAATTTCAGACCTATTTATACAGAAAAATAAATTTAAAATAAATTGGCTATATAACCTTAAAAAATGTAAACGCTTTTCAAAAATAAAATAAAATATAACTTTCCAAAACTATAATTTGAATCCATGAGTCATAAGTGAACAATTAACATCTTAAATAAGATATTACTTATTCCTGAAATAAGAATAAATTGAAGATGCCATCAAGGGCTTTGAAAAGGAAGAAATCTATTTTTGAAGAGTATTACACATAATTCTCAAATCAGCAGGAGCTTCAAGTAAGGCATCTAAACAAACAAACAAACAAACCTGCACACAGCCAATATGCAGTAAGCATTCAAAAGAAAGAAACCCTGAATTTGGGGTGTACTCCACTCAAAAGTAAAAGAGAGAAAGAGCTGATCTAGTAACCCCAATTTCATCAATCAATCAATCAATCACTTCCCATTTTAAAGATAAACTGCTTGGAGAAAAGAAAACAAAACTAGCTTTTCTTTCAAGTAAATACAGTACAGTAGTTATTCAGAATCAGACTTTTATGAAATTAAAAGATATAGACTAGAATTCAGAAGGTTCAGTATAGAGTAAAGCAAACATTTAGGCCGGTGGGCATAATTGGAATTTGGAGGGCATGCTATGGGGTTGTCACAAAAAAGATCCCTCATGAATACCCCCAGTCTTGAAATGCTTTTTTTTATTATAAATCAAAACTAAGGGTGCTGTTGGCAGTCACCGCCTGTGTTCTGAGAGTAATTTTATCACTACAGCTTACCTTGGCTTTTTTCCTGAGACATTGGACTCACTTTGAAACAAAGCATTAGCTTGTCACCACCTGTCATCTGTATTTTCTTTAATACCTAAGGGGTGTACATATGACCAATAGGTATTTTTGTAAGGGAAGATTATGATAGAAGAAGGTGCCTTGCTTTGCAATATACCAACTTCCCTTCTTCATTTTTAGTTAAAAACCTGAACAATAATGATGATCATGTGTGTGTGTGGGGGGGGGGAGACCCTGATAGCACACACCAATGTTAATGTCTACTTTAGAGTCCAAAAGGTAGATGTTCCTTAATGCAGCTGGCTCAACTTAATGCCTTCCAATCCAATAGTCTGGGGCAACCAAACTCCAAAAATTCCTAAGAAATTCTGGGATTGGTAATCTGATCTACTAGATGTCTATGGATATTCTCAGTCATCCAAGCCATGATTGTCCCAATTATTCAAAAGCCAACTGGACTTTGTTTTTCCTTGAAGATGTTTTGCTTCTTATCCAAGAAACTTTTTCAGTTCTATACCACATAATGCTTCAGAACTAAAGAAGCTTCTTGGATGAGAAGCAAAACGTCTTCAAGGAAAAAACGAAGTCCAGTTGCCTTTTGAAAAAACACCTTTGGGACAACCAATCTATTAGAAGATACCATATTGGGAAAAGCTGGTTTGGCAGAAAATCTTGGATAATCAACTATACTTCGCCCATTAGTTTTAAGAAGCAGTAATTTTGTTAGTGGGCTAAAATGGAGCTCTCAGCATCTATGCAGAAACACTTGATGCTCTGAGGATCAAAAATATATATGTTAAAGTTTAAGTCAGCAGTTTCATCCATAGGATGAATAGCTGGCAATACAAAATTCCAGACAGATCCAGTTTGCAGGGAACATATGGAGAGCAGTCCAGTAAAGAAAACTTCCCTCAATCCCAACCACAGGGTTTATCAAAAGAAGTGGGATGGAAATCCAATTCAGTGTGGAGGACAGGCATCAAACTTCAATCTTGGTTTAAATTACCCTTCAATTCTATGGAGCCTGTTCTACAGAATCAACAACAGTATGTTAGTAGATAGTCCCGGATTACTGAGATCAAACATGCCACTTCCTAAGTATAATGCTATTGCTGTTAAGATGGTTCCCTAATACTCAAAGGCCAATTCAAATCAGTATTAGCACTAGGAAGTAAACTATAAAACTGCCCAACATTCTTAATCTCAATTACCCAGGACTATCTATGGGATTAATAAATCAGTTGCCAGGATATCAGCATCACATCCTCATGTGTGGATGTGTGAATTAATAGGATGTGTGAACTATAATAATAATAGTAAGAGGAGGAGAGGGAGGACAATGGAAAAAATGAGGGGGATATATGGATCTTTTAACAGAGGTGATGACAGCAAGGATGGTGGGATGGGGCTAAGAGGATTTCTTCAACTTAAAACCCTTTGTTTTCTTGAATTTCAGCTCCCATAATTCCCAAACGTTCTTGTGGTTGACAGGCATTTGGCAAGCTCAGCATAATTTTCAAGAACAAAGCTCCCCCCCCCCATGCCTGAAAAGTTTTCGATCAGTATGTGCTACCTGCTCTAACATATGCCGGTGAAACATGGACACTAACCTCACAATCGATACAAAAGCTACGAGTGGTGCAAAGAGCCATAGAAAGATACATGCTCGGCATTACAAGGCAAGATAGAAAGACCAAACAAAGGTATACAATATCATCAAGAGAGTAAAAGACTTGCAGTGGAAACGGGCTGGTCACATAGCAAGAAGAACTGATGGCAGGTGGAACAAGGCAGTCACAGAACGGATCCCACTTGATAAAAAGCATCCACAAGAGAGACCTAAAGCAAGATGGATTGACGACGTCAGTAAGTATTGCAGATCCAACTGGCAAAAGAAAGCTCAGGATTGTATTTGTTGGAAACATGCAGAAGAGGCCTTTATCCTGCAGTGGATAGACAGTGGCTGAAATGATGATGACGATGACAACGACGACGATGATGGTGATGATGATGATGAAGTCCCAAAAGACTTATTCACAATGTGTGTGTATGAGGCGATATGTGGCGAATATGTAGTATATATTCCAACAGTTCTTGACTATTGTTTTGGCTAGAAATATAAAACCCAAATATTCCAGAGGTAAAAGTCTTGAGGCCCAGCCTGCTCAGTGATTTCAGTCACTTGGGCTATCCCACTCTCTCAGTGGCAATTTAATTCTTTTTTTTTTTTGGTTCTTATAGATAGTCCTTGACTTGCAACTGGTCACCTAGCAACCATTTCAAAGTTAGGACAGACCCCCTCCCAAAAAGTACTTATGACCCAAATTCAAAGTTCCAATGGCTGGGGGGGTCCCGTCTCCTGCGGTTACATGATTGCATTTGGGCTCTCAGCAACTAGCCTGCATTTAATCCCATTTGCAGTATCCCCTGGTCACATGACTGCGATTTATCACGGTTTTGGGGGGGGGTGTTTGCCAGAAATTGGCATTTACTTCAGGTTTCTGGCAAAAAAAATGCCACTGCAGACAATAGCTTCACTTAATGACTGCAAATCCACTTAACAACTATAGTGGTTTGCTTAATGTCTGCCATACATTAGAGATTCTATTTTATTCAAACAAAAACACAATTGGGGCAGATTTATCTGCTCAACTCAGCAAGTTTAAAACTAAAGACTTTGGGTAGATCCAGCTCCATGGCTCTATACTCCCTATGTGCATTTGTACAGAACTTTGAACAACCATAAAGCCCTCTGATACAAACACACACACACAAACACAAACACTATATTCTATGGGTTTTTGCCCCTCCATCTAAATATATCTCTGTTATGAACAGACATTTTTTTTCTTAAGATGCCAAACAAATATGTGCACCCAAGGAAATGTCTTTTTTTTCCAGAATTTGGCCATTTGATTTTTTTCACCCCCATCCTTTCTTCTTTGCAAGTGATGGAATCCAGAATCCACTTCATTATCTTTTGGGGAAATCAGTCACAGTGGAATTTAGTCTGACTGATTAAAGAACCTTCATACATTTTCCAGCTTGGAATACCTGGTATCGCTGCTCTTCACAGGTCCTTTTTCTCTGTCAGTTACGTGGCTATATCCTTGGTGATCTGTTTGAAAATTGAAATAAGGTAGGGAAAGAACTGAAGCTGATGTAGAAGTAGTAAGAAACTCTATGTGTTAAAGCATAACAATCTTCTAGTAATCAACACTAAGCATTTTGTTGTTCTGTTTCTGTGCCCGTTCGTACATTGTCTTATTTTAATTCTGTTCAATTGCACCAAATGCATCTTCCAGTTACATAAATAATACTCTTTCCTACCATATTTTCCTTAAGAATGTGCCTCCTTTAATGAACAATTATTTCCTTAAACAAGGAAATAATTATTTGAAGAATAATGTATCATTTCATGTGGTGTTAGCATGATTACTTTGTACTTTTAAAGCCTTGATGTGGTGAAACAAATTGCTTTTGATCTTCATGGTTTAAACTTCCTCCACCTAACGAATGACATGATATGTATTTGTTATTTTTCTATTGACGTTCTTTAAGATGAATTTTGGAACAGAGTTTTCTGCTATTCAGAGGTAGCTCAAGCAAATTTGGTAAGATATTAGATGACAAGGTGAAGATACCTAGGTCCCAGTCCATCTTCAGCCAGGTAAAATAGTAACTAGTATATTACACTCACCAATTTCTTTCAGACTAACCTATCTCACACAGAATTGTGGAGATAAAAACAAAAGGAGATTTCCATGCAAGCTATCTTGAGCTCCTACATAAAAAAGCCAGTATGTAAACATAGTGTAACTAAAACTAGCCAAATAAAAATGAATGAACTAGATCTTGTGAACCAGAAATCACACGTTCACTGATGACTGCCCTGGATCTTATAGTAGCAAATCTCATTAATTTTACTATGTATTATAAGCAGTACTCTGTTCTGAATTTACTACTGTTCAGCTTACTGGGACATCTTCAGTTTTTAATGTTATGAGGGGGCAAATTGCTATATTCATGGTATCCACCCCATTCATAGTGTTATATGTTTTTATCATTTTTTCCCCTACAGTAAAAAGCTTGGTGTAGTAAAATTTCAGTTCACTTCATTTTGTCAGCTTTATAATATTGTCTACGACATGTAGTCAACTGGAAATGAACACTGTAGTCCAACCATGGTCGCAGCACAGATTTTTATAAAGGATTTGCAGCATAAATATTGACAGTTTTATTACTTAAAAAAAAAAATGCTCTCAAGCATTAAAATTGCCTTTTTCACAACATCCAGACATTTGGACAAATTCATTGAATTTTCCCTCACAACTCAAGTTACTTTTTCCATAAGCAATCAGTTTCAGCTTATAACCCTGTACTGAGTATTTGACGTCAGGACTTTTGTTTTTGCCCTAAAATACGTAGTTTTCACATGTTTACAGTGAATGAAAGTCATTGGTCATTTTATTGCTGTTTGCCACAGTTTGCAGATAAAGTTCTTAAGAGTTCTTTGCAATTCTTTTTATTTTAACCTTCCTAAATAATTTGATGTCATCAGTAGACCATAAGCCTACCTATTCCAATCTCTCTAGACCAGGGGTAGGCAACCTTGGCTCTTTTATGACTCGTGGACTTCAACTCCCAGAATTCCTGAGCCAGCCATGCTGAGGGGACAGGGAGAGGTTTCCAAGCTGAGCCATGCTGGCTCAGGAATTCTGGGAGTTGAAGTCCACGAGTCATAAAAGAGTCAAGGTTGCCTGCCCCTGCTCTAGACCATTTATGGAGAAGTCAAAAAACACCACTCCCAATACAGATCTTTGGTGACTTCACTATTTACATCCTTCTGTTGCAAATCCTATCGATTTGTGTATACTCTCTGCTTTCAGTTTAAGCAGCAATAAATAAAAGGGCCTCTCCTCTAATCCTGTGGCTGATAAACCTATTTAGGATTCTTCTTTGAGGGATTTTTTCAGAAACTTTCTTGTACATCCAAGTAAACAATGCATACTAGATCACCCTTATCCACACGCTTCCTGAGGTACTCAGAAGGCTTACTTCTGCAGTCAGTATATCACGTTTTGTCTGTGTTCTACTTTTCTTTGCCCCTCCCCACTAAAATCCAGTTTTTTTCAATCCTGAAGCCAAGAACAGAATGTAGACACTAGAAACATCAAGAGGAAAATATGTTTGATCTTACAATACCTAGCTGAATCCTTCTATGTGCTGGGTACTTTTATCTTTAATCAAAGTTTCTATAAGGTCATCCAGGACACATTTAAGCCAGAGATCCCAATCTTTTTGGACCATTGGGTATTTACAACATTGTGAGAATACTGGGCTTTCGACAAAAATGCCTTGAGAATGTTGCCTGTTCACACAGTAGGTGTGGCTGTCATAAAACACAATTGTTGGAGGCAAACTGATGAGTTTGCCCATGGCCATTCTCTGTGTTTGTGTTTGTGTGTGTGTGTGTGTGTGTGTGAATGCTTTCAAATCAGTGTTGACTGCTGCCTGGACAAGTCCCTGCAGTTTTCTTGGCAAGAGTTTGAAAGTGGTTTAGCCTGTTTCCTAGGGCTAAGAGACAGGGACTGGTCCAAAGGATTAAGCCTTGAGTCTAAGGCAGGAATTCAGCCTCCTGTTTTCTGTTTCCCGTTTTCATCCCAACTGTCACCCCTTTGAGGTAGATCATACTTGAAAACCGAAGTCATGAATGCTAAAACTACTTTTAAAAGAATCATACACTCTGAATGTTCTTCTCCCTTCTTCTCCCTTCTCTGTCTTTATCCTGAAGGAGAACTAGGGAGGGTGAAGTCTGGTATGTTATCCCACATTACATTTCTGCTTTGGACTCCAATCCCTCTTATTTGACCATTGCCATGGCTGGGACTCTTCCTCAAGGGTATTCCCACAATCCATTACATCAGTATTGCCATCCCGCTCCCAAGTCAAAGGAAACCATACACATACATAGTTGTCAGCTTCAGCACCAGTGCTTCTGCCCAGGGTTCAGTACCTGTAACCCAGTTAACCTGCCTCTTTGCCCCTTCTCTCCCTAGATACATGTCCCATCTCCTCTGTTGTTATCTAGGGAGCTTGAAAAAAATCATTTCATCTTCATGCCTAGGATCAGGCAGATACATCCCCAACATCCTGTCCCATATGTTATTTGAAAAAAGTCTAGTGGCTCCAAAGTTTTCCCAACAGTTGTAGGAGATGACTAGTCTGAGCCTGATTTCCCTGGCATTTGACACATATTATCCCAACAACTTGTAATACAAAGATTTTTACTCCTATAAATTATGCCTGTCTATGACTATAATAAAAAAATTGTTTTGATTTGATTCAGTTCTATCATACTCCTCAAGCAAACCTTCAAAGATGATGGTAGAGCACCAGGCCGTAAAGCACCATAAACAGTAAGTTTATATATAAAAGCCATAACAGCCAAGGCAAATTCTATCTCTTTCGGTCCTAAGTCCAAGATGCCAAAATGGATCAGAAAATGGTCACTGTCCCATTTGGTTATTCACCCAACACTTGCTGGACATAGGTTGGCTCTTATGAAGAACAATGACCCGTTTCCACTGTTGCATCAGACCCAGATATCCCAAAACCTCTGGTGCACATTGGATGACCATTCCCAAATCATTGTGGCTCCCACATTTTACTAAAGCTGATCACATTGGATCTGTCACTATCTTATTGATGTCATTGTCACTGCTGTAAAAATGGAGGACACAGTCAGCTCTACTGCCCAAATTGGAAGTGCTTTTGGAACTGCCATGCCCTCCCTGGCTCAATGAGGAACCCCTTTGGCTGTGTGACCTGGTTCAGGACCGGAACTGAACCACAATCCTTCACCAGCTACTGGACCATTCTTCAGCCATCCGCAAAATCACATCTAGGACTCCGCTCCTCATCACCCACCCAAGTCAATGCCATGGCCATTTCTTACATCAGACTAGACTAGAAAACCTATCTGTCAGACTCTCAATCACCAACTTTCACCTCCACTAACTCCCCTCTTGAGCCAGTCTCAACACAGCAATATCATTCAAATTCAGGAGCTCTGGCAATAACAACTGACCCCAACACCATATTAAAAAGGGGGGGAAATGTGCCCACTCTACATTTTATAAGTGGCTGATGTAGATTTTTTTACTGGTTAATTCCTTAAAATGACATCATTTCTCAAAAGAGAAAAATGCATTCAGAATGGGCTTAATTCTAATGCACATCTATCATTTTATGCACCAATCCCCACAGCCGAGCTTAAATGCTCTTCACTCATCTTTGAGTTGACAGAAAACTATCCTTGCATGAGGTCTGCAGATCCCATTGCCAATCTCTATCCTGTCACTGCAATCATCTGGCTTCTCTCCAAGGCAATTGGTGACAAAGTCTGACAGATAATATGTATCTAAAGACTACTTTTGAATAGTGTTGGAATCAAGAAAAACATATTGCTTTAACACCAATGCAGTAAAGGAAAATTTTGGGCTACAAATGAGACATGGTGACATGGCACAATATATATATATATATATATATGTTGTTGAAATTTGTTTAATCTCACTGGCATCTGCAGAAGGGGTGGTGGTAGTGGCAGGAGCAGAGCGTGCATTGTGACATCACAATGCCAGCTCCAGTCATTGTGTGCAATATCAGAAAACAAATATGATAGGGAAAAGCTGGCATTACAGCCACACGATGCACATTTTATCATTTTGGTGTTATTATGGCCAGGAACAGATGTCAACATCTGTATTGTGCAACTGTAACAAGCAACAGCAGTATGGAGAAATGGCCACTGGGTCAATATAGATTCTTTTCCATATTTGGAGAATACACTGTACTTTGTGGGATGCAGAAATGGCTTCTTTAAAAAACAGTCGTTGAGATTTATGCATGATAAAGTGCCTCTGCGAGTAAACAGCAAAAAGGGGAAATGAATGTATTGATCAAAGCAACATTGCGGCAGAAATCTGAACAGATTTGGCTTGGCTTCCAGAAATTATTTGGAGACTAAAAGAACTGGGGCAGTAGCTGACGGCAAACTCTTACATTGCTGATGTACTAACAAGAGACATCTAAGCTTGGTATTTTGTGTGAAATAATGGGAGTTGGTTCTTTAAGCAGGCATGCTCCACTTTCTCCATGTACAAATTTTGCTATTGATATTCTTTCCCTTGTGTTTGCAATTTGGATGGAAGTGTGGGGAGGGGGGCTCGAAGCCTGACATGAGTGGGAACAGAGTTCTGTACACTAACTTTGGGCAAACTCTCCCCTCTTCTGGCAGATATTTCTTGAGATCTCCAGAAATGAATGTTAGGATTAGGGAGGATTTTCCCCCTGACAAAATGGTGCCCTTGTAGGTTGCAAAGATACTTGATTGTACCCTTTCAGGACTTGCTATACTTTTGGAGGGGTAGACAGACATTCCTCCAAACATAGCTGTAGATACCATTTTTTCAATCCCTTTTTTAAAATCCCTCTTTATGACAAATCTCTGTTCCTTTGTATTCTACAAAATGGTACCCATGTTTACAAAGTTACACTATCTGATAATACCTTTAAGCTATATCTGCAGTGGCATATATAGCAATTATACCAGAATGTGTTTACATGGAACATGGAGAATAAAAAAGGTGCTTTGTATTGGCAATAGAGTCTACACGTTGTATTCTGGATCTAAACACTTTCCAGCTATTGGCAAGTCAAGTTAAACAAATGACAGGCAACATTTAGATCTGCTCTAGATTAATTGCAGGGTTTTTCAGACACTGGATCTATTACTACCAGTTTTTGCCTACTGAGATTGTAACTAAATAGCTGTCAAAGAGCCAGATCTCAGTTTTACATTCTGAACAATTCTAGGAATCAAGCTCTTTCCACATGCAAGTGCAACATCTAACCAAGATCAGTGCCCACCCAGGGGTCTAAGGTGCCACTGGGCTTGTGAGGGTCTTGGAAAATGGAGGCCATTAAGCATTTGGATGATGCCTGCTCTAGAGGAAATGCTATAAAGAGTTTTGGAGAATTTCTGCTCACTCACTCTCTTTAGTGACTCTTTCTCCTAGGGTTTTTTTCTTTTGCTTTCAAGTTTCTTAAAGTTCAAATTAAATGGCTGCATTCATACAAAATACCAATTCTAGATTTGTTAAACAATTCCTAATGTGCTGATTTTCTCTTAAGACTGCGCCATGGATGAGTTCAGGTTTATTCTGAGTCCCAAAGAAAACTACGTTCTGGCATAAATGACATGCAAACCCAGCCAATCTTTACATTTCATTACTTAAATTGATTTTGGAAAGGGTTATAGGATTCCTCTCATTAAAAGCATGCTGTACTATTTTACACTGCCCAGAAATTCATGAAAAAATTGCTACTGAAGCCACCGTTGTTCCTATGTGCTAGTGTATGACAACTGTGGTTGGAACAATAACAATGCAGCCCTTCAGCAATCTGATAGCTATTTTTGTCTCATTAATTTACAAATAGTACATTGAACCTATTGATATCTAGACAAGCTACACCACGAGCATGTAAAATTCTGGAGGTTTAAATGTGTGCACATTTTAAATGGCTATCACGTGCACATTTGTGAATGAATATATTATATGAAAATTTTTATTTGTGAACTGTTTTTATTTTTGGATCGTTTCACGGTAACGATCCAAATTGTTCAATGGATTACACCCAAGTAAGTATGCACTGGACTGCAATTTGAGTGTCTTTTTACTATGCAATACCCTTCAGTCGTTGCGAGTATAATGGATAGTTGGATGGTTTACTGTGACAGCACTACGATGCATACAAATATACCCAATGTTCTGTTCTCTTCTGTGGTGAACAGCATTATGCAGAGCACAGAAAAAGAGTCAGAAGTAGAAAGCCAAAGAAATTTAAGGTATAAGAAAAAGGAAATACTTCTAAAATTGTTATTGTTATTTTCTGCCTTCAAGTCAGTTTGACTCCTGGTGATTGCTTGGACTTGTCTTTGCAGTTTTCCTGGCAAGATTTCAGAAGTGACTTACCATTGTTTCCTTCCTAGGGCTGAGACAGAGTGACTGGCCCACGATCACCCAGCTGGCTTTGTGCCTAAACTAGACCAGAACTCAGGGTCACCTGGTTTCTCGCTTGATGCCTTAACCATCATTATTCACTATGCTTCTTGATACCTTTTCCCGTTAACTAACCTTCCTTCTACCATATCCATAAACACTTCATACATTGTGTTTTGTTTTTATATTTCTCACCTCTCTCTTTATCAGTTCTCATCAATTCCTTTCAGCCACAACTTCCTCGGTTTTCTTCTCATTGCAGTAATTCTTCAAACATTTGTTTTGCACCTTAATCTTCATTCATTCCCTCTACATTACTAAAACTCTTCATTCTACTTCTTTGATGCTGATCCCTCAGTAATTCTATATTTAGTCCACAGTCATTCAGTACCCATTCATTTTTGTCCCATTCTCTTCATATTTTACCTTATACTAGCTCCCCATTCCTACTACATTCAACTTATTTTTAACAAAATGGGCAGAAACAAACTCTTCCTCGTCTTTCAGCAAATATTCTTTTCTGACAGCAGAGCCAACAGTCACACATCTTTAAATTTCTCCATCCATTTCCCTATTTTCACTAATATTTGGCCAAGGTACACAAATTCATCTGGTTGCTCTAGTGTCTTTCACCATCTATGTATAATTTATAACTGGACACTTCATTTTCCCTATAAAAGACAGTTTGCCTCGTCTTTGATACATTAATTTTCAGGTCCATATTCTGTGTCACATCATACAATTTTTCTGTTTGCTGAAAATTTTACAGCATCTATACACAAAGACAGGAGGGGAGTGTCAAAATAGGCAAGATGGCAATTAAGGAACTACAATCAAAGCCATACTCCCTCCCCCCTTACTCTCTACACACACACACACACAAACACACACATATTTCAGTGTTTTTAATCTCCCGGTGACCATTCCTTATAATCCATACATCTATTAAATGAAGGGAGCATCATATATTCTTTTTTAACTTACTGTTTAATTCTGAACTATTCACTAAGTATTCTATTTATCATGCATGCTTTAATGGTTTATTATAATGGCTAATGCACAATAATGGTTAATGTCTCAGTATCAAGAACTGAGATTAAGATAGATCAGGCATCCTGAAACCACTCAGGACAAGTGGAATAGCTATAGAGATCTCTAAATTGATTGTCTTATATTACACTTAGCCTTTTAGAAGTTTTATACTCAAACTCAGACAGGACATGGGGCATCCAAACCAACTTTATAAGACTGGCTTGGCCTAGGTATTTCTATATATCTCCAGATTTGAAGCTTTTAATGCAATGGGGACAAATATCTTTGTTGTTTTGTAAAACCGTGTTTTCTAAATGCAGCTGTGTGCATACGTGTTGGGTGTCAAAAGAAAAAGGAGGCAATAAGACAACAGCATTGCGCCTCCCTCACATCTATGGCAACCGCCAGAGATAGCCCAATTATTTATGTGACACAGAAATAAACATGTTGCATTGATTTACTAAAGTTTGGCTGACAATAGTAAAACCATCAATAGTTCAACATAAAGGAGTTTAGAGGTTCTGAAGGGAGTTTCATTGCAGCAATAAGTGTGAGGCTGTTTCCTTGGCGGTTAACAGTTTTTATGGCAAAGCTTTGAAGAATGTTCCAGAGCTTATCAGGGGAGCCCTATCTGCTACATGTAAAACAAGAACAAACAGAAATAACTTTCAAGTTCTGGCCCATCATTATTAGTGGAATTGGGCTGAGCCAGGAGCTTCAGGAGGTTTAAGCAAGAAAGGCTTGATTGGTTTCAAGGGATCAACATCTGTTTATCCTGCAATTCTGAAACCTTTATCTGTCTTTCTGGGCAGATCTTACGCACAGCCTTGCACACACTGGGGTCAGGCCCTATTGCTTTCATTGGAACAATATTTTCAGGAAGTTTCCTTGAAAAGACTGCTGTCTTAAAATATCGGACTGCCCAGAAAGTGCCATATGGTTCATTTCCTATAAAGTATGAGTTGGAAACTGCACAGACCTCACCCCCTTTTTATCATCTAGAAGGAAGGTCTTTGGTCCATCATACCCAGATCAGATATTTTGCAGTATCTCGTCTTCTTGGAACAGATATGCATCTGTTCTCCATGGATTTGACACAGGAGCCTTCCCCAGGCTTATCTGGAGATGTGGGATTTTTGGATGCACCCTTAGTTATTAAGAATTAACACGATGGGGCATGCCATTCACTTACTGTTATTTCATATGGTCTTTCATTGAGTTCTCATTGAGAACACATCACAAGGTTCACTGGAGAAGAAGGCAAGTTGCTTCAGCAGCATTGAAGCCTGGTTGGCCCTCCTATAGCAACAACAGCCCAATATCTTGACTGCAGGTTGCTGGTGAGGAGATGCCATTTTGGTTGGGCTACCACACCTGAACTGCAAACATCCCAAGGACAGTAGAGAGTGCTCTCCATAGTTTTGCAGCCCAGATTTGATAGCCTTAGTTATAATAAAACCTAGAGTCTGCTGTCATTTCTATAGTCCACCAGCATGGTTTCTTCTACCACCTCCAAAAGTTCCGTGCTGCCTTCTTCTGCTGTGAGAAAATACAGGCCTAAGCAACTATCAGAGCCAGTTTGCTGTGATGGTTAAGCTACCAGACTAGTAACTAGGAGACTGAATTCTAGTTCTAACTTAGGAACAAAGTCAGTTGAGTGCTAGTCCTCTCTTCTCAGCCCTAGGAAGCAGGTGAGGGCAAACCACGTCCAAAATCTTGCCAGAACTTTAGGAACGTATCCAGGCAGCCACCAGAAGTCAACACGGATTCCAAGGCCCCCCCCTCTCAAAAAGGCTAACTACTGTACAAGTTTCTGTCGTTGAATAATTCTTGAAGTCTGTAAAAATATGCCCTTTTTATTGAAATATACTGGCTACAATTGTAAATGCCCCGAACTGAGAATCCTTTCAGGGTTTGTTCTACTTTTAACTTGGATTTGAAAATGAGTTTCAGCTGCAGGAAATGAAAGCCTTCCCTTTCAGCATCAAGCAGATTCCAGCCCAAAGCTAAAGGATTCCTGCTCCAAAGCAGCTTTCTTTTGGAGGATGTCTCTTCCCACTGCTACCATTTGGAAATATTTGAGATGGCGTCTGACTCTAATGATGACAAGTTTATACATCTGGTAATAATACTGTGTTTACATTAGAAATGAAGAAATTTTTTTTTAAAAAACCCTTTATACCCTTGTCTTATCTATGTTGTAATTATCTAGCTAAATATTTCCCTACATTATTATTTTATTTTCTTCAAAGCTCATGGAAACAATTATTTTTGGAAGTGTGGGCACATATAATTCCCCCCAAAACATAAAATAGCAATACCTTCTTCAAATACTCTGACAATCTGAAGCAAACATGAGTGTTATCTCTTTTATCTCCCCCCCCCAATCCCACTCATCTGCAGAAATAAAATTCTTGCTCTAGATTAGGTCTAATATTTGCATTCTCACTCCTTCCCCATTCTTTAGTGAATTTACATTAAGGCACACATGCACTTAATTTCTTTTGTTCATTTTGCCTTGTAGCTTGTTTCATATTCTTTTATCAAGGCACAATGCAGTAAATGTATTGGGTACGCACATGCAGGATATGATGCAACTGCACAGATTTAATATTTATTGAGTAAATTAAACTCACACACACACAAACACGTTAAGTAGGCAGAAAATATATATACAATGTTGTCCCAAGTCACAGAATAAAGAAGAAGAAAAAACGAGATATGCTAGCACACCTTTTTAAGTAAGTTGACTTAAAATCTCCATATATGAGAAAGAGGAGGGGATAATTTCGTAGTGTAAATATTGTTGATGGCAATCCCAATCATACCACTTCTGGGACCCTTGAGCAAAGAAATGGTTTCAATGCTGCAACAGCTCAAAAGTTGAGACATTTTTCCTTTTCTCCTGAAGCTTGTACAGATTGCTCCTAATAAGAGTTATTGCGTGACTGATGGTTCTGGATTTTTCTTTTAATATAAGCAGCTCTTAATTTAACTGAGTGCACTAATATAAGCTACCCAGTGAAGATCCTGTGAGTGGAGACTGCATGACCAATCCTATAGGTCAGTGTTCCCCAACCTTCACGACTTTGCGAAACGGCGAGAGGGGGAGACCAAATGGAGCTTCATTCGTATATGTACGCTCGCTTCCATGGCCTGGTTCTGAACAGGCCACAACTCAGTAGGTTGGGGGTTGAGCTCTCTGCTATTGGTTTCAGTTTTACATTGATGAACACAACTATTTCTGCTTTTTATAAGTCATGAAAAATATCAAACCTTCCTATCCAGTGTGGGATCTGTAGAGGAAGATTATTTTCAATCACTAAAAGAGGAAAATTATCTTGGGAAGTTTACATTTCAAGGGTTTGATCTCTCAGTGCCACTAAGTGGTGCTGCATAATTAGGCTTAATTGACTTTTTACCCTACAAAGGATCCAAAGGATCTCTAGTTTTGCTCATGTAAAGGGAAAATTGCTGCCTTCACCCAGGGCAGAAGCTCATGAAATCTGCCTGAGGCAGGAGACAGATTGGGGACTAATAGCTGATGTTTCCAGAGGTAGATGTATCCTGACACTGATAACACTTACTATTATTGATTTCATTCAGTCTAGAAGCTTTTCTCAAAACTTGCTTTGAACTGCAGACCTCATAGCTGAAATGTCTGGCTTAATTTTTTGGATGACTCTGCTTTATGTCTTGTGTTTTGCATCATCTTCTCCAGTGAAAAGTTCTAGAGGACTTGAAAGTGAGCAGGCATTTGCATCGTGTTGATCCTAATAAACCCACTGATTTCAGATTTATTTTTAAAATCAGAAGGGCTCTTCTTGCGTTTCATGAAATCCACCATCACTCCAGGGATAACTTAAGAATTATGGAGAAAGAGCAGAACTGCGAAGGCCCCCCCTCTCCCCTTGGAAACACTTGAGATTGCCAATGTGCATGTCTGAATATGAGCTCCATTGAAAAGTTTTTTATCATACCAAATAAATAATCAAATGAAAACTTCAATCCCCTTTTATCTTTTTCTCAGACCTACCCAGCTCCTCTTACCTGGATGCATCATGAGAAAGTAAAAAAATACTACCAGGGGTAATCTATTTTTTCAAACTGGAGCAATCAGATCCTCACCCTAGCAAGTCATTTTCCTCAACTTACAGTTGAATCTTGAGCAAGTAGATACGTACACCCACAAATGGAGACTCCAGGGTTGTCAAAATAAGTATTTTGATTCCAAAGATGGTTTATGTTTCGGGGATTTCCTTGTGTATGCACACGGGTGTGTCCCATGTGTAAACACATCATCGAGATACTTTGATGGCCCCAGGAACAGTGTGGAACTAGATTCACTAACAAAAGAAAGGAATGACCCTTGATAGCCTGTGAAGTGTTTTTCCAGGAAGTAATTTGATCTATTTTATCCCCTGAATCTCTCCCTGCTTTTGGAAGATTTTTGCTATGAAAAGATGATTCTGCATGCGAAGGGTTGGGCGAGAGGCCTGCTGTTTGATGTGGCCATGCTGTCTTTGAAGGATCTCACCAATTTCACTTGAGTAGTCAGAGGAGAGGCATAGGACACGGCTTCCTAACTTCCATTTGGAGCAAGAAATAGGAACAGGGGAAATAGGACCGCACATAGGGGGTTTACACCTCAAACCACTGTGCTCCTTGTTTTAGGAAATGAGGTAATAAATCTGATTTGATGCAGCCTTTCACAACCTCCCAGCAGAGCCCATTGAATCCAGGTCTTTGGGGACTAAGAATTCTCACATAAGTAAAAAAGGTGGCACACTCCAAAAAAGTCAGTGAACATTTGTAATTTAAATGTAAGCACAATTAAGATCATTAAAGGCAGCAACCACATTTTCCCTGCTTATTTAATCATTGTGCCCTTCTCTCACAATTCAGCAGCAGCATCTGAGAAGGTTCTGGGAAAGCACTGAACCTAAAGTTGTGTGGATGTGTGTTGGGCACTGCTGACCTCCACCCTGGAAAACCTAACCTTTAAACCTGAAAGCTGTCAGTCACTCACCTTCTTAGCAAGCATTAAAGGAGCCCTGGTGACACAGTGGTTAGAATGTAGTACTGCAGGCAAACTCTGCCTACAGCCTGGAGTTTGAGCCTGACGGGGCTCAAAGTTGACTCAGCCTTCCATCCTTCCGAGGTCAGTAAAATGAGGACCCAGATTGTCGGGGGAAAACATGCTGACGTTGTAAATTGCTTAGAGAGTGCTGTAAAGCACTGTGGGGCAGTATATAAGCCTAAGTGCTATTGCTATTGCTATTAAAGCTAGAAAAAAACAGAAACATGCCAACTTTCAGTATCAGCCTATTAGTAAGAACCAGCCATCAACTCAAGTAAAGAAAATTGTCAAGGGAAGGTACATTCTGACAGCCTCCCGAAAGAGAAGCGTGGAAAGGAAACATAGGTAGAGCTGCAATGGATAGGGAAAGGCAGGAACCACACAGTAGGAGGAGGGAGATATACAAATGAAAGATTTTGCAGACATTCAAAAGAACATTTTAGTTAAATGGCGATAAACAATCAGCACTTTTCCACCTAACAAAAGCTATTAAAAGGCGTAAGTTTTTGTGAGCTCCAGCTAACTATAGAGTTTCAACTGAAATGTTTGATTGAACTATAAAGCATCATATTGAAGCAGTACTCTTCCTTTGAAGGGCTAGAGTGGAACAGTCTCACTACTTCCATCTTTATGATAAAAGGAGCTTCTGTGTACATCCTGTTCCCATTTCTACTGATGAGTCAAACTGAATTGGTCTCTATCAGTGGTAATTACCAGAAGTCAGCATGGATCTGTCATGAATTAATCTTGCCATACTTAACCTTCTCTTTTTCATTCCATAACTTTCTTAATAAATTATGGAAATGGTTTGGCATTATATATCTTGACTTAACAAGACATATTAGTTTATGACAAAGCACCCCATGACACATTGATTAGCAAGCTAGTCAAGTGTAGACTGGATGGCATGAAAATTAAGTGGATACACATAGCTGGATAATAAACTGTATACTCAAAGGGTGTTTATCAATGGCTCATCACACTGGAGGAAAACAGAATGAGAATGATACTACAAATATCAGCACTGGTCCTATAATTAAGAAAGCGAAGGAAAGTTTATCAAATGTGCTTCTATCTGCATACAGCACAGTGACACACATAATTGTTCTATCCTGTTTCCACGGTCATGTGCTCAACTCCCGTGTAGACAGGTAGCTTTACTCGAATGAACAGATCAAAGAAGAATACTTTATTCACAGAGACAGTCAACAACTCACGATTAAGATGAAATACGTCTGAAATGCAATATTAATCTGGATCCATATCATTAGGTTGAAAGACAGTGATGTCCTCCTGTCCTGTATTATAAATCACATTGCTAATCACATGTTGAATGATGTCCGAGCCATGAGGCTGGGTCCCAAAGTGAAGAGAATCAAACAATGGCACAGAGCCAGGAAGTCCAGTCATAAACCTTTGAACTCCTCCCACTGACTAGATAAACTGACTGCTTAAACTACATTACCCATAAGCCATCTCCTAAGGAAACAGCGCTTAACCCTATAAGTGCTAAACATCCTAACATACAGTTCTTAGCTACTGGTTGGTCCAGAACACTCCCCGCTTGGAAATATAAATTTCCACTACTAACTGGCTAAAATAAGCAAAACGTAGCATCAACATGCAAGTCACTGTTGGCTAACTAGAATAAGCAAAATATAACATTAAGGCATGCAATTATCATTACTGACTATTTAACTAAATAGGCAGAACATGGTATCAAGACATGTAAACATGCATAACTAAAATAGAGATAAACAAGGTGTTACATCAAACAATGCAATCATGAGGTAAACACAATATACATGGCTTGAGGCTTATCCAGTTCGGTCTTCTTTTGCAGCAGGACCAGGTTGGTAATTGGCCTGGTGTACAGCCTTTTCACAAGAGTCTTTGAGTCACGGTCTGACTCATGTGGCTTCACGATCTGGACCTCAGCTTGGCGAACTAGTCCATCAGAACTGGGTAGGGCCCGATGCACAAGTCCCAAGAGTTCCGATGGGTGTCTTTGTCTTTTAGCAAGACAAGGTCTCCTTCTTGTAGGTTGGGCTCTTTGGTCTTCCACTTGCGACGATCCTGAAGGGTAGACAAGTATTCTTGCTTCGTGTTGGCCAGTTAACTGAACTTGTCGCCATTGCTGTTTATACATGTCTTTGGGAACAAATTTCCCGGATGGTGCTGGCCAATCGCCTGTCTTCTGGGTTAACAAGGTAGCTGGGGTGAGGATAGTTGGATTTTCAGGATCCGAAGAGACTGGAACCAAAGGTCTAGCGTTTATGATAGCTGCTACTTCTGCCATGAGGGTAGTTAGGACCTCATGCGTCAGTGTGGGTGTCTTGGTCATCATTGAGTCCAGAATTTTGCAGGCTACGCCAATCATGCGCTCCCACGCTCCTCCCATGTGAGATGCATGGGGAGGATTGAATGTCCAAACACAATTTTGGGTCTTTAGGTACTTGTCAATGTCTGAATCGGGACGGATTCCTTCATCAATCTGCAGTTCCTTGCAGGCCCCTACAAAGTTAGTTCCACGGTCGGATCGAAAAACTTTGACTGGGCCTCTGTGGGCTTGGAATCTTCTGAGCGCGTTGATGAAAGAAGTATCCATAGACTCAATGACCTCAATGTGGACAGCTCGAATGCTGAGACGTTCAAATCATGAGAAAAATCATTCCATTTCTTTTGCTTTGATCAGAGTCTACCCTAAGTACCAACTCCAGTTCTGACCACAATACTTTAAGAAGGGTTGAGAGAAAGTGGAAGAGGGTCAGAGAAGGGCAACCAAGAATGATCAAGGGGCTAGACACTAAGTTTTAAGAAGAAAGACTGAAAGAACTGGGTATGTTTGGACAGGAGAAAAGATAACTGAGGGGAGGTATGATAGCAATCTTTTAAGTATTTGAAAGGATATCACACGGAACATTGCCCTGTTCTCTCACTGGACAGCTCAGGACACAAAATTTAGGGATTTAACTTACAGGAATATAGATTCTGACTGAACATTAGAAAAAATTCTTAATAGAAACAGCAGTTCAACAAAGGAACCTTGTTGCCCATAGAGATGCCACCGTTATTAAAATTCTTCTTGACCACCTTGTACAGTTTAACATGTATCTAGTACAATTGTTCTCAGCAAGAGAAAAATAGAGCACAAACCTTCTTTTCTTGGTCAATTCCAGTATGTCTTATATCAGTGGTTCTCAACCTGTGGTCTGAGGACCCCTGTGGGGGGTGCAATGTCTTCACAGGGGCTTGAAGAAATGTTATGATTTAAATCTTGAGTTAATCCTGGGTGGTCCGTGGCTACAAAAGGTATTTAAAGGAGGTCTGTAGTGAAGAAAAGGTTGAGAACCACTGCCTTATGTGAAAAGTTCCAGTTTTTCACAGATAACACCAGAGCATTCACAACTGATTGCAAGTTTGCTTGTACGTATCAAAACTGAACCATAAAACAGAATGCGAAGAATTTCTTGATACTTTCCCATCTGAATTATGAACACTGTGGGTCATGGCTGAATTATTGGGGACAGAAGATATCTGTGAATATTAACTGTAGAGATATTAATTCCATATTCAAGAATGACAGGTACAAATGAATTCCATTCTGAAATTCAAGGTAATTTATATGAATTCAAAATTATACTTAAAAATACATATAAGAATTACAAAATCATATGTCTTAAAAAGGTAGCATCCAAATCAACCAGCGGTCTAACCTATTCTACAATATTCAGCCCTAATGATTATAAAACTTCAGAATTCCATATTGGTCACGCTGAATGGATAGCCAATAAAAAGGATTACTATCAGGCCATCTGGGAAATGAGCTTCATCAGGCTTGGGGACTTTCACCACTTGTATCTTACCTCAGCACAGACACACAATTTGTGTCCCTCTCTGTGTGTTGATTTCATGACATTCCCAACCCATGAAGAAGGCAGACTTAAATTGTCCTTATCTGCACCTATGTTAACACGGTATTTTCCCCCTTCAGCCAACAGCATCCAATGACAGCTGCAGGTATGTAAAATCCGTGCCAACGCATAATCCATTGAGAGCAAAAAGCAAATACCAAGATGAGCCTATGCAGATGAAGGAGCCAAGCTAGACAGATAGAAAAAGGATTTGATTCCCAAATCAAAGATTTGATTGAAACTATTCTCATCCCAATTGTTTCTGACATCTTTACTTCATCATTTTAGTTGATCTGAATGGATATTTATTGCCCTGGGAAATAGTAAAGTGTCATAAAAAAACTTAAGGACTGTACAGGTAGTCCTCAACTTACAACAGATCATTCAGTGACTGTTCAAAGTTAGAAGGGCACTGAAAAAATGTGACTTGTGACCATTTTTCACACTTAGGATTGTTGCAGCATCTCCAGGGTCACATGATCAAAATTCAGACACCTGGCAGCTGACTCATATTTATGACGGCTGCAGTGTCCTGGGGTCACGTGGTCCCCTTTTGCAACCTTCTGACAAGCGAAGTCCATGGCAAAGCCTGATTCAATTAACAAGCGGTACTAGCTTAACATCTGCAGTGATTCATTTAACAACTGTGGCAAGCAAGGTCGTAAAATGGGTCAAAAGTCATTTAACAAATGTCTCACATAGCAACCGGGCTCAATTGTGGTCATCAAGGACCACCTGTAGTTAGGATACATCTATCCTCCTCTTTTAAATCCCAACAGCTTGGCGTTCTTCAAGAAGTTTCGTCTTGTGACTTCCTATTTGTGCTGTCAGGAAAACATGGCAATCTCCATACACTCTTACAATTCTCAAACTTTGTTTCCAGACTTTAAATAGTCTCGGTTTTGGGGGCCGGTAGAAACCATAGAGGCATTCTGGGCATATATTACAATACCAGAAGCTTACAGAGTAAGGCAACATTCTCATAAGAGGCTGGATGCTCCATCAGGTATATACTGTATAAAAGTATTTTTTTAATCAGGACATGTGTTTTTCAAGTGGCTTTGTGCTTTTTTTGTGTTTTTGGGAAACCAAACCATGGAACCAATTACTACAATTGCATAATAATTTTCACAACTTTACCTTAAAAATTCCTAATTAAAGAGAAATCTTGTGTGTGAAACTAAGACAAAAGCGGAAGACTTACACATTCCCGTTCTAATTCACAGTGCAAATGTGGCAGATTTGAAGTTGTAGATGCCTGTCAAGGAAAGAAACTTTGAATACATTTAAAATTGAAGCTTTTGACTTCCAGGCAAAGAAGAGACCAATCATGAGGAAGAAATATGAAAAACACATTTGACTGCTTCTTCCGTTTTAAAGGCAAATATACAGAACAGTAGTCAATGACACAATCAGCCTACACACATGATGGTCTTGCAATGTGTGCAATTTAACACAAAGCTACATGCAGACTGCAGCACCTGTCAAGTCTCTCACCACTGAAGCCAGATTTTCTGCATGAATAAAAAGGAAAAAAAAAATGTACTGGTGGTGATAATCTGTTCTCAGATTTAAAAGCTGGAGAAAAAAAGGCTAAACAGAAGTCTCTGTCCAGCCTATTAGTTATTCTTGAGACAATATCTAGAAAAGAATTTTTTTAAAAAAACCTGGTATTCATATAAATCAAGAAAATAGAAATTTTAAAAAGAAAAAGAAAAAGCCATTAACAAAATGAAGTAAAAAGAAAGAGAAAAGTATTAAATCAATGGTAAAAATAAATGAATATAAAAGAAAAGCTCAAGTCTCAATACAAGAAGTTAAACTTTGGCTTCATATATTTCTACAAAGTCACTTAAGAGGCCAGTTTATATGCTGAAAGTGAACATGTCATCTAGGGCTTTAAATCAGTAGCACTAGTGTCCCTTCCACTACAGTAGAAGCTAGAAATGACATTTTATCAGCTTCAAACATATTGATAGCTTTCTTAGTGGGAAGTTTTATATATATTTGAATAGTGATGGTTTATACCTAAGGCTGTAAAGTACTCCATTCGGGATCACAATTGCCCTAGCAACTCCAGTTGGTTCAGAGTAAAACAACTGGATTGAGTAGTGTTCTTAGCTGCCGGAAGTATTTTTGCTCAAGCACTTCTAATAGCAGGTATAGATATGTTTGGTGTCTAAATTTATGACAGTGTTTCATTTTAAACTACTATATGGCACTGGGGACATCCCTTTGTCCATGGGCATCTTAAGGTCTGGTGCTGTACATAGGAGTTTTTTTTTAAGTGCCTCCATGGATGTGACCAGTCTTATAAAAACTCCACCCCTTTTCCCTGTGCTGTTTTGAACTCCAAACCCCACAGTGGCCTCAGCTGCCTTAAATCTGCAATTCTGTCTTATGCAGACCAACTCTGAAGAACAACCTTAAGTTTTTCCATAATGTTTACTCGCAAGGAAATGTCCACAGCACCGGTGCAGATCCTGAGCCACCAGGATTCCAAGTGAAAGCAAAGATGGGCCCCTCTGTAAAAGTTGCCACAGATTTATGACAATGGGGACAATTAAATGCCCTGAGAGGAATGATGCCAACTACATTTGGCCAAATCAAGTTGCTTTTCATTCAATTGAATTCGACCTGTCTACTTTTAACTCCTGGCCTATGCATTTTGGGTAATGCTCTCCTTCCCCCCCCCTCCAATACACACTCAAGTTATTCAGATGCCCACACCAAGACTAGCAGCTATTTTTTTTTCAAGCCCATCTTTTAAAGTTTCTTTTTGTACATTCCTCTTTTGAATCGCGGGGCACAAGCGAACCCCTGGAACTTTTCGAGGAGGACGACAGAGCGACCCCCTCATCCTCGACCGCCCTACTTTATCTACCTTCAGCCCCGGCTCCGTTCCTCCATCGGGGTGGAGGGGGGACATCCGCAAGGTGTCGCCTTTTGCAGAGCAAAGCTGGGGCGCGCCGCGCAAGGCTGGCGCGTTCTTTCTCCAGACGCTGTCGTTACGGTAGCGGGGAAAAGCGGCGGCGGGGGGGGTTTTCCAACCAAGGATGTACACATCCGGGGAAGCTTATCTAATTGGCCTTATGAATCGGCAGCCCCCCGTTTTCCGCGTCTGAGCCTTTCGGGCAGCCCGTTGGACAAAGACGCTGCTTTGCTGCGCAATTCTAGATCCATTACTACTCGCACCCAGGACTCCCCCAATCTCTGTAATTATGGTTCTTCTCCCCCATCCCCGTCCATCTGGTCTTGCCTCCCCCCTCCTCCTCCCCCTCCTGCTTTTTAACGATCGGCTGCAACATTTCAAACCCGAACGGAAACCATTAGGTAAATGAGACGAGCAGGATGACCCCGGGATTGCTTCCCCTGCAGAAAGCATCGGCTGCAACAGGAGGGCACTGGGGAAAGGGGCGGGGAAGGGGGGTGAAGGACAAGCGCCGGGGGTTTCTGCAGGGGTTTCCTCCCGGGTTATCACGGAGCCAGGATCGGACAAGGCAGCGCCTCGGTTGTTGCCATTGCAGCAAACGGAGGGGAGGGAGGGAAGGAGAAAGGGAGGCGGGGAGGGCAGTTTCGCAAAGTGCGCGACCCGCCCAAAATCAGCCGGTGGCAGCGGAGTAAACCCAGCGGGAGTGCAATCGCGGCACTTTGCATTCTTTTTTTTTTTTCCTTTTTTTTTTTTTTTTTTGCAAGCCTCTATGTCTCCTTCCCAAGAATAAAGAGGCAGTAGCAAAAGGGGTTTTGGCGCCAAATGCCTGGCACCTCCCCTGGCTCTATGGAAATCAGGGAGGTGGGGTTAAGTTTCTTTCGCTCGCTCGCTCGCTCGCCCCCCTTTTCCTCCTCGGGTGTGTCAGGAATTTTTTTTTTTTAGTTAATAATATACAAGAGGTTCAAAGCCCACTTAGTGACAGTCATCTGTCTGCAAGCACAGGGTGAATGCAGAGGTTTTAACACTGGCTGGGAGGGGGGCGATTGGGCTGCTGGCGCTCTTTAAAGTCCTAGATTGGAGACGACCATCTGCATTAATTCAAGCCCCTTCTGCTCCCGCGACCGCCCCTCTGCCTTGCAACCGCCGCCGCCGCCGCCAGCCGGGAGGTAAGAAGACAAGGGGATGCAAAACCTTTGGGGAAAAGAAAGAAAATTTGGGGGTGGGGGTAGTGAGAAAAAAGGAGGATCGGGGAGATCAGTGCCACCCTCGGGATAGAAAAGGAAGAATTGTGATCCGCATTTGCTTGGGTTTCATTCATCAGAAGCCAATGGAGTAACAGCCCCCCCCTTCGATGTTGCGGTCGCTAGAACCTTTCTGCATCTGTCCTGATGTTTCAGTGCCTTTCCGTGGCTTCTCCTCGCCTCCCTCCCCCCCCCCCGCGCCCCAATGTCTTGATAGCAAATTAATACGGCTTTTGAACGGGAGAGTAAAAATACCGTACAATAGTGAGAGTGATCGGGGGGCGGGGCAGGCGAGCGAGAGCAGCTGGGATCGCGGCTGCTGTTTGGGGAGATTTTTTTGCTTGTGTGTGTTTGTGTGTATCCGCCGCGCGCGTTTCCTCGATGGGGGAGAAAAGCTTTTTTTATTATTATTATTATTATTTCTGAGCGATGGTTGTTAACCGATCCTCGGCGGCCGTTTCAGTAAATGCCCAAAGCTCGCTTCTTTCATGCCCTCCCGGTTTGTCTACGATTGTTCCGTTTCGTTCTGGCGCGGCTGGCCGTAGCAAAAAGTTGCCCAGCCCATTTCAGACTTCATGGCTTAACTACTACGCGCGATCCTGAGGATGAGGTGGCCCGCCAGCCGGGTCTGAATACAGCTTTGTGGTTTCGGGACGGTGAACAATGGGATAGGTCGGGAAATCGCAGTCTTTCTTTTCGAAAAAGTAACGTCTTGTGTGTGTAAAAAAGCAAAGCGAACACCCCCTTTTCTTTTTTTTATCCCGGTGGCATTCTCTTTTCCTCCCACCCTCCCCATTTCCGCGTGTGTGCAAGCGCCCGCGGAGAAAAATCTTCCAGTATCTTATAAAAAGGTGTTTTTGTTTTTGTTTTACCCGGTCCGGGTGAGTGGCGGTGCGCGTGTGTGAATTTCCTTGTGTTGCATAATGCTGCTTGGCTGGGTGACTTCCTTTTCCCCCCCTTTTCCCCTTCCTCCTATCTCTGCGTGTGTGGGTTTCTGGAAGCGCTCTGGCGAATGAATGGAATGGCAATTTGCAAAGTAGCCCTGAGCGCCTCTCCCCCTGGTTTTTTTTTTTTTTTTTTTTTTAAACATCCGCCGCCGTCCTCCTTTTCCCTCTCCTGCATAGACTACAGATGACAAAAGGAGGAAGAAACTTCCTCTTTACTTTGCTTGGAATAGCCAGCAGGCTTTTCTGCAGGGCAAATGCTGAAGGAATATATTTTTTTCTGCATCTGGGAAGGCTCTGAACCCCTTTTTCTACGAAGAGGGTGTGGAAGCTTCTGCCCTGCTTGCTGAACGACCCTGTTAAGATTTTTCTGCATTTTTCTTTCTTAGAAAGGAGTAAGTAAGCACGGGATGTGGGTAATGTTTCTTTCTATGGGCTTAAGACTCTTTCATTGAAATGTTGATGGGGGATCGTTCTGGTTTCAAAAAGAAAAGAAGCCCAGGCTTATAATGATGGATCTGCATGGAGTAGGTGTATCTTTCTGCCTTTTAAATCTAATTTGTGCTTTCCCCCCTTCCTGCTTAATTTCAGGTTCTGCTAGGAACGGGTGTCTTTTCTCACCCAGTGGGAAACAAACATTTCTCTCTTCAGTTGTAATATCCTAATTAAGCATCCCGACTGAAGCCACCAGCGGAGATGCCGGGGATGGTCAGTAAAAATTCCGATCTCGAATTCGACTCTTTGCAGCCCTGCTTCTATCCAGACGAAGATGATTTTTATTTGTGCGGTCCCGACTCTGCTCCTCCGGGGGAGGATATCTGGAAAAAGTTTGAGCTCCTGCCTACACCTCCTCTGTCTCCCAGCCCGGCGGGTCTGCAGGAGAACCCCCCAGGAGGAGCCCCCGTGTCATGGGGAGGAACGGCTCTAGGGGGATACCGAACCAGCGACCCTCTGGACTGGGCATCCGAGTTGCTGCTGCTGCCTCCCGAAGCTGACCTGTGGGGCAGTGGCGATGGAGGAGATTCCTTCGAGATGGGTTTGGGAGAAAGCAGCAACCTCAACGCCATCATTATTCAGGACTGTATGTGGAGCGGCTTTGGAACCAGTGATAAACTGGAAAGGGCAGTCACCGAGAAGCCACAGACTAAAGGAGGAACAGCTGGAGCGCCTGCCCCAGCTGGCTCCGCCATCCCCCCAGCTTCCTACCCCTCCAAAACCAGCCCTGGAAACAATAGCGGCAGCCAAGCAGAGCTCAACAATTCCGTGTCGGAGTGTGTGGATCCAGCCGTGGTTTTCCCTTTCCCCGTTAAGAAGCGAGATCTCCCAGCCCCGGTCTCCTCTGGAGGAGGAGGAGGAGGAGGAGTGGCAGGGGCCCGGGTCAGCTTGAACTGCAGCAGTGGCCTTGCTCAAGGGGTGGCAATGCCTTCACCCCGAAGCAGCCACCACCCAAGTATAACTAGTGACAGCCGGGCCAACAACAGTTCGGGAGACGACACGCTCAGTGATTCTGGTAAATAACTACATCCTTTGTTATGTATGGGCACTGGTAGGAGGTTTCATGGGGACTGGAACCAATATGATCTGCTTTTCTTTAAAAATAAAAAAAAGCATAGTAGGTGGGGTTTGGGGGGCATGTTACATCTTTTCCAACAAAGATAGTAGTAGGAAATTGGGGGCCTAAGATACACCATCAGATGTCTCCCAGGGACCTTATGGAATATGGGGAAGAGCATGCTTGTTTTCTCTGCCATTCCTTTCTGCAGCCAGATTAAACTGAGCTTTCTCTACAATTCCACACACCTACAAACAGTACAGTGCAGCATCCACTGAAGAATATAAATTTTAGAGCGCAGTGGTTTTGGGGTTTGACAACTGAATCTAAAAGGAGGGAAGGAAGTTGGTGGCTTCTGTTTGCAGAGGGAATTGTCCACTGCAGAACAGCAAATTTTATTAAGAGGCAGATTTAAAGCAGCAATGGGATAGATGTGGACAAGGAAAGAAACTGCTGTTAACTTGATGTTTCTGCAGTTGTATGGGTTTTAAAATGCTGGTAGAATGAAACTGAGCCAACATTAATGAAGTAAACCCTCCATCTAAGAGCTGGGTAAAGGCAGAATACATAATGCAACTGCACTGATTTGATAAGGACATGCTGTAGATTATAGTCCAGTTGTATTTTTGAAAATAGTCCATAAAGTTCAAAACTAGCACAAGCCCTAGACTTTTCATTAGATCCCTCCTAGATGTGTTGCAAAACCTTGCCAGTAGATGGCAGTATGTTTTTCTCTCCCTGGTGAGTATCATCAAAAAAGTTTACTTAACTGGACTCCCAGCATTTTGTCCCTTTCCAGACATATTTGAATGTTGTTGATGGATGAATGAAATCTATTTAAAAACCTACAGCACCACTATGTTAAACACCACACGACTGTTACTGCGTTTATTATTATTGTCCGAAATGGTACTTTTATCGACTATTAGACCAAACGGGCTTCTTTCAGCAAAAATGACTTCTGCTGGTTGACTTTGCAATTTAATAAGTTTTCAAAGTGAATGCTCTGTAAATTGTTTGAGGCTGTAGCAGGCTTGGGGGATTTAAATGGAACAAAATATAGAATGCTGGCTTTAAATTCAGCAAAATGCTTATAATCTCTAGGGGTGGAGTAGGAAGGAGAATCTAGTGTGACAATAAACAGTTTCTTGTCTGTAAATGAGAGGAGCCATATGACCATAATCATAAACTTGACGATCAGCCTCCTGTTTCAAAAGATTCACTGCCTCCTTCAAGTCTGAGGCTTGACAGCTTTCAGCAAGAAGGCTTCCTCCTAACAGCTGTCTTCTTGGCAATAAACCAGAACTTTGGCTTAAAGGGCCTGAACAACTGGGACCACTTTGCATTTTCAGGGAGAACAATTGCTTAGTTTTCTAGCCCTTTTTCAAAGAAATGGAATGTGTCCCAGGAGAGATTTCATCTCTCCCTCCCTCCCTCCCTCCCTCCCTCCCTCTCTCTCTCTCTCTCTCACTGTGTATGTGAGAGAGAGGGAGTATGAGTATATGTGAATGAGAAGGTATGTTAACATGAATGCATTATATCTGCCTTGTGAATTAATTTTGTCCATGCAATTCAATTCAATAGAACAGTTCCATAAAATCCAGATTAAGGGGTTTCTTTTTCTTTATGCTCTTTTTATCCTATAACCCAGTTGGATTGCAATTTTATTTACTTATTTGCCTGAATATCTTTCTGATCTCCTTTCGACCATGACATAGGACTCATTTAACTAACTATGTCTCCTTTACTGATAGCCTGATGGAATATGTATGGGATCTGTGGCTTGGGGATGCAGATGTATTTTCTGTATCTGGAAGCTGCCCTGTTCCTGTCTGCCCTTCTTGCTTTAAGATTTCTAAGAGTTTATCCATTGGTCTT